>CM076569.1:739560226-740760226 GCA_034641835.2 Pinus albicaulis | reverse complement strand
CTCTAGATCCTCAAGCTAGAAGCTCAAGATCTAGCTCCTCCTTCCTCCTCCACTGAATGCAGTTGTTGAATACACAACAGCTGAGTAAAACTGCACTGTCAAGGATGGAGACTCTATAGCCTGATGCTAGATAATGCAAATCAGCTCAAGAATGATGGAAATAGTATGCCCAAAGTGAAGGAATGGTCCCTCACAGGATTTCCAGCTGAAATACTGGAAACTTCTTTCCTCCAATAGATCTACAAGACTGGACTGCGCAATTCCTTGGGGAACTGTTGCTGCATGGAGTATGAAATGTTGGCCTAAATGTCAGATAACAATATGCTGCTCCCGGAACACTAATCTTGAAGCCCAAGGTGAAAGGATGAATCCTCCACTGGTTTCTTAGCTGAAATGCCAAGAACTACCTCCTCCTCTCAAACCCAAATGCGTAATTCCTCAGACTGAATGTGTTGTAGAGAGGGGCTGAATGTGGCACCAATGCTTGATGATGTATGACAGCTCAAAGAAACCTTCCCAGAGTAGGCACTCGAAGTCCCCTGTGGGTAACAATGGGATTTCCGCTCGGAAACACCCGTGTGCTAAACAGCACTGCAGACTTAGCTAGACAGCTGAAGTGTGCATAGAAATGTCAAAAGACAAATCCAGATCTAAACAGATCAATAATCAAAATCTAAATCTTGCCTTCTATTGTTGCCTTCATCTTCCTTATATGGTTTGTGAGCCTACCATAGCCTTGGCCCACCTCATCACTGCGCTGCACATTTGGCCACTAGCCTTCATGAAGACTGCGTTGTCTCTCCATGTTATCCACCATTTCTACATTTAATTCCCACTCTCTCCATCATGTGTGCATTAGATGCACCACTTCCTCCACTATTTCATCATTAGTGCTCTATGATCTTACTTTTATTGCACTATGATCTTACTTTGACTCCACTATCTCCATGATCTTCCTCATTAATGAGGCATGATCTCCACTCCTTCATTAAGAAGATGTTCCACTACTCCATAATGCAGATCTACTTCTAGATTATCCACATACACGCATCAAAAGTGGATTTTATTCATCTATGGGGTTTATGGGTCCCTCCACCTTCTTATTTACTTAATTAATTAAGAAAAGTAAGAACTCTAATATTTCAATTAACTGATGGAAAATTGGGAATATTACATGTGGTAAGGTGAGAGAACAAGTTTATTGTCAATATTAATCAATCATCCAGATCACTCCTTTATCCATGTTATTATGCCCAAATCCTTTATCCATGTTATTATGCCCAAAACATTAAGTAAAAGCACATGATTGCAAAATGGTTAAAATACATGTCGAATGTATCCCACCTTCATTCAAGACGAATGTCATGTGGTGAGAGGTGTATGACTGGTGCAAATAGTGGAGGAATGTGACTTATCGTCATAATTGAGCAATTTATAGGGTTGTTGGATGGCTAGTTGGCCAAGATAGGAGGAACGTTTTCTCCTATGGGGACCACTTTTAGTTGTAACACCTCCTCTAAGCATATGACCATACTTTGTAAGTGTATGGTAATGGACAAGTAAAGTACCATTTCATTATTTTTGAATTAATAATGTAATATATACTAATAAACAAATGCATTTGGGGAGCAATAACACCTTAGTGTTGAGAAATCTATGGATAGCTAGATTAAGTGATTTCTCTTACTTTAATAACTGCTTGTGATGTATATTACTTAACTTGATTAACTTCTTTCTCTTGATTATAATGAGTGTTCTTACACCGAACAAATACCAAAACAATAAAGAACAATGAGACAAAATGACACAATATATAGGGAATCAACCAGGGCCAAAACCTCTCCTATTGAGAGGAAAACCCACAAGAACTCTTCTCTTCTTATAGAACTTCAATTGACGAATTCCAACACCTATGACTCTTGTCAAAGTCCCCTCCAAGACCAAGTCAATCCTTCCTCCTTAATGAGCTTTCCTTCCAACAATTTGACCCCAGTTATTTCTGCTATTTCGACCCCCAGCAAATTCTTCTGCAATTTTGACCCCCAACAGATTCTTTTGCAATTCGACCCCCAGCAAATTCTTCCGTAGAAACCCTAAGTTGCACATGTGAGATGAACTTGCTTCCTTTCCTTCTTCACTTGGATAGCCTTCTCCTTCTTGAGTACTTGACCAGCAATCTTAGTCTTTTCACACCTAATTTCAGTCTACCAAGGTAGCTACAATTTTGTTCTTCCTGTTGCAAGTGATGCCCTAGTTTCTTTGCATGTGTGAAGGATGTTAGCCCAAAAACTATCCCAAAACCTTTGCTTTCTTCTTCTCCTTCTTTGGTAGGTATTTGGCTTCCTTTTTCATCCTCTTCTCTTCTTAAATCGGACTTCTTGAGAGCTGATTGGATGATCTTCAAATGAGGTCGATGTCTTCTTATATATAGGCTTCTTTCTAGGTCGAATTGTTGTCTTTAGGCCAACTTGTCCACGCATGAAGTCTGAGTTGTTCTTTGATGATGACAAAGTCTTGGAGGGTCTATTTGACACTTTTGACTTTATATAAATTATCTTAACAAGATGTAACATACCCAAATGGGTCTTCCATACATGAAAATGACTCAATTGACTTGTAGACTCAATGAGAAGCCCTAGAAGCACTCAATGGATGCTTGACTTATTATCTTCAAGGACAATGTCTAACACAATAAAGGGAGAGAACAAACTCGAAGGAGCACCAAATTACAAGTCATGGGAAAAGAGGATTGACCTCGTTCTTGAAAAGAACAAAGTATTGGATTTGGTTAGAGGGAAAGTAAAAATGCCTCCTGAAGAATCCAGTGATGCAGACAAGGTGAAGTTCAGAGAATCAGAAATATTGGCCATGACACTAATGTTAGAAGGCATAAAGGACAATATTGTCCCATATATATCTAACTTTGACCATGCTCAAGAAATGTATGAGGCTTTGTCAAAGTTGTTCACTATCAAGAACATTGGTCAGGTCGCAAGTTTAAAGAATGAGCTAAGAACTACAAAAATGACTAAAGATGGCATTGTGAATTCCTACTTTGCCAAGGATATCAAGAATCAGAGATGACCTTCTAGCCATAGATGAAATTGTACTAGACAAAGAGCTAATGATAACTGCACTATTGGGTTACCACCAACTTGGAGTTCTTGTGCTTCAGGATTGAACAGTTCGAAAGAAACTCCCACATTTCAAAAATTATGGAATGCCTGCAGCCAAGAGAAAATGAGAATCACATTGGTTTCCAACAATGAAGAAGTTTCAAATGCCTATATTGCTCAGCATAAGAAAGGAAACTCCAAAAGGTCAAGAGGACCAAGAAGGAAGGTTGACATGTCCAAAATAGAATGCTATCAATGTCATAAAATGGGTCACTATAGAAGTGACTGTGCCGACAATCCAAGAAATAAGAAAAGAGAATGAGACCAAGCCAACGTTGTTGAAGAAGGATCTCCCAAGAAAGATAAACCCGAAGAATCAGATATAAGGGACTTGCACTATTAAGTCCTTTGCTCTAAGTCTTAGTTATTTCATTTTTGTAATTTTTATTTTTAGTATTAATAGGTTCAACATATTTTTGGAAAGACATTTTTGAATTGTTTTTATGAAGTTATAGGTATCCCTCAAGCTTGGAGGGAGCCCACACCAACTTCCAAAGATAAGTACCTTATTCCTTTTCATTTTTGGTTTCCTTTACTTATTTAAGTTTGTTTATATTAAACAGTGTTGCAGGAAACGTCCCCCCCCCCAAGGATCCAAACCAGGAATCGCGTCCCAGACGAGTCTGTGGGGGACCCGTCGTCAGATCTGCAGTTCAGAATTTCGGAACCGCGGATCGGGTTGGCAAAGACGGTTCCTGGAAATTTGGAACCGTACTAGCCCAATCCGCGGTTCCAAATTTCTGAACCGCGGATCCAATGACAGATCGGGAACGGATCCTTCGCGGATCTGCGGCAGATTGGGAACGAATCCGAAGGGAGACAGGCGGTTCCATAGGGTTCCACAAAGTTCTAAATAATTTTATTTTTTTTATTTGAATTAAGTGGGTTGGGGCTTCTCGGACACTCCCAAGGTGCCCCCGTGATGCTCCTTAGATGCTTCCTAGATGCTCCCTCATGGTAATGTTAAATTCTTAAAGTAAAAGGAACTTTTACTTAAATTTTTAACATTACCATGAAATGACTCGGGATGTGTGAGAGTGGTTCCAGCGTGATTGGACTTCATATGGAGAAAATAAAATTTCATATCCTATTCAAAATTCAGCAAATAGATTTCGGGAATTCAGGATCAATGGTATTGTGGCATTTCATTAGATTATATCATGTATGAGGGTATGTGATTAGCATTTAATCAAGAGCAGCAAGCCCTATATGTACCCTAGTGTTGGTAGTGTTAATTATTGAACTCCTTTGTCATGTCGTTAGCAAAAAATTACATTTCAATTAAGTCAAAATCATCGATCAAGCATGTTAAGATTTTTCTACCGTATTTTAAGGCTTGCATTAGGTAGTTTGATCAAAATTGGGCAATGTTGACTAATGTCCCTAGATAATCGAGGTAGAGGTAAAGGCTAGACAAGAGGAGAAGAATCTAGATTCTAGATGGTTGATGCATCTAAATGGTTGATGCTCGAATAATTAATCATTAATGTACAATGGATGTCATATCTATCTTGATTTATGTACAAATATGCATGCTACCATATCTTCTACAATTAATTTGGTATATTGGATGTTTTTTTAATATAAATGCAAAAAAATAAAATAAATAAATAAATAAATATATATATATATATATATATATATATATATAGTAGACGCTTCCGAGATGCTTCGCTTCCTAGATTTTTTGGAAATGACGCTTCCGCGTCCCTGCTTCCAAAAAACGTCCCCGTTTCATCCCCGCTTCATGCAACATTGATATTAAATACTAATCACATTTCTACTTCTATTACCTTGCTTAAGAAAGACTTACTAATACTCAAGGATTATGAAAGGACTCACAAGATTACAAGGTTTGTCAAGTAACAAAGGCATGCCTTCAACTATAATGCTTTGATCTCTTCATAATAAAGCCAAAGGTATATTCATTATTTCTGATATTCTACATTAGTAACATTATTGTGTCTAGCCTTCTTGAATCATAAAGATTCTTGATTGGGTAATTAATCATTAGATAAATCTACCCTCCTCAAATATTTGAATATTCTTATGGAACCCTAGAAAGGCTCTTTAGAAAACCCTAACCTAAGGATGATAATATGTGAAACCCTGGCCTACCTAGGGTTATTGGTGAATAATGTTGTTTTTGATGTTTAAGGCTTTGATGTTTGGGGTTTTGGTATGATTATGAAATGATAATATGTGAAACCCTAGCCTACCTGGGGTTATTGGTGAACAATGATTAAGGCTTTGATGTTTGGGGTTTTGGTATGATTATGAAAACCCTAACCTTTTAGGGTTGAATGATGTCATCTAAAATCCCAAACCTTGGAGGTTTTGATAAATTAGGGTTTGCTATGTTATGTATTAAAACCCTAGACCTTTAGGGTATGGTAGGGTTTGAGAGCAAGACCCTTATTTAGATATTGTCCTAGGAATGAAACCTAGGCATATGTTTGTACATCTAATGTTGAAATCGATCATTGAGTTCAACTAACATATGTTGTTATAATATGCTTATGATGTGATCGTAGATATTTGTGTTGACCTAATTATTGTTGATCATAAGTTCTAAGGTTTGGAATTAAGCCCTAGTCAAAGTTTGATATTCTAGGATGATATTGTTTGGGAAATCTAGGGTTTTGCAGCTAAACCATAGTAGTAGTTAAATTCTCTAGTATGTGTGATATAACAATCTGGAATCTATGAAATTGTATTGAAAATCTAGGGTTTACATCAAGCCCTAGTAGATGTTGGTCATGTTATTAATTAAGTTGTGATTGGTTTTGATTGTTGAAGCTCATATTTGGAATGTAGGGTTTGTATGAAATCCTAGTAAATATAACATGTGAACTCTGAAAATTGTTAGATGTATTGTATAAATTGTTGCTTGGGTTTGCTCTATGAAATAATATGAAGGAGATATTAAGGCCCTAAATATAATGAGGTTGATAGTCGGATTGAGCTATTGATGTGATTCAGGGTTTGCAACAAAACCTGAGAAAGAAGTTGAAATATTGAACTAAAATCTCTTACTGATTATGAATTCTATATGCTTCCATCATTATAAGATTTTGATATGATTAATTTCATGCTTCTATAGATTGGGTTGTACTTGCTATCTAAGTTGTGCAGGTACATAATCTTCAAAATGATGAAGATGTTTGTAAAGCTAATGATCAAGGATGGAAGCCAAGAAAGATACCAGATGGTACAGCGGTAGCCACAGATATCCTATGGTGTACAGAGACAGGTCTTTGACTAGTTTATCAACAAATCTGAGACATAGAGAGGGGCATCCATATGGATATTCTTCAGTATCCAAGCAAACTCTTGATCCTACCCTTGGGAACCTACCCACCCATGACTCTCCAGTTGGGACGTTTGGTGGAGGCACGAGCTAACAGACACAGGCTTAAGGGCAACTTGGTTTAATGTCAAGGTAGCATAGGTTCCACTCAAGGGCTCACACATGGGGAGTCGATCGCGAGGGAACTGCATGATGCACTTTTGGCGAGACACTCTAAGGTGTCACATGAGCCTGAGGGATGTTGGATGGTAGACTTCGTCTACATGAGGGCACCTAGACTCCATGCAGTGTACAGGTGTGTCATCGAGAGTTGGGATAGCGGATTTCATTACATGGTCTGGCAGGAGCAGGGCAGGTTGGCTTGCGTGGGACAGACTTTTGATACTTGGGGACCACCCATGGGATACATACAGGGGTCGAAGATGAGGGCCAGATGGGTTCTAGCAGGTATCTGCACTGCGCAGCAACATTTCGCGAGGAGTGGGAGTTATGAGCTCTCAGTATGGCTGGGGGACCCAGGGATCCGGTTGGCAGGCAGATCACTCCACTTTGTAAGGAGCAGGGTCATGACAGAGGGTGGTCCAGTTCACCTTGGGTTTGACACATGGGAGATCACAAAGGCCTCCACTACATGGCAAGGCAGACTTATCCTGTTGTTGCTCAAGGTTGAGATTAGTCGTTGAGGGGTAGATATTGGCATCATGGAGATGCCCGGGCATGATGAGCTTGGCTCTCACATATTTTTCACCACTAGGCCTCGGGAGAGGAGGATACAGTCCGCACATGGTGGGGAGTATGTCATAATCAAAGTAGCGCAACGTCATCATGGTGGCAGCACTCTGAGATTAGCAGGGGACTTGATCATCACTACTCTTCACAGCTCAATAACCTTTAGGGATGATCTGGATACTATAGGGGGAGAACATGCAGATCTTCCATTGGGCTTTAGTGAGTCACTAATGGAGTGGGGGACATCATTAGCACGACAAGGGGGCCAGCAAGATGATATCAGGAGGAGCTCACGTGAGCGAGACGCTATCTCTGCAGGGATTAGGTGGTATCTTCGAGAGTATACTCGTGGAGTGCATGGGATGGCCTACATGGTAGGACAACTTCACGAGTTGGGCATAGTGCCACATTATCATGATCCCCTACTCATTGATGGTATATAGAGGACTACTGGTACTTATACCGAGCAATATAGTGAATGGAGCGAGGGGAGCTTCATGTTGGACAAGATGGCTTGGGATCCTGGTATTGCGAGATTATTTCATGTCAGGACAGTGCAAAGGTCAGGGATGATTTAGTGGCGCATCTGGGACCCTGGCACATTTTTGCAGTGACAGTAGGGAGCATCAGCTAGAAAGGATGTTTGCTCAGGCATTGCTTGAGAACAAGCAATTTTTGGAGAGGAAGATTGTGATATTCCCACTTAGCATTATTGCTAAGTGAAATATCAATTTTCGCCATTTTGTCTTAACTCATGTTTGCACTTAGGAAATGTTGGTTTAGAGGCCCCACATGTATTTTGGATTATAGTCAGCCCAAACATTACAGTTGGAGGGGAAATATTGCGACTCTAGTGGAGAGCGGGGGCCACCCATAGAGAAATACGGCCCACATGAGGAACACACAATCATTGGTGCGAGATTAGTGGGGAGAAATCGAGTTGGGCCCACATGGGCATTTTGCAGGCACTTTGACAAAAAGGAAGGGAAGGCACTCATTTCGTCATTCATGATCATTTGAGAAAATTGTCTTTGACATAGCACGCTTGAGCTGAAGCCAGGTCTACAAGTGTTGTTTAGCACACGAGTGTTTCCGAGTGGAAAACTCAACCCTTGCTTCAGTGGACTTCGAGTGCCAATCCAAGGAGGGAATCCTACCTATACCAATTCGTACCAGCAGTAGGGAGGGTGAGTTTGTGGAGAGGTTCAATAGCAGCAACATAGGGACTACGCAGTTCTTGGAAGAGGCACACTTGGAGGTTGAGGAGTGAAGGGAGTTTGGGGCTGAAACTTGAGGTGGAGTCTGAGGAAGTGTTGTGGGGGCTTTCCCAGCATTTTGGTGGAGCAGCAAATGCATCATTTTCTACAGGTTACATCTTCTACTTGTGGAGGAGGGCCAAGCATTTGGGGGTCAGTTTTGGAGCATCAAAACTAGGAAAAACCCATTATGGGTTTTTCTGGGTTTTTGACAAGGACCTCAGAAATAATTTGGCAGAATTGTCTAGGCAAATTTGAGGGGTCCAATAGGGATCCCATCTCAGCCAACAGCTAGAGGAGCTAGGGGAAATTGGGTCGAAATTCAGAGGTCAACATTTGGACAATTCCTTTGTGGGTTTTTGTGGGGTTTTGTGGGTTATTGAAGTTTTTAAAGAGTCCAGAGTTAATTTCCCGGAATTTTCTAAACATCAGAGGATGTCGTGGCAGCAGTTCCTTGCAGCCAGCAGCGTATTTATGTGCAGTTTCAGCGCAATATTCAACAGAGAGCAAAAGCAGATCAGAGAGGGGTTTCATATCTTTAACTTGGGCTTTACTAGCTTGCCTTATGCAAGCCCAAGTGCACTCTTTCAAGCACCATATTGTACCCTCTTATTTATAAATAAAATGGCTCAGCAACACAGTGTTTGACTTATTTCATGTTGTCTGACTTGCGTGTAAATTGCATGTGTGTCCTTGGCATGGGCATTTACATTACAAAGTTATTCCCTCTCTCTATCAATTGGTAAGTGGCATCCCCAATATCAAAGAAGATCATGAAGGAATTTGCAAGGGATATGTTCTTTGGGAAAGAATACAAGGAAACCCTTTACAAACAATGAAACAAGGTCTAAAGAAATATTAGACCTCATTCATTCAGATGTGTGTGGGCCTATGTCTGATAAATCACTTGGAGGTCATCTTTATTATGTGACTTTCATTGATGATCACTATAGAAAGACATGGGTCTAAGAATAAGGATGAAGCATTTGAGAAATTCGAGTTTATATTTGAAGTGGAGACCCTAACCGAAAGAAGAAAAAAGACTTTGAGATCCGACAATGGTGGGGAATACACTTCCAAAAAATTGATTGCATATTGTAAAGAAGCAGGAATTAAGAGGGAGCTCATTGTTCAATATAATCCTGAACAAAATGGAGTAGCTGAAAGAAAAAATAGGACAATTGAAGAAGGTATACAAACAACGATCTTTGATCAAGATTTACCAAAATTTCTATGGGGAGAAGCAACAATGACAGCAGTATATATACAAAACAGAAGCCCTCATAGAATTCTTGAGAACATGACACCTGAGGAAGCATTCACAGAAAAGAAGCCAAGTGTGGACCATCTCTGAATCTTTAGGTGTCCCGCCTATATTCACGTTCCAAAAGACAAACGAAAGAAGTTAGATTCTACAAGTATTAAATGGATCTTCGTTGGCTACAGTGCTTGTTAATTTGGGCACCTAGGTCCAAACTCCATGTTGTACTACTCAAAGGATGATGCCAATATTTTTATTGGATTCCTCTTTCGGAGAGGTGCAAGATCGGTCTAAAGATCATCTTTATCGGATGAGTAGAACATGTATTTTTAATTTATTCCACTTATGTGCAAGGTCGGCCAGATTTGTAACGTCGGCTTGGAGCCCCAACAGATGTGTCACACACCCTCACAGATGGATATATATTGGAGACTTGGAGGTCATTTCATCACTCACATTTGGAGGCATTCTCTTCTCTCACGGATGGTGCAGCGTTAAGGCTTCTCATGGAGCAGCGTCCTTGGTGCAGCGTCCTTGGTCGATGCAGCAGGGTTTTGATGCAACATTTTTGATGCAGCGATTTGATGCAACATTTTGAGGTAGCGTTCTTGATGCAGCGTTTGATGAGCTGTCTTGGGGTTGTGTGACACATTTGGTTGGCTGACCTAAAGGAGACTTCGCTGGTTGAAGCATCCTGTTGATTTTCGTAACGCCACCATTCTTCATCTCTGTTTGATAAAACGATAACTATATTATTGGCTTGTCTTCCATCGATCTATTGGTATGTTCTATCAGCATTTTACTTTCATGCTTATGTGATTGCAATTTGGCATTGGGCTCTAGAAGTTTAAAGTAAAGTTGCATCAAGCATAGAACATCTTTGAAAATTAACATGGTATCAGAGCTAAGGAGAAGACAAAGCCCAATCTATGTCGAGGGACACCTAGTGAAGTCTGGGTAGTGAAATAGGCTTGAAACCCTACATGAGGCAGTGGCCCACCTTGAGGGAGTTTTTCTTGTGACCTCGCAATTATTTATAAGGAAGATTTCCAGCGAAGATATCAAGGGCTTGTTTGGGAATCGTTTTGTCTTTTTTTCATGAGCTGAGTTCTTTAGTCAAGAGGCCGAGGTTGCTTGGAGGAAGTCTGATCTTATGCAATCCATGTTTAAGGGCAATTCTGGACAGCATCTCCTTCTCTTGCAGGCCACAGTCTCTTTATGAATAATACAGGGGAATAATATATGTCAAATGAAGGATATGATGCCTATATTCTAGCCTAGCTTGGACCGCACCTACAGCAAGGAAGGGTGAGTATTTTGAAGGTGATTTCACAGTATTGCTGCTGTAAGTTGGGGCTGATTTGTGCCCTAACTAGAACTATATGTCTGTTGAGATTCAACCTGTTTTTGGAGGTCTGTTTGGATTCACCTCATCTCACGTTTTAGGTGGGCCGAGGGATACCACAGCGAAGGATAAGTTTGCCTTCTAGTGTGTAATCTAGTGCGTGAAGAAGAAGGAATAATCTCCTATTTAATAATGACTGAATTCAACAATCTCAGAAAGATCATTGAACCACCTCAATTCATAGAACATCACTGCTGAAGAATTTTCTAGCAGTAACGATTGTATGAAGATGATACACTCTATGATTTGATGACACAGGTCTAGTTACCCTACGTTTGTATCTGCAATTCAAATATAGATCTGCATGGAAAAGCATTATGAGGATGATCTCGTTACTATTAATGAAGGTCGAATCTACCATTTCGAAGCCAGTGGGAGGAGTATATAGTAAGGTCGATTCATTTCTTCTCCAAGATTAGAAGTCGAATCTGATAAACTGATTGACGCCTTGTTTATCTCCAATTTGGATTAGGCTCCACGAGTCTATGCAGAAGCGAGTGAGCAATTTGTACGCAGAGAGAAGGGCCACATATTATTTGTCTCTATAGCAATCTCAAGGACAAATTATTTAATCTTCTAAAGGGCTGAATCATTGTGTATTCCAGCAAGGGTTTCAAGGTCGAATTGTGCACAATATAAAGAGTTTGAAATTTCCCTTTGTTGTACAAGATATCAGTTTGTGAGACTCTTATTCCTGTGCTGCATTGAGATTGGAAGAATTGATATGGCCTCTGTCACAAATAGAAGATGTTGTGCTGAACATTCAAAAAAATTTGGGTATGCTTAGAGGACCGTAAGCTATCTTTACTAGTTGTACGTTCTATTTCTTCACAGGAGGTCGAAGATATTTGTTTTCAGGCCATATGTTGTCCTCTGTATAATGCAAGTGGTGTGGGAGAATTCTATTTCTTGTGGGATAAGTCATGTCAGACTCCCAGGAGTTGCCTTGTTGGCTATGCTCTCATTTATCACCTATTTAGAAGCCACCAGCGAGTCCATTCATATAAGCGTGGGGTTTATCATCTAGAACAAATTGTTGTTTATTTCTGGGCTCATATATATATATATCAGATGTGAAAGCTTCTAATCTGTTGAAGGAAGCGTACCAGGGCAGATTATAACTCACACCAGATTTGTATGGCTATTGTTCTATCAAAATTATCAAACATGTCAAAGGTGTCAACAGTGGTATACAGTATAAAGTCATAGCTTCAGATCAAGCAACTAGTGATGCACAAATGACTACTGGACAAATTTGTATTATAGCCCAGTAATGATCTCAGTTGAAAGTAAGTCTTCAGACTGTTTATATGACCTAGAAGACAGTTATTGAAAGTAAACCAACCTGACTCTTAATGGTTGAACGTTCCTTCAATTTGGACTGAGGATGAAATACCTCAAGAGTCTTGAAATCTTGCTTTAGGCCGGTGTCCTTTAAGTTCAGAAGCAAATAGGCTTCACCAAGGAAAGGAGATGGTTGTAACTATTAAGCCTGAGCTACAAATGACAGTCTTCTAAAAGATCAAAGGAAGTAGAAGTATCTCCTCTTGCCCATTGATAATTTTAAGAAAACTGTCCATGTAACTAGGACTGATAACCAGTTGCAGATGTCTCATTGGGCAAGATCTCTTCTCAAATATTCAGAGGGAGCTGATGTTCTCTTTAGGTTTAAGCTGAAGTTGTTGATCCAGACATTTTGCAGGTACTCTGAGGTACGCTATCAAAATTGTTGAAGCACAAGTATGATGAACAGTAAAGCTATAATTCATCTTAAGACCGAAGTCTGGAAGAATTGTTTAAGTTGTACATTGAAAGCAATCAACCATGTGAGGTAACTCTTTAGTGAGTCCTGTCATATTGCAAAAGAGAATTCTGAGAACCCTATACTTCAGACAGCTACGGTGTGGCTCAGATCAACAGGAATGGAATTGTACTTGAAGAAAAGGTTAAACTCAACCTTGGAGAAAGAATTGAAGATCATGGCCTTGAGATATGTCTGTGATTTTATGAACAATTTTCCTTTATCGTATATGCCTCAACTTTTCAGTCTCAGAGAGAGTAAGATCAACATCTTCTTTGTCAAGATATACAAGAAGTTGAGGACTGCTAAAGTGGTTCTATGATCTCAAGGAATGTATAGATTATGATGATATATTTGCACTTGTGGCCCGCTATACCACCATCTGATCTATTATTGCCCTTGCTGCAACGCAAGGATGGAGTCTTCATCAGATGTATGTGAAGACCGCTTTTCTACATGGTTCGATAAAGGAAGAGGTGTATGTGAAGCAACCTTTGGGGTTCGAAGTCAAGGATAGAGACTTTCATGTATGTAGATTGAAGAAAGCCCTCTACGAGTTGAAGCAAGCACCCAGGGCTTGGTACGAGAGGATTGATAGCTACTTGATGAAACTGGGCTTCACTTGAAGTAATGTTGATCCGAACCTTTATATTAAGGCTAATAGAGAAAGGTCTCTCATTCTGGTTCTCTATGTGGACGATCTCTTCCTGACAAGTGCTGACCCTCTCATTCATCAGTGTAAGAGGGAGCTAGCTTCCAAGTTTGAGATGAAAAACCTCGGACTGATGCATTACTTCCTAGGCTTGGAGATCTAGCAGAGACCTAGCGAGATTTTCCTCTCTCAAGGAAAATATATTGTGAAGCTATTGGAGAGATTTGGTATGGTGGACTGTAAGTCTGTATCGACATCGATGGAGCTCAACTTTAAGAAGTTGTGTGGAAATGCTAATGGGCCTGCATTGGGAAATCCTACCGAGTATCATCAACTCATAGGAGCATTGATGTTCTTAGTGAACTCCAGTCCGGACGTATGTTTTGCAGTGAACACTTTGAGTCAACACATGGTTGATCCTCATCTCATTCACTGGGTTGGTGCCAAGAATCTCTTGAGATATCTCCGGGGCACGATAAACCATGGGCTGAAATACACTACCGAGAGTTTTAGACTCCATGGATATACTGATGTTGATTGGGCTGGAAGTGTGGTGGATCGCAAGAGCACATATGGATGTTGCTTCACACTTGGTTCTGCTTCGATATCTTGGATGAGCAAGAAGCAGAAGTCGGTAGCTTTGAGCACCACTGAGGCCGAATACATTGCAGCGAGTATGGCCTGTTGTGAAGCTATTTGGTTGCGAAAGCTCTTCAATGAGTGGTTCGAGCATGTGCTAGATACCACCGTTATCCTTTGTGATAACCAGAGTGGGATTCGTTTGTCAGAGAATCCCGTGTTCCATGATCGATCCAAGCAGGTACCACTTTGTCCGGGACATGGTACAGCGAGGCGTTGTAAGGTTTATATAGAAACTGATGAGCAGGTCACGGATATTCTCACTAAGCCCTTGGGGAAGGTCAAGTTCCTAACCTTCCGTGAAAATCTTGGAGTCGTAGAACAACCCTATTCTGAGGGTCTTGTTGGACGATGAGTTTTGGAGCTCTAGGGGGCTAGAGGATAGCTTCTTGAAGCTATAAGCAACCACAGGGCTAGGCTTGCCGAACCTTATTAGTGTGCTTCCGCCCCACCATGATGACATTGAGTTGGTTCACCTCTCTTTGATCTATGCCCTGCATGCATCCTACCCATGGAGTCTAGGACTCATGAGAAGTACCCCTCATCTTGGCCAATGAGGTGGGAAAAGTGGATAGAGACCAATAGCAAGACAAATGGACGCATCAGATATTGTCGTACTATCTATGTCTAGGATGGCACGTGTCCAACCACTTGACCTGGGATCAAGTTGAGCGAGGTCTGGGACCTCCAACTGACTTCGGGTCAGTTAAACTAACTTCGGGTTAGTATGAGACTCCTTTGAGTCCTATAGAGGTTTCAGACCTCTGAGCTGACTTCGAGTCAGTCGGGAGTGATTTCTTTGTGACTCACTGTTTGAAATAAAGATCTCAGCAAAGCAAGTTACAGCAGGATGACGCACGATGTTTGGATGGCACTAGTGGATGGAGTTCTCCCTAGTTGAGAGGGAGTGTTAATTTGGGCAACTAGGTCCAAACTCCATGTTGTACTACTCAAAGGATGATGCCAATATTTTTATTGGATTCCTCTTTTGGAGAGGTGCAAGATCGATCTAAAGATCATCTTGATCGGATGAGCAGAACATGTATTTTTAATTTATTCCACTTATGTGCAAGGTCGGCCAGATTTGTAATGTCGGCTTGGAGCCCCAACAGATGTGTCACACACCCCCACAGATGGATATATATTGGAGACTTGGAGGTCATTTCATCACTCACATTTGGAGGCATTCTCTTCTCTCACGAATGATGGATGGTGCAATGTTAGGGCTTCACATGGTGCAGCATCAGGGCTTCTCATGGTGCAGCGTTAGGGCTTCTCATGGAGCAGCGTCCTTGGAGCAGTAGGCTTTTGATGTAGCATTTTTGACGCAGGGTTTTGAGGCAGCGTTCAGCGTTTTGATGAGTTGTCTTGGGGTTGTGTGACACATTTGGTTGGCTGAACTAAAGGAGACTTTGCTGGTTGAAGCATCCTGTTGATTGTCGTAATGCCACCATTCTTCATCTTTGTTTGATAAAAGGATAAGTATATTATTGGCTTGTCTTCCATCGATCTATTAGTATGTTCTATCAGCATTTTACTTTTATGCTTATGTGATTGCAATTTGGTATTGGGCTCTAGAAGTTTAAAGTAAATTTGCATCAAGCATAGAACATCTTTGAAAATTAACAGTCTTTCTTCAAAAGCATATAGAATCTACATCAAGGAAGACACATTGAAGTAAGCAAGGATGTTATATTTGATGAAAATCATGCCTACAAAAGATCTAAAGATATTCCTATTGATTCTGATGACGAAGACATACCAATATTCGAAGAAGAAAAACACCACGACAATCCTACTACAATTCAAGAAGAAGAAGGACCAAGTGAGCCTATTCAACCTATGATTATACCCAACACAAGAAAGAGGCCAAATTGGTTAAAAGCTACTCTTGAAGATGTCGAAGGACATGGAGTTGCGAAAGTAACCTTTAGAGAAAGCAAAATACCAAAAAGATATTTTGGATATGTTGTATACATGTCAAAACTAATAGAAGCTTAACCAACTACATTTGAACAAGTTGCTCATCAAGAAGTATGGAAGAAGGCAATGCAGGAAGAATATCAATCCATCATGAAGAATGGGGTTTGGAAAATTGTTCCTAGACCAAGTGACAAATTGATTGTCACTTCTATATGGATCTACAAGATCAAGCACGCTACTGATGCAAGCATATACAAGTACAAAGCTAGATTTGTTTCAAGGGGTTTCTCTCTAAAGGAAGCCATAGATTATGAAGAAACCTTTGCACCTACCGCAAGATATACTACTACAAGATCCTTGGTTTCATTGGCTGCTACAATGGGATGGAATATCGATCAAATGGATGTAAAAACAACATTTTTGAATGGAACCATCGATGAAGAAGTATACATTGAACAACTTGAAGGTTTTGAAACTAAGTTGCAGGAAACGTTGGGCAAAGGGTTGTTTCCCCCTGGAAACGAAATGGAAACGTGTTTCACGGTATCGTACGGCCTTGAAACGGGTTTCTGTCCGTACTAGGCCGTTTCGCATTGAGGAAAAGTGCCCCGTACAGACGGAAACGCGTTTCGAGGCCGTAAGGTGCGTTTCCGGTGTTTAATATTCTTTTATTGCGCTTCTATTTCGGTTTGTATTTTTTATTATTTTATTAGGCGTGGAAAGTATCTTTTGGATGCTTCTAGATGGCTCTTTCAACTTATAAAAAGACTCTCGCCTCATTCCCTCATCACACGAATTGAGCAAGTAGTTTCACTTGGAGAAGGGCGATTTTAGCAAGGAGAAAAGAGGAAGAGAGTAGTGCTTCAGCTAGGACGTTTTCACCAGTGAGCAAAGGAGATTTTGAGATTTCAACAACAAGAGAAAGAGATTTCAAAAGCAGATTTGGAGTGCGCAATTTCCAGCTACGACATTCTTGGTTTTTTGCTCAGCTACAACCATATTTCTCTTGTTTTTTATGGCATTTTGGGGTAGCTTCAGCTACACAAAATTAATTTGTGTAAGAAGCATTCATTTTCTTGGTTTTTTCCCATTGTTTCTTCTATTTTTCGAGGATTTATGCTACCAAAGTTAGGAAAAACGTTTTTTCTTTACAATTTTTTTTTTTTTTTTTTGCAGCAATGGCTTCCATCCAAGGTTCAAGTTCAAGCCCCAAGTCCAACCCAAGGGATGAATATTATCCTCTTTGGAAGCATGTTCAGAAGCTTCAAAAATGAGGAGGTGGTGGCTCATGGGAATGGAAATGTAATCTTTGCAGTAATTCGTACAAGGGCTCTTACCCAAGAGTAAAGCCACATCTTTTGCATGGAGGAGGACAGGGGATCGCAGGTTACACAAAAACAACAGACCCATTGGTGAGGAGGGAATATCAAAGAGAGTAAGATCAGGCGAATGGAATTAAAAGAAGGCATGATGAGCTTAGTCAAGCTACTCCTAAAGCTCCAGCAAATATTGAGCCAAGGACTGTAACTGAAGCAAGGAAGAAGAGAGCCACTCAACAACCAAAACAACCACCATCTAGAGGGGCATCCGCTACAGTTCAAGATGGCAGAATTGCTAAATTGGTGAATGTGCAAGCAAGAGAAGAAGTTGACTCCAAAGTGGCTAGGTGCATCTATGCATGTGGTATCCCATTCAATGTTGTTCGCTCTCCTTACTGGCAAGATATGATAACGGCAGTTAACAAAGCTCCTCAAGGGTACAAGGCGCCCAACTATAAGAAAGTTAGAACTTAGCTTCTGAAAAATGAGAAGGATCTTGTGGAGGATATCTTATCACCAATTCGTTCTTCCTGGAGCAGCTCTGGGGTTACCATAGTCTCAAATGTATGGACAGATAAAAGGCGCAGACCATTGATAAATATCATTGCCACTTCACCAAAAGGAGCAATGGTTTTAAAGGCGGAAGACTGCTCAGGAGAGGTAAAAAATGCACAATTCATTGTTGATGTTTATTATAAAATCTATTGAACAAATAGGTCCTAATAGGGTGGTGCAATTTATCACAAATAATGCACCAGTTTGCAAAGTTGCAAGTTTAATTATTGAGGGGAGGTATGACCACATCTTTTGGACACCCTGCATTGTCCATAATCTGAATCTGATCTTAGAGGAGATCGACAATAAAGTTCCATGGATAAAGGAAATCACAGGGGAAGCAACGGAGATTGTTAAATTCATCACCAACCACCACCAATCTCAAGCAATATTTTGAGACTACTCCAAATTGGAGTTGTTAAAAGTTGTTGAGACAAGATATGCATCAAACTTCATAATGTTGCGTCGCCTTGTTGAGGTTAAGCAAGCATTAGTTTCTACGGTGATTAGTCAAGTTTGGGCTGAGTGGAGACAGGCAGATTCAGAGCGGGGATATACAATGCGTAGATTATGCCTTGATGAGGATTGGTTGAGCAAGATAGATTTCTTGCTAAAGTTCACAACCCCTGCTAAGCTTCTTCGAAATGTTGACACTGACCAGCCTTTCTTAGAGAGGTATATGATGGCATGGATTCCATGGTTGAGAAAACTATGGAAATCATTTCACAAGAGTCTCCACAGCTTTTGTTTGTAGATGATCATTTTGCTCATTTAATCAAGAAAATCATTGTTGATAGGTGGAACAATTTCAACACTCCATTCCACACTTTAGCACATGCCTTGAACCCCAAATTTTATGATGAGGAGCTTATTGCTCAAAGCAATGGGAAGAGGAAGGCACCCCACAAGGATAGAGAGGTGGCTAATGGGGTGAAAAAGGCCCTTATGAGAATTTTTCCAGCTCATCTACACAGGGAGGTGAAGGAAGAATTTGTCAATTTTGCTGCAAGAATAGATGATTATTCAGATATATCATCTTTGGAGGAGAGAAGCACCATGACTCCAGTTAGGTGGTGGATTTTTCATGGAGAAAATGGTGTACATTTGCAAAACCTTGCCATTCGAGTCCTTTCACAAGGGCCAAGCTCTTCATCTGCAGAAAGGAATTGGAGCACCTATGGTTTTATTCATTCTGTGAAGCGCAACAAGTTGGGCTCACAGAAGGCAGAGGATCTTGTTTATGTGCACTCCAACCTTCGCCTTACATCTCGTAGGGGTCCAGAATATGGAAATGGTCCTTCTAATGAATGGGATGTGGATCCAGAAAGTCTTGATTTAGAGCTCTCTCTTGCTGCCATGAATATTGAGGACCAGGAGAAAAGAAGTGGAATTGGCCAATCATCTTCTTCAACTACAGCATCCACTGTTGAGCATGCTTCTGTTGCAATTTTTAATGAGGATTCTGATGGTGAGTATTAGTCGTTTGTCTTTATAGTACTTGCAGTCTCATAGTCTTTATTGTACTTGCAGCCTCATATATATAATAAAGGTTGATTTTGAGATTTGAATATATAATAAAGGTTGATTTTGGATATTTCGATATTGCTATTTTCATTATGTATCTGTGATCATTCATGAGTAAATGTGATGTAAATTTAGAGACTTAAAGTTTATGCATTGACATTGGACAATTTAATCATAATGTTTAAACTTTAAATGTAATAAATTATAATTTATCATGTATGCTTTATGATGGCACATAACATTTCTTAAATGTCCTAAATTCTAATTTCTAATATATATATATATATATATATATATATATATATATATATATATATATATATATATATCGTGTTTCCCTGTTTCTAAAATTTGGGGGGGTCGCGTTTCGTACTCATGCCCGTTTCAAAAACTCGTATCTGTTTCCCCACTTCGTGCAACTTAGCATTGAAATAAATAGCAAAGATACACATGTTTGTAGACTCGAGAAAGCCCCATATGGTTTGAAGCAAGCTCCTAGGGCATGGTATGCAAGAATGGATGCATACCTTCTAAGAATTGGGTTCGTTAAAATTATTGTTGACCCAAATCTCTACATCAAGGTTATGGATAATGAGCCAGTCATTGTTCTACTATATGTGGATGATCTATTCATCACAAGTATGGAGCGAAGGATACAAGAATGCAAGAAGATGTTGGCAGCCCAATTTTAGATGAAGGATTTGTTGAGGAATCAATGCATGTAAACTTAGGTTTTTGATTCATCTTTCTTTATAATTACTTTTGAATTATGTTGGCTTATTTTACTTGTTTGTTATATTATCTTTCATCAAGCAATTACCAAATTATGTGTGTATGAAGATCACAAAAACAACAGACACAAGATGTAGGCACTCTGCTAGGGAAAAACCCCTATCTAGGGGAAAACCAAGTCAAAATCTCTTTCTTCAATAGTTTTCTTGAGATAATCCTAGACTCTTCACCCTAGACATAGACTTCTCCAACCACCAAGTCAGCCTTTCCTTCCAGCAGCTTCGATCTAGACCTTCAACCTTGCAGCAACAAAACTTCGATCTATGCAGCAACAGTAACTTCGACCTATGCAGCAGCAGCACGTCAACCCCAGCAACTTTGACCCTCCTGCAGCTTCGACCTCTTGCAACTTCAACCTACTGCAACTGCAGAATTTCGACACTGCAACTCCAGCAACTTCGATTCTGCAACTACCCAGCAATTTTGTAGAGAGAGAGAGAGATAAACTAGCCCAAGAACTTCGACCCTGCACTTCTCCTTCTTCTTCCTACACTTCACACTTTTTACTGCACTACTTCTTGTGAATTGAACTTGTTGAGTTGATGAGCAAGTAGATCGAACTACACTTGTATATATATGCTTCTTGTGGGTTGAATCGCTTCCTATCAAGCCGACTTCATCAGGCAAGGGCCGACTTGGTGTGGAGGAGACAAAACTCATTTTTTACTCAAAAATAATTCTTTTTACATGATTCAAAAGCCCAAGAGGGGTCTCATAAAATATACAATGACTCTAATGACTTAATATAAATACTAGGAGTCCACAATGGAGACTTTGACTAATAAAAGATGACCCAAGCATGAAACCCATGCTTTAATAAGTCATTGTAATAATAATAATAAAATTATTTTTCATTCTTTTGATAAGTACATTACATAATGACTCAAATACATTTATGAAGACCAAACTTAATTACATTCTTCAACACTACCTCTTAACTAGGGAGGTATTCATAATAACATATACAAGTACAAGGAAGATCTCAAAACATATGAACTATGAGCAGATTAGACCCCGCAATGCCATGGACTAGATTCCTGACCAGGGCAATCTATCCAAGGTCTTCCAACAATTTAGGCACTCGCAGTGCCACAGACTGGATTCTTGACCAGGGCAACCTATCTGGGTGGGACTAAGATGGACTAAAGCTTTCAGCCTCTCTAGGTACCATCAGGCTTACTTGCTAATCATCAACCTAGGGATCCAGGGGTGTATCCAAGGTCAGAGCTCTATGACCAACACCACCCTCCCTACTTTGGGATCTAAACATCAACATAGTGTTGGCCTGATGTCCTCCCAGGAAATGTGTCTCACACACAAAGCCTCAACAAATCTCTTCCAAATTTTTATCATCATCGAAAAAATTAACAATATCTACTAAACCAAGCATGTTTCTAAGATATTCAAACATCTTATTAGGAAAGACTTTGTTAGAATTTCAGCTACCTGATTGTCGGCCGAGATATACTATAGCTTCACGATCCCATCCTACACCAAGTTCCTAATGTAGTGGAACTTATTGTTGATATGCTTCGTCCTAGCATGAAACAAGGGATCTTCGGACATCTTGATGCAGCTTTGATTGTCATAGTTTATCACAATAGGACCCAAAGGCTTCTCGAACAAATCTGTTAAAATCTTTCTCAACCATGCAACCTCCTTTCCTACTTCACATGCAGCCACATGTTCTGCTTCAGCAATACTTAAAACAATGGTATCTTGCTTTCTACTAATACATGAGATCATGGAAGTTCCCAAACTAAAGCATCCACATGTAGTGCTTCTTCCATCGATCTCACTGCCACCCCAATCAGAATATGTGAAGCCAGTCAACTTGACTTCCTTGCTATCGTACTTTAGGCAATGATGTATAGTTCCACGAAGATATCTCAATATATGCTTAGCAGCTATCCAGTGATAATGATGAGGCTCCAACTGAAACTAACTAAGAATGTTCACAGCAAAACATATATCCGGCCTAGTATTTACCAGAGACATCAGAGAACCCACCAACTTACGATAGGAGGCAGAATCTACGAGACTTGAGTCAGAGCTTCTCAACTTCTTGAGATTTGTGATCATGGGATTAGTCATGGGATTGGAATCCATCATCCCGAATTTCTACAACAACTTAATTATATACTTTCCTTGCCCCTGATATATCTCCCCATGTTTCTGCCATACTTCTAGACCTAGGTAATAGTGCATCAGTCCTAGATCCTTCATCTCAAATTCGGCTACCAGCATCTTCTTATATTACTGTATCCTTTGCTCAACACTTGTGATAAATAGATCATCCACATATAGTAGACTAATGATTGGCTCATTATCCACAACCTTGATGTAGATATTTAGATCAGCAGTACTCTTCCCGAAACCAATTCTCAGAAGGTATGCATCCATTCTTACATACCATGCCCTAGAAGTTTGTTTTAAACCATATAGAGCCTTCTTTAGTCTACAGACATGAGTGTCTTTGCTATTTACTTCAAGGCCTTTGAGCTGTTCAATGTATACTTCTTTATTGATAGTCCCATTCAAAAATGTTGTCTTCACATCCATTTGATGGATATTCCGTCCCATTGTAGCAACCAATGAAACCAAGGATTTAATAGTAGTATACCTTGCGCTAGGTGCAAAGGTTTCTTCATGATCTATGCCTTCCTTTTGAGAGAAACCCCTTGCAACAAATCTAGCTTTGTATTTTTCTATACTTCCATCAACAGTGTGCTTGATCTTGTAGATCCATTCAAAGGTGACAACCAATTCGTCGCTAGGTCTAGGAGCGATTTCCCAAACCCCATTCTTCATGATGGATTGATATTCTTCTTGCATTGCCTTCTTCCATACTTCTTGATGAGCAGCTTCTTCAAATGTAGATGGTTCAGCTTCAATCAGTTTTGTCATGTATGCAGCCTACCCAGAATATATTTTTGGCCTTTTGCTTTCTCTAAAGATTCCTTTTGCAGCTCCATGTCCTTCAGCATCTTCAAGAGTAGCTTTTAACCAACTTGGCCTCTTCCTTTTGTTCGGTATGATCAAAGGTTGAATAGTTTCACTTGGTCCTTCTTCTTCTTGATTTGTAGTAGGATTGTGGTGGTGTACTTTTTCTTCTTCGAATGTTGGTATATCTTCATCATCGGAATCAATAGGAATATCTTTGGATCTTTTGTAGACATGATTTTCATCAAATATAACGTCCCTGCTTACTTAAATATGTCTTCCTTCCTTGATGTAGATTCTATATGCTTTTGAAGAGAGACTATAGCCAATGAAGATCCCTTTGATGCTTGTAGAATCTAGCTTCTTTCACTTGTCCTTTGGAACGTGGATATAGGTAGGATACACAAAGATTCGAAGATGGTCCACACTCAGCTTCTTCCCTGTGAATGCTTCCTCAGGTGTCATGTTCTCAAGAATTTTATGAGGACTTCTATTTTGAATATATATTGTTGTCATTGTTGCTTCTCCCCAAAGAAATTTTGGTAAGTCTTGATCAAAGATCATTGTTCGTATACCTTCTTCAATTGTCCAATTCTTTCTTCTAACCACTCTATTTTGTTCGGGATTATAGGGAACAATGAACTCCCTCTTAATTCCTGCTTCTTTACAATATGCAATCAATTCTTTAGAAGTGTATTCCTCACCATTGTCGGATCTCAAAGTCTTTATTCCTCTTTCGGTTAGGGTTTCCACTTTAGATCTAAACTCCTTGAATTTCTCAAATACTTCATTCTTTTTCTTGAGAAGGTAGAGCCATGTCTTTCTAGAGTGATCATCAATGAATGTTACATAGTAAAGATGACCTCCAAGTGATTTATCAGACATAGGCCCACACACATCAGAATGAATGAGGTCTAATATTTCTTTAGACCTTGTTTCACTGTTTGTAAATGGTTTTCTTGTATTTTTACCCAAAGCACATCCCTTGCAAACTCCTTCATGATCTTCTTCATTAACTAGTTGATTAAGTGTGGGAATGACCTAGTAGTGTCGATGACCATATCTTCTATGCCATTGTTCAATGTGATTGATTTCCATATGAACTAAGGCTTGAGGAGATGGTGTTATGACTCTATATAAACTCCCTTCACGAACTCCAATAACCCTAGCTTTATCGATAATTGAATCTTTTCTCCAAACCAAAACCTTTCCGTCAACAAAAGCAACTATATCCCCTTTATCTCCTAAGCAAGAAATTGAAAGCAAATTCTTTTTCAAACCTGGAACATATAGTATATTGTTGAGATGTAGCTTAACTCCATTCTCTAGCTTCAAAGATGTTGATCTGAAGCCTCTAACAGCATAACTTATGTTGTGTCCCAATTCCACTGCATGAGAAGATGGTTCCTTTGATAGAGTGTGAAGTTGTTTACTTTCCCCTGTCATGTGCCTTGATGCTCCTGTGAAAAATTCTGAATAGAATAATAGAGAAATCCTACTGCAATATCTTGATTTACTTCTACTTGTGATTTAATTATACAAGTTATTTTTAGAAAATATTCATAAAATACCAAAGTAAACACAACTAGCAGCCTACACACATACAGATTATTTACTGAATATTACGCTCATTTGACAAAGTGACACAGATTTTTCGGACAAATGTCCCAGAAAAAACCCAATGTGGGAAAACCGGTGCAGCAGATATGAGGGTTTATTATTATTAAGTAGAATCTGAGTACAGCAAATCTGGGCACCTTACTGGTTAACGCGACAAATAAATACAAAAATCTGCAATAATACCTCTGTTCTGGAGACGGAAAAATGGACTGATTCACACCCTCAAATAGGATTTACAAAACTCAGCCCCTTTCTGCCTCTAGAAACCCAGTGATGTCTTGACGTTGTTGTGTCAACCCTGTTGGCCTGTTGATACCCATGCGCTGCTCAGGAGAGAGTTGCGTAACCCCAGATTGGGTAGCGTAATCCTTAGGCTGCCTTAGCTGGACCAGCGTAACCCCTAATGGCCCCCTGCTGCCTCTGTGCTACCCTTTCTGGGCCTGCGTAGCACCTGCGTAGCAGCTGAAACCCTCTGCATTGTGCAACTACTGTGTAGCCTCCTCTTCCTCTGCGTTGCTCTTGGTTGTTGCTTCTCTGCCTCTTACTGACTCTTGGCTCCGGAATCAGATCATCCCCTTAACCAATACTACCCCTCGCTGTAGCTGAAACACTTCTGGAAATTCTTAGCAAACCCGCTCTAGAATTCTCCAACTAAAGTCTTAGTGCTCTGCCTCCGTTTGTGTATATCTCCAACTAACCCCAAGCCTTTCTCTTATACTTTTTCATTGACACATCAACGGCCGTGATTTAATCTCTTATCGACAGCTTAGATTAAAAGACTGCTTGATCTGCGTCACTTAGAACATTTCATCACATGTGTTTAATTAATTCACTTTAATTTTTCTAATTCCCTAAGTTAGACTTAGGGTCCTCATCAAAAAAATTAATTATTTTAATATCTCACACACTAGATGAAATTTCTCCAAATGCTTTCTAGGTTTTGGAGGTCTTGTGTGTCTTAGCCCCTCCACAAAATTTCAGGGCTAGAGCACACCCGATGCTACCTCAAAATCTCAACACTCCCTCTTAGCACGGAGTGTGCTCTAGTAATACATCCATGTATCACAAGATCTCGGCATAGGTCTTTGTGCTGTTGATGCTTGGCCTGTTGTCCTCCATCCACAGCGTTGCTGCCCATGTCACTGCCATTGACACTGCCACATCTGTACTGCAACTCCCTCTCAAATTGTTGCATCATGCTGCCCATAGCACTGCCACTGCGAACTGTTGCACTGCAACTCAGTTGTTGAGAAGTAAGCAACAGAAGGACCCCTACCCAATGATTGACATACAAGTCAGGCTACATCTCATCACTGAAGCTCCCTTGGCTGCTGCTCTGCGCTATCCTCCTGAAGCCACTGTGTTGCTACAGCTCTGCACTACGTGATCACTACCTCTCTGCATTGTTGAAGTCCCATCAGCCTCTGTGTTGTTGCCTCTACGCTACTACTGCCTCTGCACTGCACTGCTCCCTCTACAGCATCTCAGCACTGCCCTCTACCTCACTGTGATTTTTTGCAACCATCTCTCAACTTGTCCTGCTACCGTCTTAAGGCTCTCGTAGCTCGTATGTGATCCAAGAGTTGGGCACCTCAAGGATCTTGCCCCTTCATTTGTAGCTGCTCTACAGATCCATATCGCCCTACTTATGTGGCTCATAAGCACTCATGGCTACATCATCATCACTCCCATCGTCCTTTGCTACTGTTGCCTTGAATTCAAAAGAAACTTTGCCCTTTTTCTTAGGACAAGGGCTGGCAAAGTGTCCAAGTTCGCCACAATTAAAGCATCGAACCTTGGATATGTCCCTCTTCTTCTTCCCTTGCTACCTTTGTTCCTTTGATGCAAGGGTTGCATCGTCTTCCTCTTCTTTCTTCACCTTGACAGTTTCACTGCTGTTGTTTTGCCTCTTGGTGAATCTCCTAATTTCCTCCTGATGGAGGATTGCCCACATGCTCACCTAGGATGGTAACGCTGCCCTACCAAATATGCTATGGACAAACGTTTCCCACTCCTCGGTGACTGCGTTCGGGGTAGTCCTTACCAATATCCCTTCATCCGAAGTCGCACCCATGGCAATCAGTTGATCCTAGATAGTCTGAAGTGGGAAAAGGAAGGGGTCTATGTCCTCACCCTTCTACATCTAGAACAACCGCATCTAATTCTCTAGAAGCATTTTTCTTTGAACATAGATTCCCTGATACATCGTCTCCAAAGCAGTCCACATCTCATTTGTCGTGTTCTTCCCGGCAATATGTGGCACGACGTGATCTTTAACTCCATCCATGAACAAACGCTTAGCCCGTGCTTGATTTTCATTGAATTTCTTCAGAGGATCTGGATCGGTAGGCACAACTAGGACATTCTCTGCATGGTTCTTGATGTCGTACTCATCCAGGACTTCAGTAGCCTGGCTCTCCAAATGTTGAATTTGGACACGCCATCGAACCTGTCCTGATCTCTCAGTCCATGAGAGGCCATCTAGCTCAAATATGTCAGAACAGATACTCTTCACCCTCTTTCTGTTGCAATACTCAACCAAAATACTAGATCTAGGTTTCTTGGCGACTAGGAACCCTCTATAGTAGTTTCTCCCTCCGAAAATTGATTTCCCTCCTGGAAATCTTCAGCCAAAAACAACTAAACAGTTCTCTACGATCACCTTCCTGATCGAATCTCAGATCTGTTTTACGCAGATCTGCTGAATAATTGTCCTCCTCCCGCTCTTTGTCAACTTAGCTAGGCACAATTCTGCACTAGCAGAATCTCCACCACACCAGCAACTGCTGAAGATATGAAGCACTGCTTCTGGACCACGGCAATACTGCACAGCAACCAAAAAAAAATTGACTGCGTCCCTCTGTCTGGCTTCTGCATGAGAAGACTACCTCAGCGCAGCGACTGCACAGCGCAAGACTGTGTCAGCCCTTGCGTGACCTCTACTGGGACTGTGTCCTCCTGTTGTTGCATTGCCCTCTCCGGATTCTCTGTTGCTTCAGCTGCTACCCTGCAGCAAATATGTCTTTAGCTGATTTGTTGGATATTCAGCTTGATCTGCAATCGCTCTGATACCATGTGAAAATTTCCGAATAGAATAATACAGAAATCCTACTACAGTATCTTGATTTACTTCTCCTACTTGTGATTTAATTATACAAGTTATCTTCAGAAAATATTCAGAAAATATCGAAGTAAACACAACTAGCAGCCTACACACATACAGATCATTTACTGAATATTACACTCATTCGACAAAGTGACACAGATTTTTTGAACAAATCTCCCCGGAAAAACCCAATGCGGGAAAACCGGTGAAGCAGATATGAGGGTTTATTATTATTAAATAGAATCTAAGTACAGCAAATCTGGGCACCTTACTGGTTAACCTGACAGAGAAATACAAAAAATCTACAGTAATACCTCTGTTCTAGAGACGGAAAATTGGACTGATTCACACCCACACAAACGAGATTTACAAAACTCAGCGCCTTTCTGCCTCTAGAAACCCCAGCATTTTCTTGAAGTTGCCTGCATCAGCCCTGCTGGCCTACTAATGCCCCTGCGCTGCTCAGGAGAGGGTTGCGTAACCCCAGACTGGGTGACGCAATCTTTACGCTGCCTTAGCTGGACCAGTGTAACCCCTGATGGCCCACTATTGCCTCTGTGTTGCCCTTTCTAGGACTGCGTAGCACCTGCATAGCGGCTGAAACCCTCTGTGTTGCGCAGCTGCTGCGTAGCCTCTTCTTCCTCTGCGCTGCTCCTAGTTGTTGCTTCTCTACCTCTTGTTGATTCTTAACTCCGGGATCAAATCATCCCCTTAGCCAATACTACCCCTCCCTACAGCTAAAACACCTCTGGAAATTCTTAGCAAACCCGCCCTAGAATTCCAGCTTAGTCTGCCTCTGTGTGTGTATCTCCAACTAACCCCAAGCCTTTCTCCTACTTTTTCGTTGACACATCAACGGTCGTGATTTAATCTCTTATCAACGGCTTAGATTAAAAGACTAATTGATCCGCGTCACTTAGAACATTTCATCACGTGTTTAATTAATTCACTTTAATTTTTCTAATTCCCTAAGTTAGACTTAGGGTCCTTATTAAAAAGAATATATATTTTAATAGCTCACACACTGGATGAAATTTCTCCAAACACTTTCTGGGTTTTGGAGGTCTTGTGTGTGACTCTTAGCCCCTCCACAAAATTTCAGGGCTAGAGCACACCCAATGCTACCCCAAAATCTCAACAGCTCCACTATCAATAATCCATGCATTGTCATCACTAAGTGAACCTGTAAAAGCAGCCAAAAACTCTTGACTTTAGACCTTGTTGAATAAGTAGTAGAAAATCTTCTTGATCTAGTTCCCTACAGTATTGAATCCCATTTTCATTTAACCTGTCATAGAGGGAGTAGCCATTTCCTTCGAGCCAACAGAGTGGTCTCCAATCTTCCTTAACCTTAGCTCTGATACCATGTTGAGAAATCAATGCAAGTAGACTTAGGTTTTTTATTCCTCTTTCTTGATAATTACTTGTAAATTATGTAGGTTTCTTTTACTTCTTTGTTATATTATCTTTCATCAAGAAATTACCAAATTATGTGTGTACGAAGATCACAAAATCAAGAGACATAAGATGTAGGCACTCTGCCAAGGCAAAACCCCTATCTAAGGGAAAACCCAGTCAAAATCTCTTCCTTCAATAGTTTTCATGAGATAATCCTAGACTCTTCACCCTAGACACAGACTTCCTCCAACCACCAAGTCAGCCCTTCCTTCCAAGAGCTTTGATCTAGACCTTCAACCTTGCAGCAGTAAAACTTCAATCTATGCAACAGCAGTAACTTCAACCTATGCAGCACTTCGACCTATGCATCACTTCGACTTATGCAACACTTAGACCCCAACAACTTTGATCGTCTTGCAGCTTCGACCTACGCAGCAGCAACACTTCGACCCCATCAACTTTGACCCTCCTGCAGCTTCGGCCTCTTGCAACTTCGACCTACTGCAACTACAAAATTTCGACCCTGCGACTCTAGCAACTTTGATTTTGCAACTACCCAGCAAATTCGTAGAGAGAGAGAGAGATAAACTAGCCCAAGAACTTCAACCCTACACTTCTTTTTCTTCCTGCACTTCGCACCTTTTTACTGCACTACTTCTTGTGAATCAAACTTGTTGAGTTGATGAGCTAGTAGATCGAACTGCACTTGTATATATAGGCTTCTTATGGATCAAATTGCTTCCTTTCAGGTCGACTTCATCAGGCAAGGGCTGACTTGGTGTGGAGGTGACAAAATTCATTTTTGACTCAAAAAAAAAATCATTTTACATGATTCAAAAGGCCAAGAGGGGTCTCATAAAATATACAATGACTCTAATGACTTAATATAAATCCTAGGAGTCCACAATGGGGACTTTGATGAATAAAAGATGACCCAAGCATGAAACCCATGCTTTAAAAAGTCATTGTAACAATAATAAAAATTTTATTTTTCATTCTTTTGATAAGTACATTACATAATGACTCAAATACATTTATGAAGACCGAACTTAATTACATTCTTCAACAGGATCTGGGACTGATGCCCTATTACCTAGGTCTAGAAGTCTGGCAGAAACCTACAAAGATATATCTGGGGCAAGGAAAGTATATAATCAAGTTGTTGCAGAAATTTGGTATGATGGATTCCAAGCCCATGACTACTCCCATGATCACCAATCTCAAGAAGTTGAGAAGCTCTGACTCGAGTCTCGTGGATCCTACCACCTATCGTAAGTTGGAGGGTTCTCTGATGTATCTGGTAAATACTAGACTGGATATATGTTTTCCTATGAACATTCTTAGTCAATTTCAGTTGGAACCTCGTCATGATCATTGGATAGCTGCCAAGCATATATTAAGGTATCTATGTGGCACTATACATCACTACTTAAAGCACGACAGCAAGGAAGTCAAGCTAAGAAGTTTCGCAGATTCTGATTGGGGTCGTAGTGAGATCGATTGGAGAAGTACTATAGGTGGATATTTTAGTTTGGGATCTATTATGATCTCATGGATGAGTAGAAAGCAAGATCCTATTGCTTTGAGTAGTGTTGTAGCAGAGTATGTGGCTGCTTGTGAAGTAGGAAACGAGGTTGTATGGTTGAGGAAACTTCTGTTAGATTTGTTTGAAAAGTCACTAAGTCCTACTGTGATAAATTGTGACAATCAAAGTTGCATCAAGATCAATGAAGATCTCGTGCTCCATGCAAGGATGAAGCATATCAACAATAAGTTACACTACATTAGAAGCTTGGTGCAGGATGGGATCATGAAGCTACAGTATGTCCCGACCAACGATCAAGTAGTTGATATATTAACAAAGTCTCTTCCTAATAAGAAGTTTGATTATCTTAGAAGCATGCTTGGTTTAGTTGCTATTGTTGATTTTGTTGATGATAAATGTTTGGAAGAGAATTGTTGAGTTTGTGTAATACACATTGCCTAAGAAGACATCTGGCCAATACTAGGTGCTGATGTTTGGTTCCCGACGTAGGGAGGGTGGCGTTGGTAATAAAGCTTTGACCTTGCATTATGCACCTGGATCCCTGGGTTGATGGTTAGCAAGTAAGCCTAATGGTACCTAGAGTGGCTGAAAGCTTTAGTCCATCTTAGTCCCCCCAAATAGAATCTAGTCCATGGCATCGCAGTGCCTAAACTCTTCATGGTTCATATGTTTTGAGATCCTCCTTGTACTTGTATATGTCATTATGAATACCTTCCTAATTAGGAGGGAGTGTTGAAGAATGTAACTAGGTTTGGTCTTCATAATTGTATTTGAGTCATTATGAAATGTACTTATCAAAAGAATGAAAAAGAAAAATTTTGTTATTATTACAATGACTTATTAAAGCATGGGTTTCATGCTTGAGTCATCATTTTATAGGTCAAAGTCCCCATTGAGGACTCCTAGGATTTATATTGAGTCATTAGAGTCATTGTACATTTTATGAGACCCTTCTTGGGCTTTTGAATCATGTAAAAAGAATTATTTTTTAGTCAAATATGTAATTTGTCACCACACAAAGTGGGCCCTTGCCTGATGAAGTCAGCCTACATAGGAGCAATTCGACCCACAAGAAGGCTATATATAGAAGTGCAGTTTGATCTATTTGCTCATCAACTCAACAAGTTCGATATACACAAGAAGCAATGCAGGAAAAGTGAGAAGTTCAAGGAGAAGAAGGAGAATTGCAAGATCAAAGTTTTTGGGCTATCTCTTTCTCTCTTTCCTACAAATTTAGTTGGCAGTTGCAGAATCGAAGTGTTGCAATTGCAGGGGTCGAAATTCTGCAGTTGCAGGGGTCGAAGTGTTGTTGTTGTATAGATCAAAGTTTTGTTGTTGCAAGGTCGAAGGTCTAAATTGAAGTTGTTGGAAGGAAGAGTTGACTTGGTGATTGGAGGAAGTCTGTGTCTAGGTTGAAAAGTTTTGGATTATCTCATTAAAACTATTGAAGGAAGAGGTTTGACTGGGTTTTCCCTTAGATATGGGTTTTTCCCTGGCTAAGTACCTACATCTTATGTCTCTTGTTTCGTGATCTTCATACACACATAATTGGTAATTGCTTGATGAAAGATAAAATAATAAAGAAGTAAAAGAAGCCAACATAATTCACAAGTAATTATTAAGAAGAAAGAATCAAACCCTAAGTCTACTAAGCATTGATTTCTTAGCATGTAATAGACTATTGAAATGAACCGAGGCCTTTTCGTCTTTAGACTAAGACGTTGACCCTTTTCAAGCATACTCAAACCTTAAGAATGAATACCAGGCTTTGCTCAATCTCTCTGAGGTAAACTTGAGATTTTTCGGCCTTCTTGAATTCACATTGTTATCTACAAACTTCAGTCCTTAATCATCACAGAGATCCTTGGATTCAGTCACAAGTTTTGGATTTTGACATGTATCATATAAGAAGAATGGATAATCTAGGGCACAAACATTTATAGGGATGTTTTGTATCTTCCTTACAACTAGAGTTTGACTAGGGCAAGAATAAACCCTAAAGGTTAACTTGAAACAAGTTGGTTGCTCTTTTACCCAAGCTCTGATACCATGTTGATTTTTCAAGTATCCTTTAAACTGATAATTACTTCTTGGTTTTTTTTTAAGTTGATATTTTCTTGCATTCTTTATTCATCATAAAGCAATTACACAGAGGATATCAACAGTAAAACAAAATGCTAGTAGGATCATGAAGAGTTAGCCAAACAAGAACACAAGAGTTTACCTGGGAAAACCCACATGGGGGAAAAACCCAGAACCCTTTCCTTAGAGAAATTTTTCAGTTTAACAAGAGACACAGTTAGACATCTAGACAAACCTGGTCCGCTCCCTCCTAGTCAAGTCATAAGTCTGCCCAATGAACTTGATCTGATTATGTCTGCTAGGCAAGAAATTTGGTCCTACACTTCTGATATGCCTCAAATAATTCAGTTTGTCACAGAGATAATGATCTCGGTCTACCTCAGAATCATCTTCTTTGCTTGCCTCATATTTAGCCTCAGATTTGTCTTCTTATTATCTCTAATTTGACCTCAAATTCGTCCTTAAGATAATATGAACTCTGCCTCATAAGTAATCTGTATTGCTTGCTTTGGAAGGAGGTCAAATGCCTCATATATATAGTAGATTGGTTATTCTGAATGGGTGCCTTTATGACTAGGCTGACTTGGCTTCTTTGGAGCCAAAAAATCAAATCTTAAAAATTTAAATTTCCCTATTTTAAAAACCGACATGAAGAACATGCCTTATTTATTACTTCAAAAACATCAAGAGTTAAAATATTAATTATGAAGATCGACCATAGCTACAAAATTCAACACTCAAGAGATGTGTCTTCTCCCTTAGCCTTCTTTTGACAAGGTCGTGAAGAACATGCCTTATTTATTATTTAAAATACATCGAGAGTTAAAATATTAATTATGAAGACCGACCATAGCTACAAAATTCAACACTCGAGATGTGTCTTCTCCCTTAACCTAGACTTCTTTTTATAAGTTTCAGTTATTAACCAAATCCACAACCCTAATCTCCAAAGTGATTGACAGTTGAGATTAGATCTCAACATTACTTGAGATCAATGGTTGAGATTCATCTAATCCATTAATGCAAATAACCTTTGCATTTCATTAGATTAACTCACTTTATCATATAAAAGAATTACTTTAATAATTAAAGTAATTACTAAGTTTAAGGCTCAAATAGACGACTTTCGCACATATAGACACTTAGACCTATGCAAAAGTACCTGCCCAAGCTACTCTCATGAACAGTTATCATCAATATATTTGTGGGACTGGTGACTTCAACAGCTTAGTGCAAGCTTCGTGTTTGTGACCATAAGGATCTCCCATTTGCAAGGTAGTTGACTATTGTTGATCATATTCTTTAGTTCCCGTGTTTACCATGTCTCTTGTTGGTTCTCAAGCAAGGCACAATTTAAGCAACTTGTGCATATTTTGAGGGTGTACTTGTGGTCTAAATATGGTTGAGAGAGGGCTCTCCCATTGTTTTCCATGGGAAGTGTGCACTATGCCCTGTAGAAAATGCAATGTGGCAGTTATTACTTCCAATTTTCCTTAATCTTAATACTTGCTTGTGAACTTTATTAATCTCCTTGTATTTCTTTAATTAGATCTTTTTCATCAAACAAAGATAGTGGACACGGATATTAGGCTCCAAACCAGGGAAAAACCCCTCCAAGGGGCAAACCGAAAAATTTCTTCTCTTCTTATAGAATCTACTTCAAATGAGATAACAAAGACCCAAACCCTAGACCAAGTCCTCCTCCAAGTACCAAGTCAGCCCTTCCAAGAGAACCAACTTCTAGTTATAACTTCAACCACAACTTCTATCTTGTAACTTCATCCTGCAACTTTGGCCCTGTAGTTGTTGTAGAAACCCTAATCCAGCTTCTTTAAGAGACCTTTCTTTAAGCAATACAAATCCTCCCAAGGTAAACGAGGTCAAGATAGAGTATTCTCTCCTTCAGCAACTTGCTCTTCTACCATTCAGACCTGTAGTTTCAACCTCCTTTGTAGCTGTAGAAACCCTAGTTTTTCACACGTGTGAAAGAGAAAGAGCCCAAAAACAATTTTTTCCTTGACTTCTTGGAATCCCTTTGCCTTCTTGATCTTCACTCCTTCCTTGCCTCTTCTAGCCTTAGATCGAACTTTTCTTTGGAAGATCGAACTTGGTGGTGAATGAGTGCCAAATGAGGTCAAGTTTGCTCCTTTATATAGCCTTTCCAAGGGGGCAAATTCCCACCTTTAGGCCGACTTGTACTTTGAATGTTTCCAAGACTTTCTAGACTCAAAATAAATTCTTTTACAAGATATATTTTGCTTGGAAGAGTCTTATAAACATGATGTTGACTCTCTTGACTCATGACAATAAACCCTATGACCTAACAAACCCTAGAAGCATGAAGAACATGCTTTTACCTAGAAGACCATCAATAAAGAGCATGAAACCCATGCTTTTAAAATAATAACATTTTCTTTTCTTCTTTTGTTTGTTACATAAGATCAATATTGAAATGAGTACGACAACAATTATGAAGACCGAAACTAGTTACATTTCCAACATGCCCAAGGATGAGAGGGGTCGTGGTTTGATGGACATCGCCATATAGGGTAGTATTCTTGACCAAGTGGGTGGTGTAGTGTCTTGAGGGTTGAACACCCTGGTAGGTCTTGTTTCGACATTGAATGATGTATACTCAACATACAGGTGGAGACCATAAGGCCTTTTGACTTAGTTGATATTATGTCGTCGCCCGATTTATTTCAAGTGTGAAGCTCATTCATCTTCAAGAGCATATGGTTAACTTGGAAAGTTGTTGAATATTTGGCATGTTCGCAATGGGATGTCAGTGGAGTAGGTAGGGATCTAGTTTGCCCTATTTGGAGCTCTTCAAGATTCTTGTGTTGCAAAGTTGCGTCACTATCAAGCTCGTAATCTGAGCAAGAAAGGCATTTTTCGTGGGGAGATTTGTGGGATTCTTCCTCTCACTCCTAGGAGTGGATTCTCTTGCATAGGAGCATGGTCTCCTTTCCCCTAACTATCTTTCAAATATGGAGTTGAGAGGCCTTATTATGGAGTCTGAGTTATTTAAAATGAATATTGGGATGCCTAACCATCTTAATGGAATTGAAGATGGAGCTTTTGTCACCCACTTCTCCAGTATGACTCCCAACAATCGTATTTCGTGCTTCATCAAAGGATATGTTATCTCCAATTCTTAGTGCACATTGGGTGTCCAAGGATCTGAACGGTAGATTGGTATGCAAACTTCACAGTGTCTGGTCAATTTAGCTCTTTTATAAGATGAGAGTTTTTGCTTGGTTGGTATTCTCTCAAGGGAGCGATCCCATCTAAGGGCTAGTTGGCCGAGGGTGGACTTTCTAATGGCCTTTGTCCTATTTTCCATCACTTGGAGATGGTGAAGCATATTTTCTAGGAATGTCAATTTGCCAAATGTTGCTAGAGCTATTTGAAGGATCTATATACAGTGTTGCTTTAGGAAAGGATTCACTTGCTTATTGCATTGTTTGGAGATTGCTACTCTCTAGTTCATATTGTGTTCTCTAGGATATGGTATTGCCTACAGATCCAAAATTCATTTATTTTATGGAAAGTTAGGTGTAAGTTTGATTTTTATCATGAGGTTTGTTGAAAATTTAACTAGTGTCGGTCTTCATAATGTAATAAAATGTAATTTTTATTATTGAAATATTCATTATTATTATTTTATTTTTCGTCAAAGAATGTTCTTCATGCTTATAGAGTCAAAAAGAATTTATTATGAGTCAAAAGAATTGTATTTGAGTCAAGTCCGATTTGGACTTTTGTTAAGAAAAGAAAAAGAATTTTATATTGAGTCAAAGTCCACCAAAATTGTCAAGTCCGCCCTCCTTGAGAACAAGTCGGCTTGGGCCTCCAAGAGCCACCCGTTCGACCTCCTGGACAAATATATATATATGGCAGTTTGACCTATTTGGAGCATCAATCAAGCACATGCAAGAAGCAATTTTCTGAACCAGCAAAGGAGAAAAGAAGTTGGATTGCACAAGAAGAATCTAGCACGTCTGGAAGAGGAATTATGTGAAAGAAGAGTGTTTTTTTGTGCTACTACAGGCCTTTTGGTGGTAGTTCTGGTCTTGTTCTTGGTCTTGGATATCTTATTTTGATCTGATTCTATAAGAAAACGATTGTTTTTGGGTTTTCCCCCTTGTGGGGTTTTGCCCTGGCTTGGAGCCTAATTTTTGGTGTCTCTTGTCTCTTGTGTGTTATGTTCTCTATATTTTGCCAATTTGTAATTGCTTGATGACATAACTAAACAAATAAATACCAAGAAAATAATGCATATCAGTCACAAGTAATTACCATGATAAGAAATTCTATCATCTATCTGAATTTCAACATGGTATCAGAGCTAAGGAAGATCGAAGAAGCAAGATAGTCCTCACTCTCTCACTAAAGTCTACTTCATCTTGAGACACCTGTAGCAGTAATCTAAAATTTTGTGGCATCTTTTCAAAGTTTTGTGACATTGGCTGAAGTTTGTAGCATCTATCCAAACTCTGTTCTGAGATACAAATTCGAATATGTGGTCTATACTCTAAATGAAGACAATGGTCCGAGATCTGTAGCATATGTTCAAGAGATCTGAAACCTTCATATCAAGTTCAATTCTTTGAAGACCAAAATGAAGGCTACTTCAATTGCCGTGTACTCTTATTACCATTTGAAACTTGTTTCAAGGTCGAAGTAAAAGATAAGAAGAAGATTTGTACCCTCGCTCAAGCTAGAAAAAGATCAAAGTACAATAAGAATCTCTGTGATATAATCTCTGCGGCTTACAAACTTCAGTAACACCTTCTCTTTGTGAACATGCAATCATACTTCTCAGGATCCAAATTTTCTGTAGTATTATACCTCTGTCACATTTGAATTCTATGATAGGTTCATAACTCAGTTTACATATCTGAAGCACTCCATATTATATCCAAAACGAAGAAGGGCTATTGTAGGACGAAAAACAGAAGTTATATTTGATCTCTGTTAGCCCTCGCTTAAGAGAATAAAGAAGACCAAAAGTTTGCACCTGATATTCTCTGAAGTTTATATGAATCTCCTGTAGCATAATATTCTGAAGATCATTTCTTGGAGGAAGGTTTGAATCACCTGTGCAATAACTTATGGATGATTGTGACAATGGTTCAGATCATCCCTGCCTAAAAGGAATCTCCATAATCCAAAGTCTGTAATCAATTTGAGCACCTCTATGACAGAAAGCATCTGAATTTTTCTAAGGTTTAAATAGTTTAATGAAGCATCGAATTTCAAAGATTGGAAGAAGGGTTTTGCATGTATAGTCTATACCAAGAACTCTCTAAACAGTGAAGTTTGAAGGATTGGCAACAAGTCTTCACTGCAGTAATTTGAACTAATCAATGAAGAGCAGAGTATGTATATGACAGATCTGAACCGCTGAAAAATCCAAACATTTTGTGGAAAACATCCAAACCCATGTGGACATTAATCTTTGAACTACATATATGTGTATCTCTGAAGCAAGTAACAGTTTGATATATTTTTCTAAGACATTCGAAGTTGTTTCTCTGTAGAAGAATGCAAATTTTGTGGCACTATATGCATTTATGAGGCACAGTGATCATATGCGGGCCCCTGAGAAGTTTGTGACATGTACACAAGTCACCTTACTGACACTGTAGTATGTGAAAATTCCTAGATCGGAATCCTACTGCAGTCAACTGACATTATTTCTTCTACTTATTGATTTTGAGTCAATTTATTTACGGTGTTACACAGTAAACATCAAAATAAATTCTACTGCAGCCTTCACAAATAAAATACTGCGGAAAGTAAATGCAAGGAAAAATACTAGCACAAATATAACCACAATGAGACAGTTATTTTTGGACAATCGTCCCCGGAAAAACCCAATGTGGGAAAACCGGTGCAGCAGATGAAGGTTTCTTTATTATTCTTCAGCAATAATTCATGTACAAAATTCCGGATAGCAAAATAGAAGAAGAGACACTGAGAGACTTTTACTGATCAAATTCTCACACTTCACAGCGTTTTTCTGACCCCGCAGAGGACCTTCTGTCCTTACGCTGGCCCCACTGCGTCACCCTCTGCACAGTACTTACGTCACTGCCTCTGCGCAGTCCCTTCCAGACTTTCCCTGCACTCTCGACCTATTGCTGATCCCTCTCTCCCACCTGCAACTCTCCCTCTGCTTCGATTTTCTCTTGCCGAACTTCAGCGACTGAGTAAATCAATCTGCTTGGGTAACTAAGTATCTGCACCGGTGTGTTCTCAAGTGCCCATCGAAGTTCTTTCTTATAATCTCTCATTGAGATATCAATGGCCAAGATTAAAACATAATCGATAGCTAAGATTAACTTAAACTCTATCTTTGTCTTCATCTAGAAGATTCCCACCATATTTAATTAATACAATTTAATGATAATCACATTTCTTAAGTTTGGACTTAGGAATACATTAAAAATGATTAATTATTTTAATTAAATCATCTCGAGGTGGAATTTTCCCAAACAATTTCTGGGTCTTGGAGAATGCAAGTGTCTTAGCCTCTCTACAAAATCTCAAGGCTAGAGCACATCCGATGCTACAAAAATCAATACTCCCTCTTAGCGAGGAATGTGCTCAAGTGCTGCAACCTATTGAAGCATCACTCTGACTCTATATCAACTCCTGTTGCGCGGCTGATGTCTGGCCTCACTGCCCACCAACAACTGCGCAACTTTGATTCTGCGTTGCATCTGTGTTGTTGTTGACCCTGCATACTGCTGCCAACTACTGCATCTGCACTGCAACTCCCTTTCATCTATTGTTGCTGCAACTGAGAATCCATTTGTTTCTGTTACTGAAACGGGTTCTCTACCATACCCATTTGTTCCATGCACTGGATGAACTTAGCTCTACCAAGAGTTTTCGTGAGTACGTCTGCTACCTGATCTCCTGTGCGAACGTACTGCAGCTGTACTTGCCTACGCTGAACACAGTCTTTGATAAAGTGACATCTAATATCAATGTGTTTCAACCTATCATGAAATACTAGATTCTTAAAGAGTTTGATACAGCTCTAATTATCGCAGTAAACACTGGTCGCTCCCATATTCTTCCTGAGCAAACTCACAAGCAGCTTTCTAAGCTAAATCGCTTCGCACGTAGCTATGTTGGTTGCCATATATTCAGTTTTTGCTAAGCTCAGTGCTACCGACTTCTGCTTCCTCTTGCACCAAGAGATCATCCCTGATCCAATGCTGAAGCAGTATCCGAAGGTACTTTTCCGGTCTACCTAGACCAATTTGCATCTATGAATCCGCTCAATCTGACGTCATCTCCTCAGGTGTATTTCAACCCATATCCAACTGTTTCACACGCATATCTAAGAATGTGCCTAGCTTTTTCCCAATGTACCCTTTTTGGTTCCACCATGAACTGACTAAGCGTGTTGACAGCGAAACAAATGCCTGGCCTAGTGTTGACCAGAAACATGAGCGACCCAATGAGTTGTATGTACAAGGTGGGGTCAACTTCCTTGTCTCATGATGCATCTATCTTCTTCCAATTGGTGATCATGGGCATTGCCATGGGTCAGCAATCCTGTATTCAGAATCTCTGTAACATATCTTCCTTGCCCAAGAAAGAGCTCCCCATTCTTCTACCATACTTCCAAGCCTAGAAAATAATGCATTAACCCCATATCCTTCATGTTGAATTTTGCTTCAAGGTTCTTCATGCAATCCTTTATGAGCCCTGATGACCTTGTTAGAAACAAGCCATCTACATATAATACCGGAATAAACGGCTCATTCTCCACCAACAAATAGTAGATATTGGGATCAGCATCACTCTTGATGAATCCCAATTGCTGCAAGTAACTATCAATCCAACCATACCATGCTTTGGGTGCATGCTTGAGCCCATACAGGGATTTCTTTTACCTGCACACATGAGTTTTCCTCTCATGAGTCTCGAAGTCTTCAGGTTGTTTTATATACACTCTTCTTCTATCACCCCATTCGAGAATATTGTTTTGACATCCATTTGGTGAATCTCCCATCCCATCTGGGTTGCTAGGGATATAACGGATCTAATAGAGGTATATCTAGCGACTGGGGCAACGGTCTCCTCATAGTCTATCCATTCCTTTTGTGCATACCCCTTGTTGAGAATTTGGAGGGGCGGTGATTAATTCAAATTCTCTTCTTGATAATTACTTGTGAGCTTACTAGATTTACTTATGTCTTCTTTACTTAGTCTTTCATCAAGTCAATTACCAAAACAAAAGAGACGCACATTTAGGCTCATCGAGCCACGGCAAAACCTCTCCCACGAGAAATTCTTCTTATAGACTTTCACATGACAAGTACCATGACCAAGACTTAGACCCTTGACCTATGTATGTCTCCAAGACCTTGTCATTGCTTCTTGCTTTCCCTTCAAGGTTGATCCTTCTTTTCTTCACCAACCTGCATTGTCCTGCACCAACACTTAGAGCTCGATCTCTAGGTCTATCTTTCTCGATTACTCAAACACTTCCTTTCCACAAACTTATTTCTATTCTAATGTAGTAGCCAAGGTCACTCAAGACCTTTCTCTTCGCATGTCTTTGAAGCTTCTTCACTTGAGATATACTACCTTCTTTTATGCATTGTAGATCAGGAAGGTAAATCACATATTTACCTTCCTTTCTTTCTCACATCTCATCACTGTATTTCAACCGAATCCTTCTTGTAGAATATTCTGAAGAGCTCAGACTCATCTATGTTGCTTCCTACTTCAGACTGGTCCGCATACTTCTTCAGACAGATCCGCATCTCAATACAGCACAGTTACACAGTTAACTGTTGCCTTGACTTCAAATTTATTTCAGACTTCATCATGCTATGATATCTCAAGGATATTCGCACTTCTCTCTATCCTTAAACCCACACTTATACTTGTCCTGAAGACCGCACTCAATCACAGAATTTTCCACGCTGTAGTGTCACAGATATATCCGCAAATATTTAGGTGATATCTCACTACTTCTCCTACGCATTGACCATAGACTTTAGAGGTGTATCCCAACGAATTCTCCTCAAACTTGTCTGAATTCTGTTTCACCAAATGAGCCGCAAATCAACCTTTATATATAGTGCATCTTTCATGATTTTAGGCCGACTTCATCATTACTTATATGTTGTCTATAGAAGATGTTTAACGCTAGACTTGTGCATCATATGAAGTTGAGTCTTCAAAGCTTGCTTATGTGACAAGGTTTAGAGCATACTTCACTAACTAGGTACTTCATAGACATGACTGCTTAAATAGTACATTTATGACCAGAAAACATCCCTAGAGGACATCAAGAAGAAGTCCTTTGACCTAAAAACTTTGCTCATGAAACCCATGAGGCAAGCATATCAAAAATATATATTATTATCTTTGTCTTCTTCTTTACATAAATACATAATTACATAGTCAATATGAAGACCAATCCTAGTTACACTTTTCAACACTCCCTCTTAACTAGGGAGGTATTCATACAAGTACATGGTCACTTTCAAACCGAACAATCTCATAAGAAGAATCGGATTGGTAAACGCATCTTTATAGCATCATATCAACCAGCATTTTCCTAGTGCAAGGCCTTGACTAACAACCCCATCTCCCAATGAGACAATGGGCTATAATGTTGGCGAGACACATGACTTATAGACACCATAGTCATTGTCTCTCCAAGGTACATACTCCACCCAGGTGTTCCCAAAGTATGACCTTCTTTGGACTATTTTTTTCTTGGGTAGCCAACCCTCAAAGAATATCGGTCCCCGACTACTCTTATCTTGAATGCCCTATCATATTCTCAAAGAGTATCAAATGCCAGATGATTACCAATCCTCCATTCTGTCTTCCCAAGTGAAGACCAGAATGTTGTGTCCATCCATTCTCTCCACATGGCCTTCACTGAGACTTACGGTTGTTAGTCCTGATCTAGTGCATGACACATTCATTAGAGGATCATATACGTCACTCCCTCTTAACTTAGGAAGGACATATTTCAAGTTTCTTCCATGCAAGAAACTTACCACCAGGCTCCTTCTCAACCAAGGACCTGCAGTAGCAATGGTGAGACACCCAGCTGCTCATGAAGAATTCCTCCCCTTGATGTCATGGATTTCGATGTTGAGGAATCTTCAACCTTTGGCTTCATAGGGCACAGATCATCCATCACTTTCATCCACGAGTCATGTCAACTATCAGAAAGTGATTCATCAGACTTCCTTATCTGGTCCACCTTTATGCCATGTTGCTTTCCTTCGAACCATTTCCCAAGGATCTTACATCCTTCCTGCATAAACTCATATAAACATATACATATGAACTTTTAAATCGAAAGTTACCTCAATGATGATCTTTCACTGTGACATCTTCCTGTACACATTGGCATCCTCTATTCAGATTGACACATCTCCTAAAGATATGTCTTGTCAAGGGTCTTCTTATTTACCAGACTTTTATCAGAGTCTACATATCTTCCCAGGAGATCTCCTAATCACATATTTCTTGGCTTCCGGATGATAACCGCCTCTTTACATGGTTGCACTTCATGATCTCTTCAAATCTTTCTACGCACAACTTCATACCCAGGAATTTCCAGTATCCAATTCCTTGTTTGAATACAACTACCTCATATTCCATATGAGAACATATTTAATTTCATCTTATAGTGACAACATGTGCATCGTAAAAGATCCTCCTCCATGGATCATACTTTTAAAGATAGAAGTCCATTACCTGCAACCATATGACATGACTTCGCAGCATCCAGTGTCAGCATATAAATATATATACCTCATACCTTTTCCCTTTGAGTCATCCTGTAGCAATTTCACTAGAATGAAGAACTTCATTCCCTTGACCTGCTTCATCAATATGTCATCATATCCTAATCCCCGAATTCTGTAGCATAGAATTCTCGATGAAACCTTTATGCTTTCTTCCTAACCAGTGAGTTCATAAAGAACTCCATTAGAAAATGTTAGCACACGTTTCCACATTGATTATTGAATGATGACCCTTGATCTTGATGACCGCCTTCCATCAAATATTGTTTATCAGTGAGGTTTCCAGGAGCTGCTTCACCAAGTGCTCCTTTCATGCTTCTATCATGATGCTATTAATATACATCACTTCCTATTATTTTACAGCCAACAAAAATCCCTTGAGGAGAAAGATGATCAAAGAGATCTTTCACTTTCTTCTTTCTTAGATTTCTTTGCATCAAGTTCTTCCCTTATATCTGTAACATGGGCTTCTTTCTTGTCCTTTCCAAATTTAGGACAATCCCTTTTATAATGCCCAAGTTCATTACATCCAAAGCATCGTACTTTGTCCATATTTCTTCTTTTATTCTGAGGACCAAATTTTCTGAATCTTCCTTTCTTCCTAGACATGGCTGCAAAGGCTTGCTTCCCTTCACTTGATCTTGTATCAACTTTGGCTTTCAATCTTGTTTCCTCTATTTTACATAGAGACCATAGTTCACGGAATGGTGTTGCTTCTTTCTTCCCGTATAAGCTTGAAGTGAAGTTTCCCCATTCTTCTGGTAGAGCATTCAGCACCACTATAGTCATCTCACTATCAGACATTAATTCTCCCAATTCCTGCAGTTGGTCTCTTATTTCAGAAATCCTCATAAAGTATGAAGTGATTCCTTCCTCTCTTGAGAATTTCATTTTGTATAGTTCTTGTCCCAGAGAGATTGCTTCTCATATACTCACATAGAATAGTTCCACCAGTTTCTCATATATTTCTCTCGCAGATTTCAGTTTCGATAAATAGGGTATGAGTGAGTCCTTAATGGATTCTATGAGAATCCTCTAGGCTCTTATTTCTTCTTTCATGTACATCTTATTGTAGATCCTTCGATGTAGTCCATAACTTCGTCTTTAATTAGATTCAAAATTGTCCTATTCTTTCATGCACTAAAGTTTGATGACCCAACCAATTTGTTGCTCTCTTTACAATAAGTCATCTTGACAAATTTTAAATAAGGTCATAGATACTTACTTGAGTAGAGTGACTTCCTCCTTTTCGCAACTTCTTTGATAATGATGAAGATAGGAACTCCTTCTTAGATTGAGTTCTCTAATGAAGGGATTCTTGAATCCTTGATGATAAAGGATGTTTTCCAAAAAGATGATATCTCTTCCATCAAAGTCTTGAATATAAATCTTTGATGACAAAGATTATCTTTTTTATTAGAGGGTCTTATGAAGAATCCTCCTTGCAAATTGATCTTACCTTTTAACCCAAAATTTGATCGTTGCTTCCTTGAGTGCCTCTTTGCTAAGTAGCCCTTGTCTTTAGCACCTTAAGCTTTGATACCATGTTGAGAATTTGGAGGGGCGGTGATTATTTCAAATTCTCTTCTTAATAATTACTTGTGAGCTTACTAGATTTACTTATGTCTTCTTTATTTAGTCTTTCATCAAGTCAATTACCAAAATACAAAAGACACACATTTAGGCTCTTCGAGCCAGGACAAAACCTCTCCCACGAGAAATTATTCTTATAGAATTTAACATGGCAAGTACCATGACCAAGACTTAGACCCTTGACCTATGTATGTCTCGAAGACCTTGTCACTACTTCTTGCTTGCCCTTCAAGGTTGATCCTTCTTCTCTTCACCAACCTGGACTGTCATGTACCAACACTAGAGAACTCGGTCTCTAGGTCTATCTTTCTCGGTTACTCAAACACTTCTTTTCCACAAACTTATTTCTATTCGGATGTAGTAGCCAAGGTCACTCAAGACCTTTCTCTTCGCATGTCTTTGAAGCTTCTTCACTTGAGATATACTACCTTCTTTTATGCACTGTAGATCAGGAAGGTAAATAACATATTTACCTTCCTTTCTTTCTCACATCTCATCACTGTATTTCAACCGAATCCTTCTTGTACAATATTCCGAAAAGCTCAGACTCATATACGTTGCTTCCTACTTCAGACTAGTCCGCATACTTCTTCAGACAGATCTGCATCTTAATACAGCACTGTTACATAGTTGAATGCTGCCTTGACTTCATATTTATTTCAAACTTCATCATGCTGTGATATCTCAAGGATATCCGCACTTCTCTCTATCCTTAAACCCACACTTATACCTATCCTGAAGATCGCACTCAATCAGAGAATTTTCCACGTCGTAGTGTCACAGATATATCCACAAATATTCAGGTGATATCTCACTGCTTCTCCTACGCATTGACCATAGACTTTACAGGTGTATCCCAACGAATTCTCCTCAGACTTGTCTAAATTATGTTTCACCAAATGAGCCGCAAATCAACCTTTATATATAGTGCATCTTTCATGATTTTAGGTCGACCCTACAACATGCTTGTTGGCCGACTTCATCACTGCTTATATGTTGTCTATAGAAGATGTTTAACGTTGGACTTGTGCATCATATGAATTTGAGTCTTCAAGGCTTAAGTGACAAGGTTTAGAGCATACTTCACTCACTAGATACTTCATATACATGACTCCTTAAATAGTACATTTATTGTTGGACATTGGGTTCAACGCTCCCCGCGTGTTTTGCGACATGGACTAACCACTTCTCGTGGATCCTATGACTCCTTAAATAGTACATTTAAGGTTGGACATTGGGTTCAACGCTCCCCGTGTGTTTCGCGACATGGACTAACCGCCTCTCATGGATCCTAACTCTGGCGATTGTAGCAGAAACTTCATACACCCGTCTGAGAAGGCACCTTTGTGGGATAATGCCAGGAGATGGAACTAAAAATTTTGGAATCAAAGTTTGTACTTCTATGGCAGCACCACAGAGAGAGATATATAGGAAGGAAGAGGGGGTTGCCATACAGAGATCATCTAAAAGATCTAAGGGTATCTCTGATTCAGGCCCAACACATTCAACTTCCACCCATGCCAGTGGTTTCGGAAGCAGTGGCACTGGATTAAGGCGTAGAACCATATCCGATTTCCTAGACGAAGGGTGTAGGAATGATGTGGATTCAAAAGTTTACCGGTTTCTATATGCATGTGGGGTGCCATTCAATGTTCTTCGCTCACCTTATTGGCATGAAATGGTTTCTGACATTAATGATGCCCCCAAAGGATACAAAAGCCCTGGGTATGACAAGGCCAGAACCGTGGGTCTTGATCATGAAAGAGCTAAAATAAATCATTCTTTGGCTAGAATGACAGGTTCGTGGAATGAGCATGGGTTGTCCATTGTCTCTGATGGATGGACCAATGTAAAAGGAAAACCATTGATAAATGTTTTGGTTGTGTCGGTTAGTGGTGCAGTGTTCCTGGCAGCTTATGATTATTCAGAAAAATTCAAAACCGGCATTAACATTGCAGAACCATTACTTGATATAATTGAAAAGACTGGGCCATACAATGTGATACAGGTCATCACTGATAATGCTGCTAACTGTAAGGCAGCAGGAGCAATTGTTGAGGATAAATACCCCAACATTTTTTGGTCTGGGTGTTTGGTTCATACAATGAACCTTTTGATGCATGATATCATAAAAAACAAACAACCTCAGTTCAAATGGCTTGGTGATTTGTACAAGAGAGGTAAGAAAATGATCAAATTTATTACAAATCATAGCAATACCCATGGGCTTTTCCGTACTCACTCCAAATTGGAGTTGTTGAAAATAGGAAAAACTAGATTTGCTAGTTATTACCTCACCTTCAAGCGCCTTTTGAAGGTAAGAGAGTCATTGGCTGCAATGGTATCAAGCCCACACTGGCAGCTATTAAAGGACAGGGCGGCAACAGTGTTTGACAGGCAAAGTTTTGAACATGTGGAGGAGACCGCCCTTGACCCTCAGTTTTGGGCACGTATGAGGGAAATTGTGAGTTTTACCAAGCCCATTTATAACATGATTCGCTTTGCAGATACTGATAAACCAGTGATTGGAGAGGTTTATGAGCAGATGGATAGTATGTTGGGGCAAATAAAAGATATTGTTAAGGATAATGATCCCAACTTGTATGCTATGATTCATGACTGTGTGTGTGCACGGTGGAATAAACTCAATGTTCCACTACATGCTTTGGCATATATCCTTACGCTAAAATATTACTCTCCATCTTGGTTGGGCCAACCTGCACCTGGAGGTGGGGTTAGGGTGAAACCTCACACAGATCCAGAGGTACAAGAAGGGTACATGAAGGCATTGGACAAATTGGTACCTGACAGGGAAGAGTGTGCTAGATTGCTCCTTGAATTAGGCAAATACTTCAGTTGCACTGCTAACTTTGGTTCATTCCATGCAATGGAAGACAGGGACAGATTCGATGCTCTCACATGGTGGGAAGCATATGGCGGCATGGGTCTTTTGCCAAAGTTGGCTAAAAAAGTTCTCTCACAAGTTGTGAACACTTCTTCTGCAGAGAGGTGTTGGAGCACCTACAACTTTATACACAATGTGAGAAGAAATAGGCTGAATGAAAACCGAGCTGAAAGCTTGGTTTATGTGCATTATAACTTGAGGTTGCTCAGCCATTACTGTGATCGGGCAAATGAGGATCAATCATACAAAGTCTGGGACAACAACCCAGAGGATGATAATTTGGAGGACGGCACATTACATCTAGAAGAATTGGAAGCAGAACTGTATAGGGATGATGATGAAGCATCAGCGACACCGCCACACACAGGGCCAGTCCCACCATCTACTGGTAGCAGTGCGGGTGCCAGTGCCAGTGCCACTCCTCGATATCACACTATTGTTCCTTTGCAGATCCAGCCTCCAGCTTCTGGTCGTGGTCATGGTACTCCTGAGAGTACTAGAAGACCAATAGTTCCTCGTGGCTCACAGAAATTAGACATTTCTCGTGGGCGTGGCAAGGGGCCAGCCAGATAAAATATATTTGTTGTTTACTATTTTCTATTTGTTGTTGACAGTTGAACAGTAGAAACTTGACTTGCTACTGATTTCATATATTTAAATTTTTAATGAAGTTGGCATTTATAAGTTTACTGTTTACAAGTCATTATGAATTATGAATATGATGCTTCATGAAAGCTATATGGTGATCAATGAATCAATGATGATAAATGTTATATAATATCAATGATGATAAATGTTATATATTGAATTTTGAAATCAATGAATCAATGATGATAAATGTATATTGAATTTTGAAATCAATGAATCAATGATGATAAATGTTATAATATATATATCAATGATGATAAATGTTATAATATATATATCAATGATGATAAATGTATATTGAATTTTGAAATCAATGAATCAATGATGATAAATGTTAGATATTGAAATTTGAAATCAATGATGATAAATGTTATATATAAATGATGATAAATGTTATATATTGAATTTTGAAAGCTTGAAACCTTCAGATTGATGATTTGCGAGACTCAAGAGTCAATATGTTCTCTGCTTCCAACTCGTGGGCGTGGTTGATGAAGATTATAACTTCTAGATGATTGATGTTACATGATTCAATCTATGTTTTTATGTTTTTTATGTCTAATTCATCATTATACATGTTTTTGTTGACATATATGCATCAAAATATAAAAAATATTAAAAATATTAAAAAATATATATATATATAAAATATATATATAAAAACGCTCCCAACGCTGAAACCCGAAACTTTTTTTAAAAAATGGCGCAAGCGCTTCGCTCCTTCCGCTCCGCTCAGCTCAGCCAAGTAACCGCGAGGAGACTAATGCCTGCGAGTTTTGGTCAAACGGCAATCGTGATTCCAACAAGTGGTATTAGAGCGACAGGTCTCGAGTTCGAAACTCACCCGGCTCACGTTGGGGGGGAGATTATTGGACATTGGGTTCAACGCTCCCCGTGTGTTTCGCGACATGGACTAATCACCTCTCGTGGATCCTAACTCTGGCGATTGTACCGAAGACTAATGCCTGCGGGTTTTGATCTAATGGCAATCGTGATTCCAACATTTATGACTAGAAGACAAATTCATAGAGTACATCAAGAAGAAGTCCTTTGACCTAAAAGCTTTGCTCATGAAACCCATTAGGCAAGCATATCAAAAATATATATTATTGTCTTTGTCTTCTTCTTTACATAAATACATAATTACATAGTCAATATGAAGACCGATCCTAGTTACACTTTTCAACACCCCTTCGCCACGAACCTAGCCTTATACATCTCTACACTGCCATCTATAGTGCACTTGATCTTGTAGATCCACCTTGAACCTACAACTGATATTTCCTCTGGTCTAGGTACTACTTCCTAGACATCATTAGTTATGATAGAATTGTACTCTTCTACCATGGCATCCACCCACACTTGGTGTTGTACGGCTTCCTGAAAACTAGAGGGTTCTTCAACCTGAGCTACCAAGGCTTGGTACCTGTCAGGCTATCTACACTGCCTATTTTCGGCTCTAGGAGCTCCGACAAACTCCTCTGCGTCCCTCAAGGTCTGACTTACTTCCCTATTGGTTCGTGGTGGGAAGCTCACTCAAATCCTCCTCCTATTCCTGTTGCTCCATCTGCTAAAAACTACTTGGATCTCCTACTCCTAAGATATGCTAGTATTGGTCACTGTACTTGATCCTTGTGATTGTCCTCCTACTTGTCCATCCTGTTGTCCCTACTGCTGTTGGACTAATGGAACATCTGTTGACTGGTCACCTATAGGCATCTTTCGAGATCTTCTGAAAGCCCTATCTTCCATGAACTTTGCATCTCAACTTACTACAATCTTCCTACTGCTAGGAATGTAGATCTTGTAAGCCTTTGAGGTCTCGCTATACCTAACGAGATACCCCTTATCTGCAATCTAACCCAACTTACTACACTTCTCGTCTGGAATGTGGCAATAAGCCACAATCCCAAATATCCTTAGATGACTCACTTCTAGCTTTTTCCCCGTGAAGACCCTTCTGGCGTTTTCTTCCCCAATGCTCTGTGGGGAGTTCTGTTCTAAATGTACACAGTTGTGTTACATGCCTCTGCCCATAAAAATCAGTCCTAGTCATATAGCATAGCCTTTGTTGCCTCGACTATTTTATGTTATTTCGCTCCGCGACTCCATTTTGCTGTGGATTATATGGAGTTGTCCACTCTCCCTTTATGCCCTCCCTTGCGCAGAAGGTTGTGAAGTCTTTATCTATATACTCTCCACCATTATCTGAACACAATACCTTGATCTTTTTCCCTACCATGTTCTCTACAAGAGCTTTGAACTCTCTGAACCGATCAAAGACCTCATCCTTGGTCTTTAAGAAATAAATCCAGGTTTTCTTGGAGTGATCATCAATAAAGGTGACAAAATACTCGCTACCGCTAAGAGCTCTAGTGGACATTGGGCCACAAGTATTTGACTGTATCAATGTTATGAAACCAGCTCCGAAAATAGAAGAAAAGAGAGATCAACACCTTAGAAATCAGCCACTTCAAGGGAGCAACCTCCTTTACATTACATAAATGAACAATTCTTGGATGATTCAAATGACAAAACCTCCTTTCTATATATAGGAGTCCATGGGGTCACAATATAATCCTAGCCGACGTAATAATAATAATGTAAGGGCACAACAATAACAATAGTGGGCTATTATGGGGCACAATAATAATAATATGGGGATTACAGGGGTACAACAATAACAATAAGGGGACTACACTAGTAATATAGGGCCCTAACATGCCCCTCTCCTTCAAAAAGGTGTTGTCCTCAACGCTTGAGTAGTTTTGGATGCTTCTGTATAAAATTCTCATCCTCCCATGTGGAATCTTCAATGGATAAGTTCTTCCACTTGATGAGATACTCTGAAATAGATCGATTTCGTAGTTGTCGAGTTCTTGTTTCCATGACTGCTTCAAGTTCCAATATGATTTTTCTTTCCTCATCAAGTTCTGGCAATATTGTTTGAACCATAAGTTTGTCACCTATAACCTTCTTTAAGCATGAAACATGGAAAACTGGGTGCACTCGGGAAGATACAAGAAGCTCCAATTTGTATGCCATAGTACCAATCTTTTGCAACACCTTGTAAGGACCATAGTACTTTGGCGATAATTTATTATCTTCTTAGCTTGCTTGAGGGACATTTGTTTGTATGGTTGTAGCCGTAAAAACACCCAATCGCCTACATCAAAACTTCTCTCGCTGCGATGTTAATCTGCCTCTTGTATCATTCGATTCTGTACCAAATTTAGGTTATCCTTTAAGAGTTGGAGAACTTCTTGTTGATGCTCGATGTGATCTTCCACTACTTGAACTTTAGAATTTTGTCTTAAAGATGATGTGATGGAAAGTGGATGATATCCAAAAAGTGCCATAAATGGGGTCATTTTTGCTGCAAGGTGGAAGGAAGTGTTATACCACCATTCAGCCAGAGGTAACCAATTGACCCATTGTGTTTGTTTATTAGATACAAAGCAACAAAGATATCCTTCCAAAAATTTGTTTACTATTTCAGATTGCCCATCAGATTGAGGATGATAAGATGAGCTATGAGGTAGTTGAGTACCCAAACAAGAAAATAATTCCGTCCAAAAATTTCCAATGAAAATGGGATCTCTATCGCTTACAATAATCTTTGGGTTTCCATGTAGCTTTTGAATTGTTTCCATAAATGCAATAGCAACTATACTGGCTTTAAATGGATGAGATAATCCACAAAAGTGTGCATATTTGGTAAGTTTATCAACTACCACCATGATGACACTCTTTCCTTCAGACTTAGGTAAACCTCTGATAAAATCCATTGAAACCTCCTCCCAACGTTGACTTGGAATGGATAAAGGTTGTAGCAGACCCGGGGTCGTAATTGTCTCAACTTTATTTTGTTGGCAAACCAAACCTTCCAGCGCAAACTTTTGAATATCAAATTTAAGGCCATCCCAAAAAAATTATTTCTTCAACTTGTGGTAAGCTTTTAAAAATCCCGAGTGTCATAAGGGAGAGGTGTGCAATTCCAAAAGAATCTTTTGTTTTAGTTGGGAATTCTTACAAAAGATATAAGCGATCTTTGTACCATCAGGAATCATTTTTCCAACTAAATGTATCAGATGTACTGGGGTCTTGCTACAACTTTGAATGAGTGTCCATACTTCTTCGTCATTCTTCCATTCCTCCCTTGCTTCGGTTATCTAATCTGGTTGGATCGTAGAAATGGCACAAACCAATGCTTCCACATCCTCATCCTTTCTTGAGAGTGCATCTGCAACAACATTTAGCTTCCCTTTTTTGTAGATCATTTCAAAGTCATAACCCAACATCTTTGTGACCCAGTTTTGTTGCTCTTCTGAAAATAGTCTTTGTTACAAAAAGTATTTAAGACTATCATGATCAATTTTTACCTTGAATTGTCTTCCCATTAGGTAAGGTCACCATTTATTTAGTGCATGTAGTATTGCTAACATTTCCTTTTCATAAATAGCTTTCTGTAAATACTTTCCTTTGATTGGACGACTTTCAAAAGCAATGGGTCTTCCTTCTTGCATTAAAACAACATCAATTCCATTTCCTGAGGCATCACATTCCACAATAAAGGTTTTTGTGAAGTTTGGCGTACCTAAGACTGGTACTTGGCACATTGCTGCTTTAAGATGTTTAAAGGCCTTAGTTGCTTCAGGAGTCCATGAAAATGGATCTTTCTTCAATAATGTTGTTAAAAGTGCTACTATTCTCCCATAATTCTTAACAAACTTGCGATAATACCCTGTTAGCCCGAGAAATCCTCGCAACTGCTTTATGGTTGTGGAGACTTTCCATTCCTTGATGGATTTAGTTTTGTTAGGGTCTACCTTAACACCCCCCTAAGATACAATATTACCTAGATATTCCACCTCTTGTACTCCAAAGAAACATTTGGAGTTTTTTGCATATCATTGTTTCTCCTCCAATACTTTGAGCACCCTGTCAACATGTTGAACATGATCCTTCCAAGACCTGTTGTAAATTAATATGTCATCAAAAAATACTAACACAAATTTTCTAAGGAAGGGTTTGAAAATGGAATTCATCAACCCTTGAAATGTAGAAGGTGCATTGGTAAGGCCAAAAGGCATGACCAAAAATTCATAATGACCCTCATGAGTTCGAAATGTTGTTTTCAGAATGTCTTCAGTCTTCATTCTAATTTGATGATATCCTAACCGGAGATCCAACTTGGTGAAATAAATTGCTCCATGTAATTCATCAATCACAGGAATGGGAAATTTATCTTTAATAGTGAGCTTATTGAGCTCCCTATAATTCGGACACATGCACCATGATCCATCCTTCTTGTGCACCAATACTACTAGAGCAGAGAAAAAACTTTGACTAGGTTGAATTATACCAACCTCTAACATTTCTGCAAGCATACGTTCAATTTCGCTCTTTTGGACATAAGGATATCTGTAAGGCCTGATGTTTGGAGGAACACTTCCTGGAATCAAATGAATAGCATGATCATGATCACGAGTAGGTGGGAGTCCTTTGGAAGTTTCAAACACCTTGGAATGATTGTCCAAGGCTTTTTAGAGATCTGGAGAAATAGATGATTTTGATGTTGGAACTTCTAGTGAGCATAATTGTGCAATTATGCCTCGTTGTTCTTTCTTTAGAAGCTTTGTCGTGACATTAGAGCTTATTATCTTTCCCAGCTTCCTTGCGATACCCCGTAATTCAACTTCCTTTCCTTCCAAAAAAAAATTTAAGAAAAGTTCTTGAAAATTAAAAGCTACCATCCCCAAAGATTGTAACCATTGTACTCCTAGTACAACATCAGCACCACCCATTGGAATGGAAAGCATTGGACTATTCAATACATATTCCCCCATGGTTAGCTTGATATTATGGCACTTTCCAGAGCAATTTATAGTTCCTACATTTTCCACCATCACTTGACACCTATGTTGCACTGGCTGTGGGGACGGGGGGACGAGTTTCCGGAACGGCTACAGCGCACCCCCAAATTTTCAGGGGATGGCGGGTTGGGGACGGCAAGTGTGGCAACTATTTATTATATTTATTATTTATTATAAAAATAAAATTAAAATAAATTAAACATGAATCAAAATAAATAAAATACTAAAATGATAAATCTAAAGACTAATACTAATAGTCTAATAGTATCTAATCGTCATTGAGAATTGTGCATCACAAAAACAAATTTCGTCATCATTGCATCACTAAAATACTATTAGTTTCATACAACTTACAACCTACAATCTACTATTCTCTAATATCTACATAATCATTCTATGATCATTGATGCATGATGAATCATTTTAAAATTTAAATAGCAGCTAAAGCGTAAAAGTAAATAGTACTAAAATTTAATAGAGATGTAAACATGAACGATTCATTAAAATTTAAATATAAATCTCAAATTAAGAGTCTAGAAGTAGAAAACCATGGATTATAAATTTATAAATTATAGTCAGATTATAGTCCAAGAACCAAAATGACAAAAATTAAAATTTAAAAGTAATATAGTCACTAGTGTAGCTGGCAAATGGTAAAACAGTAAACCGTAAATGTTTTAACTTTGATAGATATATGCGTTAGCCTTTAGGTTAGGGTAAAAGTAATTTAGGAATTTACATTTTTTTAATTTAAAATTTTGAATTTTATTAAAATTTGTTTTAATTATTTTTATTTTTTATAAAAATGAAATATTTTAATATTTTTTTAATTTATGATTTGAAATTTTATTTGGGACATCCAGAAGTCCCCAATTTATCAAGGGACGTTTTGGAAGTCCCCAAAAAGTCCCTGAATTTTTGAGGGACGGCTAGGAGACGGCCTTGAAGTCCCCAAGTCCCCAATGGAGTCCCCAGCAAATCTTGAACGTTTCCGACGAGTTCCAAAGTCCCCGGAATGTCGAAACGAAAGGAACGACATGAAATTATGGCGGAGACGGGTCCCCGTGCAACATAGCTTAACACTCTAGAGCTGGGTATAGGAAGCAATTCAATTCCTTGGCTACCTTACAATTAATAAAATTATGGGTACTACCTAAATCAATAAGCACTATTACATTTTTCTTCTTGATATGTCCTTCTATCTTGAGAGTTTGAGGAGTGGTAATTCCTACCAATGCATTACAGGATATGGTCGGATTCATTTCTTCTTCCTCTAGGGTTACTTCCTGGTGTATATCCTCTTCTTTTGAAGTTTCTTGTTCCTTTTCATCCTCCTCTTCACAATCTATGTAAAATAATTTCTTCTCAGCACACTTATGACCTTTAGTGTATTTGTAATCACAACTATAGCAAAGTCTTTTTGCTCTTTTTTCTTCCAATTGTTGTGGAGTCAACCTTGTAGATTGTGTAAGTCTAGGAGTAGCAACAATTCCATCTTTATAGCTGAGTGGTAGGCTTCCTTGTCACCGTAATTTTTCTTTCAATTTTTCTTGCCAACCTGAATGCCTTCTCCAATGTATCAAGTTCCCAAAGGCGTACCTCATGTTGGATGTTATCCTTTAAAGTCCCTATGAAGACATCAATCCTATGTTCCTCTGGAATATTATTTACCCTTATATTCAATTTTTGGAAATCCTCAATGTGCTCCATCATTGAACCCTTTTGTTTGAGATTTATCAATTGGCTAAAGAAGGTGTTGCTCTTTGTATCCTCATAATGTGCTATCATTTCCTCCATAAAAATTGACCAAGTGACCAGTGGTTTACGAGAACAAAGCCATCAATACCATGCAAACTGATTTTGTTCTAAATACAAAGTTGCAATGCATACCTTTTGTGTGTTTTGCGTATTATGGAGCTCAAAGTATTGCTCCATTAGTATCCAAGTTATCAAATCTTTGCCATCAAACTTCCTCATATCTATCTTTGGAATATGGTGGGTCTTAAATCCAACATTAGAGTCTATGAAATCATGATTAACATTCCTTTTGTTCTCATCATGAGTTTCCTCTACTACCTTTTCACCCTTAGGAAGCTTTTCTTGTAGCAACTTTGCCAAAACTTCCTTCAAACCTTCCATGTCTTTCTTCAAATCTTCCATGGGATCCTTGCCATCAAACTTCCTCATATCTATCTTAAATCCAACATTAGAGTCTATGAAATCATGATTAACATTTCTTTTGTTCTCATCATGAGTTTTCTCTACTACCTTTTCGCCATTAGGAAGTTTTTCTTATAGAAAATTTTCCAAACCTTCCATGTCTATCTTCAAATATTCCATGTTGTCTTCTATACCATCCATCTTAGCTTCCACCCCTTTCTTCAAACCATCCATCTTAAGCTTCCATGCCTTTCTTCAAACCATCCATCTTAGTTTCCATTTCATTTTTTATTACTTTTTGTGAGAGCAAAATTTGTTGCACTTGGTCTTGTAATTTTGATACATCATGTTGGACTTCTTCCTCTTCATGAGTCATAGTAAAGCCTTCTGAGGGCTTAATGGGTGTTGAATTCTTTTTAGGGGACATTTAGAACCCAATACTGATATTTATGCTTCAATATGCCCTTGGAATCACTTCAAACTGATTTTTCAAACAAGACTTATGCAATTTTTAAGAAAAATACACACATTTTTCTTGCTTTTGAGGAGCTCGATCTTGAAATTGATATATCTCTGTACTTTCGGATCTTGTAGTATCCCTCTAAATCTTCTTTCCAATGCCATAGGTCTAACCTGATTTGGATTCTTCAAGACAAGGTTATGCCCAATCTCCCACAATGACCTAATTATGGACTAGTTTAGTAGAGCAAACTTGTACAGCGTGCTACGTGTCATTGTTTCCTCCTTCGGCTCTGAAATCGATACACAGGAAACTACAGTCTGTGTACTTTCGGACACTTTCTACAGAATTCCAATCCGATGCTCAGAGAGAGAGTTATGACGATTTTCCCAAGGTCACCTCTTTGAGATGAAATTCGAGAGCCTGCAAAAACCCTAACTCCCACAAATCATATCTCCGAAAATATTGTGAACCAAGATCTAAAATTTTTACACGAAGTTCCTCAGGATTTCTTCGCAAATGGGTTTTTTTTAGCTTATGAACCTTCATAGAAAAAAAGTTATAGCGAAAATGCCACGATGACCTGTTTGAAGCAGCGAAACCCTAGAATCCAAAGCTCTGGTACCAAATGTTATGAAACCAGCTCCCAAAATAGAAAAAAAGAGAGACCAATGCCTTAGAAATCAGCCACTTTGAGAGGGAAACCTCCTTTAAATTACATAAATGAACAATTCTTGGATGATTTAAATGACAAAACCTTCTTTCTATATATAGGAATCCATAGGGTCACAATATAATCCTAGCCAACCTAACAATAATAATGTAAGGGCACAACAATAACAATAGTGGGCTATTATGGGACACAATAATAATAATATGGGGATTACAGGGGTACAACAATAACAATAAGGGGGCTACACTAACAACAATAAGGGACTACACTAGTAATATAGGGCCCTAACAATCAACCCCAACACGCCATTTGCTCTGCTATCACTTCTAGGAAATGCTACCTTTGCGTACTTTCCTAGTATGCATCCTCTGCATACGTCATCATGCTCGATACTGAGGACTGGAACTCTTGTCACAGTCTCTCTAAGCATCCTAAGTGCTCCATGGTGTAAGTGTCCCATCCTCCTGTGCCAAAGTTCGTTCAACTCCTTCCCACTGTTAATCACTGCCTATCAGTGCCATTGGAGAATCGATCAACAACTTACATAACCTGTTGCTTCGAGCTCCAATCTGTCTCACCTTCTTCCAGCTAGGATGTTTGACATACACCTTGTTTCCTACGAAGTATACATCATACCCTTTGTCCTACAACTAGGACACTGAAATCAAGTTCGTATCCAATCCTGGCACATGCAGTAAATTAGTGGCGCTAGTGCTGGTTCCTTCTTCCGTTTGAAACTCTATTGTGCCTCTCCCTACTAGAGTACAATTAGTTATGTTGCCCATAGTGATCTGGAAGTCCATATGTTCATCTTGATAGCTAGGAAAATATTCTCTTACTCCAGTCATGTGAAATGAAGCTTAGCTATCAATATACCAGATACCAGATGATGTCGAACCTGATAGACACGCAAACTCATCTTCCAATCTGAAATTCTGAGGCTTCTTGACTATCCATAATTTTTTGTGCTATTTATCCTTTCTAATGTTGATGTTTTTCTGCCACTGCAGAAAACTGTGTCCCAGCAGAAAATCTGCTCTGCGTTGCAGCTGTTGTGCTCCTCTCTCTGCCTCTAGAAAATCTCAATCCGAAAAATCTTCTTCTCTGACGACTCACTCAGAGAAAGAATTTTCCACGAAATTTTGCCCTCCCAGCTATGGACTGCGCAACCCCTTTGAGTTTCCAATCTGCTGCCTACACAGTCTTTTCGAACTCCCTCTTCTGCTCAGCGCTGGCCTCTTCCTGCTTCACCTGTGTTTTGATACCATGTGAAAATTCCTAGATCGGAAATCCTATTGCAGTCAACTGTCATTATTTCTTATACTTATTAATTTTGAGTCAAGTTATTTACGGTGTTACACAGTAAACATCGAAATAAATTCTAGTATAGCCTTCACAAATAAAACACTGCAGAAAGTAAATGCAATGAAAAATACTAGCACAAATATAACCACAATGAGAGTTATTTTTGGACAAACGTCCTCGGAAAAACCCAATGTGGGAAAACCGATGCAGCAGATGAGGGTTTCTTTATTATTCTTCAGCAATAAATCATGTACAAAATTCCGAATAGCAACATCGAAGAAGAGACACTAAGAGAACTTCACTGATCAAATTCTCACACTTTCATAGCATTTTTCTCACCCAAAGAGGACCTTCTGTCCTTACGCTGGCCCCACTGCATCACCCTTTGCGCAGTGCCTGCGTTACTGCCTCTACGCTGGCAATCTGCGTCCCTCCTCTGCGCTGCCCCTTCCAAACTTTCCCTGCGCTCTCAGACTATTGCTTATCCCTCTCTCTCCTACCTGCAACTCTCCCTCTGATTTGATTTTCTCTTGCCGAACTTCAGCCACTAAGAAAATCGATCTGCTTGGGCAACTGAGTATCTGCACTAGTGTATTCTCCAAGTGCCCATCGGGTTCCTTCTTATAATCTCTCATTGAGATATCAATGGCCAAGATTAAAACATAATCGATGGCTAAGATTAACTTGAACTCAATCTTCGTCTTCATATAGAAGATTCTCACCAGATTTAATTAATACAATTTAATTAATCACATTTCCTAAGTTTGGACTTAGGAATACATTAAAAATTATTAATTATTTTAATTAAATCATCTCCAGGTGGAATTTTCCCAAACGATTTATGGGTCTTGGAGAATGCATGTGTCTTGGCCTCTCTACAAAATCTCAAGGCTAGAGCATATCCAATGCTACAAAAATCAACAAAGTATATAATCTACGGAAGAGATCAAAACAATGAGAGGCCGAGACCTTGCAAACTCTATGGAGAACTGTAACAGGATATCTAAAGGTTTATAAAGCTTATATCTGTGACACAAGTATGATAAGCAACTATGCCATCAAAACTTATACTTGAAAGGAGGATGAATTACACCAGGAAGCCAACCTGTCTATGAAGCTTGAAAGGAACCAAGACAAAGCAAGCAGTCCAAAGAACTCTCTATGGTTCGTATCCTAGTACAATTGTTTAAGGACTGAGGCACCTTTGTTGGAGTAAGTTGGTAAAATTGAATAGGTACGTATAAATTTTGTTCACTTGCATCAAGTGACTTATGTAAATCATATTGCACATGATACCAAGTCTTCTAGGTCATGGTGAAGTCACATCTAGGAATTAACATAAAGAGTAAACTAATGATTTGTTGAAAGATAGTGACAGGGTCTACATAGATACATTAGAAATCATGACTTAATTGATATGGTAGCATTCAAATTATTTCGTTGCATGTGAAGACTAGGTTTTTGTTAATTTCAGTTAAAATGTTCTTTGCATAGGTTAGATACTTCAAGGAATCAAATTAGCACAATTTTCATTAACCATCACATAAGACAATTGAAGAAAGAGCATGGTCAAAAGGTGCAGAAGAAAAGTTAACACAAGATATAGCTCAAGCCAGGGAAAAACCCCAAGACGGGGAAAACCCTTCATCAATTCTTCTTATTATTAAAATCAAATGTCCAGCAGAGAGAGTGTACATAGACTGCCAAATAGATGATGAATAAATGGCCCTAAAATGTGACTAAAAAACAAACCAAATTGTTGTAGATTAGGACTCACTGCATTCATACTTGACAACTGAAAAATGTCTTCATACCATTGCAGTTCTTCAAGATAAGCATGGTGCATAATTTCGTTGGACCTTTGGCTAGATATACTTGGGCAAACTTGTGACTTATTTCCTAAAGTAGCATTGTGACAAATCTATCCAAGTCAAGGCCTCGTAATAAGACAGAAGGGCTCAGTCTTTCCAGCAATGACGGGGACAAGCCTGCGGTTCTTTTTAAGGTTGCTCAGACCCTGTAATAGGACATAGCCTGCAGCTCCTTTAGAGTTGCTCGGACCCTGTAATAGGTCATAGTCTGCAGCTCCTTTGATGCTTCCTTGTCCAAATTTAGATCAATTTTGGTCCTCTCAACAAGAGGAATTCAATGGGATTATTATCTTCATCAACTGAGAAGACCAAAGAGGAATTTGGCCCTAGTTGCCAATTTTAACACTCCCTCTCAACTAGGAAGAATTCCACCTGCCAATCCATCTACTGCCATAGATCATCATGTCATCTTGCCATCATGAACCATCTATGTCTTCTCTGCTCTGCTCTACTCCGTTGAACACTAATGTGAATAATATAAAGAAGAATTGATTGAGAGTGAGTCACAAGACCTTGCCACTCTCCATTAACAAAATTCAGTCCGGAGGTAGAACCTCAATTGATCCCAAATCAAGTAGATAAACACCAAGCATCCTAGCATAGAGAATACGGCAATACACGATGCAGCCATCAATAGTGCTATGGTCTCTATCCTTATTTCCCAACTCATTGGTCAGATGAGAGGTACTTCCCATGAGTCTCGGACTACATGGGTAGGATGATGCAGGAACACCAGCAGGGAAAGAATATATCACATCCTGCTCGTCATCACACATAGGGGAAGGAGAAACCACATCCTACAAACACATATCACAACCATATGTAGGGAAAGCATGAACCACATCCTACATATATCACAACCACATGTAGAGAAAGGATGAACCACCTCCTACAGGTGTGCAAAAACACTGAACGTAGGGAAAGGATGAACCACGTCCTACACGCATGCAAACCAACAACAGTAGGAAGAATCCTACGTGGGAAAAGGATGAACTACATCCCACCAACATGTCAATCACAGATCGTAGGGGATAAGCACCCCACAAGTGGGGAAAGGATGAACCACGTCCCACTAACATGTCCACAAGCAGATGCCTGAATGCATCTCTCACTGGGTTATCCGCAGAAGAAGGTGAACCATTCATCCTGCTCATATTCCATAGGAGAAGGTGAATTGCTCATCCTATGCATATGTCATCAACAATAGGGGAAGGTGAACCACTCACCCTACACACATGTGTCCGCAATCGTAGGGGAAAGTGAACCACTCACCCTACACACATGTCAACCACCATGGGGTATTTCAAGGGAAGGTGAACCACTCACCCTGTACACAGCACACCACTAGGAGAAGTTGAACCACTCATCCTATGGTCGCTCATAGCTCAATAAGTACCCCGAGCCCCTAGGAGCTCCCAGAGCTTAACGTTCAATCTTAATCAAGGATTCCCTATGTAGGGAATAGTGCTAGGCTATTTTCTGAAAATCAAGACTAGATCTTGATGATGATATTGACGATTGGATCGTCAATGAGAGCCTCATAGCTCCACCCAACAACATACAGATGAATACATAGCTTTTTGCAGACATATTGATTTACAGCAGAGATTGTAGAAGCACTTATCAATCCTCTGCTTCTGCAAATCTTGATGAAGGAAATATTTGACTGTACTTACTCCCTCTTACTTAGGAAGACCACAAGCCTAAGCTTGTCTTTCCAAAGTGCACCATTTGGCAACCTGGTCAACATAAGATCCATCCTCTTTATAGATAAAACATGTTATGATAACATATAAAGTGGTATATGTTATTAATAAGTAAAGTCCAGGATTCTTTGACTTCTACTCTGTAATGGCCATGTTGGCTGCTTTACTCATAGTGTCTTAATGGAGTTCCTAAAGCCACGAACTTTGTTGTAATCAGTTCCTCATCTGTCACTCTCTGTCGACTCAGTTTATCATCAATCACACTCTGCTCAATGATAATGTGTAATATAAACTATATGCATCATACCCTAGCATATTGTCATACCCTTCAGTAAGCAATTGTCAAGCTATATTCTATCAAGGAAGTTTAAGCAATGTCGGACTTTTAGCTACTTCAGGAATCCAACCAATACCGATAGCTTCATTACTGGTGTAGAATAGATCCTACTGATGTAGGCTCAGAAAGTGTCATCTAGAAATGTCTGCAAAACTGATGTCCTCGGCAAAGCATGCAACCTAGCTATTGCTTCAGATTTGCACAGAATTTTAAAACTCTCTTTCACATCTTTGGTTACTGTCATAGACATTTACAATATCCATATATTCTAGTACCAACAACTGTGAGTAACATAAACAGTATCTATACTCTATCCATAAAAACTTATGTTCACAACACCACTACTCCTTTTCAAGGTAATGGCATTAAATGCATACCAGCAAAGGTAAACATCTGAAAATGTAGTCAGTTCAACAACTAACCCTGCAAGCTTAAATTTGTAATGATGAACCTTTTTACTTGATGCAGAGATATATGTCGGTGAATGATTGCCTGGTGATCCAGCTTCAAAAGAATTCAACCAAGGTGGTTCTAAATCGAGTATTCTTTATGAAATCTAAGGTTCACTGATGCCTAACAAATCTTCAAGAGTGCTGCAAATCTCATGAACACTACACCAAATGCAACAGAGATACTAACTATCCACGGGCCTTGATTAACTTCATGTATGCTTTAGTTTTGTAGTGGATCATTATTGATGATTGATCTAGTGTCACATCATACATTGTAACCGCTAGTTCTAAAATGTCACAACTGAGGTACGATCTCTGTGACTTTGGGCCACTTCGATATAGGTTGGACTTGCCTTAAGTTATGGACAGGAGTTTAAATGACAGAAAACCATAATTTTGATAAGCGTGTATTTCACGAATGTGAGTGTATCAACTAGCAAATATTTCAAGCTAGAAGGGCCGAGACTTCCACAAATGTTCTGTTGACCACTGGAGTGGCACCTGATGATAATGAGAAGACTCCATGCCCAAGGATGAACTAGAAAACATTTGTACAATCAGATATCATCAGTTCAACAGAGTTTTTGAACTCTACTTCTATTTCTCATCATCTTTTTCTTGTACCCAAATTCCACGGCCTAAGGGAAATTGTAATAAGTGATGCTAGTAATGACGAATTTGAGTCAGTATTGAGTCTGTAACAGGGCTAGGATGTTGGGACTCGATCAACAAGCGAGTACACCTTGGAATGTTTTTTTTACTTGGTTAATTATTCCTTCTTTTTAGCGGCGAATAATTTCTAGGTTTTTTCACTCATTGCATTACCCCAGAGCAGGGTGACGGCTTGAAGGTTGAGCCCCTAACGCATATTAGTGTCTAGAGTCAATGTATATTACCATACTAGATCACACAAAAAATTTCGTGGAATTTGGTAAGGTCTAGGTAGTGATTTTTTTATTTTTTAGATTTCCCGCAAGTCAAAAATTGCAATAAAAATTGTAATTGGATTGTAATAAGTGTTGTCTAGAGAAGTTGTATGGGGTATGAGTATTCAAAATTACACCTCTCACCCTCAACTTTCTACTATGACACACTTTGAGGGGTTACTAATGAGTTTTGGACCCTCAAAACCCACATTTCCTAAGTTTAGTGGAAATTGTGGCATTTAATTAGGCTAGAATTAAATAAAATAGAGAGAAATAAATTATTCCATGTGACCAAATGACGTGGAAATGACTTGGAAATTATTCTAAGTCAAAGAGTTGAGTCAACAGACTTGTGGAGGATGACTGAGCACACTGCATCATTAGTTCATCTTTTATTTATTTAATATCGAATTTTCCAAAGATAAAGCGACAGTTACACACAAGGAAAATCGAATTTATTAAAGGAATATTCTACATGATCAATTAACTGAAGACCAAGTGGGGACCTCTTCTCACGAGCTATCTGGAGTACGACAACACTCAACACTTCACTCAGAGGATTTACACTATTCCTGGAGCCTAGACTGCGCAGTCACTCAGAGGAAACACGCAGTTCTCAGGGACCTATGCAGAAGATCACTTAGGTCATCTACGAGTATGGTTTCAGTTGGTTCGAGTTTGCAGTGGTGGACTTGGTGTAGCACATGACTTTATCCGACTTATGGATGAGTTCACTAGATCATATGGGAATTCGATTTCCCTTGGTGTGCACAAAGAAATTCGATTTTGCTCTGGGTGTCTCGTTCTTCTCCATATGGAACTTGGCTTACCTTTACTTGGGATTTGCTCCAAGTTCACGTCTCACATGCATTCGTCCTTGGAAATTACTCCCAAATCTCTATATAACAAAGTCGTGGGTTATTGTATTGTATCATGTTATGAGCTATTGTAGGAAACTCTGCCATTTTTGCATATCAATAAAATCAAGACTTTGGGGCTATTTAGCGGATGTTCTCTTGGCGTTATGAGGTGATTTCTTTCCATACTATTGCTATTATGTTTGAATTCATTTACATGTTTGATCAGTATTAGTTTATATTTTCCATCTAGCTTGAATTGATACATGCAAACTATTTTCCATGCATCATTAATTTATAGTATTCTAGAAATAAGCTTGCCAAGTCTTTTTCGGAGGAATGTTTGGTTTATCTTATTCATTATGATGCTCTAATCCTTTTGCAAACTGATATTTGTTCAAGTGTGTAAGGAAGATCTATTTCTATTGTGTGCAGGAAATCCATCCGGGCATGGGAGAAGTCTCACATAGACCAACTCACTCCTAGATTCAAAGCGATCCAAGACTCAGCTATTTTCAACCCCAAGTCTTTCATCAAAGGAAGACCAAGAGGGAGTTTTCTCGTTCTCTAGCTACTTGATCATCTACTTCAAATTTTAAAATCTAAAAAATTCCCTTTTGTAGAGTGTTTTAAAGTCATATTTGCTACTTCAAGAGCGTTTTCTAGACTAGGCAGGAATGGGGGTTCACTCCCATTTCTTGGGCTAGTGTCTTTGTATATTAATTTGTACTTTGGATCTTGTTTATTTCGATCTAACGTTTGATTTTCTTTCGCAGCCCATAAGCTTGAGCGTGAACAACAAAGAGCTTGAGGAAAAGATGGCAAAAAACTATTGATCCTCCTTGCATGCAAAGCCTCCCATTCCCTCAAAATCGAATTTTAGGGAGGCCGTAAGCACTTTAGGACAACAGCAACATGATCTTTGCCATGGGCCTTGGAGCCTTGTAAAATTTATGTTTTGAAGATTTTCCCCATGAGTTTTTGTTGTCATCTTTAAAGAGGAGATCTAGCTTTTTCCAAGCTCCATCTTCTTAAAAGGATCTTCTTTTGGGCAGCCTTCTTAGAGGTTTTTTTTCTCATTTGTAATTGCTAATAAAATAACCTTTTTGCTTGAGGGAGCTTGGAATATTTTTCCGATGGTATCCCCCTTCATTGGTTGAAGAGGAAGGAACTTCTTGGGTGGATTGACTCATTTTCTGATTTTCTTTTCATGCATGCTAAAGAATTAACAACTAATGCACTCTACATCCATCTCACAAAATTTTGGGTGTTATTAAACTTACATGCATGAGCTCCAAAAGCTACAAAATTGAGCAAATCTCTTTTCATGTGTGAGCAATTCACATGCTTCGCAAGTTTCCATTAAGTTAATGTTTATGCTTCACTATTTAGTCCATGCATGTTATACATTTTGAGGAACCATTGAAGCACTTTTTAATGAGAACTTATCTCATTCCCCTTGCTATTTAATGCTACAACACACATAATTCTATTTGTCTCTCAAAGTTTGGTTTTTTATTGCAAGTAAGCGCTATCTCATCTCTTGTGGAACATTTGCATGTATCATTTAATTGAGATTAATCAACATCGATTTCATACAAACACTCATTAAAACTTTACCTCCAACATAAGTTGGTTGTATAGACCTCTAGGGACCCTCTACTCTCCTATTGACTCCTCACTGTGAGATCCACATAATTTGGGCGAGGGTGAGGTCTGGGGATTGAAGAGTTGATTTGAAATATTTGTTTTAAAGATAGCTAACTAAAATTAACCAAAAGCACTCTTCATCACATTTCTTTTTACTTGTCTTTTGATGGTTGTTGATCTCATGCAAGTATTATGATGCTTACTTTCCATATTCGCAAAGTTTAATTTCATATTTAGCGTCTAATTTCTAATTGTTTCTAACTATGACAAGGTATGTTTTAATGTTGTGATTTGGTTATCCCATAATCATTTTTATTTTGCAAAGATATTGTGCTAACATCTTTTGTTTTCAATTCAGGATTATTGCGTTCTCATGTCTTTTGAGCATTATTTTTACTTTTGAGCACGTTATTTGTAAAGGCACTAGTTGAATGGTTTGTCATTATTATTTCAAAGTTGCTCATAAATGCTCATGAATCCTTAAAAAGTAATCCAATTTCACTCTAACAACTCTCCTAGAAAACTCACATCTTTAACTTAGTTTTTTGTTTAGGGACCACCCCCCATAGCTAACCTACGAGATAGCTTAAACGGAGAGAGTTGGGAATAGGTGACAGCCCCTTCTCTGAATTCCTTGCCACCAACCACACCTTGTGGGGTTAAAGGCTTTTCTCACTAACTAGTAGGTAGGTGTAGGTGGCAAGGCGACAAAATGTTCAATGAGTATCCAAAATCAATCATCAACATTTATAACCCCACAGTTTTCTCAAAACTTGTTCTATGGATTCACTTTGCAAGACTGCAGAGGTAAATGTCAAAGGCTTCAGAGCTTCCTCCAGACATGAATTAATACTTCATCTGAATGTGAAACTTCTGCAAACGATCTTGAATGAATTCAACAAATATTTACAGAATGGTCAAAATAGGCAAATCCCTTAATTTTTTTTCTTTACGTCACTTCTTTAGAGCTTTAGACAATGTGAGATACATCGCTGGAGATTTCAGGCATCATCCAAATGCCTTTTAAGGTTTGAAGCTTTCATATGTGACCTAAAACAAGTGCCCGTGGTTTAACGTATATCCACATCTTCCTGTGTGGTGACAAATCCTTCTGCTTGATTTTATTTGCACGAAAATCCAATGTCACAGCTCCATGATACGGGCATTTCCCAGTATGAAGTATGATTTCATCAAAGCAGAGATGCTTCTCTATACGGTCGCATACTTTAGATCATGTAGAGAGTGTCCATAATCTAGACTTCTGAGATTGGCGTCATTGGCTAGGGTCGCAGAGCATCAAAAGGCCACCATGATACATTAAGCAAATGACCATACATAACACAGAGATGCCATACGATACATACAGCCATGCGAGATCATAATCAAGACCCTTTCAAGTGAGACCTAATACCAATGTGAGATCACTGAAATCATATGCCATATCAGTCATACTCGAGTATGAGATCGAATGCAATTATAGTTGTACCTGAGAGCGAGATCACAATGCAGGAAACCTCTAGCGAAAGTGCGGATCTTGAAGCGAAAGTGCAGATCCTGAAGCGAGAGTGCAAGTCATATGCGAGTTGTAGTGCCTCAGACATGCGAGAGAGAATACCTTTATAGGAGAGTTTATATAATGTGAAAGAGCCATCATTCTACTGAGATTTGTGGATGATCATGAGACCATACAAAATACCCTATGTCACTGTCATGCGAAGATATGCCTCGGAGACAAGCCATGCAAACATAGACTCCAAGCGAAGTTGCCATAGAGCGAAATCTATAACATCTCCATCCTCTGAAAAATTGTCACTACTAGGAGAATCTTCAATGGCGGATGCATTTTCCAGATTCTTACGAGCTTTTGGAGATTTCTGGACACTCTCGTCATCAAACAAGTGTTCAACCCTTAACTTGTGTGGCTGGCACATACGTTCTATCTCCTTCAACCCGAACAAGTTTGTATACAAGGGGTCAACACTTTCTTTTAAACTCAAGGCATCCTCTTCACCAAGGGTGCCTTACAAAAAACTCAAAATCAAGTTGTCTATCGTTGCCATGCCCAAACCAAAGTAGCCATGCCAAAAGCAGATTAGCTTGAAAGTCAAATTGACAACACTGCATGAGACAAAGACGATTAAAGCTAAGAGCCAAGCAAAGTTCCCAAATGCATTGCCTCAAAATAGTACCATACGAGCCTCATGGATTATGTCATCCGAAATTATATGACTAATCAGTCTAATTCTTGCTAGGGCTGACTTCTCCTAGCTTTGATACCATGTTAACAAGAGGAATTCAATGGGATTATTATCTTCATCAACTAAGCAGACCAAAGTGGAATTTGGCCCTAGTTGCCAATTTTAACGGTTTTTAAATAAAATGATCTCCATTTCATAGAAAGCTTGACAATAGCATCTCTAGGGTTTTGCAACTAACTCTCTAGCATGCTTGTAGAATTTGCAATTTTTAAATGGCAGATCTTGAAGATTTTGGAGAATTTAGGGTTTGAAAACCCTAGCAAAGGATTCAGTTAGAAAACCCTAGGAACAAAAATCCTAACTAGTTGTTTCTGCTGTAAAAAGAAAACCTAGCTCTTGAGAATGACAAGAATGACATCATGTTGATGTGAGGATAAGGTTGATGAAAAGGTCCAAGATTAAGAGGGCGTTGACTCTCCTCAAAGAGATAAGTATTCTACACCTCCTTTCTTTAATTATCACTGTTATTATTTTGTCTATGCACTTTGTCATTGGTTTTCCATAGCCTTCTAATAAAGTTTGCAGGTCAATACAAGATCTATCTAAGCTTGACTAATAAATGTAATAATTGGTAGAACGTAGCAAAGCACAAAGACAAGAAGTCAATTAGATGACAGCATGAAAAACAAGGCTTAATAAAATAAGTTCACCTGCTTCAATTGGAAAGAGGGAGTTCTGATTGGTTCAATTTAGGAACACATTGATTGGATTAACAGTATTGATGCTAATAGAGATACTACTGATGATTGGAACTAATATGATTTCTTAAAAGAGTGTGAAGCAGAATTTTGTTGCAATACGAAGAAAGAAGATGTAAGGCTTGTGCAATCAGCTGTGAAGAAGTTTGGCTCCATATGGTGTTTGATGAACTACTTGATGACATATTGGATTCAATTAATCAAAGCTGCATGAAGATTGTCAGAGAACCAGAAAGGTCGAGGTGCTTTATGAGAAGCAGAAAGAATTCCGTCTCTTCCCTGACCTTCATCTGCTTCTCGGCTGTAATAGCAAATCCAGAAAAATCACCATAGGAAAAAACTCAATCTGAAGCCAGATAGGGAAATGACACCTTGGCCACTGAAAATGTGTGACTCTAATTTCTAATTTGGCCACTGAATACTTCTGGTTGTTAAAAGAATAGTCAGAAGTCACCGTGACAGGATCAACCACCATAACACTACAACTGGCCTCTATTGGGGCCCATGGTCCAGCAATCCACTGATTCTGGCCGGTATACAGTTGTCTAAGTCACTACCCGACTATACTCAACAATAAAAATACCAGGATATTAATATATTTATTGAAGAAAAAATATTTACCTCAACATACAAGACATCAATCTATATGGCAAAAATATATCTAAATTCAACATTTTACAACAGAAAAACAGAACTCACTGCTGGATATTAAAAAACACTAAAAATGTGATCGTGTTTGAGTAAATTTGTGATGTACCTCCGACAAAGAGCTTTGACAAGAGTCCATTCGAATGACATAACGCCAAATGCCCAACGAAGCTATTAGTATTAGTAGTGATTCCTTTAAACAAGCAATTGAACGCCGAAACCAGGGGCATTTTTATCCAAATTTATGCCAAGATAATGGCAATCCACAAAATTCAGTTCACAGAAATAGCAAAGTGGAAATAGTTTAGTTGGGGAGACCTATGGATTGGAATGAAAAATAAGCTTTCTGCAATAGTCGCGAAACCTTGAGTAGTTTGGTTGGGGAGGCGTATTGTGTGGATTGGTACATGAGTTTTCTGCAACAGACGTGAAACTGGGGGTAGTGTGGTTGAGGAGGCCAATGGATTGTAATAGTAGATGAGTTTTCTGCAACAGTCCCAGCCCGTATGGATAGCATGCTAGTCCGTAAGGGTTTTAGGGGGACTGGATGCAATTTGTGCGAGGGTTTTAGAAGCTTTTATTACGGTTTCAAGTGAACACGACATTGACATTCATCCATTCTACTTGCATTTCACAACCTAACTTCCCTCATAACTGAGGATGGTCTCCACCAATGAAAGTCCGTGAGAAATTTAAAGCCCAGGCAAGGAAGCCAACAAATAATCTGAGGCCAAACCTAGAGCATAAGATAGCCATCAAATAATAATATTTTTTTGTTATTGAGAATCAAAATTGTCAAATAGACATGTTTGAGAGAGTACTTAAGTAACCGTCATATATAACTCTAATTTAGAAAAAACCAGTTACTTTACAATTTTTGCAATCTAATCATTTGTTGACATTTTTGCAATTTAATTATTTGGTGATGGCTATGAATTTATTCACTAGTATTAGTATTAATTTAGCTTTGATCAATATAAATTATAATGTTTAATTTTAAAAAACAAATATTTATTTTCATTATTATCAAATAAATATTTTTCAAATATTTGATTGGAATATAATTTTAAAGGTTTTATTAACTTATTCTATTTTTTGTCATAATTTATGGATGTAGTTGTAATATTTATGTCATAATTTTTAAATATTTGTATAATGATTTTTTATTTTTAAGTTTTATAGGAAAACCACCTAAAATTAAAATCTTTGAAAATAACTCATATCCATCCATATAAGCAAATATTTGTATAAAAAATGAATAAGAATAAGATGGAAATAAATATACCTACCATTATTAATGTTTTCTTCAATGCTTTGACATGTAGAAGTAAAAGTGTAAATGTGCAAAAATTAAAGAATGAAGTTTTATGCAAATCATAATAAACAATTAAAGAATGAAGTTTTTTCAAGTTTGAACATAAACAATTTTGTTGTGTAGCACTCTATAGCTCAGTATGGGGTAGATCTCAATAAAAATGTAAATATTTAACATGTCATGTTTAACATTTAACATTTAACAAAAAATAGGTATGGTAAATAAATAAAAATATAACAAAACTAGAGATATGGTAAATAAATAAAACCTATTTTTATACTTATTCTAGAGGTATAGTAAATAAATAAAAATATAAATAAATTAGAAGTATAGTAAATAAATAAAACCTCATTTTATATTTACTCCATAAACCTCTTTATATTTACAAAAACTCAAAAAAGAGGTTTTATTCAGGTGAAGCCTATGAGACAAATAACATATTTATAAAAGAGGTATGGTAAATAAATAAATATAAAAAAAGGTATGAAGAGGTTTGGTAAATAAATAAAAATACATTAAATAGGATTAGAAATCAACATCTAATTATATATCAAGCTTATAAGCCAAATACCATGGTAAATAAAAGAGGTATGTTAAATAAATAAAGATATAAATAAACTAGAGGTATTGTTAAATAATAAAACCTCTTTTTATATTTACTCCATAAAGTTGTTTATATTTACAAACACTCAAAAAAGAGGCCTGTGAAGCCTATGGGCCAAATTATTATAAATACCATGCAAAAAAAAAAAAACATTATTAACTCTAATATTAATATTAAAAGATTAATATTCTTATTATTATTAAATCTAATATTCACATTAATATATTATAATATTAATATCATTAAATTTAATAACTTTAGATTAATACAATATTAAATTTGGTATATTATAATATATATTTATATATCATGATATATATTAACTATAGATATATATAGGAGGGAAGAACAAAGAGAGAGTGATAGAGGTGGAGAGATAGGGGGAGTGACAAGGAAGAGATGGAGATAAACTAAAGGAGAGGGGAGAGGAGGAAAGAAAAGAGAGAGAGAGAGAGAAGTGAGAGAGGTAGAGTAGGGTAAGAGAGAGAGAGAGAGAGTCATAAAGATGGAGGGGGGGGAGAGAAAAGGAGAGAGGGAGGGAGACAGTGAGAGGATTGGAGAGCAAGGAGAGAGAGAGAGGACAGGAGAGAGGGAGGGATAGAGAGTTGGAGTTGGAGGGGGGGGAGAGGGAGTGGAGAAGAAAGACATAGAGAGTGAGAAGTGGAGAGAGAGAGCGGGAGTGACAAGGGAGAGATGGAGAGAGAGTGTATATGTTTAGGGGTGAGATAAATATACAAAGAGGGAGAGATGGAGAGAAGGAGAAAGGGAGGGATATAGTAACATAGTTGGAGAGAGAGAGAGAGAGAGAGAGAGATGGGGGAAGAAACGAATTGGAGGGTGGAGAGAAAGAGAGAGAGGAAGAGAGTGATGGGGGGAGAGAGAGGATTGGAGGGAATAGAGAGAGAGAGAGAGAGAGAAGTGAGGGAAGAGAGAGGGAGGTAGGAGAGAAAGGGAGAGAGAGGAAAGACAAGAGAGAGGAGGAGAGAGGGGGGGGAGAGAGGGAGGGAAGAAGAAAGACATAGGAAGTGATATGTGGAGAGAGAAAGGGAGTGACAAGAGAGAGATGGAGAGAGAGTGTGTATGTTTGGGGGTGAGATAAAGAGACAAAGAAGGAGATATGGAGATAAGGGGGGAGAAAAGGAGAGAGGGAGGGATATAGTAACAGAGTTGGAGGGTGAAGAAAGAGAAAGGGAGAGGTGGGAGAGAAAGGGAGAGAGAGGATGTGAGAGAGTAGAGAGAGGGAGGGAAAGAGAGATGGAGTTGGAGGGGGAGAGAGATGGAGGTAAGATGAAAGACATAGAGAGATAAAGGTGGAGAGAGAGAGAGAGAGGAAAACAAAAGGGAAGAGAGATAGAATTGGGGGGAAGAGAGAGAGAAGAGAGAGAGAGAGAGAAGAGAGAGAGAGAGAGAGAGAGGAGAGGAAGAGGGAGTGATAGATATATATATATATATATATATATATATATATATATATATATATATATATATATTGGAGAAAGAGAGTGTATGTTTTGGGGGTGATAGAGAGAGACAGAGGTAGATAGAGATATATATGGAAGGTGAATAGAGGGAAGAAGAGACAAGTGGATGTTGAAATTGGCAACAAGAAGAGGCCTCTAATTTAATTTTCCCTTAATTAAATTAGAAGGAAATTGTAATTCCACATCACATGATAGCTTGTACAAATTAACTAAGTCAAGAAGACTTAGTTAGCTCAGTCAATTCTAGTTGCGGGTCAAACTAGAGGCATGTAGTTCTCTCCAAGTTTTAGAGGGGGCAGTTATAGTTTATTTTGAGTTGTAATTATTTGAGTTAAAATCAGTTAAACTAGTTCTAACTAATGGAGGAACTAGTGAGAGGTCCATTGAATTAAATTTGATTTAACTCACATGTAGTGATCAATAAAATAACTAATAATCCACTATAAATAGTTGTTGCACGTCAATTTTGAGGAAGTCCCAATTGAGATTGGAGTGAAAGGGAAGTGCACTATCAATTGTATAGTTAGAAAATTGTACAGGTCATGCATAAGGTTAGCATAAGGCCTTAGATGTATTGCACAATCATTAATTGGGAAATTTCTAATTAATAGGGGCTCAATTTCCCTAGGGATTGTGCAAGCAAGGCTAGGCATCCAGAGGCAAGAAATTGGTTTAGTATTAGACCAAACTTACTTGGGATAGAGTAAGACATTCAGAGATAGTGTAGAGAGCTCTCAAGCCTGAGAGAAACATTGTATTATTTCGTATTCTTGACCTATGCAATATACAGATAGCAGGGTTTTTAGTTGAGGCTTTCCCCAGATACATCTTTGTGTTGTGTGATTGAAAATACTTTTCTTTCTTTTTCATGTGATTGTGTGATCGTAATTGGTTTCTACAATTTGTAGAATAGATTCAAGTATGTTGTTTTATCATATTACAAGATCAGATAAATATATGTGGATTTTCCACATGGTATCAAAGCAAGAATCGTTATAGAAGAGAAGAATACGAGTTTGTTTTGAACAGGTGAATCGAATTTGCAGATCTACTCTTCAGGACCAGCAACAGAATCAGGATGTCTTTCTGTGGATTGAGACTCGGATATGCCCTTGATGATAGTTCAAATTACATAGCTTGGAAGGACGGGATGGAAATCGTGTTGGAACACAACAGGCTGAAGGAGTTCATAGACAAGTGATATTCCCAGGCCCGCAGCAACAGATTCTCAACATCTTGATGCATGGAATAAGAATGTAGCAAAGGCGAGAAGCATTCTGTTAGAAGGAATTCGATGTCATATTGTTTTGAACCTCCATGGAAAGGCAACTCCATATGCTATGTGAAAGGAATTAACAGATTTGTTTCAGAACAACAATGACCATAGGAAGTTGGTGTTGAAGGACAAGCTCAGAAAAATCAAGATGGAGAAGGGCAACACAATACCAAAATACTTGACGAAGTTCACTCAATGTCTAGATGAGCTTGGAAGTGTTAGTGTTAGAATTTCCAAGGATGATCTCGTGATCCTAGCACTTATAGGCCTTCCTAGGACCTGGCACAACTACCAGATTCAGTGAATAGGAGGGAGAAGCTACCATAATGGTAGTGATTGTGATATGACTTGGTACAAGAAGAGATTATGCCGAATACCAGAGATGGATCCTCATCAAAGACTGACAATGAGGAGAATTGTGCCTTGGATGGTAAGGCGAATAAAGGGAAAGGGAAGGAGTCGTATTCCAAATCACATTTTGGTCAGGCAGGCTAGAAGAAGGACTTGTTGAAGATTAAATGTTTTCATTGTCATGAGCTTGGACATTATGCCACAAAGTGTCTGCACATGAAGGCTGGAAAGAAGCCCCTAGGAGGAGCGGCAGGTGAAGCTCTTGATTAACAATTCGAGTTGAATTTTTCTCTCATCGCATGCATGGTGTCATCAGTGATGGGTTTTGTGTGGTACCTGGATAGTTGAGCTTCATTCCATATGACCAAAAAAAATAATTCTTCAGCAACTTGGAGGAGAAGGATCTCCATATGCACATCGAGATGGGAGATGACGGGAGGTATAACATGACCAACATAGGTATTGTTACCTTTCAGAGGGATTCTGGTACTCCTCTCACATTAAAAGATGTCATGTATGTTCCTAGTTTAAAGAAGAATTTAGTCTCAGTTGCTATGTTGGAAGATCGTGGCTATGATGTGATATTTAGCAAAGGAAAGGCATTCCTTTGTCACAAAGCCACGGGACAAGTGAAGAATATTGGGGTGCGAGTAAATAACCTCTACAAATTGGATGTAGAATATTATACTGCCTTGAGCACGAAATCAGAGAAGGTGTGGGGCTGAGACATCGGTGAGTTATGGCATAGAATATTGGGCCATCTACACCATGGTGCTTTGAAGACCATGTAGTAGATTTCTACAAGACTTCCCAAGGGTGCACTTGAGCAACTAGATACATGCAAAGGGTGTGCATTGCAGAAGTACACTAAAGCCACATGATAAGGACAACCGAGCGAAGGCGATCCTTGAAAGAGTTCACTCATATGTGTGTGGATCGTTCTCGACAGCCTCCATAACAAAACACATGTATTATGTGATTTTGTAGATGATTTTTCATGCAAGTGTTGGATATTCTTCATGTAGAAGAATGATCAAACGTTCTCAAAATTTTATGATTTCAAAGCACTTGTCAAGAAATATACAGGTAAGAAGGTGAAGGCTCTCAGGAGCGACATGATGGATAATATGTCTAGAATGAATTCAAGAACTTATGTGCTTCAGAAGGAATTTGACGAGAATTGATAACACCTCGTAACCCACAGCAGAATGGGGTTGCATAAAGGAAGAAAAAAACTATTGTGGGAGAAACACGAGCGATGTTGGATGATTAAGGCCTATCATTGCACTTGTCGAATGAAGCATGCAACAGAATAATATTTGTGCAGAACATACGTCCTCATTAGATTCTCAGGATGAGTACACCAGAGGAATATTTTTCAGGTAAGAAACTAGATGCGGCACATTTTAAATTTTTTGGTTCATAAGTTTATTTTCATGTAACCAAAGATGTTAAGAAAAATCTAGAGCCAACAGGTGAGTTGCGAATATTTGTGGGGTACACCGATACACCTCACAACTATTGTGTGTACTTGCCAGCACACAGGATGGCAATGGTCAAAAGAGATGTGAAATTCGATGAAGAGAAGGCCATGCGAATTTCCCTTGAGAGGGAGCTTCAATTGCATGCAGTTGAGGAGCTCGTAGCACCAAAAGAAGAACCTCAAGATGTGGAGCAACCACGAGTAGAGGAACATATAGTGGAAGCACCCACTCATGTAGAGACATCTAGAGACATAAGGAAGTGCACCAGAGAGGCTGACAGGTTGTGCTTGATGCTAGAGAGAATGTGAGAGCACCCACATCATAGTGCAGGCAGAGAAGGTCCCCGGAGCAGTACACTATCTACATCACTCTTGTGAGCGAGAGTGTAGAGATTGAGCCATCCTCATTCGAGGAAGCAGTGCATCAACCAATTTGGGTTGATGCCATGGTTGAGGAGTATGATTCCATTATCTAAAAATGTGCATGGAAATTTGTCCCAAGACTAGAGGGGAAGTCAGTTGTAGGATCCAGGTGGATCTACAAGGGGAAGCAGGCAGCAGATGGGAGTGTTGAGAAACACAAGGCCAAATTTGTGGCCAGAGAGTTCTCTTAAGTGGAGGGGATTGATTATGAGGAGACTTTTGTTCCAATTGAAAGGTGTTCATCAATAATATCTATGCTTGCACTTTCAACGCAGTTGGGATGGAAGATACATCATACAGATGTAAAGGCAACCCTCCTCAACGAAGTGATTGAGGAAGAGGTGTACATTAAGCAACCAGAACGTTTTGACCTTCGACAGAGAGTCGCGTGTGTGCAGACTAAAGAGATCGTTGTATGGACTGAAACAAGCACCCCGTGCTTGGTACACTGGGATCAAAAACTATTTCACCAGGTTAGGCTTCACCAAAAGTGAAGCAGATGAAAACCTTTACCGTATTATGGTAGAAGGTAAACTTTTGATCAATGTACTTTATTTCGATGATTTTATTCTGACAGGTGATTAGAAGCTCGTCAAGTATTGTAAAGAGGATCTTGAAAGATGATTTGAGATGAAGGATATGGGCCTCTTGCATTATTTCCTTAGATTGAAAATTTAGCAAAGATATGGGGAACTATTTGTATCTCAGGGAAAGGATGCTGATGAGATTTTGAATAAGTTTCACATGGAGAGAAGCAAACCCATGGAGACTCCTCTAGAAGGTAACTGGAGAAAGGAGGATTATAATTTAGGCAAAGTGGTAGATACTACCATCTATAGGCAGCTTTTGGGTTCACTCATGTATTTGGTGAACACATGACCAAACATATGTTATGCGGTTAACTAGCTTAGTCAAGCTATGGCTAAACCTACCAAGCTCTATTGGAATTCAAGCAAGCATGTATTGAGATACCTCAGAGGCACTACAGAGTTTGGGCTATGGTATAGGCAGATAGAGGGAGTGAAGCTTCAAGGCTTCATAGATGTTGATTGGGCAAGGAGTCCATTCGACAGAAAGAGCACATCAGGGGGCATCTTCAACATTGGGGCAGTGACAGTTTCTTGGTACAGTAGGAAGCAAAGATCAGTTGCACTCCGTTCAGCAGAGGCAGAGTACATGGCTACTAGTCAAGCAACTTGTGAGGCCATCTAGATGAGGAAGATACTTGTTGGTTTGTTTGGTCAGCAGATGGATCTGACGGTGATTTATTGTGATAACGAGAGTTGCATCAAACTCTTGGTTAATCAGTTTTTCATGACAGGTCCAAGCATATTGATATATGGTACCACCATCTCAGAGATTGTGGGCAGAGGAGGATTATTTCATTAGAGTACATTCCTACAGAGGATCAGGATGTAGATGTCTTGACAAAGGCACTTTCAAGAGACAAATTCGAGTTCCACAGAGGCAGGATCGGGGTAGCAGACAATCCCTTTCTAATTTAATTATTGCTTAATCAAATTAGAAGGAAATTGTAATTCCACATCACATGATAGCTTGTACGAGTTTGAGTCATGAAGACTTAGTTAGCTCAGTAAATTCGATTTGACAATCAAAATAGAGGCATGTAGGGTTCTCTCTAAGTTTTAGTGGGTCCAATTACAATTTATTTTGAGTTGTAAACATTTATTTTAATTATTTGAGTTAAAATCAGTTTAAATAGTTATAACTGATGGAGGAACTAGTGAGAGGTCTAGCGAATCAAATCTAATTTAATTCACGTGCAACGATCAATTAGATAACTGATAATTCGCTATACATAGTTGTTGCATGTCAGTTTTGAGGAAGACCCAGTTGAGATTGGAGTTAAAGGGAAATGTACTATCAGTTGTATAATTAGAAAATTGTACAGGTCGTGCATGAGGTTAGCATAATTCCTTAGATGTATTGCACAATCATTAATTTGGAATTTCCTAATTAATAGGGGATCAATTTCCCTAGGGATTGTGCAAGCAAGGCTAGGCATCCAAAGATAATAAATTGCTTAAGTATTAGACTGAACTTTCTTGGGATAGAGTACGACAGATAGAGATAGTGTAGAGAACTCTCAAGCCCAAGAGAAGCATTGTATTGTTTCATATGATTGACTTATACAATATACAAACAACGGGGTTTTTAGTTGAGGCTTTCCTTAGATACATCTTTGTGTTGTGTGATTGAAATTATTTCCCTTTCTTGTTCATGTGATTGTGTGATCATAAGTGTTTTCCGCAATTTGTAGAATAGATTCAAGTATTTTGTTTTAGCATATTACAATATCAATTGAATCTATGTGGATTTTCTACAATGGAGAGAGGGAGGGAGGGATAGAGATATTGATAGATATGGAGTGGGAGAGTGTGTGTGTTTGGGGGGGTGAGATAGAGAGACAAAGGAGAGATGGAGGGAGATATAAATATAGATGGAGAGGGGAAATAGGGAAAAAGATTTCTTGCACTAGATGCATTGATTTCATTGTAGATGGTCATTTCTAATCCTTTTTTATTGCTTGCACTAGATGCATTGATTTTAGTGTAGATGTTGAATTCTAATGATATTTGATTGCTGGCACTAGGTGCAATGATTTCAATGTAAATTATTTCTAATCCTTTTTTTTGTAAGTCAAGATTCTATTAATTTCGGAAAAAGAAGTACATAGATTTTGTCCCAAAAAAGGTGGTCTTACCACAATCGAGCTTGTTGACCAAAAATTTCACCAGATGATAAAATTTTAAAAATGAAGCTAAGGGCAACGTCCACAAACGGTTGGGCCATAGGCACTAGAACGCATCTAACACAAAAAAGACACCATAAACATCCTAATCACTGGACGTAATGGATGTAGGGTTGTATGGGGTTGTTCCAGGAGGAATTGGAGGGCAGAATTCACATTTAACATGTCCTTCATAGTGCGTCATCCATGTCTCCAGCTTTTTAACTTTCTCCATGAGCTAATTTTTCCCCTGCCATACCACAACATGTCTTTCTTGAAGTTGAATTTGAAAGTAATGCAGTCACTCCAGAGAGGCCATCTATACCACATGCTCATCACACCGAATTCGTTCAGCAACATCCACTTTGTCCATCAAACTGGAAATGATAACCCAACAATTCTCCAAGCAGCAATAATGGAGACCCTTCTCCTCTTGAGCCTTGAGTGTTGTCAACCCATGCTTCGCCCTGTCGCCATGAGTGTCACCTCCTTGCGATAATTCCCACGGCCGTGTACCCCTCCACCTTGGCTCACCGCATGCTTTCCATCACCACACGACCCTTCACCATGACACACACCTAGCCTGCCACATCCTCGACCTCCTCTCGCACCAACAGTTCCTTTCCGTGCACGCCCACCCATTTTACCACCTCGACTAGGCAACATGGTGATTAGGGCTTGAGTAGTCTCCCCTTCAAAAGCAAGGGCTGACGAGGAGGAAGAGTTGCCCCTTCGCGCTAGAAGCTTCATGGCTTCTCGCGATTGAGGGGCACCTTATGCAAACACGGAAAATATAACTATCCACTCGATAGAACACTCCCCCCAAACATAAACTTCAAGCAACACTACCCAAAATATCACATATTCACCAAGGTGGCACCTTCGACCCTCAAAGGACCACCCCCACCAGATAGGACTAAGTCCTCCACCTTCCAAACAGTATCCAATAATGGAGCACCACCCAGGGATAGCGAGGTTGTTTCTGTCCCGAAACGAGCACAAGAAAGATGCCCACCTACCAAATTCAACAACTAGAAGCCGCAGGCGAACCCCCCAGGCCTCGTCACACAAAAAAACAACAATAAAATAGGGGCATGCGGGTTTCCTCCTCCATAAGCAGGGTTTCCCAGTGGACAAGTGCCACCACCTGACGAAAAGGAGGCAAAACCAATTACCACTAGGTTGCGGGAAGTTGTCCTTCTGCTTGCCTTACACCACCAAAAACCAAAATTCATAGTCGAATAGACCAAACAAGCCATCGGCCCCTATACAAATTCACTGCGAGCAACCACACTTCAATACCAGCAAGCATCAACCTCCAACGTTTCTTTCTCCTTCCTGATAGCTACCCTAATTCCTAGAACCATGACTAAGCACGTAGACAAATTCCTAGTGCTGCCATCACATATGGCTTTAACGCTCTGCCACCCTCACACACAGACTTGGAGTAATGCTTCACACGAACAACTCATATAATGGTGGTACCTCTTTTGGAGCACGCGACAGTGTGAAGGGAATGGAAGGTCCGTCCTCCTCGCCATAACCACTTGGAGTCACTCATGTGGTGCGGCCTCCACGTGTTGCCTTAAACTCACCCCCATTGAGGAGATTTATAATCCTATTTGATTGCTTGCAATAAATGCATCGATTTCAGTGTAGATGGTGATTTATAATCCTATTTGATTTCTTGCACTAGATGCATTAATTTCAATGTAGATGTTGATTTCTAATTATATTTGATTGCTTGCACTAGATGCATTGATTTCAATGTAGATGATTTCTAATCCTATTTGATTGCTTGCACTAATGCATTGATTTAAGTGTAGATGGTGATTTCTAATCCTATTTGATTGCTTGCATTAGATGCATTGATTTCAGTGTAGATGTTGTTTCTAATTGTATTTGCTTACTTGCACTAGAAACATTGATTTGAGTGTAGATGTTGATTTCTAATCTTATTTGATTACTTGCATTAGATGCATTGATTTTAGTGTAGATGTTTTCTAATCTTATTTGATTGCTGCATTAGATGCATTGATTTCAGTGTAGATGTTGATTTTTGATTTGATGTAATTGGAAGCATGATGATACATTAATTTTAAAGTGATTGGATTAACAATGTGCATTGATTTCACTGTAAGCACAAAAAGGTCTTGACAATGTACACTGATTTTTGTGTTATATTAATTCAACCTAATAATATTGGAGAGCAAGAGAGACAAGGTATGATGTTTACTACAACAAATCGAGCTAAAGATTTAAATGGTTTACAATTTCAACTGTCCTTTTCATATAATCGATATGAAAAGATGACGAAACTAACAAGGGTGACAATAAGAATAGTAGAAGAAAATAGTTTGAGACTTATCACGATGAAGGCTTGTTGTAATTCACTACATTCTTATTATTCACATTTTCTATCATTCATCACTATTACATTGTCCCTTTGCATTTAAAAAATTTATTTCATCATTAAAGTTATTAACAATATTTATCATCTCAACAAACTGAGGTAACTAAGCAAATTTAAAATTAAAATGACTAGATAAATTTCAGACATATTTAGCATATTTAAAATGATTATATTAATATTAGATGTATTTACATAGAATTGATAAAATTAATCATATTTTCGATAGATTTTCCTTGGCCGCACACGACTGAAACCAGCTTAGATCCATCTTAACTTTAGATCTATCAAGCGTAGAATGGGATAAAATCTCTCAAGGTGAAAACCTTTCCTCAAGTTTTGCACTCACAAAAGAGGTTTGCACCTCGATAGATTTGATCCCTCTCGGCGCTTGATAGATCTGGAGTTAAGATGGATTTAAGTTGGTTATTTTATGTAATTTTTTTAAGGATGTAGAATATAATAATATTTTGTTCATATATTTAAAATAACATGACAAACAAAACAAGTTTTCCTTAAATAAATAAATTCAACACATACACTATATGCCTAGTTGAAGCAGTTACGTCCAACATCCATCGCTTTATCCATTTTGGTATTGATTCATGATTCAGTGATCAAAATTTAACACAAAAATGAAAGAGCCTAGAATCTTTCTAATCTGCGTGAAGTCGTAGTGTTCGTCGTTTTGATTCCAATGACACTTGTTTCACCTCAATCCGATGTCACATGAAAAATTTATGATGGTCTAAAGTTTTTGGTCGACAAAAAAAAAAAATTTGCAAGTTGGTTGACTGTGTTGCTAACTGGGCAGTCGTATCGCTAATTTCAGCAAGCCTACTAGGCGTTTACGAACCAATCAAAGCTTTCCAAATGGCAGCCTCGTACAGGTACGAGTTGGCATGTTTTTATTGGTTGGAATGGGTTTGTGTGGTCTAATTAGAGGATGCCACGTGGCACCTTGTGGTAGGCCAAAAATTTGTTAAGAGGTTGGATGGCCTAGGCAGTGATCAAACACACGACTTGCCTTCTAACACCACCACACCTTACCAATCCTTCTACACTGTGGGTCTTAACCCAAAGGGTCATGAAATACATTTAAAGTTTAGCTGGGGCCATGTTTGGAGGAGGGGCCAAGCGTTGAGCCTTGACCCCCGGTCACCTGCAATCCATAAGATCTCAGCGTAAAAGGGAGAGGGCTCAAGGACCATCCTTGGCCCCCGGTCACTTGCTACCTCGCAGAACCACGACACACAATGGAGAGGGGTCTGGTATTAAGCCCTCGATCACAGGTTGTCCCGCACATGACCACAGGCGATGGTTAGCAAAACTCCAACAGGAGTTAAGCCATGGTCCTGGGCATATGGGACCCATAGGACCGAGCACCAAGGAGGAGAGGGCTCCGGCGGTGGGGGTAGGCGATTAGCCCCGACCCCCAGCCACATTAACTGTCGACGTGACCACGAGTCCGAAGAGAAAGGGGCCTAAGCCGATGGGGGTGGGCCATTGGCCCAACCCTCTGTCTTATGACCCATGTAGCCACATTTTTGCGCTCACGGGGGTTACTGGAAAATTTAATGTTTCGACAATTTTCACCTTCGGTGGGTGAAATTTTTGCCTCCCGAGTGGATTTCAGGGTGGAACTGTCACTTGATTAGTAGGTTTATAGAGTTTGTAGGACTAATAACAATAGGATGGTTATGAAGACATAATACGATGATTTTTTGGCCTTTTGGAACTTAAGAAGAATCCATATAGGGGTTTTGGACATTATGGATCTAGTGGAGACCTCTGTTTGCTAATTGGAGCACTATGAAGAGAGTTTTTGCAGGTTTGAGTCTATGGGTGCCAAGATCAATCAGTGTTTTGGAGCAATGTTTGAAGGATTTTGAGCATGGATAAAGCCTTGTAGGGGTTTTCTAGACTCCATATGTTTACTGCAAAAGCTATGACTTGTAGGGTGCAACTCATGTTTATATTTTCTCATTGTGTTTTATTGAGGAAAGCTCTCTTTTTGTGCTTCAATGTGGAATTGTTGTACTTGAATGCTCATTTTCAGATGGAGCACAGGGTGTTAATGTGAGAGCCATTTTCTTGTTGATGGTTTCATGACTAACTATAGGTTGTCATGCTTTTTAGAGTGAGAGCTATTTGCAGGAGAACATTTACTTGAAGGGGCAACTAGCCACTCATTTTGTCAGCGAAATTTATGTACTATTTTCCTCTCAAATCTATGGAGCGGTCTAGCTGTGTTAGCAGGCCCAGAGATGTAGCCTAGGAGGGGTGAACTCCGTCACCAAATTATTTGTTGTTTCTCTTCATGAATTCCTTTATGAGTTAAATGATGATATGTTGCTTGATTTAAGTTTCCAAGGGCTAGAGGAGATGGAATTGTTTCTTCGAATGGAGAATTTTGAATTGAAAATAATGCTTGAAATTGTTGAAGAGGAGAAGAGGCATATGTGCCTTTAGTTGTAGAATGTGCTTGAGGAACAAGTTGGTGAGAGTTACACTCTAGTGACAAAAAAGAATACCTCTGAAGTGAAGCCAATTTGTGGGTATGGTCCAAACAGAGGTTATGGACCCTATGTGTAGAATGATGCATGTGACTTTTGTCAGCATCAGAAAGATTCTCATTATATGCCTGATGGTAAAGTGGGTGGCTTAAGTCATATTCAAATTATTCATCAACATATGAAGTAAAAAAGATGGGTGACAACTCCAAGGAGGTAATCAACATCTCAAGTTCAAATCCTTCAGTTTATGTTAATAACACATCTTTTGCAGCATTTGAACAACATACCAAAGGCATTAGTGTGAAGCTACTAGCTTGAATGGGTTATGAATGAGGAGACCTTGGAATTAATGGCCAAGGAATTACGAATCCTATCATGGTGAAAGAGATACCACGATATCAAGGATTGGGATATGTTCGTAAAATGTTTGGAGATTATTCTAAAATATTTGAGGCAAAGAAATCATCAGAGGGTGATATGTCTCACCAAGAACATGGTGATAATGTCAAATTGTCTCCCAAGAGAGATGAATGCTTCAAAGGACTTTGCATATCATCATCCAATTCACATCATCAAAGTTGCAGCCCAAGTGACAGGTATAAATCTCATGGGAATTTTCCAAAAGTTGGTAATTTTGATTATTTGTGGGACATGTATCCTTTCACTTTTGTGATGCAGTTGACCATTGTGTGGTCGTTTGTGAGCAATGCATGGTGATGGTCAAAATAATGGACCAAATTCTTGGCATCAAGCATGAAGAACCTCCTTCACATCTGAAGACTTCCTTATTGGTGGGAAAGCAAAAGTACTTTTGTACCTATTCTAACATGCATGAGAATAGGAAAGAAAGGTGTTGGAAACTTCATCCAAAACTTTGTCCCAAGAAGGATAAAGAGACTATGAAAACCAATGCAACCAAATGCGGTAGGTGGAAAAGAGGAGAATGGCATCATTCCCAAGGAAACCTTCAAACCAAAATAGATGCAAAAAGAAAACCCATAAGCTTGGGAGAGGCAAAGATTGGGTAGATTCTTTGTATAATTTATTGCTTTGTAAATTGTAAATGTTTGTTGTATTCGTTACCTGTTTTTGGGTACTTTGTAAAGTGAAACTAGAATAGTCACTATTTACAACAAGTATGTTTTTCTTTGACATGTTTTTGTTGGCTTGTGTATGAGTCCAAATGTTTGAGGACTTGTAGGATGAACAATGTTTTTCGTCCAGTTTGTCTACAATTGTGTCATGTACTCACCGTTACAATTGTTCAAGGTGAAACTTGTTGTGAATGAAATATTTATTAAAGATTGTACAAGAAATGACTATGCTTTTGTAGACAAAGCTAATTGTATCATTGAGTTTTTTCAACTGAAGTACTTTTGTGTACAAGCACAGATTGAGGATAGTAGAGAAAAGTTTGAATCAGTGCAAGGCAAGCATTGAATTTCTTCTGATTTCCAAGATGGAAAGTCAACTTTGTCTTCAACAATGGAACTACAAGATGAAGCTATTTGAGCCATGAAAGATGGGTTTGGAAAGAATATTCAGATTCCATCCATCAATGTTTTTTTCCTACACAGTGATAAGAATTGTGGTTTGATTCTTGACAAGACGGTAAGGTCTTCACACAAAAGATTAGTGGAGTACCTTGATTGGAGCTTGAAGGCACCAATTGAAAACAAAACATTAAGGATCGATTTTGGGAAATTTTTGAGTTTCAACCTCTTTTTTTACTGGGAGAAGCTAAGTTTTGGAGTCCAAAAGTTCCTAGTGTGGAGGTGTGATTTGGAGATCAAAATTTAGCTCAAAAATAAAAGTACACAGAATATTTAGAATTTGACATCATGTCATAGTATTTGTCGTTCTAATTCCAACGACACTTGTTTCGCCTCAATCTGATGTCACATGAAAAAATTATGAAGTTTTAAAGTTTTTGGTCAAAAAAAAAAATTGCAGGTTGGTTGACTAGGCAGTCATACCGCTGATGTCAGCAATCCTACTGGGTGCGTACGAACCAATCAGGGCTTCCCAAGTAGCAGCCTCGTACAGGTGCGATTTGGCATGTTTTTATTGTTTGGAATGGTTTTGTGGTGGTCCAATTAGAGGATGGCATGTGGCCCAACCAGAGGCCACCATATGACACCTAGTGGTAGGAAAAAAAATTGTAAAGAGGGTGGATGGCCTGGGCAAGGATCGAACACATCACCTGCCTTCCAACACCGTTGAGCCTTACCATCCTTCTACATCACGTGTCTTAATCCATACGGTCACGACATGCATTTAAATTTTAGTTGGGGGCATGTTTGGAGGAGGGGTCGGGTGGTGAGCCCCGACCCTCGATAACCTGCAATCCATAAGATCTCAGCAAAAAAGGGAGACAGATAAGGGACCAACCCCGCCCCCCGATCACTTTCTACCTCACAGAACCACGACGCATAATAGAGAGGGGTTTGGTATTAAGCCCCCGGTCACAGGTAGTTCTAAACATGACCAAAGGCGATGGTTAACAAAGCACTGACGGGAGTTAAGCCACGATCCTGGGCATATGGGAGCCCACAAGACTAAGCGCTAAGGAGGAGAGGGATCAAGCGGTGGGGGCGGGCGGTTAGCCCCAACCACATTAACTGCCGACGTGACCACAAGCCCAGAGAGAAAGGGCCCTAAGACGACAGGGGCGGGTCGTTGGTCCAACCCTCGACCTTATGGCCCACATGGCCACATTTTTGCACTCACAGGGGTTATTGGACAATTTAATGATCCAGTGATTTTCACCTTCAGCGGGCGAAAATTTCGCCTCTCGAGCAGATTTCAGGGCAGAATTGTCGCTCGATTAGCAGGTTTATCCAGTTTTTAGGATGGATAACAACATAATGGATAAGGAGCTATTACATGATGATTTTTTGGATTTTTGGAGCTCAAGAATAGTCAAGATAGGGGTTTTTGAACATTCTAGATCCAATGGAGACTTTGTTTATTGATTGGAGCACTTTTGAAGAGAATTTTTGCATGTTTGAGTCTATGGGTGCCATGATCAATCAATGTTTTGGAGCAATTTTTGAAAGATTTTGAGCATGGAGAAGACCTTGTAAGGGTTTTCTAGCCTTCATATGTTTACTGCATAAGCTATGAATTGCAAGGTGAAACTCATGTTCATCTTTTCTCATTATGTCTTATTGAGGAAAGCAAAAGAAAGCACTATTTTTGTACTTCAATATGGAATTGTTGTACTTGTATGTTCATTTTCAGATGGAGTACAGGGTCTTGATGTGAGAGCCCTTTTCTTGCTGATGGTTTCATGACTGACTATAGGTTGTCATGATTTTTAGAGTAAGATTTATTTGTAGGAGAACGTTTCCTTGAAGGGAAAGCTAGCCACTCATTTTGTCAACACAATTTATGTATTCTTTTCCACTTAAATATATGGAGCGGTCTAGCTATGTTATCAGGCCTAGAGATGTAGCCCAGGAGGGTGAACTCCGTCACTGAATTTATTTTTGTTTCTCTTCATGAATTCCTTTATGAGTTAAATGATGATATGTTGCTTGATTTAAGTTTACATGAAAAACTAACTCATAGTCATTGAAGAGACCATTAAAACTTGTGTTTACATAAGACCCATTTTTATTTACAAAGCGTCAGAGGATGATCAATTTTTTAGGAAGGAGAAGTTCTCCTCCAATTCCAGATCAATTCATTTGTAATAAAAAGTAATTAATTAAATGTGTAAGTATCATATTAAAAATAAATATAAAAACTAATATTAGGTCATTATTTAAATATTTGTTATTTTTAAATCTATATCAAAAATTGGATAAATATGAACTTTAGAGGCTTTTAGCTTTAACAATTATGTTTATTATTTGAATTTTACAATGAAATAATTTTATTTAATTAAAAAAATATTTTAAAAAAGTGATATTTTGAATATAACATTTATTATACTTGCACGCATTGGATTTTTCTTTTGATTGGGTATTACTTTGTTTTTTACTTGAAAAAAATTGCAGGTTCTCCATAGTTTAACATTATGAATTGAATTTTATTATTTTATTATTATTATTTAAATTTATTTACCTGCAATATTATTGGTTTAGATCTTATTCTATAATCATTTAGTGGGTGCTCCTGTCATAGAATGTACAACCACAATGCCCTCGTTGTCATAATTGTACCATCATAGTTGGCAAGAATTTTGTACTCTACTTCGGAAAATGTTTCTTGGCCACCGACAAATGGACAAAATCAAATCTTTCATGCTGAGAAAATAAGTCCAATGGCCCGTGTTGACTTTATGTCAAGCCCCTCCACCTCCTCTCTAGACATGGACACAAATGGGTTTTTAAATGCTTTACATGTGTACTAGTGAGATGTTTAATGACCTCCATTACTAACAAACCCTTGATCGACTTTGACTCTGACTGCTGAGAAAAAGAGTCGGGCAACTTGTTATACCTATCGCAAGCATGGTATTACGCATTGGATTTCTGTCCTATTTGTCTACAAAAATCAATGAAATAGTTTCTCCCTGATGTTCTTCACTTCTCGAGAAATAAATGGCGTATATGATGCAACAATGAATGCAGTATCATTGTTGTTTACAAAATAAAATGACATATGTATAACTGTTAAGTTGGCATTGCTGTTGGGGTATTTCGCTCACATTTTTCACCACCACCGCTAGTCGACCATCGTATCTCAAAGGATTTAATGTTGGGTAATTTAGATGCTAGGTATGTGCAAGAAGTTTGAACAAGGTCCGAGGGAATTCGCCAAATTTAGTTGCACAAAGAAGTCTAAAAATCCCAATCTTGTTCAATCTTCACATTTTTGTCATTTTTCTCCTCTCTCAACAAACATTTGTAAGCGCTACTTCGGAAGCAATTGAAACTCTACTTATTTTCCTGCGAGGACTAATGTTGGTGCACAACTTAGAGAACAGATTTATACATAAACAACTAGTTCTACTCAAGGAGCAGTTGTTGAAGATTCCAATTCCGCAGCTTCAATAATTCCTACAAGCCAGAAGAAGGTGAACCGACTTCATGCTAATTCAAAAACAAAATAAATTGGGGTTTATAGGCAAATTCCAGGTTTTGAGTTTAGAGACTCTAGAGAGATGTAAAATTTTATTTTTTGGTTTGATATTTTTACCAAAATCTAGGGTCTCAAAATTGGTTTATCCCATTGTAATGGTTTATTTGCTGTAGTGTATCTAAGCTTGCCTACAATGTTGTTGTTGATTATAGGATTTTAAAAATCAAAATCAGGGTTTCGAAAAATAAGAATGTGTTGGGTTTTGGTTCTTGGTTAGTTTAGTTTTTATGAATTTAGGGTTTCCATTGGTTTAAACGACACTTCTCTGAGGTGTATGAGCTTGATGAATGGTCCGATTCTATGCTTTGTTCTTTGCCTTTGGTCTTTATTTGGACAAAATTTTCCCTATTATTAATGTGGGGCAAGTTTTCCCTTCTCCATTGATGGGCTTATTACAATGCAACGTGGCTAATTTACAACACCCTAAAAATATTCCTTTGGATAAGAAGCCACAAACGGGGTATCCATGTCATCAAAGTTGTGCAATACTTGAACCTGGCCCCAACCACTTAATCTTTCCGATTTTCACATTCCATTGTTACCATCTAGCCATGTCCCTCTTAACTTTGTTTTACTGGGGGGTTTTAGAATTTTCTCTCTGCTTAAACTATGTAGAGTATGTTTTATTGGGATTTTCCAAAAAAAAATCTTGTTTAAACTATGTAGCATGTTAATTTTCAAGGTATGTGACAAGATTTAAGGTTTTGGTGCCAATAGGATTTGGCACAGAGGAAATGGACATTGTTATAATAAGTTTTATTCTAAGAAGAGCGGGTGTAGATGTGATTGTGGCCTTTGTGGAACCAAATCTCCAGATACAGTGTTCTAGAAGGGCAAAGCTTATTGTAGACACACTCATCTACACTTGTGTAGAGGGGATCTTTGATCTTGTTGTTCTACTTTTAAAATTTGATTTACAATTGTGTGTGGTTTTGCTCCTACATATTAATGTTTATGAGTGAAATGCAACAAGCATCATTTCGAGTCTTATAAATTTAGAAGGCAAATATATTTTCCTCATTTAAATTGTAAGTAAACATCAATTCTATTAGCCATATCCTAACTCTCGAGTTAGAAATCTAGTATTCACTGAAATGTTGAAGATTATGATATTGTTGTGTGCGTTGCAAACTTGCAGTTAATACAAGTTTCGTTGGTTGCTTTATTTTTATCCAATGGTAATGCATTCATATTGTCTCATGCCACAAGATAAACTTTTTAGTAAATTTCCCAATCAATTATGTCCTGTTGATGGTTAAATGAATTACATGTTTACTTTTGTTTCATAGTTTACCAATATGTGCAGAGTTTGTGCTAGTCAGATTGACACAAGAACTGATCTATGACTATTTGGCATTGAAAATTTATACGTCACTCAATAGCTAGTTTTCAATGTTAGTGTAGTATTCTTTTAAGTTATTTTTTCTGGATAAAAAGTATTTGTTCATATTAACAGGCTATTAGGAATACTAGGAATGTTATTTCTAAATGTAAGTATTTTTTAAGTTTTCGTTCGTTTTTTTTTGGAAAATGATGATGCACAATAGATTTGTATCCAGAATTATTAAGACTACATTCAATGGTAGGATGCTTGAGCAAATCTTCATTAAAGTATTTCATTCATTAACATTAAAGCATAAAATAACAAAGACGCAAAATAATAAATGCATCAAACGCTATTGCATTTTTTTGCGTGTATGTAATTGCCTTGTTGTTGCAAGATGTCATACATGCACTTTTAGTTCTTTATTGTTTTTTACTTCAATTTAGCCACATTTAAATTAAGTGGTAGGTATTAGCTACTATTTAGCATGTGTTGATATATTGAGATTGAATTAATTTATGTATGAGATTAGTTACTTTTATTAGTAATTATTATAATGTAATGAAATATGATGATTCGTTCTGTGTTATTTTGATTATTTTATATATTGATTTAGTCTGATGTTTTTTTTTTTTTTGAATTCAAATGAAAGAAGTGGAAGTTGGTTTCTTGATCTAGATTATATTAAGAATCAAATGAAAAAATAATTTGTATTGAAGAAAAAAACACAAATTAAAGTATGAAAAGTAAAAATATTAAAATTAAAACTAATTTCTATAGCAAGTTAATGCAAAAGAATTGCAATGTTCACAACTATACACAATGCTTAAAATGGGCGGTAGTTTATTTTTGAAAATTTATGTGATGGTTATGTTTATTTACAAAAATCACTTCATTTGGAGGCCAAAAAAAACTCTTCTTATTACAATATGGAGTGTAAACCTTAGAGTGCAAAAACCCTAAAGTGGAAACCATTACCCTAGGAATTGAGGCACTGAAAGGAAGGTAGGCTCCAAAATTTGATTTAAAATTTTCCATGGCCATAACTTTTGCATGCTTACTCGATTTGAGTGTTGTTTGGACAATTGAAAGCACTCAATGAGCTCTAAATAATGTGAGGACCAAGCCATTGAACGCAAAGGGTACAATTCCCAAAAATAATATTGTTTAGGGCAGTTCAAGACTAAAAAAATATCTAAATTAGGAATATTTTTGCGATGGACCCAAATGACCACTTAGAGCAGTTGTGCCTTGGGAAGCATTGGTCCGCATTACTTTAAGTTTTTGAATCAAGCATTGGTCCGCATTACTTTAAGTTTCTGAATCAAGTGTGGGGGCTTCTATATTTGGTTCCTAGTGAACCACTTGTGCTAGCAAAGAAGTTTCCATACTTTGACAATGCAATAAAGCTGTATATTCTTCTAATGAGTGCTCTTCATCTCCGTGTCCATGACCTTGCATGGTGTTTATTGTTTGATTCTATTAGGTTTACTTTGTAGTAGCCAATTTCACAACCACATTAATTATGTCCAACAAAGGGGGGAAATGCAATCAAAACAACACCACAATGAAAACAAGGTGTAAGTCAAGGAGGGGTAGAATACTCAATTCAAAAGCGTTCTCACCCACAACCTTAGTGATTGTGTAAGGCTCATATTAGAATGGTTTTAGCTTCTTATAGGTGCATGTTATTTGTTTTTTGTGCAAAATCAACCTAGTATAGAGATGGAGACATGAAGAAATGGAGGATAATATTATATAGCATATTTAAATTAGTGGATGGTTAAAATAAAATATAATATAATACAATAAAAGAGGGAGACTATAGTGGAAGTGAACTATTACCTCGTTTTGTATTCAATAAGCATATAAAAATAAGTTTCTTTATGTAACAGATATGCTTGAATATTAGAATATAAGTTTTGTTGTATTAATTTTTTTATCTCATTCTACATGAAATGGTATCAAAGTAGTTCACTCCTCGATCCCACACTCGCTATAAGAATTTATTCTCTTCTTCTTTAGATCTACGTAGCCATTATAAGGATCCACCCCGTGCCTTGTTTGTCAATCATTAAGGATTTTCTCCCTCCATCTATGATAATGTTTTTATCTTGTGTTCTTATCTTTCATAGCCAAGGCAAGCAAAGCACCCAACCTCCCTTCTATCTTACTTCCATAGCCAAGATAATGGGGACAACATCCCTTGCAATATTTACATGGTGGAACTCCCTTTCCTAACACTATGACCACTCTAACCACTAAGTAGATTCACTGGAGGCACTTTGACTTATGTCAAAAGCTTGTGAACTCAATCTTCCATATACTTAAAGATATTTGTTTAAAGCTCTACAACCATCATGACTCCTTATCTTGGAAAAGATGCAGGATCTCACATGTGATTGCTTCCTTAATATTAACTTCCAATCCATCTTTTTCCTAAATATTATGATCTCTACATCATTGTGTCCTACCTCATTTTGAAAAAGATACAGAATCTCACATGTGATTGCTTCCTTAATATTAACTTCAAATCCAAATTTTCCCTAAATATTATGATCGCTACATCATTGTGTCTTACCTCATCAACTCCAACATACATAAGTAAGCACCCATTTGTCCCTTTCGTCCCTTTCTATAGTATGAGGCAAGCAAATTTGCATGAGTGTCTCTAATTATTTCTTCCTCGTTATTGCCACATGCATTACTTGCCGTTGCTGCAGTAACTTCTTTGAACACAACCCCTCAACCTCCCCTTGCACATAGCTCAAAAAGTTCACAACGTTATAGATTCTTGTAACAACCCACGTTACATTTCATTTCTCGTCTATTTTAAGCATTGTAAATTTAGTTAAACTAAATGGGCTAAATTAAGGGATTCCAAAGCTAAGATGGAGGGGAAGACTACTTAGTATCTGTTTGATGACAACCATAGAAGCTGACAATTGTGCACATGGGACAGGACTCCTTAAAAAAATGTGTGTATCAACACGAATCGAGGACAAAGAACGTGCTCCCTTGTAACTGCATGCAAGCAAATAAGGATAGTAAAATTTATGACATTTGGCCACGCAATGAACCGTGAACATTGTGGGTGGGAACAAACGGGTAAGTTGGCCACCCACGATAACAGGAAAATAACCGAGAGAAAAAAAAGGTTTGAGAGACGGAGGGTGCAGCTGGCGTTGCCTCACTAGCATGGGGAATAACAGGGAGCACGATGCATCGGGAGGAGGCTCGTAGTGAAGAAGCGCTTTGATTATCAAGTGTTGAAGTTTTTGTGGTTTGAAGCCAACGAGGGGATGATTTGCGAAGGGACCGTGTCTGCACATTCCTGGCCCAAACCTTTCATTTGCCCATGTGAATGTGCCTTTGATGTGTGTAACATCTAGTAGCTCCCAAATGGAAATGAAGTCTTCCATTCTCACCCAGAATGGATCCCTTACTAATAACTATAATGCCACCTCGTTTTTCAGTTTGTCGGAGCGTGGTGTTAAAATCACTTCCTTCTCTGGTTATGCGATGTGTCTGTCAGTGCTTCAAGTGAGTCCCATCATTCATTCTTTTCCCTGCTATTTGTTGGCCGAGAAACATTGATGATATTGTAAATTTCTCCAGTGTGTTGTTATGTTAAACATGTCATGATCCCTGGAGACATAAGTCAAGTATATGGCTAGCTGTTAGGGATCATAATACTTTCTATTTTCGTAGGCAAGCACATCCCTGCATCTGGAAAAATAATGTGAAGGAAATCGAGATAGATAGTGGAAAGGTCTTGAGTAATTATGAGGAAATTAAGGCAATGACTGTCTCCCAATTTGTAAAATTTATACACAGCAAGTGACAGAGTCAATCCTGTAGACATAATAAAAATGTTGGAGCATATACTAGAAGTAATCTCCTTAGAAGACAATGAGCGCCTAAATCAAGAAATCAAGGAAGACGAGGTGCTTAAAGCCATATGGAGTTTGGACCGTGAGGAGGTAGTGAGCAAGTTTTGCCTTGCTACACGAGTGAAGGAGGATCGCCGCCTTCATTAGTGTAGCTGGTAGTTGATGTGAAAAACATCTAAAAGTCCCTCTGCACAAGTGGAATTCTTCATTTTAGCTAGTAGGGGAGGTGTACGGCCTCTGGAGTCCCTGTTTTAGTTAGAAGAATCAGTTTGACCCTATGAGCAATCGCTCACCCCAGCCTTGGAATCTGGCTTGGGGTGACCGCTGTACAAGAGCTCTCGTTGCAGCATGTTTATAGTTGGGTGGAGAGTTTCTGACTTGGTTACAACAGTGTTAAATTCATGATAAGTATCCATCACAACTGATATAAGTGATAGATTTCATGTTTACAGTCTTGAAGTTGTTTATATACCACTTGATGTTGTGAGGCATATCTTTTATGGTACTAGTTTCACTGATGTTATGATGGTATTTAGGTTGTTGATGAAATTGTGTATGATTACATGACATAGGGTTGATGATTCCAAGTCATTGTGTTATGATATAGTAGCCTCTACATATATTGTGTTAGTACACACACATAGAGAGAAAGGTTGTTGGATAAAGGTTGTTGGGCTTTGGGTAACTCCATTGTGTATTATGGCACCCTTCAAAAGCTATGGAAGTTAATTTTAGGTAATAATTTTCAAGGGTAGATATGCTTACACAGCTAACCTTCCTCATAAGTATGAATGTGTCTCTTCTTAATAAGCTTGAATGTGCCTATATAGCTTGTCAATTTATGGGCATTTACATTTTATTTGATTCTTTAAGGCTTAGCTTGGTCTTGCTACAATAAGGGTAGTTTGAATACTCATGGGTACTATCCAACAGTCTGTGTTATTGTGTTGTGGGAGACATTAACTTACTTGACTTGCTAAAGGTTTTCCTTGTCTATTAGAACCGTGAGGATTACACCATGGTTCAATAGCCTTTATAGCCCTAAAATTGTGCCATGTTACTTTTGTGCCCTATCCATTGTGTAAACAAAGGAATTACCTCAAATATGGAAGCAAAAGAGTTGTCAACCCTGAGATTGACAAAGGCTAAGAAAAAAATGGGCAAGTGTGATCCAAATTTATGCAGGAACGCAACAGAATAAACATATAACCATAAATACAAAGATGCAGCGGAAATAACACTTCATTTCATTAATATCAAAGAACTGAAATTTGCTTACAGACAAAGCGGAAATAAAACTAGCTAGGGCGTTGGTAGCTTTCTCTGAGAAGAGATGTGGCGGCTACAGGCCTCTGAACTCAGTTACAATGAGGCTCGAGGGCCTATTTATTATTGAGAAACAATGGATAACCCTAAACATCCAAAAACCTAACCCTAGGAGATGAAGCGTCAAAACTATGGGCCCCGTTTGGGTAAATTGGTGTTTCAACTTCCCAGGGACGTAACTTTGGCATACTATCTCTGTTTGACGCACATGATACATCATTAGAAAGCTCTATCCGAGGACTACAACTTTCGCCACAAATATCATTCTAAAACAGAATGATATTCGCTAGAGGCGCGATGCCCAAAAAACGTCATTTAGGGCCTCAAAACGGCTCCGGAAGTTCAGGACCCGAAAAACTGCTAAAAATAGTAAGTTATGCCGAAACTGAAAAACTGAAAGAGACAATGGTGGGGGCCCAAGTGTAATAGGCGGGTGGCCACCATTCGCTGGATCATTCCTCCCCTTAGGAAACAGCGGGTCCACCGTGCCGTTCCGTTCCCTCCATGAGACCAGGAAATTCTCTTTGAACTTGGTCCACAGTGAACCACTTTCCTTGGTGCGGGAGTTGGCCGGCTTTGACCTTCGATACGAGTTAGATCTTACGGTGGCGAGTGTTCTTGATTTGCATGTCCATGATACAATTTGTGGTGGCCTGTTCCATGCAGTCTGGGTTTAACTCTGTTGGTGTGAGTTGTTCTGCAATGTCCGAGGTGTCCAGTAAAGGTGGGAAGTAAGGACAAAGGCGATCCACATTGAATACTGGGTGCAGACCAAGGAATGGTGGAATACTGAGCTCGAAGGCATTGTTCCCTATAGCCTTGGTGACGGTGTACGACCCGTATCGGAGCGAGCAAAGCTTGCGGTGGAGTCCAGTGAGGCGCTCCTCTAGTGAGGCGCTCTTCTGCAAATGTGGCAGCATCATTAAGCCCACGGAAGTTGTGTGGCACGTTGTTGATCAACTGTTGCCAGCCTTCGCATTGGCTACGTCAGCTACATCATGAACTTGTCTGCGGATGTGTTGAATCGCTCTGGTGGCTGCCTTTGTCAACCGGAAGTGGACATGAGCTGAATCGACCTGAGCAGATGCAAATGGCATCGCTACGTCAATGGGACATAGTGGCTGGAATCCCAAGCCCACCTGAAATGGGCTATGGCCAATTGAATTGTGGAGAGCCTTGTTATAACTATGTTGTACATAGGGGAGGCTCTCGTCCCATTTGCATGGATGATTTGAATTGTACATGCACAGAATGTGTACAATCATTCTGTTAACGACCTCTGTCTGGCCATCTGTTTGGGGATGGAAAGCTGTGGACTTGGTGAGATTTGTGTCCAACATTGACCAGAGGCTGGACCAAAATAATGTAGAGAACACACTATCTTGATGATATGATAGACTCTTGAAGGTTCCAAAGTGCACCTACACTCGTTGAAAGAGTTTAGTAATGTACGTTGTCGTATTCTTCTTACGAGCCATGTAATGGCCATCTTCAAGAATATGTCAACGACCATGAAAACACAGTATTTCCCTACTTAGTAGAAGGTAGGCCTAACATGTAATCCATGGAGATGGATTTCCAAGGCCGACTAGGGGTAGGTAGCGGAGTATATACGCCTTGCTTCTTAATGGTCGATTTGGCAATGGCACAAGTAGTGCATGATCTGATGTGCCTCTCAACATCATTTCGAAGGTTCGGCCAATAGAAATACTTCTGCAGGATTGCTACTATTTTCTCAACCCCGAAATTCCCAGCGACTCGACTGTAGTGTGCTTCCCATATCATCTTGGCACGCTTGCTTGAAGGAACACAAAGGTGTCCCAGGTGACATAAAAGTGCATCTTGGAGGTGAAAATTTGGAACTTGCACACCCCCCAAGAGTGCCTTGTAAGTTTGGCCGAATTCTGGGTCACTCTCATAGAGAAGCGGCCAATCAAAAGTCTCGTGCCCACAAGAGTTGAGCTCAGTGGTGAGCGCCACGATCGGTGGTCGGTTGAGGCAGTCTGCAACATGATTGGTGCTACCCTTCTTGTACTTAATGTTCAAATGAAACTGTTGCAGATATGTGGACCACTTCGGATGGCGATCATTCTACAACTTCCCTTGTGTACGATAAAGCTGCACGGCGGTGGTGTGTGGATGATTGTTTCCTTCCCCAAAATGTAATGCTTCCACGTGTCAGACAGAGCACACAATGGAGACCATTTCTTTTTCATAAGTGGGATACTTGCGAACTGTGTCAGACAATGTCTCACTGTGATATGCCACTAGATGTCCCTGTTGAGTAAGAACTGCCCCAATAGCATAGTCAGAGGCATCTGTCTTGATCTCAAATGGCTGCTGCAAGTTTGGTAATGTGAGCACTGGGGCAGAACAAAGGCGATTTTCAATTCTGTGAACACCTTCTGTTGAGGTTCCGACCAAAAGAAATTTTCTCTCGCTCCTCCCTTGGTGACTTGACTCAAGGGCCAAGTGATATGAGAGAATCCCAACACGAATCTATGGTAGAAATTAGCAAGACCCAGAAATTTGCGAAGCTCTGTTATAGTGGTTGGGGCTGGCCAATCCCGAATGACTTGGATCTTGGCTGGATCCACATGCACCCCCCTTTCATCAATAATGTATCCTAGATATTGAACCTGGGTCATGCCAAAAGTGCACTTCTCCAAATTGGCACACAACTTGTGTTGCCGTAGTGTTTGGAGGACTTGTAGGATGTGGTGAAGGTGCTCTTCCCAAGTCTGGCTGAAGATCAGAATGTCATCCAAGTACACCACTACAAATGAGTTGGTGAATGGCCGCAAGATGTCATCCATCATCCTCATGAAGGTTGCGGGAGCATTCGTCAACCTGAAAGGCATGACTAGCCATTCAAAAAGGCCTTCCTTAGCTTTGAAGGCAGTCTTCCACACATCAGAGGGTTCAATTGGTACCTGGTGATACCCAGACTTCAGGTCGATCTTACTGAAATATTTTGCACCTTGGAGCTGGTCCAGAAGGTCATCAATCCGTGGGATTAGGTACCTATTCCGGACAGTGATCTTGTTCAGCGCCCGATAGTCAATACAGAGTCTCCACGTCCCATCCTTCTTCTGTACCAACACGATCGGGCTCCCACAGGGCGATGAACTTGGTCTGATGTGACCTTTCTGCAACAGCTCCTGAATCTGCCTCTTGATTTCATCATTTTCCAGAACAGAGCGTCGAGAGATCGGTCCATTGGGTAGTGGCGCACCTGGGGTCAGATCAATCGGGTGCTTGACCTGGCAGTGCAGAGGAACCCCTGTGGGTGAGGTGAATATGTCCCCGTACTCCTCCACAACCTTATCCATTTGTTGTTGTTGTGCAGAGGAGCCCTGTCTGGAGGTCGTGGCCACAGTCTTCTTCTTGCCCTGGGGGCGGATCATCAGGAAAACGAATTTCCTGGTTTGGGAAATGAGCTTACTGCATTGTTTTGCAGTAACCAAAGAGATAGCCGCAAGAGGTGGTACCTCTGGTATCCTGTACAACTTATTTCCCAAAGTAACAATAACATCACGAGGTCGAGACTCATACATAGCATGACGCTTCCACAAGTATGGTTGTCCTAATAATACATTAGAAACATCAATAGGAGCAACATCACATAATACCTCATCCGTGAAGGGCTTGATGCTATAGGGAAGGCAGCACTACTGGCTGATGCGGAGATCTCGTCCTTGGTGAAGCCACCCAATGGTGTATGGACGTGGGTGAGCTGTGGTCGGCAAGCCCAACCGCTTCACAGCGTCTGCTGAAATGAGGTTCTTTTGGCTCCCATTGTCGACAATGAACTGTACAGGGGAGCCCTTTACCCACATATGGGAGGGGAAGAGACATTCCTCCTCCTCTAAATCTTCCGGTTCCTCCTTCTGGATCTTTATAATGGCAACAGTGGCATTTGGCTCCGCATCAATAATCTGTTTCCCTTTTTCATTCCCCTTTTCAGGTTCTGATTCGGAGTCGGAGCATGCATCTGACTCAGAAGCCCTCATCTCGGCCACTAGCGACTGCTTGGCCCGACACTCACTTGTGTTGTGAGTGGAGCTCTTATTGAACTCACACCACTTTCCCGTGTCCTTCTTTGGCTTTGCGGTGTTGTTCTTTTCTTGTGGCTTTGACGGGTTGTCTTTAGCTGCCATGCCTTGGCTCTGTCCTTTGTTCTGCGGTTTGGAAGCACTTTTCCCTTGCTTTTGATTCGCAGATCCAAAGTCTCGCTTCTTCTGTTTGAATTTCTGCTCAATCTTGGCAGCATACCGGTATGCCGTACCAAGCGAGGAGATGTCGAGGAACTCCATTTCCTCCTGAATGTATCTGTGCAGACAACTGCGATACTTTAGCACAAAATGTTTCTCTGAATCTTTGATACCCAACTTTGTGCGCAGGGTATGGAACAGATTCGTCAGCTCGTGCACATCTTGATCCCTTTGTTGTCGCAGCGTGGTCCATTGTATGTACTTGTCCTCATAGCTCCCCACGGGATAGTACTGTTCCTTGACGGCGTCTCGAAAAGAATTCCAAGTTGGTACGGCCGAGAACAGAGAGGGTTATGTCTGGTCCTTGTTCTCACAGTAGGTTTCCCACCAGTCCTTAACATGGGGGGTAGCTTTTAGGAGTGCAAAAATAATCTTCTCCCGGTCTGAAAAGTCATGAACCGAGAAATATCCTTCTAACAGATTCAACCATCTATCTACGGCATCTACGTCTATTTGACCCTCAAATATGGGAATGTCAAAATTTACTTGTACCTTAAAAGGAGTCGCGCCTCCCGAGTGGCTGCTGGATGCAGATGCGCCGCCAGTGGGTAGCCGTTGAAGGATCTGAACAAAGTTATCCATCATCGCGTTCCTTTGTTTTTCGAGGGCCTCCTCGAGCAATATTTTGATAGGATCTCCTGCTCCCTCATCTTTCTTTTCGTCCCCATGGGCGTCCGTCGAGGTTTGCGAGGCTGATCTTGCAAAGGTTCCACCAGATCAAGCCCTAGCTCCTTATACCCCGACCTCGTTGGGGACATGCAAAGAAGGATCGAGAAAAAGCAGACCGCTTTGATACCACTGATCCGGATTTATGCAGGAACGCAACAGAATAAACATATAACCATAAATACAGAGATACAGCGGAAATAACACTTCATTTCATTAATATCAAAGAACTGAAATTTGCTTACAGACAGAATGGAAATAAAACTAGCTAGGGCACTGGTAGCTATCTCTGAGAAGAGATGTGGCGGCTACAGGCCTCTGAACTGCTTTACAATGAGGCGCGAGGGCCTATTTGTTATTGAGAAACAATGGAGAACCCTAAACATCCCAAAACCTAACCCTAGGAGATGAAGCGCCAAAACTATGGGCCGTTTGCCGGGTAAATTGGTGTTTCAGCCGGGGGCCATTAACTTTGGCATCTTGTATCTCAGTTTAGCCCGCTGTGATACATCATTAGAAAGCTCTATCCGAGGACTACAACTTTTGCCACGAATATCATTCCGAAACAGAATAATATTTGCTTACGGCGCGATGCCCAAAAAACGTCGTTTAGGGCCTCAAAACGGCTTCGGAAGTTCAGGACCCGAAAAAACTGCTAAAAATAGTAAGTTATGCCGAAACTGTAAAACTGAAAGAGACAATGGTGGGGGCCCAAGTGGAATAGGTGGGTGGCCACCAATATCCGTCTGGATCAAAGTGGTAGATTGAGTGCCAGAGCAAGTATCAATGAATTACTATTGGATATGTAATTGTGGCAGAGATTTGTCGTACTATGATAGGTTGAATTTGTGGTATTTTTAGAGGATACCTATGTTTAGGCAATGTAGTTCTCCTTTATGGTTCATTTCCATGTGTATTTTGCTTTCTACATATAAGTACCTCGTCATCTTTAGCATGGTGTATAAATTGTCTATGTAATTGTGTTTGTAGATTACTGTAACTCTATATTTATAGCTAGTAAAGAGTCATCTCAAAGTATATGTGAACCAGTTCTACTTATTAATGTATAAAACTTCATTAAAAATTGTCAGACACTCCAATCGAGTTGTAGATAGGACTTATGTTACCAATATAGAGTGTCTGCACTCGTTGTGGAAACAAGACATTGTTATCCCTATTGAGTTTTATTATTCCAAATAACTTTGTTTCTCATCAGTTGTAAATGAAGAGAACATTTGGAGCAAAAGATGAAGGTGTTCCTTAATGATTCCTCATTTCTTTTGTCATTTTCAAGTCTTCATTGGAAAGAGTAGGAAATCCACCCTTTTAGCATTGACATCAAGCTATTGCTTACATAGCATGTACCTTACAGGGATTTAGGACACTTAATGGCATGCCTTATTTTTGTACTACCACTTCGAAATTACAAAGAAGAAAATATAGAATTTCTTTTTGGTACTATGCAATAGATATGATTTTTCAATAAATTCAAGGTATTATTATGTTGAGCTATTATATTAAGATCATGTAAAATGCATCTTATGGATAATTTTCATGAAGAATATAGAGATGACAGGCTCTTTGTTTTGTAGAGAATCACGTTGTGATAAATTAGTGATCTCTTAAGGTTGTATTTCTATGACTTCCAAATATCATTGTACAAAAAAATTCCTAATGGAATCATTCGTAGAATCTTTCATCTGTGCTTGTATAGTCACTCCTAAGACCAAGCAACAATATGTGTGTGTGTGTGTGTGAATGGAGGGTTTGGTAAGACCTCCCATATGTTCCATACTTCTTTGGAATCCGTATCAAAGGAGTTGATGCTCCTCCAACTAACCAAATCATATGCAGTGGGATTTACATAGTCATCCCTTAGAGAAAATATTTTTTCAGTCACGACAAGCAAGTTAGTGGAGGGCGACACTGTGAAAATTTCAATCTGGAAATCTACAGTTGCAGTGATAGATTTACTTCTCCTACTTATTGCTTTGATAAGTTATTTACAAAAATCTACCGGTAAACTTTGAAATAAATACTACTGCAACATTCACAATTATATATGTAGAGAAGTAAACAATATAGAACATAAGCATAAGAACCAATCACATGTACACACTTATTTTTGGACAATTGTCCCCGGAAAAACTCAACGTGGGAAAACCGGTGCAACATATGAGGGTTTTATTATTATTCTTCAACAAATGAATCTTTACAAGGAATACACTGGCATATATAATCAGAAAACACCTGAGACAAAATTCTCGGCCCCTCCCGAGAATTTCCTGACACCTGGAAGAGCCTCTGACTTCCTCTGTGTCTGTCTACGTGTTTCTCTGTGTAGTCCCTGTGCTGGACTGCGTCACTCTGCGTAGGCCCTGTGTGGATTCACTACACTGCAACTCTGCCCTGCCTTCTATGACCCTCCGCGTTCCTCTATCCTCGTGCTCAGTCACTGCTGACTCCATCTTCTCCTTCTGCTTCTGCAACTCTTCTCTCTACAACTCTCCCACTGAAATCGAATTCTATTCCTTCATAATCAATCTCCTTCAGGTACTGAGTGTATGCCTAGCTTGCTTTCCAGATGACCCTCAAGCCTTCTTTTATAATCTTCTCGTTGATGAATCAACAATCCAGATTAGAAGTATAATCAATGGCTAAGATTAAAACTTGACTTAATCTTCGTTCTCTAGAAGATTTACACTCTGTCTTATTAATACCCTTTAATTATTTAGTTTCCCTAAGTTTAGACTTAGGGTCTCCATTAAAATAATTAATTATTTAAATAAGACATAAAACAAGTGGAATTTCCACAAATGGTTTCTGGGTTCTTTGGAATATTGATGTCCAAGTCTCCTCACAAAGTTTGATACTTATAACACTTTCTCATGCTACAAAAATCAACACTCCTTCTTAGCGAGGAAGGTGTTCTAGCAATATGCCTGCTACATGCTGCTCTGCTTTTGAAGCATCATCTGCGTTGCTGATCTCTAGTTGCTGCCTCTCATCTGCTGCGTCATTTCCTTCTGTATTGTTGCCCATGACATTGCCACTATCACTGCTGCATCTATATTGCTTCTCCCTCTGAATCCTGATCATATCCGTTCCTGCTACTAGAATGGATTCTTGAACATCCCCATCTTCTCTCTGAAGTAGACAAACTTAGTCTTCCCAAGAGCCTTCGTGAGAATGTCTGCCACTTGGTCTCCTGTTGGAGTGTATTGCAACTGTACAACTCCCCGTTGGACACAGTCTCTGATGAAGTGACAACTGATATCAATGTGCTTCGACCGATCATGAAACACATGATTTTCAGAGAGCTTGATGCAGCTCTGATTATCACATAAATTATTGGTTGCTTCCATTTTCTCCTTCAATAGGTTCACAGGCAGTTTCCAAAGCCATATGGCCTCACACGAAGTTGTGCTAGCTGCCATATATTCAACCTCCATTGAGCTCAGTGCCACAGATTTTTGTTTCCTGCTGCACCAACAAGTCATCCTTGATCCTAGACTAAAACAATACCCACTGGTACTCTTCTGATCTACTAGACTCTCGGACCAATCTGCGTCGGTGAACCCACTCAACCTGATATCATGGCCACGGGTGTACTTCAATCCAAGCTCGAATTTTCCCTGAAGGTACCTGAGAACATGCTTGGATGCTTCCCAATGAGCCCTCTTAGGTTCCACCACTAACTGACTGAGGGTATTTACAACATAACATATGTCTGGCCTAGTGTTTACCAGATACATCAAAGATCCTATGAGTTGCCTATATAGAGTAGGATCAACCTCATCATCTTCAGACGTGTTGATATTCTTCCAGTTGGTGATCATTACAGTCATCATGGGTCTACAATCCTCCATCTAAAATCTCTTAAGAATCTCTGTAGTATATCTTCCTTGACCAAGAAAGATCTCCCCCTTCTGCTGCCAAACTTCCAACCCCATAAAATAGTGCATCAACCCTATATCCTTCATGTCTAATTCCGTAGCCAAATTCTCCTTGCAGCCATTGATGACCCTCAATGATCCTGTCAGAAATAGATCATTTGCATATAAACTAGTATCAAAGGCTCACTCCCTACCCTTAGATAGTAGAGATTAGGATCTATGTCACTCTTGACGAATCTCATATTCTGCAAGTAGCTATCAATTTGACCATACCAAGCTCTAGGGGCTTGCTTTAGTCCATACGAGGCTTTCTTAAGGCTGCACACATGAGTCTTCTGATCTTGCATCTCGAAGCCTTCTGGTTGGTCAATATACAACTCCTCTTTTATCACCCCATTTAGGAACACAGTCTTGATGTCCATCTGGTGAATCTCCCATCCCATCTATGCAGGAAGGGATATCACAGATCCAATGGAGGTATATCTGGCTACTGGGGTGAAGGTTTCTTCATAATCTATCCCATCCTTTTAAACATCCCCCTTAGCTACAAACCTGGCTTTAAATTTCTCAATGCTGCCATCTGCAGCATACTTGATCTTGTAGATCCACCTTGAACCTACAATTGATATATCCTAAGGTCTCGGGACCACCTCCCATACATCATTCATCATGATGGAATTGTACTCTTCCACCATCGCATCTACCCTTACCTGGTGCTGAGATGCTTCCTGGAAACTAGAAGTTTCCCCAACCTGTGCAACAAAGGCTTTGTCCCTCTTAGGCTGCTTGCGCTGTCTCTTCACATCTCGGGGGGCTTCGACAAAGTCTTTTGCATCCCACATAATTTGTTGCAGTTCTATGCTCATTCTCCCACTGGCAGTGGGCAGATTTACTTGCTCTCCCTCCTACAAGTCCTCAGGAGAAGTGCCCCTTGGGTCTTCATGCCTTGGAGAGGCAGCTGAATTATCTACCGCAGGTTGTTGAGGTTGAACCAGCGGATCCTCCTCAAACTGCGTAGCAGAATGCAACTCGCGGGATCTTCTAAAGGCCCTCTCCTTCATGAATTTCACATCCCTCCGCACTACAACTTTCCTACTCTCCAGAATGTAGATGCGATATGCCTTTGCATTCTTATTGTATCCTACCAGATGCACCTTTTCCACAATCATGTCAAACTTCTTCCTCTTCTCACTGGGCACATGACAGTATGTCGTACCTGCCGAAGATTCTAAAGTGACTCACCTTAGGCTTGCTTCCAGTGAAGACACTTTCTAGTGTGATTTTTCCCAATGCATTGTGAGGAATCATGTTCTGAACATAGACAGTTGTATTAAAAGCTTCAGCCCACATAAATTTGGGCATGTCTTGATCATACAACATTTCCCTTGCAGCCTCGATAATATTCCTATTTTTCCTTTCTGCCACACCATTCTGCTCCGGATTGAGTGGAGCAATCCACTCCCTTCTGATACATTCCCTTGCGCAGAACCCAGTGAATTCCTTGTCCATGTATTCACCACCATTGTCTGAACGCAACAACTTGATCCACTTTCTTGTCAAATTTTCCACCAGAGATTTAAACTCTTTAAACTGATTGGAGACTTCATCCTTAGTCTTCAGAAAGTAGATCCCAGTTTTCCTGGAATGGTCATCAATAAAGGTGACGAAATACTCAGCACCACTAAGATCTCTAGTGGACATTGGTCTACAGATATCTGAGTGTATCAATCCCAATACACTCTTAGCCCTATTTCTCCTTCTATGATATGTTGCTTTGGCATATTTTCCCAATACACACCCTCTATAGACATCGTCCCACTTGGTGCTCAGTTCTGGAACTCCCGTGACAGTTTTCTTGAGAATCTTTAACGCCCCATGATGCAAATGCCCCATTCTTATGTGCCATAGTTAATTCAGGTACGTTTCATCAACGCTGCCTATTAGTGCCATTGGGTATTCGAGCTGTAACTTATAAAGTTTGTTGCTCCTTACTCTGATTTGTGATTTCTTCTTCCAACTGGGGTGTTTGACCTAAAATTTGTTACCAATGAAGTAAACGTCGTAACCTCTATTTTGAAGTTGAGACACTGAGAGCAAGTTCATTACCAGCCCGGGCACATGCAGTACATTAGTGTCCCGAAGCTTATTTCCAACCTCAATTTGAAATACTACGGTACCTCTTCCACTAGGGGTACATTTTGCTTTATTACCCATAATAATTTTAAAGTTCATCTGCTCCTCTCGGTAGTCGGAAAAAAATTCTCGCACTCCCATCATATGAGCATAAGCTCCACTGTCAATGTACCAGACCTCAGGAGAAGCATTGTTTGACACACAAGAAAATTCTTCTTCCAGTCTGGATGCCAGAACAGAAACATCGTGATCCATTTTTTCTTTTATGCTTCTCTTCCTTTTTGGAGAACTGCGTGAACCCCTCCAGGCTGCCACAACAACGTCAGATTTATGTTCACTTGCTGATTCTCCGTTCTTGTTACTCATCTCTAGCTCTGATACCATGTGAAAATTTTAATCTGGAAATATATAGTTGCAATGGTAGATTTACTTCTCCTACTTATTACTTTGATAAGTTATTTACACAAATCTATCAGTAAACTTTGAAATAAATACTACTGCAACATTCACAATTATATATGCTTAGAAGTAAATAGTAAAGAACATAAGCAGAAGAACCAATCACATGTACACACTTATTTTTGGACAATTGTCCCCAGAAAAACCCAATGTGGGAAAATCAGTGCAATAGATGAGGGTTTTATTATTATTATTCAGAAAATGAATCTTTACAAGGAATATACTGGCAGATATAATCAGAAAACACCTGAGACAAAATTCTTGGCCCCTCTCGAGAATTTCCTAACACCCAGAAGGGCCTCTGACTTCCTCTACGTTTGTCTGCGTGTTTCTCTGCGCAGTCCCTACACTAGACTACATCACTCTGCATAGTCTCTACGTGGGTTCACTGCGCTGCATTTTGCGACCCTCTACGTCCCTATGTCCTCGTGCTCAGTCATTATTGACTCCCTCTCCTCCTCCTTCTTCTGCAACTTTTCACCCTACAACTCTCCCACTGAAATCGAATTCTATTCCTTCATAATCGATCTCCTTCGGGTACTGAGTGTATGCCCGACTTGCTTTCCAAATGACCCTCAAGCCTTCTTTTATAATCTTCTCGTCGATGGATCAACGACCCAGATTATAATTCTAATCAATGGCTAAGATTAAAACTTGACTTGATCTTATTAATACCCTTTAATTATTAAATTTCCCTAAGTTTATACTGAGGGTCTCCATTAAAATAATTAATTATTTTAATAAGACATGAACCGAGTGGAATTTCCACAAACGGTTTTTGGGTTCTTTGGAATATAGATATCCAAGTCTACTCATAAAGTTTGAGACATAGAACACTTTCCAAAGCTACAAAAATATACATACACCATAGATTATTATGTAGTTTCCATCCCAATCAAAGAACCAAGGTCACATTTCTCTTATGATAATTTGAATAGACAATTGGGAATATGCCAATATATTAGTGGCCACAAAATGGGTGAATTGCCTCTGTTTAATGTCATCCTTATACACTGCTCCATATTGCAGGTCTTTGTGTGGTTGGTATTTTTCTGAGTACTTGCCCTTAGGGAATGCTATATTGATTAGGATTCATTGATGATACTTGTCCACATCGTGGACAAGTTGAGACACTCCATATGTTTTGAAGTTGCAAGGTTGTTGATCAATGGTGGATTTTCATTTGTTTCTCCTAAGACATTTTCTTTAGTAAGATCAATTAGAAAGCAACCCTTTTAGGTGATGTTGACTTCATTGGGCGTTCTCATTATAAGCAAGATTTCCTTCATTTGTACATTCTATTGGAAATGTGGTGTCAAACAACATTCAATCATAACATCTACTTAAGGATCAATTTATGTTATTCAAAGTTAAAATCAACGTTTGATGGACATGCAGGCCTTTCTTTTGGCCATTTAGATAATTGTGCATATTTGTAAATGTGTTGTATCGTTTTTTTTGTTAATCAATAGTAGAAAACAACAAAAGGAAAATAAAAATTCTAGAGCCAATTCTCTTTAGTGCACCCTGGGAATCGGGTGTAATTAATAATCACCTCCTTAGGGTCAATAATGTAAGGGGGTGTGTTACACATTCTCACGATCATTCTCTTGAGACATATATTTGACAATATTTGGGTATAAATGCATCATTGAGCCTTGTAACTCAACCCTTAGTAGAGGAAAATAATACTACAATTTTCACAACTATGTTGAAGTATGTTCCTCCTTATAGAAAGAATAATGGTGTTTCCTTGAGCAATGGATGATCTCTAATAAGTACAATTTCTCAAAATGCAGGCATGGCACAAGAATTATCAATATTTGTTGGTGTTCAATTATTTTCATCCAAACATATAACTCCAACCACGACACATCATTTGATTCCTACATCTTCATCATTTTGTAGGTATGTCTTCATTAACTTAAAGGTACTATGAATGGATTGATTTAGAATACTTGCAATTGGCTTATGCATGCCTATACCTCACATTTCAAACAGCAATTAGACCTTGATATGCAAACATAGCCCAACTGCAAATATTTTAAATCAATCCATTCATGTGCTAAATAATGATAAAATGAAATCTTTACATGGCGAGTTAGGTTCAAGCTCCATTTTTGAGAAATATGGACCTAATGGCACCTTATATATGAATGGTTCTCATTATGTTTCTCAATCATCTCAAGGAAGAGCAATATAATAAGGCTAATTGATGCAGGAGCATCCTAACAACTTTTATTTTCCCCATGAGGGAAAAATCCTTGTAGATCTATTTATTTTTCTTATTTGACCCTTATGGGACAATTGTACTTAGTTGGTTAGTAAGCTTCTATAAAATGTCCATATGTAACCTCAGGAGAGGCACTGCTGGCAAGTGGTCTCCCTTTTCAGTTATAAGATATCTTCTCTTTTATTTTGTAAATATACTTATAAGAACTACAAACCCCAACAACGAGAAAGAGATCAAGGGCCACGAGTCTGAGAGTATTAGTTAAACTCTATAATCTCCCTCTTAATGAAATTGATCTCTGTATTTAACATTGTCTTTTCCCTTTTCTAGTTGTTTGGATTGGTCGAAATTTGAAAAAATGGTTTACTCGTTTTCTTTCCAACTGAGGTTGAATCATTGGTAAAGTATTGTGTGAAACCTAGTGTTTAAGTTCCATGCCCCACCTTTATTCCCAACACAATGAACATGATCATGCACCAGGAATGTTATTTTGGTTTTTCGTGGCTCAACAAAGCTTGATGATTTCAACCACATTCGAAACCATAGTTCAAAACTGAGAGATCAAGGGTTAAATGTCATAGAAACCGTGATCCAAAGGGTCGAGAAAGTTAAGGGCACGATGAGAGAGTTTGGACGCGAATGGGGTTGAATTTCCCAATGAATAACCTAGAGGGAGAAACCACGAGTGTGGACCCCCCTTTCTAGTTCAAGTCAAGGGTCACCCCCCCTCGATAATCCACAAGAGCCATGGAAATTGGTAGCACAATATACACCTTCTACTTGATTGGGTGGAACCATGGGATGAAACCGTGAATGGGGACCCCCCACCCCCCATAATTCATACAAGCCACTGAATTGTGTGAACGATCATGGCCATTGAATTGAAGTCCATGCCAATAAATCGCATGAGTCACCAAATTTGATTGGGCCACTTGGGTTAAGCCCCAACCAAGGAATTTGAAGAGCAAGGAGTGTCGGGGTTTTTGGCACTGTGTGTAAAATAAATACTGTGGGCTAGTCGAGAGGGCTTTGGTGCTTCAAGAAATCAGGAAACGATCTTGTAATGCAAATTTCACTACATTAAGTGGTATCAAAGCATGAGGCTCAATAATATTTTGAAAAGTCTAACAAAAAATTTGTGGCATACATGCCACCCAGAAGAGGAGGTCGAGAGAGAATTATGAGGGATGAGGAATTAATACCGGAGCTTAGGTATATCCAAACAAGAATGAAAGCCATGGAAATAAGTTAGAGAAGAGAACTTGATGTGGGAGACATTAGCAAGAGCGAAGATACACACTCAAAAGAGGAGATGGAAGGAGCTCCAAGAAGAGAGCTAATAGAGGAACAACTGATAAAGTTGGTTACCAAAGTAGGATTAAATCCAAAGATTGTTATGAAACCAACTCCAAAAATAGAAGAAAAGAGAGATAAACGCCTTAGAAATCAGCCACTTCGAGGGGGCAACCTCCAATACATTACATAAATGAACAATTCTTGGATGGTACAAATGACAGAACCTCCTTCTATATATAGGGGTCCATGGGGTCACAATATAATCCTAGCCGACCTAACAATAATAATGTAAGGGAACAATAATAACAATATGGGGGTTACAGGGGTACAGCAATAACAATAAGGGGACTACACTAATAACAATAAGGGACTACACTAGTAATATGGAGACCTAACATGCCCCTATCCTTCAAAAAAGTGTTGTCCTCAACACTTGAGTAGCTCTGGATGCTTCTGTATAAAATTTTCATCCTCCCATGTAGAATCTTCAGTGGGTAAGTTCTTCCACTTGATCAGATACTCTAAAATTGATCGATTTCATAGTTGTTGAGTTCTTGTTTCCGTGACTATTTCAGGTTCTAATATCATTTTTCCTTCCTCATCAATTTCTGGCAATATTGCTTGAATTGGAAGTTTTTCACCTATAACCTTCTTTAAGCATGAAACATGGAAAACTGGATGCACTCGCAAAGAAACAAGAAGCTCCAATTTGTATGCCATAGTACCAATCTTTTGCAACACCTTGTAAGGACCATAGTATTTTGGCGATAATTTATTAACCTTCTTAGCTTGCTTGAGGGACATTTGTTTATATGGTTGTAGCCGTAAAAATACTCACTCTCCTACATCAAAAATTCTCTCGCTGCGATGTTGATATGCCTGTTGTTTCATTTGATTTTGTGCCAAATTTAGGTTATCCTTTAAGAATTGCAGAACTTGTTATTGATGCTCAATGTGATCTTCCACTGCTTGCACCTTATAATTTTCTCTTAAATATGATGTGATGAACGGTGGATGATATCCATAAAGTGCCATAAATGGGGTCATTTTTGCTGCAGTATGGAAGGAAGTGTTATACCACCATTCAGCCAGAGGTAACCACTTAACCCATTGTGTTTTTTATTAGATACAAAACAACGAAGATAACCTTCCAAACATTTGTTCACTATCTCAGTTTGACCATCAGATTGAGGATGATAAGATGAGCTATGAGCTAGTTGAGTACCCAAATAAGAAAAATATTTCGTCCAAAAATTTCCAATAAAAAGGGGATCTCTGTCGCTTACCATAATCTATGGGTTTCCGTGTAGCTTTTGAATTGTTTCCATAAATGCAGTAGCAACTGTACTTGCTTTAAATGGATGAGATAATGCACAAAAGTGTGCATACTTGGTAATTCTATCAACTACCACCATGATGAAACTCTTTCCTTCAGACTTAGGTAAACACGTGATAAAATCTATTGAAATATCCTTCGAACATTGATTTGGAATGGATAAAGGTTGTAGAAGACCCAGGGTCTTAATTGTCTCAACTTTGTTTCGCTGGCAAACCAAACATTCTGCCACAAACTTTTGAATATCAGATTTAAGGCCATCCAAAAAAAAATCTTTCCTCACCCTATGGTAAGTTTTTAAAAATCCTAAGTGTCCTCCTAAAGGAGAAGTGTGCAATTCCAAAAAGAATCTTTTGTTTTAGTTGGGAATTCTTACAAAGACATAAGCGATATTTGTACCATAAGGAATCATTTTTCCAACTAAATGTATCATATGTACTAGGATCTTGCTGCAACTTTTGAATGAGTGTCCACACTTCTTCATCCTTCTTCCATTCATCCCTTGCTTTGGTTATCCAATCTGATTGGATAATAGAAATTTCACAAATAAATGCTTCCACCTCTTCATCCTTTCTTGAGAGTCCATCTGCAACAACATTTAGCTTCCCTTTTTTCTATATGATTTCAAAGTCATAACCCAACATCTTTGTGACCCATTTTTGCGCTCTTCTGAAGATAGTCTTTGTTCCAAAAAGTGTTTAAGACTATTATGATTAGTTTTTACCTTGAAGTGCCTTCCCATTAGGTAGGGTCGCCATTTCTTTAGTGCATGTAATATTGCTAACATTTCCTTCTCATAAATAGCTTTCTGTAAATACTTTCCTTTGATTGGATGACTTTCAAAAACAACGGGTCTTCCTTCTTGCATTAAAACAACACCAATTCCATTTCCTAAGGCATCACATTCCACAATAAAGGTTTTTGTGAAGTTTGGCATAACTAAGGCCGGTGCTAGGAACATTGCCTCTTTAAGATTTTCAAAGGCCGTAGTTCTTTAGGAGTCCATGAAAATGCATCTTTCTTCAATAATGTTTTTAGAGGTGCTGCTATTCTCCCATAATTCTGAACAAACTTGCAATAATACCCTGTTAACCCGAGAAATCCTCGCAACTTATTTATGGTTGTGGGGACTTTCCATTCCTTAATGGCTTTAATTTTGTTAGGGTCTACCTTAACACCCTTGTGAGATACAATATGACCCAGATATTCCGCCTCTTGTACTCCAAAGAAACATTTGGATGTTTTTTCATATAATTGTTTCTCCTCCAATAGTTTAAGCACCCTATCAACATGTTGAACATGATCCTTCCAAGACCTGCTGTAGATTTGTATGTCATAGAAAAATACTAGCATAAATTTTCTAAGGAAGGGTTTGAAAATGGAATTCATCAACCCTTGAAATGTAGAAGGTGCATTGGTAAGGCCAAAAGGCATGACCAAAAATTCATAATGACCCTCATGAGTTCGAGATGTTGTTTTCGGAATATCTTCAGTCTTCATTCTAATTTGATGATATCCTGAACGAAGATCCAAATTGGTAAAATAAATTGTGCCATGTAATTCATCAATCACATGAATTGGAAATTTATCTTTAATGGTGAGATTATTGAGCTCCATATAATCCGGACACATGCGCCATGATCCATCCTTCTTGTGCACCAATAATACTGGAGCAGAGAAAGAATTTTGACTAGGTTGAATTATACCAACCTCTAACATTTCTGCAATCATATGTTCAATTTTTCTCTTTTAGACATAATGATATCTGTAAGGCCTGATGTTTGGAGGAACACTTCCTAGAGTCAAATGAATAGCAGATCATGATCACGAATAGGTGGGAGTCCTTTGGGAGTTTCAAACACCTTAGAATGGTTGTTCAAGAATTTTTGGAGATTTGGATAAATAGATGATTTCGATGTTGGAACTTCTAGCGAGCATAATTGTGCAATTACGCCTTGTTGTTCTTTCTTCAGAAGCTTTGTCATGACATTAGAGCTTATTATCTTTCCCGGCTTCACTATGATACCCCGTAATTCGATTTCATTTCCTTCCGAAAAAAAATTCAAGAAAATTTCTTGAAAATCAAAAATATCGTCCCCAAAGATTGTAACCATTGTACTCCTAGTACAACATCTGCACCTCCCATTGGAATGGAAAGCATTGGACTATTCAAGACATATTCCCCCATGGTTAGCTTGATATTATGGAATTTTCCAGAGCAATTTATAGTTCCTCCATTTGCGACCATCACTTAACATTCTGGTGCTGGGTATAAGAAACAATTCAATTCCTTGGCTACCTTACAATGAATAAAAGTATGGGTACTACCCGAATCAATCAACACTATTACCTTTTTCTTCTTGATATGTCCTTCTATCTTGAGAGTTTGAGGAGTGGTAATTCCTACCAATGCATTACACGATATGGTCAGACTCATTTCTTATTCTTCTAGGGTTGGTTCCTGGTGTATATCCTCTTCTTTTGAAATTTCTTGTTCATTTTCTTCCTCCTCTTCACAATCTATGCAAAATAATTTCTTCTCCGCACATTTATGACCTTTAGTGTATTTTCTATCACAACTATAGCAAATCCATTTTGCTCTTTTTTCTTCCAATTTTTGTGGTGTCAACCTTGTAGGTTGTGGAAGTCTAGGAGTAGCAACACTTCCATCTTTATAGATATGAGTGGTAGGCTTCCTTGTCGCCATAATTTTACATTCAATTTTCATTGCCAACCTGAATGCCTTCTCCAATGAATCAGGTTCCCAAACACGAAATTAATGTTGGATGTTATCCTTTAAAGACTTCAATCATGTGTTCCTCTGGAATATCAGTTACCCTTATATTCAATTTTTGGAAGTCCTCAAGGTGCTCCACCATTAAACCCTTTTGTTTGAGATTTATCAATTGGCTAAAGAAGGTGTTTCTCTGTGTATCCTCATAATGTGCTATCATTTCCTCCGTAAAAATTGACCAAGTGACTATTTTTTTATGGGAGCAAAGTCATCGATACCATACAAATGTATTTTGTTCTAAATGTAAAGTTGCAATGCGTACCTTTTGTGTGCTTTGCACATTATTGAGATCAAAATATTGCTCCATCTGTAGTATCCATGTTACAGGATCCTTGCCATCAAACTTCCTCATATCCACCTTTGGAATATGGTGGTTCTTCCATCCAACGTTACAGTTTGAAATCACGATTAACATTTATTTTGTTCTCATCATGAATTTCCTCTACTATATTTTATCCATTAGGAAACATTTCTTGTATCAACTTTGTCAAACCTTCCATGTATGCTTTTAGATCATTCTTCATGTTTTCCATGTTGTCTTTCATTTTTTCTTCCATGTCATCCATCTTAGCTTCCATGCCAGCTTCCATGCCATCCATCTTAGCTCCCACTCCTTTCTTCAAACCATCCATATTAGTCTTCAAACCATCCATCTTTTCTTCCACTCCTTTCTTCAAAAATTCCATTTGATTTTTTGTTGCTCTTTGCGAGAGCGAAATTTGGTACACTTTCTCTTGTAATTTGGATAGATCATGTTGTAATTCTTCATCTTCATGAGTCATTGTAGAGTATTATAAGGGCTTAATGGTGTTGAATTCTTTTTAAGGGGAATTTTAGAACCCAATACTGATATCTATTCTCAATATGCCCTTGGAATCACTTAAAACTGATTTTTCAAACAAGACTTATGCAATTTGAAAAAAAATACAAACATTTTTCTTGCTTTTGAGGAGCTCGATATTGAAACTGAATTATATCTATAATTGTGGATCTTCAATATCTGAAATTTGATCCTGTAGTAACCCTCTGAATCTTCTTTCGAATGCCATGGGTATGACCTGATTTGGATAATTCAAGACAAAGTTATGCTGAATCTACAAAAATGATCTAATTATGGATTGGTTCAGTAGAGCGCACTTATACAACCTGCCATGTCTCACTGTTTCCTCCTTCAGCTCTAAAATTTCTACACAGAAAACTACATTCTATATACTTGTGGCCACTTTTTACAGAATTCCAATCCCATGCTCAGAGAGAGAGTTACGACGATTTTCCCAAGGTCACATCTTTGAGATGAAATTCGAGAGCCTGAAAAAACCCTAACTTCCACAAATCATATCTCTTCAAATATTGTGAAACAAGATCTGAAATTGTTACAGGAAGTTCCTCATGCTTTCAGCTTCACTTTGTAAAAATTTCAGCTTCTGAACCTTCGTAAAAACAAATTTATAGCGCAAATTCAAAAATGACCTGTTTAGGTGAAATTCGGGAGCCTGAAAAACCATAACTTCCACATATCATATCTCTGAAAATATTGTGAACCAAGATCTGAAATTTGTACACAAAGTTCATTAGGATTTTGAATTGGCTCTGTAAAAATTTCAGCTTCTGAAACTTTGTAGAAAAAAAGTTATAGCGAAAATTCCATGATGACCTGTTTGGAGCAGTGAAACCCTAGAATCCAAAGCTCTGATACCAAATGTTATGAAACCAGCTCCAAAAATAGAAGAAAAGAGAGATCAATGCCTTAGAAATCAGCCCCTTCGAGGAGGCAACCTCCAATACATTAAAAAAATTAATAATTATTGGATGATACAAATGACAGAACCTCCTTCTATATATAGGGGTCCATGGGGTCACAATATAATCCTAGTTGACCTAACAATAATAATGTAAGGGAACAATAATAACAATATGGGGGTTACAGGGGTACAATAATAACAATAAGGGAATTCACTAGTAATATGGGGACCTAACAAAGATGGAGGCGACATTGTATTATGACAACTTAAATGTGGAAGGATTGTTTGACTAGATCAAGACGTTGGTTAAGTATTTTGAGTATGAAGACGTGGAGGATGACCATAAGGTCAAATATGCATTCACTATATTGACGGGACATGCAAAATTATGGTCGGATAAGTTGTAGGTAGATCGAAGGGAGAAGGGAAAGACAAATATTAAGAGCTAGGATAGAATGGTGGCCAAGTTTAAATTCAAATTCATGCCCAAGGATTATCAATTGTTTTTTTCATACGAGTACAAAAACTAAGAAAAAAATATATGATGATGGAGTACACCGAAGAATTATGTAGGCTTAACATCAAAGCATCCCAAATAGAGGAAGATATATAAATGCCTTGAGGTATGATATTAAGGATGGAATTAACCTCTTTCCCCTAAAGACGATGGAGGATGCCTAGTAGGAAATATTAATTGCATAAGAGAAATTGGCTAGAAAACAAAGCCAAAGGAGTGGAGTTAGGAGTCTAGCCAAAGGAAAAGGACCTTCCAGCAGAGGAATATTCCAAAATGCAAGAGAGGAAACATGAAGCTCTAGAAACCAATCTCCTAGAGGAGGAGAAACAAGGGGCAGAAGATTCCTCTAAAGAGGAAGAGGCAGAGGAAGAGAGGTGAGGTATCATATATGTGGAAATATGTGACATATGTCATGGAATTGTGATGAAAAACAAGACATTAAATTAGAGAGAGGCTCATATTGTGGAAGCCAAAGAAGGAACACCGAATGTAGTTACAAATGAAGAAAATGATCTTGAGATGGGTGAGTCATTAATGTTGAAGAGAATCTTGGTTAAATTTGAGAAATAAACTCATGAACCAACATAATTTAGGAGTCTATTTATGGAAAATTTCAAATCTAATGGGAATGCTACAAAATGGTCATTGACAGTGGTAGCATTGATAATCTGGTCTCTACAGAGATGGTGGAGAAGTTAGGATTGCAGAGGATGGTGCATCTTACTCCATACTGAGTGTGATGGTTGTAGAAATGACATCATATCTTGTAAATGAACAAAGTAGAGTCAAATTACAGATTGGCAGTTATAAAGAAGAAGTGTTATGTGGTATTATGCCTATGGATGTCTATCACAATTTGTTGGGAAGAATATGGCAATATGACATGAAAGTTGTTCATGATGGAAGGAAAAACACTTATACTTTCGAAAAAGATAATTGCAAACATGTGTTATTTCCCCTAGAAGATAAATGAGTCAAAGAGGAAGCAAATTCAAGAATGTTGATGATGTGTGGGAAAAAAATAATGCAAGAAGTCAAGAAGAAAGAAGAGGTACAATTTCTTTGTTTTGTAAACCAAGATTTGTCCTTGAAAATGAAAATTTGAATGAATTACCTACTGAAATTAAGTGCTACTAAATGAGTTTGCTGAAATCATTGTTAATCTATTTCCAAATGCCTTACCTCCTATAAGAAGTGTCAATAACCACGTATACCTAATTTCAAGTGCAAGTTTACCAAATAAAGCACCCTATAGGATGACACCCAAGGCGAATGAAGAAGTCAAAAAATAGGTTTAGGAGTTGTTGAATAAAGGATTGATCAGAGAGAGTCTAAGCCCTTATGTTGTGCCTATAGTTTTGATTCCAAAGAAGGATAGAGGCTCGAGAATGTGTACAGATTCCAAAGAAATAAATGAGATGACGATAAGGTACATATTTCCTTTACCTCGTATGGATGGTCTAATGGAATTTTTGAGCGATGAAAATTATTTTTAAAACTTAGATCTGAAAAGTGGATATCACCAGATTAGGATGAGAGAGGGAGATGAATTGAAGGATGCCTTCAAAACCAATGATGGGTTATATGAGTGGTTGATTATGCCTTTTGGCTTGAACAATGCACCCAATACGTTCATGAGGCTCATGAATTAAGTCTTTAAGGATTTTATTGGAAAATTTGTAATTGTATATTTGGATGATATTTTTGTGTTTAGTAAAACCAGGGAAGAACATTTGAGGTTCTTGAAGTTGGTGTTGAAGAGATTGCAACAACAGAAACTCTTGATAAACTTGAAGAAATGTTCCTTCATGAAAAAAAGTTAACCTATCTGGGTTTTATAATCTATCTAGAAGGACTAAAGATGGACTTAGAGAAGGTGTGAGCTATTAAGGAATGGCCTACCCCAAGGAATATCCATGAGGTATGAAAATTTCATGGGTTGGCTAGCTTCTATAGAAATTTCATTAGAAATTTTAGCTGTATATGTGAACCTATAGTCGAGACCATAAAAAAGGAACATAAAGCATTCAAGTGGATTGTCGTAGTTGATAAACTGTTTGCATCGTTGAAGGAGAAAATAATAGAGCAACCAATTTCAGTTTTTCTTAATTTTCATAAACATTTTCAAGTTAAGTGTTATGCAGGTGGAATGACCATTGGTGTTGTTATAAGTCAAGAGGATAAACCTATTGCTTATTTCAGTGAGAATTTGAATGAAAAAAAACAAAAATATTCCACATATGACAAAGAATTTTATGCAGTGATACAAGCCCTAAAAAAATGGAGGCATCAGCTCATCCTTAGGGAGTTTATCTTGTATATAGACAATCATGCTTACAATTATAACCAGAAAAGAGAAGTTAAGTCAAAAGCATGCCAAGTGGGTTAAGTTCATGCAAATTTTTACTTTTGTTCTTAAACATATTAGTGGGAATGTTAACAAGGTTGCAAATGGTTTGAGCATGAGATGTTTGATTTTGCAGGAATTCCAAGTGGGTGCTTTGGGATTTGAACATCTCAAAGAAATGTTAAAGGATGACCCAAAATTTAGATAATATTATGAAGCTTGTGAGGATCCAATGTTGAGGGATATAACTCCTTGGATCAAATATATGATTTAGGAGGGACTATTGTTCAAGGGTAGCCAATTGTGCATCCAAAGGGTTCGATGAGAGACAAATTTTTGGAAGAAAAACATAATGGAGGACTAGATAGTCACTTTTTCCATGATAAAACATATGTTTAGCTAATTTTTATTATTATTATCGGCTAGGTATGAGGCTTGATGTCAAAAAATTTGTGGACAATTGTAAAAATTTTCAATATGCCAAGGGAAAACAACATAATATTGGCTTATGTCAACCACTACCCATACCAAACAGACCATGGGATGCTATAAGCATGTAATATCCCAAAAGGGAGAATGCAGTAATACTTAACACAATATAAGAACTTGCAACAAGATAAACAATAAATCTTAAGGCAATATCAGAATTTACAGAGAAGCTGAGCCATTTTATTATATTGGAGAAGAATCAGTTACACAATGTACAAAATGTGAGTATATCTAGCCAAAAAGTTGGTCTAGAATCACTCAGAAAACATGCTGCAATAGGTACAACGTAACTAGAGAGGCACTGAAGCAAATACTGTGATGTCCCTTCAACAGAATGTGAACATATAGTTGCAGGCTGAATAGGAAAATGCAGATCTACTCAAATCTGGAGCTCAGATGATGCCAATATTCGAGATCTAGCCAATGTGATGGATTTCCAAGATAACCTACAAAGGATTTTCCAGATCTGCAACTTTGGAAAATCAACTCCCTAGGATTTGATCCTTGATCTGCTGGGAAATACAGTTCTGAAGCTAGTCTGACAAATAGATGGCTGAAATATGTTATCAGATCAGATCTATGCTTGAAGGGATGATCCCTTCTTCAAATATGTGAGCTAGAAGCTCTATATCTAGCTTCTCAATCCTCCAATGATGATTGCAGCTGTTACAACACAACTGCCAACAAAAAATGCGTTGTGAGGGAAAGAGAGGCCTTCTGCCTACTGAAAAATGCTGCAATAAACTCCAGGCTGATGGTAAGACTGATGGAAATGTGAGGGGATGATCCCTCATAGGATTTCTAGCTGAAATACTAGCAACTTCCTTCCTCCTTTTAGATCTGAAAAATGAACAACGTAATTCCTGAAGGGAATACTGCTGCTAGGAGGTCAATAAATTTTGGCCTGATGCCAGATCTGCAATGAAGCTCTGGGAAGCTGATCTTTAAGCCCAAGGTGATAGGAATAAACCCTCACCAGTTCTCCATCTAAATTACTGAAGACAACTTCCTCCTTCCAAACTTTAGAAATATGAAATTTTTGAATATGAATGTTCTGCAGAAAGTAGGAAAAGAGATGTGGCACTTAAAGCCTGATGTAGAATGAAGTACAAGACTCTTTCTAGAGCTGCTCTAAGAAAGAGGTGGGATTCCTGACCAGGAACACCCTGTGCTAAACAACACTTGCAATCTCTGCTAAACAGCCCGAGAAAGCAATGGAATGTCACATGAAAATTCCAGATCTGAAAAGATCTTTACATCAAGAATAATCAACATGCCCTCATCCATGCCTTCATCTTCTTTATATAACATTTGAGCCTTCCAAAGCCTTGGCCCTCATCTAGACTGCGCAGTGTATGTGGACATGTAGAAATTATATGCACTAAGCATGCATATGTCCTAGATCCACCTGATCTCACACTATTTAACTTTATGCAAGATATTGGATCTATTCCACTTGTTAATCTTTTGTGGAATAATTAATTGCACACACATGTGAAGCATAAACACAAATAATCAATTGCACATAACACAGTTTGTAATCGGGAAAGCCTGAAGCTGAAAACCCCAACTATATATTATGTATCATGGAGATCATATGACAATCTCATACAAAGCACACAAAGCTTATCACAAGCTCTCAATATAGTACAATCGTCATACACTAATCAAGACCAATTTTGCAAATCCATGCACCGATCTCTGCCTCTTGCTAGCCTGCCTCCACTGCACAATCCCTACTGAAGAATAGCTCTGAATGAATTCGAATTACTCTTGCCTTGACTGCGCAATCCTCATTGGAAATTCCAATGTGTGTGTGATGCAATCAATGCATCACTATAGTCACAACAGATAGTCTATCTTGCCCTTTCATCTATCTCTCCACTGGGTCTCCACTGAAACATCCATGCACTGTAGTTAACTGCTGTATTGTTCAGTTGATTAATGAGTTATTATTTGTGAATTAATTAACTAATTAATTCACTCCACTCTCACTAGTGTATCAATCAGTTAGACTAGATACAACTAGCTCAACTAAGTCTAACTGAGTTAAACTAAATACAACTCCATAACTACTTCTTCCAAATGTGTCATAACTCTGCCACTTGAGTTCTAACTGAGTCCTCCATGCATTAGCTCCAATAAACCCTTAGGAATAGTGTAATTCCTTTTGTCAGTTGATGTGCCACATCTGTGCACTGAACTTAAGTGCTCTAAGAGAATAAGTTTTTGTTTAGATTCTGATTATTATTAAGAGCTAATAATAATCAACATGCATCTATTTTTAGATTGACGATCTATAAATAGACTTTTCCCAATAATCTAAAAATAGAATTTCATCTATTTTTTCAACTTGATCAACCATCCACAAATAACATCCTGCAACTTCTGAAATATGATCATCATGTCTAAAAATAGACATTGTCTAAAAATAGACTTGCGCAAAAAATAGCCTGTGGGCCCACTTAGTGAAGACGAATCTTTTCACTAAGCTCATCATCTTGTTGAATCTCAACACTCCCTCTCAACAAGATAGGGATTATCCTTCACCCTGATCCTGCCTCTATGGTATTCGAATTTGCTCCTGGTGAGCGCCTTCGTCAGAATATCTACATCCTGATCCTCCGTAGGAATGTACTGAAGCAACATGATCTTCCGCTGCACACAATCTCTGATATGATGATATTGGATATCAATATGTTTAGATCTATCATGAAACACAGGATTAACCGAGAGTTTAATGCAACTCTGATTATCACAATGAATCACCGCGGGATCTAAATGTGAACCAAACAAACCAATCAGAATCTTCCTCATCTAGATAGCCTCACATGCAGCTTGACTTGCTGCCATGTATTCTACTTCCGCTGAACTGAGTGCCACAGATATTTGTTTCCTGCTGTACCAAGAAACTGTCGTAGATCTGATACTAAAAATCCCCCCTAATGTGCTCTTTCTGTCTATTGGGCTTCCTGCCCAATCTGCATCCGTGAAGCCATGAAACTTCATCTCATCTGTCTTTCTGTACCATAAACCATACTTAGATGTGCCCCTAAGATATCTCAAAACATGCTTGCTTGCCTTCCAAAAGAGCTTGGTAGGCTTAACCATCTCTTATGAAAGCTGTTTCACCGCATAGCATATGTCTAGTCTTGTATTGACTAAATACATGAGCGAACCCACCAACTGCCAATAAACAGTGGCATCCACTACCTCTATCGATGTAGCATCCTCTTTCTTCCAATTTCCTGGAAGAGGAGTATCGATAGGCTTGCAGCTTTGCATGTGAAACTTCTCCAGTATCTCCCGGGCATACTTGCCTTGAGACGCAAACAATTCACCTTCCCGCTGCCATATTTCCAATCCAAGGAAATAATAACGGAGGCCCAAATCCTTCATCTCAAACTCATTTGCAAGATCTGCCTTGCATGAGTGTATCAACTGCTCATCACTTGTTAGTATTAAATCATCAACATAAAGTACAATTATTAAAAGCTTACCCTCAACCACAATCTGGTACAATTTTGCATCCGCCTCACTCTTGGTGAAGCCAAGTCCAGTGAAATAGCTGCTGATCCGAGTGTACCAAGCACGGGGTGCTTGTTTCAGCCCATACAATGCTCTTTTGAACCTGCACACATGCGACTCACTGCTGAAGATCTCAAATCCTTCAGGCTGCTCAATGTACACCTCTTCCTCAATGATCCCATTAAGGAACACAGTCTTCACATCCATCTGATGAATGTTCCAACCCATATGCGTTGAGAGAGCAAGGATGGTCCGTATGGAAGAATACCATGCAACAAGTGCAAAGGTTTCTTCATAGTCAATCCCATCAATATGTGAGAAGCCCCGGGCAACAAATCTTGCCTTATGCTTCTCAACACTCCCATGAGTAGCTTGCTTTACCTTGTAGATCCATCTTGATCCTACAACTGATTTTCCCACCAGCCTTAGAACAATCTCCCAAGCACTGTTTCTGACAATGGAGTCATACTCCTCCACCATGGCATCTACCCATGTGGGCTCCTACACTGCTTCTTCGAAATAAGATGGCTTTGTCACGATACACTTGCTCATAAGAGCCATGTATCCAGTAAATCGGTCAGATGACTGTCTCTGTCTGCGCTGTGATGTAGGGACTCCTACATTCTGTGCCGCATCAAGCTTCAGTCTCTCAGCTTCTGTGGTACGCTTTCTGCCTTGTTTGATGTTTGGTTATGCATGAGTGGACTCCTCCACTCCATGAATCTCCTCCTATGGTTGATCCACATCCAAAGGCTCATCTTTGGGAACAAGAAGTTCCTCCTCCACATGCAAGTGTAGCTCCCTCTCAAGCAACAACTTTATGGCTTTCACCTCATTGAATTTTATATCCCGTCGCACAACATTCATTTGACTGTCTGGAAAATACACATGATAGTTATGGGGTGTTTATGTGTACCACACAAATATCCCAACTTCTGCAGTCGGCTCCAATTTCTTCCTGGCATCCTTCGTCACATGAATGTAAACAAGTGAGTCAAAAATCTTCAAATGAGAGATATCAGGCTTCTTACAAGTAAAAGCTTCTTCGGGTGTACTCATTCCAAGTACTCTATGAGGACAACGGTTTTTCACATAAACCGCAGTGTTGCATGCTTCCGCCCACAAGTGCATCGGTAGGCCCTGGTCATGCAACATTGCTCGTGCAGCACCCATAATCGTTCTGTTATTTCTCTTCGCGACCCCATTCTACTGTGGGTTATGAGGCGCTATGAGTTCTCTTCGAATACCTTCTTTGCTACAGAAGTCTTTGAAATCGCCCGATATGTATTACACACCATTATCGCTTCGTAGAGCTTTCACTTGCTTCCCCGACTCCTTCTCCACAAATGCCTTGAACTCACAAAACTTTAAGAACGTTTCACTCTTCTTTTGCATGAAGAAGATCCATCATCTACGAGAATATTCATCAAAAAATATCACATAATACCTGTGTTTTGCTGTTGAAGCAACTGAGAATGGTCCACACACGTCTGTGTGAATTCTCTCCAGGATCACCAAAGCACGGTTCTCCTTCTCATGAAAGTTGGTCTTCACAAACTTACCCATAGTACATCCCTTGCACTGATCTAACTGCACAAGAGTACCCTTGGGAAGTCCAGTAGAAATTTGCTGCAAAATCTTTAAAGTGCCATGGTGAAGATGGCCCAATCTCCTGTGCCATAATTCGCCCTCATCCCGGCTCACCACTCCTTCTGCTTTTCCTACCATTGCAGCGCAACCATCTACCTCCATCTTGTAGAGATTCTTAATTTGAACCCCTATCTTCTTGGTTTGAACCGTTGTTTTATGCCGAAGGAAGGCTTTTCCCTCACTAAAAACAACATCATAACCTCTGTCTTCCAGCATTGCGACTAAGACCAAGTTCTTCTTCAGACCTGGAACATGCATGAAATTCTTCAACAAGAATGGATTACCAGACTCCCTCTCAAAGGTAATGGTCCCAATGCCAGTCGCACTGTACCAACCATCGTCGCCCATCTCTATATGCATCTGGAGGTCCTTCTCCTCCAAGTCACTAAACAACTCTTTGTCTCCTGTCATATGGAAAGACGCACCACTATCAAGATACCACACCGATCCCATGCAGCTTGAAACCAAGCAAGCCATCAAGGAGAAATCAAGCTCAAATTGCGAGGCTAAGGCCTCTCCAGCTGCAGATCCAGCAGCCTGCTTGTTCTTCTTCTTTTGTGGACAGTTAGTGGCGAAATGTCCATGTTCGTGACAGCGAAAACACTTCACTTTGGACAAATCCTACTTCTTTCCTTTAGCACCGGATTTTGAAGAATATTTCTTCCCCTTCCATTTCCTTGCTTTGGCAACCAAAGCACAATTATCTTCATCTTCATTCTTCTATGAAGATCCATCCCTGGTACCCCGCCTTATCTCCTCCTGCACAAGATCCGACCAAAGTCGCTCCCATCTCGGCAGTTTCTCCCATCCATTGACAGAGTCTTCGTAGCTATGCCAACTCTTCGGAAGCCCAAGGAGAGCCAAGCTCACCAATTCTTCATCATCAACAGTAACCCCCACACTTCCCAGTTCATCCTTGCATTGGACAAACATCGTGAGGTATTTTGGAATACTACTGCCTTTCTCCATTTTTATTTTTCTGAGCTTGTATTTAAGCGCCAACTTCCTCTGGTCACTTTTGCTTTGGAACAAGTCTGTCAAAGCCTTCCACATTAATAATGGAGTGGCTTTCCCATGAAGGCTGGACACAATATGGTCCTTCACACCTTTCTACAGAATCCTTCTCGTCTTTGCTGTCTTCTTTTGCCATGCATCAAGTAATGCAGCATCGCTAGATCCCGGCTTAGGAGCATTGCTATCGATGAACTCCTTCAGCCCATTATCCTCCAGCACTGCCTCCATCATGTCCTTCCATGCTATGTAATTCGAGCTCCCATCAAGGGCATACTCCAATCTCAACCTGTTGAAAGACATTTCAATGTATACTCGACTTTTGCACCAAGAATCTTCTGTAGCAAATTCGAATTGTCCACCAGTACAAACTCACTTCACAATTGCAATCTTCAATCAACAATGCTCTGATACCATGTAGAAATTATATGCACTAAGCATGCATATGTCCTAGATCCACTTGATCCCACACTATTTAACTTTATGCAAGATACTGAATCTATTCCACTTGTTAATCTTTTGCGGAAAAATTAATTGCACACACATGTGAAGCATAAACAAAAATAATCAATCGCACATAACACAGTTTGTAACCGAGAAAGCCTGAAGCTAAAAACCCCAACTATATATTATGTAACATGGAGCTCATATGACAATCTCATACAAAGCATACAAAGCTTATCACAAGCTCTTAGTACAATACAATCATCATACACTAATAAGGACCAATCTTGCAAATCCATGCACTGATATTTGCCTCCTGCTAGCCTGCCTCCACTGCGCAATCCCTGCTGAAGAATAGCTCTGAATGAATTCGAATTACTCTTGCATTGACTGCGCAATCCTCATTGGAAACTCCAATGTGCGTGTGAGGCAATCAATGCATCACTATAGTCACAACAGATAGTCTATATTGCCCTTTCACCTATCTCTCCACTGGGTCTCCACTGAAACTACCATGAACTGTAGTTAACTGCTGTATTGTTCATTTGATTAATGAGTTATTATTTGTGAATTAATTAACTAATTAATTCAGTCCACTCTCACTAGTGTATCAATCAGTTAGACTAGATACAACTTGCTCAACTGAGTCTAACTGAGTTAAACTGAATACAACTCCATAACTACTTCTTCCAACTGTGTCAAAACTCTTCCACTTGAGTTCTAACTGAGTCCTCCATGCATTAGCTCCAGTAAACCCTTGGGAATTGCGTAATTCCCTCAGTCAGCTGATGTGCCACATCTGTGCACTGAAATGAAGTGCTCCAAGAGAAAAGGTTGTTGTTTAGAGTCTGATTATTATTAAGAGCTAATAATAATCGACATGCATCTATTTTTAGATTGACGATCTATAAATAGACTTTGCCCAATATTCTAAAAATATAATTTCATCTATTTTTGCAACTTGATCAACCATCCACAAATAGCATCCTGCAACTTCTGAAATATGATCATCATGTCTAAAAATAGACATAGTCTAAAAATATACTTGCGCCAAAAATAGCCTGCGGGCCCACTTAGTGAAGGCGACTCTTTTCAGTAAGCTCATCATCTTGTTGAATCTCAACAGGACAAGACCCTCCAAGTTGGACTGTGCTGTTTGACCAAATCAACCATCATGTCTAGGTGCAATGTACACCTCCTCCATCAAGTGTGCTTTGTTTGCATATCATCCTCCATCACTTTATCATGTGTGTCTCATGATATTTTGTTTGACATCTTCCAGATCTCAGTTGACTGAATCAACCTTCTGTTTGATCTCTTCAAGATCTTAGTTGACTGTGTCAACCTCAATGATCTATCTCATTAATGAGACAGGTTCTCCAATTTCATTCACATTAGTAGTTGCTCAACTACCTTATTATGTAGATCTAGGCTTAATTAATCCACATTCACACACACAAAGTGGATATTTATTCATATTGAGGATTGTGGTTCCCTCCACCCTTTTATTTACTTAATTCATTAAGAAAATCAAGGAATCTAATATTCCAAATATGATGTGAAAATTTGGGAATATTATAGTCCCCCCCGGCAAAATGTTACTTGTCCTCAAGCAACTCCAAAAGTATATGCAAAGCCATCTATTCCCCTCCAAATGGCATCTGCATAAGGAAGGCTTCCTCCATTTTCTGCAATGGGTTATGCATGTTTGGTTCCAAAGCTGTCTTTTAAAAACATAAAGAATGACTTCTAACTGTATGGTTAGATGCCCTCCTTCTATCATGAAATACCAAGTGACAACCATATGATGCCCAACATCATCATCAATACATGAGATACGTAAAATAAAGTAACTATTTCCACAAAGAAAAATCTCCATCACACAAGACATCTCTCCATCCCATGTTTCATGAATTTGATTGAGCATTATTATGCTCTCATCCTTAGCCCGGTTGGCCTTGTTGGATCCAAGCATCATTCCAATGTCATGAAAAAGAAGAAGGAAAGGAGTTGTATGGGTAGACAAAGATGTCAAACCATATTCTCCTAAGAGTAACCACCAGAGTAAGGCCCTTTTCTGCCATCCTCCATCTCCTCCATGTAAGATGGACAAGCCAAACTCCCCCAAAAGCAACCAAAGCAACAAGAGATCTTGTTGCTTTCTCTCCTCCTCATGTTCATCATGAAGCAAAAAAATACTAATGGACATATGGAATGTCACAGCATCCCAATACAAAGAAACATCATCAATGCACATCATGAGAGCATCATGCCAAGATTTACCCAAGACAAAACACATAGACATAGGAGATGTCATGTGGTGGCCAATCTCTCTCAAGTGAAACCAAAATGAACATGTATTCTTTTGCTGCATTCTATCATTGATACATAAGGCATGAATCAAAAAAATATGAGCTATTGGGTGGTAACCATACTCACCCAAGAGAAACCAGTGCAGCCATGCCTCCTTCTCCATTTCATAATGATCAAAGAAATAGGAGCCTTTGGGTAGTGACAAGAACCTCCCAAGGGCAACCAATGTAACCAAGATTGCTGGCCCATATAAATCTGCAAGTGGTCATGCAACCCCTTGCTTATCATTCTCACCCACTCACCCCAATATGGAAGATGAGTGATGTGCTGCATAATCATGGTATCCCCCCTTTGTAGAATACCATCTTCCCTAAACTGATGAAGAACTTTGCACTCCATGAAATGTTGAAGTGCACCTCAAATGAGATCTCTTAATGAGACCTTCTTTTCATCCATTTCCTTCCAAAACCAATGAGGTTCTGGATCTGCTATAGGTAGAAGTTTCTCTTTGAGCTGTGAGATGCTCATTGAAAAAGGGCATCTAGAAAGGAGAAAAGGTTTCTCATCTCAAGATGTCTACCATTTATCATCTTTACCTCCATTGCTTCATGAGTGAAGCTACCTTCAGAATGCTCCAAGAATAATGGGGCCTCATCATTATCATTGCTTCTAAGTGACAACGCTGTAGATCTGCAAGGTAATACATAAATTGTCTCAAAGAAAAGTACAATATTGATCTCATAACCAGTCATTGTACAAAGGATTATGCTCATCCCTTCTTCTGAAACTCTACACTTCAACTCAAGAGGTTGAATGTAATTCATCCATGACAAACTGGGATAGATTTTCATCTCCTCCTTGATTAAATCAAGGGTCCTCTGCACTGTGATATGTTGCTACTTCAAATCAACACTATGTTCTAACCCTTGGTTATGCATTGGCCTTGATGGCATGTCCTCATAAGTTTCAATAAAATTTACTGAAACAATATGTGATGAAATTTTATGCATACCTTGGATCAACTGATATGTGGGAACCTCTAGACAGAACACAAGAGTTCCTCCAATCGGGACAACAGTGCCTCCAACTGCTGGTAAGAGTGTTGGCTGCTCTTCTCCAAGTGTACCAGTGCTGGGATTATCCTCCTTTCCCTCATGCATCTCCTGAATCATGCATGGGACTCTATATGTTATGAGCTCAAGAATATCTTGCAAAGATGCAAGAGTCTCTTCTCCGGATGCAAGTACTTCTGCAGCTGGTGGTGAATGTAGTGACTTTTTGTCCAGAGTGACAAGATTGACATCCTCCTCCTTAGGAAATGTCACTTTGTGGCACATCTCTGGTTTTCTCCCATCAAATTCCTTCCTCAAATTTTGAAAGAAATATGAATATTTAGTCACCTTTGCATGCTTCATGTGACCAAACCACCAATCATTAGCTTCATCTAAAAGATGAAGTGCTACAATTTGAGCAGCCTCTTCTTCAGCTACAGGATGTAGCCTGAAAAATGCATCTAACTCTCTCCTCCAAGCCTTAACATTGCTTGAGGAAGATCCATCAAATGTAGGCAAATAGAATCTATCATGCCTCTTTCTTCTATTGATGCTATAGGATCCTCTTTCTTCTTTGATTATGAATAATTTTTGGAGAGTTAGCTTCTCCTTGAATGCTCTAGACTGTGCTTTGTACTCATCAAGATATAGACTGAGAGTCTCATGGGTCTCAGGTTCATTCATTTCTTCATTTCTACACCCTTCACCTTCATCAAAGAAAGTGGGCATAGTGGAACTATGAGGAGATATAGGGTTCTCCGGTTTCCTTCTTTGCTGATAGGAAGTGCTTGGACCTTCCTCATCACATCTTCTTCTTGGACCTTCTTTCTGCCTTTCCTCTTTCATTTTATAGACCTCCTTGGAGAGATATTGCATAGATCTACATAAATGAGTGGCAGAATTTTCTTCCTCCATGATAGACCTCATCTATCTGCTTCTTTTTTAGATGCAAAAGATGAAGTGTCCACAAGCTGAGCCAAAGATCATGCTTCGATAACACTGTAATATCCCGAAAGGGAGAATGCAGTAATACTTAACACAATATAAGAACTTGCAGCAAGATAAACAATAAATCTTAAGGCAACATTAGAATTTACAAAGAAGATGAGCCATTTTATTATATTGGAGAAGAATCAGTTACACAATGTACAAAATGTGAGTAGATCTAGCCAAAAAGTTGGTCTAGAATCACTCAGAAAACATGCTGCAATAAGTACAACGTAACTGGAGAGGCACTGAAGCAAATATTGGGCTATCCCTTCAGTAGAATATGAACATATAGTTGCAGGCTAAATAGGAAAATGCAGATATACTCAAATCTGGAGCTCAGATGATGCCAAGATTCGAGATCTGGCCAACGTGATGGATTCCCAAGATAACCCAAAAAGGATTTTCTAGATATGCAACTTTGGAAAATCACCTCCCTAGGATTTGATCCTTGATTTGCTGGGAAATATAGATATGAAGCTAGATCTGACAAATAGATGGCTGAAATATGTTATCAGATCAGATCTATGCTTGAAGGGATGATCCCTTCTTCAGATGTATGAGCTAGAAGCTCTAGATCTAGCTTCTCAATCCTCCAATGATGATTGCAGCTGCTGCAACACAATTGCCAGTAAAAACTGCGCTATGAGGGAAAGAGAGGTCTTTTGCCTATTGAAAAATGATGCAATAAACTCCAGGACGATGGTAAGACTGATGGCAATGTGAGGGGATGATCCCTCACATGATTGCTAGCTAAAATACTAGCAACTTGCTTCCTCCTTTTAGATCTGCAAAATGAACAATGTAATTCCTGAAGGGAATACTACTTCTAGGAGGTCAATAAATTTTGGCCTGATGCCAGATCTGCAATGAAGCTCTGGGAAGCTGATCTTTAAGCCCAAGGTGATAGGAATAAACCTCACCAGTTCTCCAGCTAAAGTACTGAAGACAACTTCCTCCTTCCAAATTGATCTTCAGAAATCTGCAATTTCTGAATATGAATGTTCTGCAGAAAGTAGAAAAAGAGATGTGGCACTTAAATCCTGATGTAGAATGAAGTATAAGACTATTTATAGAGATTCTCTAAGAAAGAGGTGGGATTCCCGACCAGGAACACCCTGTGCTAAAGAACACTTGAAATCTCTTCTAAACAACCCGAGAAAGCAATGGAATGTCACATGCCAATTCTAGATCTGAAAATATATTTACATCAAGAATAATCATCATGCCCTCATCCCTGCCTTCATCTTATTTATATAACATTTGAGCCTTCCTAAGCCTTGGCCCTCATCTAGATTGCGCAGTGTATGTGGACAAGATCCTCCAATTTGGACTGCGCTGTTTGACCAAATCAACCATCATGTCTAGGTGCAATGTACACCTCCTCCATCAAGTGTGCTTTGTTTGCACATCATCCTCCATCAGTTTATCATGAGTGTCTCGTGATCTTTTGTTTTACATCTTCCAGATCTCAGTTGACTGAATCAACTTTTTTTTTATCTCTTCAAGATCTTAGTTGACTGTGTCAACCTCCATGATCTATCTCATTAATGAGACAGGTTCTCCAATTTCATTCACATTAGTAGTTGCTCAACTACCTTATTATGTAGATCTAGGTTTAATTAATCCACATTCACACACACAAAGTGGATATTTATTCATATTTAGGATTTTGGGTCTCTCTACCCTTTTATTTACTTAATTCATTAGGAAAATCAAGGAATCTAATATTCCAAATATGATGTGAAAATTTGGGAATATTACAAAGCATGGATTTTATTTTGGGTTTACCCAAAAGACAAGGAAAAAATGATTAAGTTTTTGCAGTGGTGGATATATTCTAAAAAATGCAAGACTTTATACCATATTCAAAAACTGATGATGCCACCCACAATGCAAATTTATTTTTCAGAGAAATCATAAGACTACATGGGCTACCTAGAAGTATAGTCTCAAACTGAGATACAAAATTTGTTATGCACTTTTGGAGGACTTTATGGAAGAAGCTCCATACCAACCTTTTATATATTTCAGTCGATCATCCTCAAACAAATGGACAGACCGAGGTAGTTAATAAAAGCTTAGAAAATTTGTTGAGGAGTTTGGTAAATGAACACAAAAGTCAATTGGATCAAGTTCTCCCACATGTTGAATTTTCCTAAAATGGCTTGCCTAATAGAAGCATAGGTAAGAGCTCATTCCAAATTATATATGGCATGCACCCCAAAGGCATCTCAAAGCTTAGAAACTTGAGAAAGGAATAATTTTTTGATGTAGAGGAATTTTCTACAACCATAAAGATACTACATGAGAATATTAAGGGATAACGAAAAGAAAGTAACTAGAAATACAAGCAAAGGGCAAACATCAAGATAAGAGAAGTTAATTTTGAACTGGGATACCTTGTTCTGGCACACTTGAGAAAAGAAATATTTCCAAAACATGAGTATAATAAGCTGAAACTGAAGAAAACTGGGCCCTGCAAAATATTGAGGAAGTCCTTAGCTAATGCATATGAAATAGAGTTACCCCCTGATATAAGGATCTCTCCCATATTTAATGTAGTAGATTTGTACCACTATAGGTCACCTAAGTATGAGAAGGAGGATGAGCAAGAGAAGATTCAGTGGGAGGACCAATTGCTGACATCCGAAAAGCTACATATGGAGGTGATCCTTGACCAAAAGTTTGTCAAAAAGACTAGGAACAAGGACTACTATGACTAATTAGTCAAATGGAAGGGGCCCCCAGAAGAAGATGCAACTTGGATTACTGTTGCAAAGACCCACAAGCATGGTCAAATTGTGGAAGATCTCATGGATAGGATTTCATCAAAACTTCTTGTTCTGAGGAACTCTGATGCAAGAGCATCCTAAAAAAATTTATTTTCCTCATGAGAGAAAACTCCTTGTAGACATTGAAGCTATAAGAATCTGTCTGATTTACTTATGTGTCCCTTATGGGACAACTGTACTTTTTTGGTTATTAAGCTTCTAGAAAATGTCCCAATGTAACCTCAAGAGAGGCACTACTAGCAAATGGCATCCCTTTTATGTTATAGGATAGTTTTTTTGTTTTTTTTTTTTTGTTTTTTTTTGTTTTTGTTTTTGTTTTTGTTTTTTTGTTTTGTTTTTGTTTTTGTTTTTTTTTTTGTTTTTTTGTTTTTTTTTTGTTTTTTTTTTTCTGCTGTAAATATATATGTGGGAACTATAGACCCCGCGATGATGAGAAAGAGAGTATGGGCCATAAATTTGAGAGTATTAGTTAAACTCTGTAATTTCTGTTATGAAACCATCTCACAAAATAGAAGAAAAGAGAGATCAACGACTTAGAAATCAACCTCTTCAAGGGGGAAACCTCCTTTACATTACATAAATGAACAATTCTTGGATGATACAAATGACGAGACCTCCTTTCTATATATAGGAGTCCATGGGGTCACAATATAATCCTAGCTGACCTAACAATAAGAATGTAAGGGCACACCAATAACAATAGTGGATTTTATGGGGCACAATAATAACAATATGGGGGCTACAGGGGTACAAAAATAACAAAAATGGGGCTACACTAACAACAATAAGGGACTACACTAGTAATATAGGGACCTAACATGCCCCTCTCCTTCAAAAAAGTGTTGTCCTCAACACTTGAGTAGCTATGGATGCTTCTGTATAAAATTCTCATCCTCCCATGTGAAATCTTTTGTGGGTAAGTTCTTCCACTTGATGAGATACTCTGAAATTGATCAATTTCGTAGCTGTCGAGTTCTTGTTTCCGTGACTGCTTTAGGTTCCAATATGATTTTACCTTCCTTGTCAAGTTATGGAAATATTGTTTGAACTCGAAGTTTGTCACCTATAACCTTCTTTAAGCATGAAACATGGAAAACTAGGTGCACTCGAGAAGAAGCATGAAGCTCTAATTTGTATGCCATAGTACCAATATTTTGCAACACCTTGTAAGGACCATAGTACTTTGGCGATAATTTATTATCCTTCTTAGCTTGCTTGAGGGACATTAGTTTGTATGGTTGTAGTCGTAAAAATATCGAGTCTCCTACATCAAAACTTATCTCACAGCGATGTTGATATGCCTGTTGTTTCATTCGATTTTGTGCCAAATTTAGGTTATCCTTTAATAATTGGAGAACTTGTTGTTGATGCTCGATGTGATATTCCACTGCTTGAACCTTAGAATTTTCTCTTAAATATGATGTGATGAACGGTGGATGATATCCATAAAGTGCCATAAATGAGGTCATTTTTGCTGTAGTAACTGGGGGGGGGGGGATATTATATACCATTAAATGAGGAGGTAACCCTTACGACCCATTGTGTTTGTTTATCAGATACAAAAAAACGAAGATATCCTTCCAAAAATTTGTTCACTATATTTTTTTTCCCATCAGATTGAGGTGATAAGATAAGGTATGAGCTAGTTGAGTACCCGACCCAAAAAAAATAAATAAAAAATAAAAAAAATAAATAAATAAATTAAAAAAAATTTAATAAATAAATAAAAATAAAAATATTCGTAAAAAAATTTCTAGTAAAAATGGATCTTTTCCGCTTACAATAATCATCTTTGGGTTTCCATGTAGCTTTTGAATTATTTCCATAAATGCAGGAGCAACTGTACTTGCTTTAAATGGATGAGATAATGCACAAAAGTGTGCATACTTGGTAAGTCCATCAACTACCACCATGATGACAATCTTTCCTTCGACTTAGGTAAACTTGTGATAAAATCCATTGAAATCTCCTCCCAACGTTGCTTGGAATGGAAAAAGTTTGTAGAAGACCCGGGGTTTTAATTGTCTCAACTTTATTTTGCTGGAAAACCAAACATTCCACCACAAACTTTTGAATATCAAATTTAAGGCTATCCCAAAAAAATTCTTTCTTCACCCTCTGGTAAGTTTTTAAAAATCTCGAGTGTCCTCCTAAAGGAGAAGTGTGCAATTCCAAAAGAATCTTTTGTTTTAGTTGGGAATTATTACAAATATATAAGCGATATTTGTATCATAAGGAATCATTTTTTCAACTAAATGTATTAGATGTACTAGAATCTTCTTGCAGCTTTTGAATGAGTGTCCACACTTCTTCGTCCTTCTTCCATTCATCCCTTGCTTTGGTTATCAAATCTAGTTGGATAATAGAAATGGCACAAAGTAATGCTTCCACATTTTCATCCTTTCTTGAGAGTGCATCTGCAACAACATTTAGCTTTCCTTTTTTGTAGATGATTTTAAAGTCATAACCCAACATCTTTGTGATCCATTTTAGCTTCTCTTCTGAAGAAAATATTTGTTCTAAAAAGTGTTTAAGATTATCATGATCAGTTTTTACCTTGAAGTGTCTTCCCATTAGGTAAGGTTGCCATTTCTTTAGTGCACCTAGTATTGCCAACATTTCCTTCTCATAAATAGCTTTTTGTAAATACTTTCCTTTGATTGGACGACTTTCAAAAGCAACGGGTCTTCCTTCTTGCATTAAAACAACACCAATTCCATTTCCTGAGGCATCACATTCCACAATAAAGGTTTTGTGAAGTCTGGCATAACTAAGACTGGTGCTAGGTACATTTCCTCTTTAATATGTTCAAAGGCCTTAGTTTCTTCAAGAGTCCATGAAAATGCATCTTTCTTCAATAATGTTGTTAGAGGTGTTGCTATTCACCCATAATTCTTAACAAACTTGCGATAATACCCTGTTAACCCGAGAAATATTCGCAACTTCTTTATGGTTGTGGGGACTTTCCATTCCTAAATGGCTTTAATTTTTTTAGGGTCTACCTTAACACCCTCCCGAGATACAATATGACCCAAATATTCCACCTCTTGTACTCCAAAGAAACATTTGTATGTTTTGGATGTTTTTGCATATAATTGTTTCTCCTCAATAGTTTGAGCACCTTGTCAACATGTTGAACATGATCCTTCCAAGACCTCTTGTAGATTAGTATATCATCAAAAAATAATAACCAAAATTTTCTAAGGAAGGGCTTGAAAATGGAATTCATCAACCCTTGAAATGTAGAAGGTGCATTGGTAAGGCCAAAAGTCATGAATAAAAATTAATAATGACCCTCATGAGTTTGAAATTCTATTTTCGGAATATCTTCAGTCTTCATTCTAATTTGATGATATCCTAAATGAAGATCCAACTTGGTAAAATAAATTTCTCCATGTAATTCATCCAATAATTCATCAATCACAGGAATGGGAAATTTATCTTTAATAGTGAGCTTATTGAGCTCCCTATAATCCAGACACATGCTCCATGATCCATCCTTTTTGTGCACCAATACTACTGGAGTAGAGAAATAACTTTGACTTGGTTGAATTATACCAGCCTCTAACATTTCTGCAATCATATGTTCAATTTCGCTCTTTTGGACATAAGGATATCTATAAGGCATGATGTTTGGAGGAACACTTCTTGGAATAAAATGAATAGCATGATCACGATCATGAATAGGTGGATGTCCTTTGGGAGTTTCAAAAACCTTGGAATGATTGTCCAAGACTTTTTGGAGATCTAGAAATAGACGATTTTGATGTTGGAACTTCTAGTGAGAATAATTGTGTAATTGCGCCTTGTTGTTATTTCTTCATAATCTTTGTCATGACATTAGAGCTTATTATCTTTCTCGTCTTCCCTGTGATATGCCGAAATTCAACTTCCTTTCCTTCCGAAAAAGAAGAAGTCAAGAGAAGTTATTGAAAATTAAAAGCTACCATCCCCAAAGATTGTAACCATTGTACTCCTAGTACAACATCATCACCTCCCATTGGAATCAAAAGAATTGGACTATTCAATACATATTCCCCCATGATTAGCTTGATATTATGGCATTTTCCAGAGAAATATATAGTTCCTCAACCATCACTTGACACTCTGGTGCTGGGTATAGGAAGCAATTCAATTCCTTGGCTACCTTACAATGAATAAAATTATGGGTACTACCCGAATCAATCAACACTGTTACCTTTTTCTTCTTGATATGTCCTTCTATCTTGAGAGTTTGAGGAGTGGTAATTCCTGCCAATGCATTACAGGATATGGTCAGACCCATTTCTTCTTTCTCTAGAGTTGGTTCCTCGTGTATTACCTCTTCTTTTGAATTTTCTTGTCCATTGTCTTCCTCCTATTCACAATCTATGTAAAATAATTTCTTCTTACCACACTTATGAGCTTTGATGTATTTGCTATCACAACTGTAGAAAAGCCTTTTTTCTCTTTTTTCTTCCAATTGTTGTGGTGTAAACCTTGTAGGTTGTGGAAGTCTAGGAGTAGCAACACTTCCGTCTTTATACCTGTGAGTGGTAGGCTTCCTTGTGGCCATAATATTACATTCAATTTTTCTTGCCTACCTGATGCCTTCTCCAATGAATTAGGTTCCCAAAGGTGAACCTCATGTTGGATGTTATCCTTCAAAGTCCCTAAGAAGACATCAATCCTGTGTTCCTCTGGAATATCAATTATTCTTATATTCAATTTTTGGAAGTCGTCAATGTTCTCCACCACTGAACCCTTTTGTTTGAGATTTATCAATTGGCTAAAGAAGTTGTTGCTCTTTGTATCCTCATAATGTGCTATTATTTCCTCCATAAAAAATTACCAAGTGATAATTTTTTACAGGAGCAAAGCCATCGATACTATACAAATGTATTTTGTTCTAAATATAAAGTTGCAATGTGTACCTTTTGTGTGTTTTGCACATTATTGAGATAAAAATATTGCTCCATATGTAGTATCCATGTTATGGGATCCTTGCCCTCAAACTTCCTCATATCGATCTTTGGAATATGGTGGGTCTTCAATCCAACATTGGAGTTTATGAAATCACAATTAACATTTATTTGGTTCTCATTATGAGTTTCCTCTACTATATTTTAGCCATTAGGAATAATTTCTTGTATCAACTTTGTCAAACCTTCCTTCAAATCTTCCATGTATGCTTTTAGATCATTCTTCATGTCTTCCATTTTTCTTCCATGTCATCCATATTCACTTCCATGCAATTCTTCAAACCATCCATATTAACTTCTATGCCTTTCTTCAAACCATCCATCTTAGCTTCCACGCCTTTCTTCAAAACTTCCATTTCATTTTTTGTCGCTCTTTGCGAGAGCGAAAGTTGTTGCACTTGCTCTTGTAATTTTGATACATCATGTTCTTCCTCTTCATGTGTCATAATAGAGCCTTTGGGGGCTTAATGGGTGTTGAATTATTTTTAGGGGGGATTTTAAAACCCAATACTGATATCTATGCTTCAATATGCCCTTGGAATCACTTCAAACTGATTTTTCAAACAAGACTTATGCAATTTGAAAAAAAAAATACGCACTTTTTTCTTGCTTTTGAGGAGCTTGATATTGAAATTGATGTATCTCTATAATTTCGGATCCCCGAAATGTTGAGATTCAACAAGAAAATTTCAGCACCCATGCCTAGTGCATTAAGAACCTACACTAGGGTGGGGCCCACAGTGCTATTTATGGTGCATGTATATTTTAGTTATCCCTTAATTAATATGGACAATAAAATATAATATATTCTCAATGATAACTTGTAATAGTTAACTAAGAGTGATAAAATCAGTTAGCTAGTGGATTTCGAGTTAGAGGTAGTTGGTGAGGCATGTAGAGTAATTCTAGCTGCAACAAAGTTCGAAGTGCAGTGGTGCATTAGTTAATGCAGGTTGTAATCATTTTAACTCAGTTAAGTGAGTTAAACTCAGTTGTGCTAGTTGTAACTGTAGATACACTAGTGAGAGATCAAGTTAATTAAATATTAATTAATTCACAATCAATGATTTCACATGAAACTAATGATTTACTATTATTAGCTGCATGCATGTCAGATTTAGTGGAGACCCAATTGAGATCTAGGTGAAAGGGAAGTTGACTATCAGTTGTAGGATTATTGGGTATCACACATGAAACCAAACACCCATTGGAGTGCCCATGATACTTGCGCAATCAAGGAAGGCCATAATTCCTATATTTTAGGTATTGCATTCATCAGGGATTGCGCAAGGCAGGAAAGCTGTCTGGAGGCAGTAAATTGGCTAAGTATTGGTCAGTTTTATGTATGAGAGTGTGAGACAACTAGCTGAGTACTGGAGGGCTCTTGTGAGAATATTTTTGTATTTAATTGTTTCATGATCCATGTTGAATATACAATAGAAGATAGTGGGGTTTTGAGCAGCAAGTTTTCCCCGGGAAATTATCTGTGTTGTGTTTGATTTGATTCTTCTTTACTTCATGTGATTGGAAATTGTGTTTTTAATTCCGCAAAATATATGTAGAAGAGATTCAATATTTAACTTTTGTACATTGTTAGATCGAGTGAATCCATGATATGCATGCATGTTGTATAATTTCTACATGGTATCAGAGCACAGGAAATTGCAAAAGTGAAGCAGGAGATGAGTTTGTGACTAGATAGAATTCGAATTTGCAGAAAGACTTTCTTGGTGCTATAGCTGATTCAAGATCGAAATGGCTTTCAATGGCTTGAGGTTGGAGTATGCAGTCGAGGGAAGCTCAAACTATATTCTTTGGAAGGACAGGATGGAGGCAGTACTCGAAGACAATGGCTTGAAGGAATTCATTGACAATGATGTTCCTAAACCTGCTGTGACAGATGCTGCAAATATTGATGCATGGAAAAAGAACGTGGCAAAGGCGCGGAGGATCTTGTTGGAGGGATTATGAGACCACATTGTCTCAAGCCTCCATGGGAAATCCACACCATATGCAATGTGGAAGGCTTTGATAGATCTATTCCAGAGCAGCAGCGACCATAGGCAATTGGCGCTCAAAGATAAATTCAGGAAGATCAAGATGGAGAAGGGTGAATCCATACCAAAATATCTAAAAAAGTTTGTCCAATGTTAGGATGAACTGGGGAGCATTGGTATAATAGTCGCTGATGATGATTTTGTGAGCTTGGCTCTCCTAGGAATTCCTAAGAGTTGGCACATTTATCAAGACTCTGTCAATGGAAGGGAAAAGCTACCTGATTGGGAACGACTGTGGTCGGATTTGATGCAGGAGGAATTTAGATGGAACACCAGATATGGATCTTCATCTAAGAATGAAGATGAAGAGGATTGTGCTTTGGCTACCAAGATGAAGAAGGGGAAGGGGAAGAAATTCCATTCCAAATCCGAGTCCAAGGATGGAAAGAAGCAGGACATGTCCAAGTTGAAGTGTTTTCACTGTCACGAACATGGGAATTTCGCTACTAACTGTCCACAAAAGAAGAAGAAAAAGAAGGCTAGAGGATTTGTAGCTGGTGAGGCTCTTGCCTCGCAATTTGAGCTTGAATTCTCATTGATCGCATGCATGGTGTCAAGTGCATTGGGATCTGTGTGGTATTTAGATAGTGGCGCTTCCTTTCACATGACGAGAGACAAGGAAATTTTTAGTGACTTGGAGGAGAAGGATCTCCAGATGCATATTGAAATGGGAAATGACGGGTGGTACAATGCTACCGGGATTGGTACCATTACCTTCCAGAGGCAGTCAAGTAAACCATTTCAATTAAAAGATGTAATGCATGTACCATGTTTGAAGAAAAATTTAGTCTCAGTCGCAATGTTGGAGGATAGAGTCTATGATGTTGTTTTTAGTGAAGGAAATTTTTTCTTGCGACATAAAACAACAAGTCAATCCAAGAGGATAGGGATTCGAGTTAAGAATATCTACACAACAATGAGCATAGGGATTCAGAATGAAGGCGAATTATGACACAAGATATTGGGCCATCTTCGCCATGGAGCCTTGAAAGTAATGCAACACATTTCTACTGGTCTTCCTAGGGGTACACTTGTGCAATCTGACACATGCAAGGGATGTACTATGGGAAAATATGTAAATGCCACCTTTCATGAGAAGGAGAACTGAGCTTCAGGGATCCTTGAGAGAGTTCACACAGACATGTGTGGACCATTCTCTATTGCTTCAACAAAAAAACATAAGTACTATGTAATATTTGTTGATGACTTTTCACGTAAGTGTTGGATCTTCTTCGTGCAGAAGAAAGATCACACGTTATCTAAGTTTCTTGAGTTTAAGGCACTGGTGGAGAAAGAGTCGGGGAAGCAAGTGATCGCTCTTAGGAGCGATAATGGTGGAGACTACATCTCTAATGAATTCAATAACTTCTGCAACAAAGAAGGAATTAGAATAGAACTGATAGCGCCTCATAACCCACAAAAGAATGGGGTCATGGAAAGAAAGAACCAAATGATTGTGGGTGTTGTAAGAGAAATATTGCATGATTAAGGCCTACCGATGCATCTGTGGGCGGAAGCATGCAACACTGCGGTATTTGTGCAAAACTTTGTCCTCATAGGATAATTGACATGAGTACACCTGAAGAGGCTTTCACTGGTAAGAAACTTGATGTTTCACACTTTAATATTTTTGGCTCATCTGTTTATGTGCATGTGATCAAGGACGCTAAGAAGAAGTTGAAACCGACAGCTGAGATCGGGATTTTTGTGGGGTACATTAAAACACCCCATAAGTATTGAGTGTATTTTCTAAACAATAGAATGACTGTTGTGCGACGGGATATAAAATTTGATGAGGAGAAAGCCATGCAGTTGTCCCTTGAGAGGGAGTTGGAATTGCATGCAGAGGAGGAACTGTTGGTTCCCAAGGATGAGCCTCAAGTTGTGGATCAATTGCATGCAGAGGATCATGGAGTGGAGGAAAACACTCATGCAGAGCCATCCATTAGAAATGGCAGAAGGCACACCAAGGAAGTTGATAGATTGAGACTTGATGTTGCAGAGAATGTAGGAGCCCCTACTTCACAACGTAGACAGAGACAGTCTCCTGACCGATTTACTGGATACATGGCTCTTATGAGAAAATATATTGTGACTGAACCATCTTCCTTTTAGGAAGTAGTGCACCAACCAACTTGGGTTGATGCAATGGTGGAGGAGTATGACTCCACTGTCAAGAACAGTGCATGGGAGTGTCCCAAGACCGGTCGACAAATCAGTGGTTGGATCAAGATGGATCTACAAGGTAAAGCAAGCTGCTGATGGGAGTGTGGAGAAATACAAGTCCAGATTTATGGCCCAGGGATTGTCATAGATCGAGGGGATAGATTATGATGAGAATTTTGCACCTGTTGCAAGGTACTCTTCCATAAGATCCATCCTTGCACTCTCAATGTAGATGGGTTGGCGCATTCATTAGATGGATGTGAAAACTGTGTTTCTCAATGGGATCATTAAGGAAGAGGTGTACAAAGAGCAGCCTGAAGGTTTCGAGATCTTCAATAGTGAGTCGCATTTGTGCTGAATCAAGAGAGCACTGTATGGGCTAAAGCAAGCACCTCGTGCTTGGTACACTCGGATAGACAACTATTTCACCGAACTGGGCTTCACCAAAAGTGAAGCAGATGCAAACCTGTATCAAATTGTGGTTGAGGGTAAGCTATTGATTATTTTTCTTTACGTTGATGATCTAATTTTGACTGGTGATGAGTAGCTGATACACTCATGCAAGGAGGATCTTGCAAGGGAGTTCAAAATGAAGGACATGGGACTCCTTCATTATTTCCTTAGATTGGAAATATGGCAGCGGGATGGTGAAATTTTTGTGTCTCAAGGCAAGTATGAAAAGGAGATACTGGGTAAGTTTCACATGGAAAGCTACAAACCCATGGATACTCCTCTTCCAGGAAACTGGAGGGAAGAGGATGCTACTTTTGGAGAGGTAGTGGATGCTACTGTCTACAGGTAGTTAGTTGGTTCATTGATGTATCTAGTGAACACTAGACCAGACATTTGCTATGCAGTTAACCAGATGAGTCAAGCTATGGTTAAGCCTACCAGGCTCTTTTGGAAGGCGGGGAAGCATGTCTTGAGATACCTGAGGGGCACATCATAATATGGTCTATGGTACAAATAGACAGATGGAGTGAAGCTTCAAGGCTTCACGGATGTAGATTAGGCAGGCATTCCATCAGAGAGAAAGATCACATCAGGAGGGATCTTCAGCATAGGATCGACAACAGTTTCCTAGTACAGAAGGAAACAATGATCTGTGGCACTTAGTTTAGCTAAAGCAGAATACATGGCATCAAGTCAAGCTGCATGTGAGGCTATCTGGATGAGAAAGATTTTGGTTGGATTGTTTGGTTCTTAGATGGATTCGACAATGATTCATTGTGATAATCAGAGTTGAATTAAACTCTCGATTAATCTTGTGTTTCATGATAGGTCTAAACATATAGATATCTGGTACCATCATCTCAGATATTGTGTGTAGAGAAGAATAATGTTGCTTCAGTACATTCCCACGAAAGATCAGGATGCAGATATTCTGACAAAGGCTCTCACCAGGAGCAAATTCGAATACCATGGAGACATGATCGGGTTGAAGGATAATCACTTTCTTGTTGAAATGAAGTGTTGAGATTCAACAAGAAAATTTTAGCACCCACGCCTAGTGCGTTAAGCACCTAACTAGGGCGGGGCCCACAGTGATAATTTTGGTGCATGTCTATTTTAGTTATCCCTTAATTAAGATGGACAATAAAATGTAATATATTCTCAATGATAACTTGTAATAGTTAACTGAGAGTGATAAAATCAATTAGCTAGTGGATTTCAAGTTAGAGGTAGCTGGTGAGGCATGCAGACTAATTCTAGTTGTAACAGAGTTCGAAGTGCAGTGGTGCATTAGTTAATGCAGGTTTTAATTAGTTTAACTCAGTTAAGTGAGTTAAACTCAGTTTGGATAGTTGTAACTTAAGATACACTAGTGAGAGATCAAGTGAATTAAATATTAATTAATTAATAATCAGTGATCTCAAATGCAACTGAGGATTTAGTATTATTAGCTGCATGCATGTCAAATCCAGTGGAGACCCAGTTGAGATCTAGGTGAAAGGGAAGTTGACTATTAGTTGTAGGATTATTGGGTTGCACACATGCTACCAAACACCCATTGGAGTTCCCATGATGCTTGCGCAATCAAGGAAGGCCATAATTCCTATCTTTTAGGGATTGTATTCATCAGGGATTGTGCAAGCAAGGCAGGCTGTCTAGAGGCAGTAAATTGGCTAAGTATTTGTCAGTTGTATGTATGACAGTGTGAGACAATTAGCTAAGTACTGGAGGGATCTTGTGAGAAGGGTTTTGTATGTAATTGTTTCATAATCCATGCTGAATATACAATAGAAGATCGTGGGGTTTTGAGCAACAAGCTTTCCCTGGGAAATTATCTGTGTTGTGTTTGATTTGATTCTTATTTACTTCATGTGAATGGAAATTGTGTTTTTAATTCTGCAAAATATTTGTAGAAGAGATTCAGTATTTAACTTTAGTACATTGTTATATCAGGTGAATCCATGATATACATGCATGTTGTATAATTTCTACATGAAATTTTATCTTCAGTCCTTATGATCCCTCTGAATCTTCTTTCCAATGCCATGGGTCTGACCTGATTTGGATCCTTCAAGACAAAGTTATACCCAATCTCCCACAATGACCTAATTATGGACTGGTTTAGTAGAGTGAACTTGTACAATGTTCCACATATCATTGTTTCCTCCTTCAGCTCTGAAATTGATACATCAGAAACTACATTCTGTGTATTAGTCGGCCACTTTTTACATAATTCCAATCCGATTCTCAAAGAAAGATTTATGATGATTTTCCCAAGGTCGCATCTTTGATATGAAATTTGGGAGCCTAAAAAACCCTAAATTCCATAGATCATATCTTTGAAAATATTGCGAACCAAGATCTGAAATGTTACATGAAGTTCCTTAGGATTTCTTTGCAAATGGGTTTTTTTTTAGCTTTTGAACCTTTGTAGAAAAAACAATTATAGCGAAAATTCCACGATGACCTGTTTGAAGCAGCGAAACCCTAGAATCCAAAGCTCTGATACTAAATTTTATGAAAACAACTCACAAAATAGAAGAAAAGAGAGATCAACGACCTAGAAATCAGCCTCTTCGAGGTGGAAACCTCCTTTACATTACATAAATGAACAATTCGTGGATGATACAAATGAAAAAACCTTCTTTCTATATATAGGAGTCCATGGGGTTGCAATATAATCCTAACCAACCTAATAATAATAATGTAAGGGCACAACAATAACAATAATGGCTTTTATGGGGCACAATAATAAAAATATGGGGGCTACAGTGGCACAACAAAAATAATAAGGGGGCTACACTAACAACAATAAGGGAATACACTAGTAATATAGGGACCTAAAAAGTTCCCTCTTAATGAAATCAATCTCTTTGGTTAGTATAGACCAAAATACCAACAAAACATGATCATATCAACCACCCAACAAGAGATATTCTTCATGAAAGTCAACCACTATCTTCTTCTCCTTTTAAACTATGGATACCCTAGAGAATTTGCACTTCAAAGGAGAGTAACATCCTTTTAGAATAAGGATAGTAACAACATGATTATTAGGAGACACTTGGCACCAGTGAAGGTGAGCACCGGAGGTCTAAAGTGATGAATGCAGAGAGAGGAGCTAGGTTTATGTTCGCTGAGGAAAATCTCGTTGGAAATGAAGAAGGTTAACAACAGGAGTACGCATGGCAACAATCGACAGACAATCAAAAACACTTGTTTAACACCCATTATTTTAACCGGACTTAAGGGAAATAGGGTTGCCTCAAAATGCGGTATGAAATACTCTTAACAAGTGCGGATTATCTCCCATTGTTTACCTATGCAAGCCCATTTTTCCTTTTCTATGTTTGGTGCCAATGTGACTGTTACAGTTGCGGAGGGTGTTAGTGTTACCATTTTACTGTTCACACAACAACTATGGTCAAACCATCGAAATATGTTGATTTTGAGCCAGAGGAGGAAGACATAATTTCAGTCTGGGGTATGGAAACAACTAAGAAAAATCTAGCCAACGTAATTCTTCCATCTAGATCACCAGGTGGAAGAAGCGGAGATAAAATGATTGAGCTGAACCTGGAAGGTGGTTTAAGGTTTTTGGTAGCAGGGAAAACCGTTGGGCTAAGAACAGATGCTTGAGGCACTTGCACTAGCCTTCAGGAAGGCCAGGTGCCAACGGAGGTTATGTTAGTTCAGTCAGAAGTGGTTAAGGTTGAATGACAAGTAATTACAAACAACCTACAGTTTTCTCCAACATCTGGTCTATAATTTTCAAGTAGTTTGGAGGACATTTTCATTAGTATCAGTTTGAGAAGGAATGAGGGATTGAAGGCATGTCTAGCCATGGATCGTTGGTCAAAGGAGATGGAAGCGGGGCATAGTTTAAATAGTGCCACTGCATGTCAGGTGTTTGAGAGCCCCAAAGTAGATGAGGAGCGATATCTATGGTAGCCACATAATCTAAAAGCAGAGCAGGGAGAGGGGACATATCAGGAAAATGATGGCACCTGTAGCTTTTCTTTCGACATAGAAGAAAATCTGTAGGCGAGTGGAACCTCTTTTATTTTCTGGGGTTTCAACACTAATATACTTCTTGTATATAATGCCTAAAAGGTCGGGGTTCAAACCCAACATTTTGTTTTAGAACAATAAGAATATATTATGGAAATTGGGGTTTTAGTAACCTAGAATGAGCAGGTGTAGGAGTGGCTAGGGTTGCTTGTGGAAGAGGAAGAGCATGGTCAGGAGGGACAACCTCTCATAGACTCTACTGATATCGGCTGACAGGTTGGATTGAAGAGAAAAAAACGAGAGGTAATTAAGAAAAAATATGAATTTCCAACTTTGGCATTAGGGGTTGACATCTAGATAGACATGGTCATGGAAGCCTCAGAGCTTCTACTGGTGGGAAGAGTGAGAGGGAAAGTATATAAAAAAAGCCACATCACAAAGTGGATAGAAAGATCGTGTTGTGGAGCATCAGAAAAAGTGGACGAGATTATCACCCTGGCGAAAGGTTGGTTCATGGTTAATTTCAATCAGGGTGAAACCCCGTAATGGGTTATGAACCGAAACTGGTGTTTTTGTGTAGCGCCAATTCTCTTTAAGAAGTGGACACCACTATTTGATGCACAAAGAGAAAAGGTTGAAGATATTTTGGGTATGGGTGCACTTGTTGGCTTTACCTTCACACCTATTATCAGAGGATGTGTTCAGAGAAATTAGAAACATTTTTGGCCTCTATCAGGAGGCGTGATTTTCATTTAACGAAACAAAATGGAGGATTGTTGCTCTTATTTAGGTAATATTGGACCCAAGGGGGGGTTTACTGGACAAAATTCAGCTCTAGCTCCAGGGTTAATCCTACTGTCAACTTATTGATTATGAGTATCTCCCCTTTAGATGCCACAAATGTCATAAACATGGTCACCTTGATTGGGATTTCCCATTAGGATATAGAAGGAGAAGAAGACACAAAGGTGCCATGGGGAATGAAGGTTGACCACATTTCGAAGAGGAGGCGAATGTACAGATGGATGTGGTTTAGATTCACCAAGATGGGGATCAGACGCCGATGGAGGTGTAAGAAGATCAGCTAGAGCGGGCATAAATACACCACATGCTTGAACATGACCATACACAACAAGCCTGAGAGGATATGAGAACATTTGAAACAACGGCACCCTCGACGGGTACTGTTTCTTCTCCCCTCTCCTCTATACATGAATCTCTCCATTCTATGATAAATATTTTCCTAGCCGTGGTCCCTCCAAGCTGCCAATGAATGAGACGCTATGTAGTGCCAGTCTATCACTTGAAATGGCTGACAATATTATCACATTTATCCCCGCTCTATCCCTTGAGAAAATCCCTTATAATATTCGCCCCCTGGAGAAAAGGACTCTGTTTGTTGACCCCATTGGTGGTTTGGGAAGCCTCTCGAAATTCACCATGCCTCTAAAAAATATGGGAAGGAAGACTGACTTGTCTAAGGTAAAAATACAATCCAAATTAGACATAGTCGATGCAAATCAATTATCCCTTAAAGGAGCGCTTAGAGTAGTGCAGGGCCCTGCCAATGTTTCTAAATTATTCTATTATCCTTTAACTACTGAGGTTTTGCTAGTAACCAGAAAAATCTAGCTTTAAAGGCTCTCTTTCAAAAATATTGCCCTAATGTCATCATGATGCAAGAAACTCTTGGTCCTGGTGAAGTAGTGATGATGTCTGTAAATAAATTGATGCCAGGGTGGAATTTTGTGACTGTTGAAGCAAAAGGTAGATCAGGGGGTTTGGCCATGGGTCTCAAAGACAAATGATTGAAACTAAAAAACTTGGGGATACGAAATGGTGCTGGGAGCTGAGGTTTACTCTAATGAATTATGCTCTGATATCTCACCAATCAATATTTATGGTCCGTGTCAGGACAAGATACTATTTTGGAACAATATTTTGTCAGAATCCTTTATGAAAGCCCCCAATCTGGTGGTGGGGTGAGACCTCAAATTCTCCCTGGGCTTATCTAAGACCTGGGGTCCTCAGGCACAAGTTGACCCTCTAGATGACTTTTTCTTAAATAATATTCGCTTTGGGCATCTTATAGACTTAAATATAATAAAAGTTACTACTACATGGAGAAATAGAAGAGTGGGGGATGCTAGGGTGGCTAAGAGACTGGAATGCTTCCTATTAAATGAGGAATTTTTTAATCAAACTTATGCTTTTAAGCAATGGGTGGGTTCAGGAGGGGAATCGGATCACTTTCTAATTCTATTATAGCTGAAAGGTCTTGAAAAGAAGCCGGGATCTCCCTTTAAGTTTAATCCTCGTTGGCTTAAATAAGCTACTTTCATCATATTAGTACATTACTCCTGGAGGCCTCTGGGCCCTTCCCAAAATGTATCCCATGCACAACAAACTACGGAGAATTTAAAAAGATTGAAATTGGAAACTATTAACTGGGAAAAAGACAAAAATATAAGGGAAGAAGTTGAGCTTAGGCGCATAGGGGGGGAATTGAAAGGGTTCAAAAGTCCGAAAGAGGATGGATATGAGATAGAGGAGAAGTGGGAAAGGATTAAACTTTTGGAGACAGGAAGGAGGAAGATACTAAATGACATAGAAGAACAATGGGGAATCAAAAGTCGTGCTATTTTGATTTCAGCTGGGGATGAAAACACTAATATATATATATATATTTATTATTATTATTATTATTATTATTATTTTTATTTATTTATTTATTTATTTATTTTTATTTTTATTTTATTTTTTTTAATTTTTTTTTAATTTTTATTTATTTATTTATTTATTTTTTAATTAATTAATTAATTTATTATTATTTTTTTTTTTTTCAGAACTATGTAAAGGGGAGAAAAACACCAATACCATCTGGGAAATGAGGAGGATTGATGGAGGCAAGGTGCAATATTTCAATGAGGTAGCTTCTTTGGGAAGGGACTACTTCAAAAAATTATTCAAAGCCCCATAGGAAGCAAAAATTGCTGAGGTTGTATGAGTGGCCCAACTCTTTCCTAGCTATACAGAAGAGGATGAAAATGAGATGCTAATGTCTCCTATAACAAAAATTGAAGTCGAAGGTGTTATCAAATACATGCAAAAAGATAAGAGCCCAGGGTCCGATGGATGGAATATGGAATTCTACCTACATTGGGGAAGATATGGTAGGGGTGGTGGAAGAGTCAAGCAACAGGTGTTCATCCATGAGCCTTTCAACACACTTTTTTCGATTTAATTCCAAAATCATATGACCCAGTTTCTTTCAAGGAATTCAGACCTATGTCCATTTATAACTTCATTTACAAAATCATAGCCAAAATTATAACAAATCATTTGAAGCTAGTCCTATCAAGTAACATTTCAAAAGAACAATTTGGTTTCTTGATGGCAGACATATCCATGAATCTATCGGTGTTTCCCAAGAAAAAATGCACAATATGAAGAAGACAAAGAAGAAAGGCATGATAGTAAAAATTGATCTATCAAAGTCATATGATAGGATTAGTTGGTTATATGTGAGGCTTTTGATGACCCACCTGGGTTTCAGTATTGGTTTCATCGAGTGGATTATGGGATGGATCTCAAACATGTCTTTTGTTGTGCTCATTAATGGGACTGCCTCTCCTTTCTTTCACAGTCAGAGAGGGATTAGACGGGGCTTCCCCCTTTCAACTACTCATATCAACCAAGCAAAGAGGTGATTTAAAAGGAATATAAGTAGCAACAAATCTATTCATTACTCGTTATTTATGGATGAAATACTAATCTTCAATAATGGATCTAGGGATGATGTTAAACATATGAATACCTCCTTATATTTGTTTCTTAATTCTACAAGAATGTGCATAAATTCTCATAAATCCACTATAGTATTTGAAGGAATCTCGATGAATGAGATAGAAAGAATTACCACATTCCTACCCTTTGAAGCAACTCCTATGGGGGATAGTTTAAAATATTTTGGTTTCCAATTAAAACCTGACTCTTATAGAAAATAGGATTGGAATTGGTTGTTGGAAAAAATATAGAATCATATAAAGTTATGGAGCTTTAAATGGTTGTCGATAGCTGGAAGATTGGTTCTTATTAAATTAGTACTTATTGCTATTCCTATATATTGGATCGCCCTCCCCTGGGTCCCAAAAGGCAAATTATCCAAAATTAGGAAACTCTATAGCCATTTTCCTTGGGCAGGAGCAAACGACGAGGTGGTTCTCCCATGGGTGGCATGGGACAAAATAGCTCGCCTAAAGGAATGGGGAGGATGGGCTATACAAGAAATACACTATTTTGCAACCTCATTAGCAACAAAATCTGGGTGGAGGCTTCTATAAGTGGATAATTTATGGATAACAATGGTAAGAAGGAAATATATCAATCCAATCCCCATTGAAGACATGATCCACAGGTTTGGGAAAAAATCTGCTAATGCATCAGTAATATGGAAGGCAACTATAGAATATTTCAACCTAGTGGAAGAAGGTCTTTCTTGAATGGTAGGTAACGGGAAAAAGATCAGAGTCGGCATTGATCCCCGGGTGGGATGCAATGATGCCTTTTCCCTTTCAAGAGAGATATTGGCTCATCTAAATGCCCAAGGCTAGATATTTTTGAATCAATTTGAAAAGGCAGAATTAACAACAATTTGGCAACAAGGGTGGAAATCTGCTGAGGATATTCACTTAGAACCACATTGGGGGCAAGATTGGAAAATTTATATTGCAGAGATCCATCGCAAAAATGTCAGCATTAGGGACCACCCTGATTATCTTCGATGGGCTTATGCTCCTTCCTGTCTTTATTCACCAGAAGCTGGATATAGTAATCTGATGGCAAGAAAATCTTGGGGGGTACACGATTGGTGGTGAAAATTGTTATGGAAAATGAAAATCCGAGCAACACCCATATTGTTTTTCTGGTGTATACTATGAAACAAAGTTCATACATGGGAAAATCTACAAAGTCAAAGCAAACATTGTCCCGGTTGGTACATTTTGTGTGTTAAGCAAGGTTGTCATTAATGGCAATAGGATGCTTGATGACGATGGTGAATGATGATGAATGACCATACTGAAGGATTAGATGATCATTTGGATAATGGAGGAATCATGTAGACATATCATTATGGAATGATAACCTTATGATAAAATAGGCTATAATGGAGAATCAAACCCTAAACAACCTCCTGACATTCTGTCCTACCTCTATTTCTGCACTAGTAAATGACCTGTCACATTAAAAATTATATTTTCACTACCTAGAGGAAAAAATTTTCTATGAAACCTTCACCATCATTTAGAGCATAATTTTAGCTTTCATATGAGCTCTTACTTGGCTTGAAATTCTAAACAGTTTGGGAGAAATATATTTTTCAAGTCAAGGATATTTATTTTGTCCTTGAGCCGACCAGTGCTAGGTCTCTCATGTTGGCCTCAGTATTATTGACGTGCCCTTTCAACTCATAACAAAAACAAAAAACTATAAATACTTGTTTCGAACCTCCATTTTGGACAGGGCAGCTCGGTGAAGAAGTCAGAGCACAGAGAAAGGAACATGTTCACATCTCGTGAACCCTTAAGGAGAAGATAGGGTTACTTTTGCAGAAGACAAAGTCTTCGGGCCTGATTGAGATAACGTATAGCTGATTTGGAAGCTCTGTCCCCTCCACAGAAGCTACAGGACTCTGGATCAATATAGCAAGGGCTCAGTATTGTGAGAAGCTTCAGAACAGAAGTTTGATTCCACTTTAGGAACTCAAATCTATATTTGTGATCTCACTACACCTCGAAATTGCAGCTCAAGACAATCAAGTTCCAGAATTGTTTATTTGTGGGAGAATAGTCGTATTTATCGGTGTTAGAAGGACAATCATTATTGTCACCCTCGAATTTGGAACTGTGAACAAGCACATCCAGTTTAGGAGGCTTGAACCTGTGAGCATTCGGATTTGTGACTCAAGCATATACTTGGTGCAACAACATTTCTTACCTTGGCTCGGTGAACACAAAAGTATTACTAACTTTGGCTCAGGTAGTTCATTGGATAGAAATCAAATCTCCTCATTGACTCTGTGATTCAGACTACTTCTCTTTTTTGGACATTGAAGAAAACAACTCTGATGAGTTAATTGAAGTGTAGTGATGAAAAGTAGACAATGAATAATTTTGACGTGATTAGACAGTGAAGAATTTTGGAAGTGATTAAACAGTGAAGAATTATGTCAAGGATTTTCAAGTAAATACTATTCACATTCTCTATTAAAAGAAGACAAAAGGATTGGTGTCCTTGGAGTAGGAGCTCCTAAACACAAGGTTGGTGTCTTGAGAAGATAGGGTCGAAGCCCTAGAGGTCGTAGCCTCATCAAAGTCCAAGTTGGTGCTTGGAAACATGTTGGTGCCTGATTCATTAAAGGGTTGGTGCCCTCGCACATCTATTGTACTCAATTATTTTAAAAATGATTGAAGTTCTTATTAATCCTTAAGAATAATATTATTATACACCTCTCTGTTTTTAATTGTGAAGAATCTAACTGGAAAAAATTAACAATTGAAAGGAAATATTGATTCACCCCCCTCTCAGTATTTCCCACAATTGGAATAAGAGCCAACTTCTTCATTATCAACCTAATCGTTGGAAGAAGGATTATTAGGCATAATGAAGAACATAGAAGCAACAAGGAAGCTGCCTATCTTTGATGGAACAAATTTTGGCTTTTGGAAAAAGAGGATGCCCTACTATCTAATGTCTCTTGGTCCTGAAGTATGGCACTCTATTTTGGATGGGTACAAATCTCCCTCCAGTCTTCCAACAGATCCAAATGAAACAAAAGCCTACATTGCTAATGCCAAAGCTTTAAATTCCATCACTAGTGCAATTACCGATTCCGAATTCATGAAAGTCATGAATTGTGACTCAACGAAAGAAGTATGGGATAAGCTGGTTTCCCTGTATGATGGGGACTCCAAAGTTAAGAAGGCAAAGCTTCAAACCTATAGAAGACAATTCGAGATTCTGAAAATGGATGATGAAGAAGATATTGCATCATACTTCCTCCGAGTAGCTGAAGTGGTTACTCTCTTAAAGGGCTAGGAGAAAATATTGAAGAAAGCACTATTGTTCAAAAAATCCTGAGATCACTTCTTGACAGATTTGACTCCAAAGTAAGTGCCATAGAAGAAATGAAGGACCTAGATACTTTCAATATGGATGAACTTCATGGAATTATCATTGCCTATGAGATGAGGAAAGGAAGTCCAAATTTCAAAGAAGTAGCATTCAAAGCCTCAAAATCAACAAAAAAAAAGGCAAAGGATGGAATTGCAGCAACGATGAATCTGATGCTAAAACCGAATTAGCTTAATTTGTACAAAGAATTAAGAAGGGATCTAAGATAAAATATAAGTACCCTTTTATTTGTTTCAAATGTGGAATAATAGATCATTACGTTGCAAAATGTCCTCATAAACATGATAATGATGATGAAGAGGACTCTAAAAGGATGATGTACAAAAAGAAAGGGTTTAATAAGAAGAACTTCTTCTCCAAACAAGATGAGTCCGATGAAGATTAATTTGTAGTCATAAATAAATAAATAAACTAGAAATATGCGTCACCACAAAGAAAGTGATAATGAATCAGATGAAAAAAGTAACTATGTTGGAAGCAAAGAAACGTTATTCATGGCATTTACAAATGATGATGATTCAGAACTAGAAGATGAAGGAAACATGGATAGATTACTAATGAGTGCCATTGAAGAAAATGAGAATCTACTAAAGAAGATAATATCTCTCAAAATAGAAAAAGAGGAAGCAAAAAGAAGGGAAGTCTTCTTGAACAATAAGCTAAAAGAGAAGGATGATATCTGCGAAAAACGTGAAGTTGAAATAATATCTCTAAGAAAGGAATTGGAGCAAGTCAAAAGGAGTTGGAAAAGCTCTCTAGCACTTGATAACATTCTTAATACTCAAAAACCTCAACATGACAAATCTGGAATTGGTTTCAAAGGAGAATCATCAAGCACAAAGAATAATGCAAGGAGTTATGCCGACATATTCTCTTGCCATCCAAAAGAAGAAAAGTCATCTCGTTAGGAACAAAGCCCCATCTCAAAAACAAGAATTGAAGAAAGAGCAACTCCAAGGAAGAATGTTGGTTCAATCTATGGCTATTACAAAAAATACTAAACTATTTTTCTTGGGTATTGTTACTATTGTAAAAACTTTGGGCATCAAGCTAAGCATTGCAAGGCTCATAAGAATGAAGCACCAAGATTGAAAGATCAAACAAACAAACTACATTGTCCTAAAGAGCAAGGAAAAATAAAAACTTACAATTCCTTTGATCCTTTGGCTAAGTTTGATCCATCTTTCTCATTATGTAATAATTATTATCATAATGAACAAATTTCCCTCTCGAAGGAGAGGAAGCTAAAAGCGTAAATCTAAAAATTGATAAATGTGGCCTAGCTCTATGTGTTGATAGTGAAGAAAATCATTGGTTCGTGGATAGTGGATGCTCAATACATATGACAGGTGACCAAAAGAAGTTTATCTCATTGAACAAGAAAAATTGAAATGTATCCTTCGGAAGTGGATTCGCTAAAATCACTAGAAAAGGAACTGCTACCCTTGTCAATGGAAAAGGAAAGGCTCAAAATACCTTACTGGTAGAAGGGCTCAAACACAATCCCTTAAGTGTTAGCCAAATTTGTTACTAAGGACATAATGTTGTCTTCAATACTAAAAATTGTGAAATAAGAGACTCATCCTCAGGAGAACCTGTGGCAAAAGGAGTAAGAACACCAGATAATGTTTACATTCTCAATAAAATCCAAGGAGATAATTGTTACATAAGTTAAACAGATGAAATTGGTTATGGCACAAGCAATTGAGGCATACAATTTTTGATAACCTGGTCAACATCAGCAAAATTAATTTTGTAAGGGACATTCCAAAAATTGGCAAGCCAAATCAAGTTGTATGTGGCCCATGCCAACATGGAAAGAAAACCTGAACTAGCCACAAAACTAAGGAGTTCTCAACATCAAAACCTTTGGAAATCATTCATGCAGATTTACGTGGGCCAACTAGAACTCCATCTCTTCAAGGTGAAATGTACTTTGCTCTATTTGTTGATGACTATACTAGAATGATGTGGGCATATTTCATAAAATATAAATATGAAGCATTTGAATGTTTTAAGAATCTTAAAGCTCTCATTGAAAATGAGAAAGACTCTAAGATTAAATGTCTTAGAACTGATAGAGGAGGAGAATTCACCTCAAAAGAATTTGATGAATTCTATAAAGAGCATGGAATCTAAAGATAACTCTCTACTGCTAGGACACCCAAGCAAAATGGAGTAGTTGAAAGAAGAAACCGAACCATTCAAGAAATGGCAAGGAAAATGCTACTAGCAGCTGATTTGCAACCAAAATTTTGGAGAGAAGTAGTTGGGACGACAATTTATACCTTAAATCGAACTCAACTAAGACCAAATAATGAAAAAATTCCTTATGAATTATGGAAAGGAAGACCTGCTTCAGTAAAATATTTTAGGATTTTTGGAAGCAAATGCTTCATGAAAATAAATGATGACTCACCAGGAAAATTTGATTCTAGGGTTGATGAAGGAATATTTCTTGGATACTCCACAAGAAGCAAAGCTTACAAAAGTTATAACAATCATCTATGGAGAATAGTGGAGAGCATTGATGTGAAGATTGATGAAGGCCTTCTAGAAAAAGAGAATTGAAGATCATGAAGTTGAGCCTTTCCTTGAAGAAAGAGAAGAAGAAGAAACTGAAAAAGAAGAGGAGGATGGATAACCTCAAAGTGAACCTTCACAAACTCCTTCTAAGATCAAATTTATTCAAAAACATCATCTGGAAGGACAGGTTATCGGGAATATAGATGAAGTAATTCAAACTCAAAGAAGGATGACAAACACTCCAAGAAAAGATGATGTTGCTCTACTATCTTTAATAGAACCTGAAAATTTTTCTCAAGCAAGAAAAGATCCTTATTGGATAAAGGACATGGAAGAAGAAATGTCTCAAATCGAAAAGAATGAGACCTGGGAGCTAGTACCTCGCCCAAAAGATAAAAAAATAATTGTAACAAAATGGGTATTCAAAAACAAGATGAATGAGGATGGAAAAATCATCAGAAATAAAGCCAGACTTGTCTGTAAGGGATACTCACAAAATGAAGGAATTGACTTCGAATAAACCTTTACACCAGTAGCTCTATTGGAAGCCATAAGAATGTTTTTGGCATTTACTTGTTCAAAAGGATTCAAGGTTTATCAAATGGATGTAAAATCAACATTCCTAAATCGAGATATCAAGGAAGATGTTTACATGGAGAAACCAAAAGGATTTGATCTTGCCAAAGGGAAGGACTTTGTATGCAAGCTAAAAAAGGCCTTGTATGGATTAAAACAAGCCCCTAGAGCATGGTATGCAAAGTTGGATTACTATCTGCTACAAGAAGGTTTCAAAAAGGGAGTAGTAGGTAGCAATCTCTACATGAAGATGGACAAAGAAAAAATTTTGATCACTCTTGTATACGTTGATGATATAATCTTTGCTAGCAATGATGATGAGATGAACCATGAATTTTCTCTAAATATGTCCAAAATATTCGAAATGTCAATGATTGGTGAGATGTCTTACCTTCTTGGGCTAAAAATATCTCAAACCTCTGTAGACATGTTTATATCTCAAGCAAAATATCTTAAAGACATGCTCAAAAGATATGGGATGGAAGATTGTGCACCAATGAGCACACCAATGACCATCGATTGCAAATTAAGTAAAGTTGATGATACCCCTCTCATAGATGCAACTCTTTATAGGTCAATAATTGGAGCTCTCCTATACTTAACTGCTACAAGACCAGATATTATGCAAGCAATAGGAATGGTAAAAATATTTCAGTCAAGTCCTAAACAATCCCATCTGGCAGTTGTGAAGATAATTCTCAGATATCTGAAAGGAACGACTGATTTCAGTCTTTGGTATCCTAAGAGTTCAAATCTTATTATGACAGCTTACTGTGATGCTAATTGGGTCGGAAGCGTGGATGATCGAAAAAGTACCAGTGGAAATGCATTCTTTATGGGAGATTGTCTTGTATCTTGGCTTAGAAAAAAACAATCATCTATATCCCTTTCTACAATTGAAGCTGAATATATAGCTGTTGTTGAATGTTGTACACAAATAATATGGATGAAGGAAGCCTTGAAATATGTCAACATAGAAACTAAGCAACCAATCACTATTTTTTTTGTGACAACACTAGTGTCATCATTCTTTCAAAGAATCTAGTGATGCACTGAAAGACCCAACATATTCCAATAAAATGCCACTTTCTTCGTGAACAAGTTGCTGAACAAAATATCAAGTTGGAATATCTTAATACAAAAGAGAAAATTGTAGATATCTTTACAAAACCCCTTCCACAAGAAGCATTTGAGTATCTTCGCCAAAAGATGGGGGTCATTGCTCTTGCATCACATTAAAACAAGCAACTCGTTAGGGGGAGCAACATGACAGGGGGATCACATTGATACCCTATTGCCATTGATGTCAAATGGGGAGAGAAGAAAAATATTGCCATCCAATGACAAAGGGGGAGATTATTAAGCAAGGTTATCATTGATGGCAATAGGATGCTTGTTGATGATGGTGAATGATGATGAATGACCATACTGAAGGATTATATGATCATCTGGATAATGAAGGTCTCATGTAGAAATATCATTATGGCATGATAACCTTATGATAAAGTAGGCTGTAATGGAGAATCAAAACATAAACAACCCCCTGAGATTCTGTCCTACCTCTATTTCTGCACTTGTAAATGACCTGTCACATTAAAAAGTGTATTTTCACCACCTACAAGCAAAAATTTTGTATGAAACCTTCACCATCATTTAGAGCATAATTTTAGCTTTCATATGAGCTCTTACTTGGCCCAAAATTCTAAATAGTTTGGGAGAAATAGATTTTTCAAGTCAAAGATATTTATCTGGTCCTTGAGCCGACCAGTGCCCTTTCAACTCATAACAAAAAAAAAACACTATAAATACTTGTTTTAGACCTCCATTTTGGACAGGGCATCTCATTGAAGAAGTCAGAGCACAGAGAAAGGAACAAGTTCACACCTCGTGAACCCTTAAAGAGAAGAACAACCCAATTCTATAGCATCGCAGGTTCTTTTTTGTGTCATCTATTCAGATAGGGTTACTTTTGCAGAAGACAAACTCTTTGGACTTGATTGAGATAACGTATAACTAATTAGGAAGCTCTATCCCCTCCACAGAAGCTACAGGACCAATATTGGGAGAAGCTTCAGAACAGAAGTTTGATTCCACTTCAGGAACTCAGATCTGTATTTGTGATCTCACTACACCTCGAAATTGCAACTCAGGATAGTCAAGTTCCAGAATTTTTTATCTGTGGGAGAATAATCCTATTGCTTGGTGCTAGAAGGACAGTCATTACTATCACCCTCGGATTTGGAACTGTGAACAAGCACATCCAGTTTAGGAGGCTTGAACCTGTGAGCATTCGGATTTGTGACTCAAGCATATACTTGGTGCAGCAACATTTCTTACCTTGGCTCGGTGAACACAGAAGTATTACTAACTTTGGCTCAGACGGTTCATTGGATCGAAATCGAATCCCTCATTGAATTTGTGATTCAAACTACTTCTATTTTTTGTACATTGAAGAAAACAACTCTGATGAGTTAATTGAAGTGATTAGACAGTGAATAATATTGGAAGTGATTAAACAATGAAGAATTATGTCAAGGATGTTCAAGTAAATATTATTCACATTCTATATTAAAAGAAGACAAAAGGATTGGTGTCCTTGGAGTAGGAGCTCCTAAACACAAGGTTGGTGCCTTGAGAAGATAGGGTCGAAGCCCTAGAGGTCGGAGCCTCATCAAAGTCCAAGTTGGTTCTTGGAAACATGTTGGTGCCTGATTCATTAAAGGGTTGGTGCCCTCACACATCTATTGTACTCAATTATTTGAAAAAGGATTGAAGTTATTATTAATCCTTAATAATAATATTATTATACACCTCTCTATTTTTAATTGTGAAGAATCTAACTGGAAAAAATTAACAATTGAAAGGAAATACTGATTCACTCCCCTCTTAGTATTTCTAACATTGTGCAAGGATGCTGAAGAATCTACTAGCCACTTATTCCTAAGATATTCGTACTCCACAAGGATCTGGGAAAATACTTTGAGCCTTTTAGGTATTAGATCAATTTGGAATGGGGATATGTGTGGGGAAGCATGGAAAATATGGTGGAATAAAACATTAGAGGAAAACATAAGAAATATCCCCTTGATTATATCCCGGGGAATATGGCTTGCGAAGAACAAAGGCATATTCTGGGATCAATCATCCTCTCCTTCTCTAATAGTTGCAAATGTTTCAATAATTTATTTATTACTTTCATTTCCCACAACTACAACTGAATCACAGTAATAAACAAGATGATGAGTTTAGTGGAAAGTAGTCGCCTTCACTAAGTGGGCCCGTAGGCTATTTTTGGCGCAAAGTCTATTTTTAGACATATGGATCATGTTCTATGAGTTGCAGGATGCTATTTGTGGATGGTTGGTCAAGTCGGAAAAAATAGATGGACTCCTATTTTTAGACATAAAAATGAAGTCTATTTTAACGCTTCTATTTGTGATAATACTAAATATTATTAGCCCTAAATAATATTTGCTGGGATTATAAATTCTCAGCTTATTCCTCTGCGCACTTCACGAGCTTACTTTGATGTGGGCCTATGATTCACGTATGAAATTACGCTATTCCTAGGGGTTTGGTGAGCTCGTGCATGGTTGACTTCGCCAGGGAACTCTATATGAGTTTGTGAGGTGTCATTATACGCTGGTGTGAGTTGTTCATGAATTTAGTTAACTAGCAGTTTATTTAACCGAATAATACACTTGGTGATGAGTGGAGTGAATTAAATATTATTTAATTCACTAATTATTAACTCATTATTCAACTCAAGAACACATCAGTTCACTACAGTGCATGGACAGTTCAGTGGAGACCAGTGGAAGAGGTAGATGAAAGGGTGAGTTTGCTATTAGTTGCGACAGCAGTTGTGCATGAGATTTGCTTGAGCATTGGAGGAGATTGCCCATGAGGATTGCGTAGTTGAAGCCAAGGAGATTCGAACTTGGATCTCTCATTGAACCAACTTGGATTGTGCAATAGAGGCAGGCAATTAGTGGATGAGTTTTGAACCTGTGACTTGTTCAAAACCGAGCTAGTTTGTGTGTAACTTTTGGAGACAGTACTGAGTACTTGTGAGGAGTATTGTACTGAGATTGTTACATGTTCTCTTCTATTATAATATACAAAATAGCTGGGGGTTTTCAGCTATAAGCTTTCCCCACTACATATTGTGTTTATGTGTGCATGCGACTGTTTCTATTTCCGCAAATTGATGATCAATTGTAGAAGAGGTTATGTGTTATGCATGAATTCGAATTAATGTGTGACCAGGATAATCTCAGTGGATAAATCTTCATTATTCAGCAAATTTCTACAATAACTATCTGTGAAGAACATATTTGACATCATATACCATGGGCATATTTCGATGGTGCATCAGATGATCAAGATAGGTGTGGTGTGGGGTTGGTAATACACATCAACGATAACAAATCTCTTAAAATTCCTTTTACGATGGCTCATTCACTTGAGGATTGGTTCAGTACAAATATTTTGTGACTCATTGAATGTGATAAACTCGTTCAACAAAACTCAGAGATGTCAAAATCATATTTTGATACCTCTCCTTGAAGAAATTTTACACATAAAAATATCATTTGATCTCATTGTTGTTTTCCATATCTACAGGGAACGAAACAAAGAATCTGACCTCCAATCTAAGAAGGGCCTTTAGCAATATCTAGACATATGGCACATAACAGAGACAGTTGATGGAAGGGTCAGTGTGTCATACCATAGCCCTTACTTTTTATAGTTCATGTTTTGTCTATTAATCATGCTTATCATATTTGGTCTTTTTGGTTATTGGTGATTTTGGAACTTATTATTTTTGTATAAACTATGGTTTTATTTTCAGATACATATTGTATAATTGTTATCCTTTGGGTCATTTTCTCCAAAATGGGGAGGCCTAGTTATTTTTTGGACATGTTTCTATTTTTTGTGACTGTGACTGTGGCTTTTTTCGCACAGGTTGTTTTAGATATCTACCTATCATGGTGTATACACATATCATACACAATGCTTAATTTCATATACTATGTAACTTTTTATTTCCTTAATAAAAAGGGGTGAGCCTTGGTATTGCACCAAGAGAGCTGCAACTCCGAGAGGCTACTCAATTGTACTTTATCAACCTGGGGTTCGTATAAACTTGGAGGTGATAGTGCTATATGCACAACATATGAGCTCTACTCATGCCATCCTCATATTAGTTCTACAATGAGGTGTTAGGGTTATTCTGAAAAAGGAAGTCTATCACACTTATAACTGCACCTAAGACCGAAAGCAGATCATAAGCATTACTCTATTGGAAAGAAAAGAAACTACTTTAGATCACATTGATTCATCTAACTATTGTCTACTTTTGTAGGAAAGAAAGGTTCACACTTATGCTAGTACAAGAAAGGAAATTACACTAAGTGACATTCATTGTCTAGATTAATTAATTTATTTGTAGAGAAGGGAACTAATTTAGAGCACACATGATGAACCAATGACTAACTAACTCTTATCTAATTCATGCTGAACTATTGTGCTTAACGATGCATTTTATGATGGACTAATCACACTTTGAAATTGCTCTATTTTGCAGCAAAAGAAAAAGGCTCTTGGGTGGTCTAAGGGTGTCCCTGAACCAAATATTCAGGGCTGGATGTCTACTGGTGACTTTTCTATGCCTAGGTGAGGTGGAGGAATTATTTTGGGCTGAAGGAGAGGGTGTTTGGCATTGTTACAGGGAGCTGCTACAAGAAGTCCTATAATGCTATAGGAAACAAGCTGAGAGGGTTTTGAGGCTAGAAAATATATAAATAAGGCCATGGAAGGTAAGGGAAAGGTGGATCCAAGTGCATGGAGGATGACCAACCCCTTAGACCAAGGTCAGAGCTCTCAAAAGGCTTGTCTTGCACCCAAAAGGTTGCTCTTAGTGGTGTGATGATGACCTCAAAAACAAGGTTGTGGGTGACTTGCATGGGAAGGTATCTAATGGAGGATGGAAACTCAAGATGATGGTGCTGAAGGGGTACTTCTATGCTGCTCTATCTAAACCTGCAAACAAGACATCTACTCATGCATTCATCATCAACAAACTTATAAGAGAAAAGGTGAAAAAGATGAGTTGAATTTGAATAGATCTACCTCTGCATTCGAAATAGAAAGATGCCTCTGAACCTAAAACATATTCATGATAAGGAAAGTAAAAACTATCCTAAATTTTCCAAGAAATCATAAAATGAAAAGATATTTGGTCCGTGGTGGAAGACCTTCTTCCTCAAGCTCTAGTGGAAGAGGTGAGAGAGAGAGGCTTATCAACACAGTTTTAATATTTTATATGCTACCAACAATGCAATGGAAGAAATCAACTACTAAAGCATAAAGGAAAGACACACATGTACACAAGAGAGACTGAAGCTAATGGATTGTGCCCTAACCCATAAGGTCAGCTCCCTAAAATCAACTAAGTGAAAAAGAAACCAAATGCTCATCTTATTTCATAACCAGTCTTTTACATGAACAATGAAAGTCAGAAATGTCTAATACAAAGCCAAGAGTGCTCTTCCTGCATATAAAATTTGAATCCTAATGAGCTCTTTCTCTTGCCTATTTATGCTAGAGGGCATCTACCAACAACTCCCTAAAAAATAGGTCTTTGTTCCCTTGGAACTCAAGAGAAATGGAGCTTGGCTCCTTCTTATCATTCACTTTCTCGGCTGCCGCTGACTTCGAGTTGTTGGAGGATTATTATGAAGAGATGTTGGCTACTTTTAGGAGTTAAGGAGGTGGTAAACCTCCCTATGATTTCTCCTCGTTGTCTACTACGAACCCTGATATGAAAAATTTCTAAAAAATGGTATTATTCCCTTCATTTTCCTGCATTTAAACCATATTAGGCCTCAAATCATGGCAACCCTTTGTACACCATTCTCACTAAGAAAAATATGACAAAATTTAATTAAATGTGTGTGAGAGAGAGTAATTAAGCTAAAAAGGTGACATTTAACTCCTTTGAATATACCTAATGATGGCCCTCATCATCACCCCCCTACCAAATGGTTGCTCATTCGCTAATCAACTTAGTCCTCTTTCTTCATTTATTTCATGGCCCTCGTAGCTTCTATGACATCCCAAGGTATCATGGAAGGGGTCCCTTCAGGTGGGTAAAACCCTATATTCTTTTCTTCTTCTTTCCATTCCTTGTCCTCCTCAATTTTCTATTTTCTTTCACTTAGCCCCAACAAAAAAGGTGGGATGAGATTTAATCCAAGCCACTTGATCTTCATTGTTTGCATGGATCTTTTGTAGAAGGGTTCTCTTTCCAGGTAAACTCTCAATATTTATGGTGTATGTACTCCAATTCCATTAAACTAAGTGGTAGGCCATTCCATATTCTCTAACATGCCATCACACACTCCTCAATAGTCTATAGATGTCATCATAATGTGAAATTTCCTGTGCTTGGGTGTTGATATATCAGTCTGCAAGGCTAGCATTATTGGCTATCATTTGGTGGTTGTTTATGAACCCTTTAGGGCTTATTAGCTCTGCCTTGATTTGGAGAGGCTCTTTTCCTTCTCCCTTCATCAACTTCTTCACCTCCTCTACCTTGGTTTATTAATTGGCCATCAAAGATGCTAAGGACATCAGCTGCATATCTCCCAACCTAGAGTTTGGGTCCCAGATGTTAATATCAGTTAGGACAAGATTATGCATGTAGAAATCTACCAATTTGGACCTATCTTCTATACTAGACTGACTGCAGAAATCAATAAATTTCCTATATTTTTGGAAAGGAAATGACCCATGTTGTGCTAAATTTTTGATTTGTAACTGTAGCCACTGCTCTTTCAGATAAATGACATAAGAATTTCAAGGATGTATGTGTTGCATTGCCTCCATACAAAGGTCTGCCATAATGGTAATTTGTTTGTCTTTCTGTTGTATTTGGACATTAAATCTCACATTCTCTGCTTGTGCCTCTTTTAGTTGCTCTTTTAGCACTGCCTCTCTAAGCCTGACATTAGCCAAATATCTTCCCATCTCTCTGATTTTTTCTTCCATTATTCCCACATCTTCAACATTTCTAGCTTTCGCAATTTGCATCCATTGGTGGGTGCGCCCCCTATCATTTTCTAGCTCATAGAACAAGGGAATGGAGAGATTATCAGGGATCAGCCTCCCTCCTTCAATGAATTTATAATAGGAGCTTAAGTTTGATTGTGGGCTAGGATGTTGGATTGTTGTAATGTCTTTTGGGACAATTTTTGGAGAGGTCGCCTCTTCTTTTGGATGTTGTACTACAATTGGTTCCTCCTATTTTGTCTCTTGTTTATCAACTTGGACACCATGCCCCTCAACTTCTGTCTCTTGTTCATCAACTTGAGCAATATTCCCTACCAATGGTGCTTTTATCTCCTCCTTTTGGACATTCTACTCTTCCTGTAGCAAATTCAATGTTTCCTGTAGCAATCTTGGGTTTCCTGTAGCATGCCCTATGTTTCCTGTAGCACCTCCTTTCCTTCTCCTTAGAGGTTTGTGGGTGATTGTGCTTATTTCAGGGATGCTAACCTGGAGGAGTTCCTTCTTCTGTAGGTCATAGGTATCTTTGGTAATGTTTTGGGGGAAGTGACCTCTTGAATATTTCCCTCTTTTGGCCCTATTCATTCCCTCTTATTAGGTGACTCCTCAATGGTGATGGGGCTCTTGGTTTGATTTTGATGGCTCCCCTACCTTACCCTGGCACTTTTCCTGGTCTTGAAATACATGGGGGGTCCCTTTTTCTTTTTGTTTTCACAGGGGTGCTTAGAGTGGCTAAAGTGGTAGCCACTTATTTTTCTGTGTTCCCTAGTGAAAGGCTGGTTTGTTGAGGGGAGATGTTAGTGGTAATATTGGGCTCTAGAAGCTCCTCCTATTCTATCTTCTCCTCTTCCTCTTCTTCCTCTTTCTCTTCTATGCTCCTACATATTCTGTGGTTCCTTCCTCTGTCTCCATTTTCTCCTCTTCCTCAGTAGTTACAGTTCCTTCTTCCCCTGCTTTAATGCCCCTTTCTCCAAGGCTAGAGGCAGAGGTATCTCCAGGGGTGATGATATGTGTCCCAATTAAGATTCTTTGTCCATGTCAATGAATGTGGACCAAGGTACAAGGATGTTGAGTCTGTTTAAAGCATCTTCCACTGTGAGTTTAATTAGACCGTGACAAGATAGGTGTTGATATTTCCATTCCCTAACCCTGTGGCTCATATCTCTGATTGGGTGGAGAAGGAAATATGGGATATTCAACCTTTGATCTAAAGTAAAATCCCCTTTGAACCTCTTCTCATGCAATATCCTAAAATGATATCCATAGACTACACTTATTTTGCCCTCACAAGAGATATACTTCATGATATGGTAAGCCACCTCATCCCGTGGGTAAGGCATACTCTCCCTTCTTACCCCATCTTATTTTCAACGTATTCCTCATTGGGCAAGAAGAAAATATTATTGGGAGCATTACTAGAGACTATGTCCTCTATGTTCCATTTGATCCCTGAGGTAAGGTGGTGAATTTGTTGATGAGTTTAGGGGTTATTGTTGATCAACAATTTTCATTGATGTCAACCTAAGAAACACCAGGGGCTAACCCAATATTTCATGGGAATTTAGACCTACCAAATTAATATATTCTGGGTCAATAATGATTTTGATGGTTTCTACTTTTCGAGATGTTTTCGTTGATATATGGCACGCCATGTAATTCTTCACGATTTGAGAGATATTCATGTTTGAAGTTTGTACCCCCAGTTAGTGGGCTAAAACCCCATGGGGTTGGGGCATGGGTCATTGAAAAGTCATAATTAATATTTTTTAAGCTCATAAAATCCCCTTCACGTTCACTTGTTGAAGCCCCTCTCAACTTAAGAATTTATATAAATTGTGATCTTCATTTCTTCCTTAGGCAAGGGATTTCGCCATCTGAAACAAATCATCGTGGAATTTTCGCTCTAATTTTTTTTTCTACGAAGGTTCAGAAGCTTGAACTTTTATGAGGCAACTCCGAAATCCTGAGGAAGCTGAGTAAAAATTTCAGATCAAGGTGCGCAACATTTTGGGAGATATGATCTGTGGAAGTCAGGGTTTTTGCAGGCTCCTGAAATTCATCTCAAAGAAGTGACCTTGGTAAATTCGTCATAACTCTCTCTTTGAGTATCGGATTGGAATTCTGTAAAAATTGGCAGATAGTGCACAGTCTTTACTTTGCGCTCTATCAATTTCATATACAAATTAATAAACAGTGACACTTGGCATGCCGTACAAGTGCGCTCTCCTGAAATAATCCATAATTAGGGCATTGTGAGAGTTTGGGTATAACTCTCTCTTGAAGAATCCAAATTGGGTCAAACCTGTGGAATTGGAAATATGACTCAGACGACTACTACAGGACTGAAAATCAGATATTGAGGATCTGAAATAACAAAGATACACCAGATTCAATATCGAGCTCCTAGAAGGCAAGAAAAAGCTAGATCATGTGTTGTCAAGGGTTGCAAAGGACCAGAATTTCTACGACAGAAAAGAAAAGAAAGGTGCAGCAGAGGGTAGCATGACAAGAGCAGAAACCAAGGTGCATAGCAGCAGCAAGAAGTTCTTCATATGAAGTCTTCAAGTGGGCAGCACTGCATACAATCATTGTAAATGTATCATTGTACAAATTGTACTAGTATCTATCTGCCAAGGGTTGAAGAGGCAGTGTTGGGAGGTATAGGATCATCATTAGGTGGTTGTGTCAAAGTTTGGGTTATGGTCTAGTATATCTTCTTCTTCTACATCATTCTATATCAATGTAAAGTGGACCATTTTCCCTGCTACGGGAGTCCATTCTTCTTTTATTCTTCTATAGGGTGGTTGGGTGGTGCTAGGGTGAGTTTTAGCTCATTGGGTGTTGGGGCATCCGTTCAGTTGACTACTGAAGAATCTCAGGCATTGGAGCATCCATCCAGTGGGAGCTGGAGAATAATTCTTTTCTAGATTCTAGGAAGTTGGAGCTTTATTTTCAATTGGAGTTGAATATTAAAAAATTATTAGAAAAGCATTAGGTGGTTTTTGTCCCGGAGTGGGTTTCCACCTTAAAAACTATGTGCATTTGTGTTCCTCTTGTTTGCTACTATCATTGTACAAACACTGTTAATAATTGAAGATTAAGTAATGCTCTAATTGAAAGGAATACTGATTCACCCCCCCCCCCCTCCTCAGTATTTCCAACAATTGGGATTAGAGCTTGGTTCCTTCAATAGCAGTTTAACAGCATGAAGGAGGTCATGGAGCATACCAAGAATGGTGTACCTCTATTCAATGAAAATAATTATGCACTTTGGAAAGGAAGAATGGAGGTCTATCTCTTGGCGCAAGGTTACGAAGTATGGGACACTGTTCAAAATGGATTTACATCAATCGCGGATGAGCAAGGTCAGAATAATTTTGTAAATGATGCAAAAGCAAAGAATATTATTATCAGTGGACTTATTGAATCTGCTTATCATAAGGTGTTGGGTTGTAAAACCGCAAAAAATGTATGGGACAAGCTTGAGAATACATATGCAGGTGACTCAAATGTCAAAGAAGCAAAGCTTCAAATCTATAGAGAAAAATTTGAGCAACTCAGAATGAAAGAAGATTGCAACATTGCTGCATACTTCCAATACGTTGATGAAATAACTAATACTCTAGAAGGATTGGGAGAGGCAGTTGAAGAGAAGACTATTATACGAAAGATTCTTAGAACATTACCAAGGAGATTCAACCCAAAGGTATCGGTCTTAGAATACAGTGCAAAACTGGACAAAATCAGCAAGGAAGAATTACATGGAGTTCTCATAGCATATGAAATGAGACTTGATGAAGAAAAGGGTACTTCAAATCTAGAAACTGCGTTCGTTGCATCTAAGCAAACCAATAAGGACAAACAAGCTTCAATTGAAATGACATGCACCTGCAAGTGTGAAGAAAAGGGAGATGATGGAGAAGGTCTTTCAGATGAAGAATATGCTTACTTTACAAGAAAACTAAAACCTAGTAAGGGAAAATTCAAAGGTAAACTTCCATTGATATGTTTCGGTTGTGGTGAGGTTGGGAATTTCGTAGCAAAATGTCCAAACAAAAGTGATGGCAACTCAAAAGGAAAGAAAGGCTTTAAGAAATTCAACAAGCAAGGAAAAAATAAAGGATCCAAAAGGAACTTTCTCTCTAAAGAAGATAGCTCATCATCCGATGAAGAAAGTGACAACAAAGAAGAAGCCAATGAGAAAGTATTGTTTATGGCCAAGCACAATAAACAAGAAGTATCAAACAATGAAGAAGAAGGGTTGACCATAGAATAATTTTATGAGGAGGAAATCAAGCTTATAAAAGAGCTCAATGCTGAGAAGATCTGTTTCAATACTCTTGAAGAACAAGTTCAAGGTCTCAAAATTGAGGTTGAAGAACACAAATGTATTGAAGAGTCACTTCAAAAGAAGTTGGAAGAAAGCAACCAAGAAAGGGAAGCATTAGAAGCCAAAGTAGTCTCGCTGCGTAAGGAAGTGAAGAAGGGAAAAATTGTCCAAAACTATGCCAACAACTCAAGGGCATTGGAAGAACTCATCAACAATCAACGATATTACAATGACAGAACTGGCCTCGGTTACAAAGAAGAAGAAGCAGGACCTTCTACAACAAAATACAATGAACCTATGAGATCTGACATACATGAAGACTTCATTGGACAAGATTCGCAAGCACATCCTTGGAAGATGATTCCTCGATGAAGATTTTCATCCAGGTACCAACATATTTTTCATGGCTATTGTTATTCATGTGGAAAATTTGGTCATAAAGCTATAGAATGTCGCACGTACCCTAGGAACCAATACAATTCCAAGAGATTCTTCAAATATGAACCTCCTAGGGCTCAAAAAAACATCAATAGATTTGAACATTTAAGAAATAATATGGAATGTTACAAATGTCAGAACTTTGTACACATAGCCAGAGACTGCAGACTTGAAAATCCTCCAGAAGAATCTTCGAAGCCACAAAATGAACGAACATGGAAGAAGAAGAAGACTGATAATTGTGCTCTCGCTCTCAAGGCTCAAAAAAATAAAGATGTGTGGTATGTTGACAACGGTTTCTCAACGCATATGACTGGAGATAGAAAGAAATTTGTATCTCTAAAAGAGAAGAAGGATGGAACCATATCCTTTGGAAATGATGGATCTTCAAATGTTATAGGATCAGGTACCATCACTCTCGGAAGCAAAGATGTTATAGCCAAGAATGTTCTATTGGTCGAAAACATGAATCACAATCTGCTCAGTGTTGGACAAATGTGTGATCAAGGACACACAATGCTATTCAACTCCACAAAATGTGAAATCAAGAAAGGCAGGTATGGTAAAATTGTGGCTACAGCAAGTCAAGCTCCAAACGACATATATGTTCTGGATGAAGCAACTAAAGCATGTCTACTAGCTAAAGAAGATGAAAGTTGGTTATGGCACAAACAAATGGGTCACATAAAATTTGACAATCTTGTCAGGATAAGCAAAAAGGAAGCAGTATGAGAAATGCCGAAAATCTCAAAACCTTCCAACACACTATGTGAGGCATGTCGGCATGGCAAGCAGACAAAATTCCAATTTAAAACAAAAGAACACTTTTCATCACATCCATTGGAATTGATACATACTGATCTATGTGGTCCTGTGAGAACAAAAGGCTTAGACGGAGAATTATATTTCATGTTAATGATAGATGACTATACCAGGATGACAGCCGTCAATTTCCTAAAGGAAAAATCTGAAGCATTTGAGTGCTTTAAGATCTACAAGGAGTTGGTTGAAAATGAAACTAATTTAAAAATAAAGTGTTTAATATTAGATAATGGTGGAGAATTCACTTCCAAGTTATTTCATCAATACTGTGATGAAAATGGAATAAAAAGGCAATTTTCAACAACACGAACACCTCAGCAAAATGGAGTTGCTGAAAGAAAGAACAGAACCGTATAGGAAATGAGTAGAATAATGTTGAAGGACTCAAAATTGGATGAAAAATTATGGGTTCAAGCAATTGATACGGCAGTCTTCATTATCAACTGAAGTCTTCTCAGAAATAATTGCAACAAGACTCCATATGAATTATGGAAAGGAAAACTAGCTAATGTAAAATATTTCAGAATCTTCGGAAGCAAATGTTATATCAAAAGAGAAGATCAAAATTTGGGTAAGTTTGAATCACGTGTTGATGAAGGTATCTTTGTTGGTTACTCACACAAAAGAAAGGCCTATAAATGCTATAATCTAAGATGAAAACAGATAGTGGAGAGCATAAATGTTACATTTGACGAAGATGGTGTTCTAGCGAGTAATGATGAGGATCTAGAATCTTTGAAACTTGAGACGGAGGCTGAAAAAGACACAGATAAAATTGTAGAACAAGAAGCAACTATCAACGAGGAAGAAGTAAATAATGATCATCAAGATATACTAGAACAACAACAAGAAGCTCCTCCAAGGAGAAAAAAAGAGTGGATTCAAAAGAACCATCCATCAAATCAAATCATTGGTGACATAAATGAAGGTCGACAGCTTCGTTCATCACAACAAGCTCATGTTGCTTTTCTAGCAACCTTTGAGCCTAGTATTTTTGAGGAAGCCAACCAGAATGAACATTGGGTAGTAGCTATGAATGAAGAATTGGATCAAATTGAGAAGAATAACACTTGGGAATTAGTTCCACGACTAAAAGATAAAAATGTCATTGGGACTAAATGGGTGTTCAGGAACAAATTGAATGAAGATGGGTAGGTTACCAGAAACAAAGCAAGATTGGTTTGCAAAGGTTATGCACAAGTGGAAGGAATTGATTTCGACAAAACATTTGCACCAGTTGCCAGAATGGAAGCCATCTGAATGTTTCTTGCCTATGCATGTTCAAGAAAAATCAAAGTCTACCAAATGGATGTTAAGTCAGCATTTTTGAGTGGAGAATTAGAAGAAGAAGTTTACATCGAACAACCAGAAGGTTTTCTACAATCACAAAAAGAAGACTATGTCTGCAGGTTAAAGAAGGCTCTATATGGTCTCAAGCAGGCTCCTAGAGCATGGTATGCTCGTCTTGATGGATATCTACGTCAACAAGGGTTCAAGAAAGGTATTGTTGATAGAAATCTTTATGTACAAACAGATAAAGATAATTTAACAATCGTTGAGGTATATGTGGATGATATAATATTTGGTAGCAATGATGATTGACTAAGTAAGAAATTTTCTACAAGGATGCAAAGTGAGTTTGAGATGTCTTTACTTGGTGAGCTTACATACTTCTTAGGGCTTCAAATATCTCAGCAAGAGAAAGGAATATTTATATGTCAAGCCAAGTACATCAAGGAAATGCTCAAGAAATTCAAAATGGAAGATTGCAAACCTGTCCTTACTCTGATGGTAACAGGTTGCAAACTGAGCATAGACGACTCATCTAAGGATGTGGATCAGAGGTTGTACAGATCTATGATTGGTAGTCTTCTATATGTAACAGCCTCTCGACTAGATGTTATGCAAGCAGTTGGAAAAGTAGCAAGATTCCAAGCAGCACCAAAAGAATCATATATTATTTCCGTCAAAATAATTTTTCGATATCTAAAGGGCACAGAAGAATATGGCTTGTGGTATCCCAAGGGTAACAATCTCATTATTCAAGCCTTTACAGATGCAGATTGGGTAGGAAGCGTTGATGATCGTAAGAGTACTAGTGGAGCAACATTCTATCTAGGTGGTTGTCTCGTATCATGGTTGAGCAAAAAGCAAACTTCAATCTCGTTATCTACAGCGGAAGCAGAATACATTGCAGTAGCATCATGTTGTACTCAAGTCCTTTGGATGAAAAAAACTTTGCAAGATCTTCAAGTACAATTCAATGAGCCTATTCCCATATTCTGTGACAACACTAGTGCCATCAGCATATCCAAGAATCCTGTCATGCATTCAAAAAAAAAAACACATTCTGATCAAATATCATTTTTTTAGATAACAAGTCGCTAAAAACAATATCAAACTTGAGTATGTTTGTACAAAAGAACAAATTGTTGATATCTTCACTAAACCTTTACCTCGTGAAGCATTTGAATATCTTCGTCAAAAGCTTGGGATTCTCCCAAGTTCTCATTAGATTAAAGGTCTGCACGATGGTTGTGTGTCAGGGGGAGTGGAAGTGTGTACAGGTCTGCAGGACGGTTGTGTGTCAGCAGGAGTGGAAGTGTGTACAGGTCCGCAGGATGGTTGTGTTTGAGGGGGAGTTACCCTTTTCCATTGATGTCAAAGGGGGAGAGAATGTTGTAGGAAGAAGTTTCATGATCGCAGGGGGAGTACTTGTATTGCCATCAATTCCAAAGGGGGAGATTGTTGATCAACAGTTGTCATTGATGTCAACCCAAGCAGCACCAGGGGCTAACCCAATATTGCATGGGAATTTTGACCTACCAAATTAATATATTCTGGGTCAATAATGATTTTGATGGTTTCTACTTGTCGAGATGTTTCCTTTGATATATGGCACACCATGTAATTATTCACGGTTTGAGAGATATTCATGTTTGAAGTTTGTACCCCCAGTTAGTGGGCTAAAAACCCATGGGGTTGGGGCATGGGTCATTGAAAAGTCATAATTAATATTTTTTAAGTTCATAAAATACCCCCCACGTTCACTTGTTGAAGCCTCTCTCAACTTAAGCATTTATATAAATTGTGATCTTCATTTCCTCCTTAGGCAAGGGATTTCGCCATCTGAAACAGGTCATCGTGGAATTTTCGCTCTAACTTTTTTTCTACGAAGGTTCAGAAGCTGAAATTTTTATGAGGGGAAGCCGAAATCCAGAGGAAGCTTCAGTAAAAATTTTAGATCAAGGTGCACAATATTTTTGGAGATATGATCTGTAGAAGTCATGGTTTTTGCAAGCTCCTAAAATTCATCTCAAAGAAGGGACCTTGGTAAATTCGTCATAACTCTCTCTCTGAGTATCAGATTGGAATTCCGTAAAAAATGATAGATAGTGCACAGTCTGTAATTTTCTCTCTATCAATTTCAAAGACAAATGAATAAACAGTGACACTTTGCATGCCGTACAAGTGCGCTCTGCTGAAACAATCCATAATTAGGGCATTGTGAGAGATTGGGTATAAATCTCTCTTGAAGAATCCAAATTGGGTCAGACCTATGGAATTGGAAATACGACTCAGAGGAATACTACAGGACCAAAAATCAGATATTGAGGATCTGAAATAACAGAGATACACTAGATTCAATATCGAGCTCCTAGAAGGCAAGAAAAAGCTAGATCATGAGTTGTCAAGGGTTGCAAAGGACTAGACTTTCTACGGCAGAAAAGAAAAGCAAGGTGTAGCAGAGGGTAGCATGACAAGAGCATAAAAAAAGTTGCATAACAACAGCAAGAAGTTCATCATATGAAGTCTTCAAGTGGGCAGCACTGCATACAATCATTGTAAAGGTATCATTGTACTTAGTCATTGTAAATATATTATTGTACAAATTGTACTAGTATCTATCTGCCAAGGGTTGAAGAGGTAGTGTTAGGAGGTCTAGAATCATCATTAGGTGGTTGTGTCAAATTTGGGGTTATGGTCTAGTATATCTTCTTCTTATACATCATTCTATATCATTGTAAAGTGGACCATTTTCCCTGGTATGGGAGTCCATTCTTATTTTATTCTTCTATAGGGTGGTTGGGTGGTGCTAGGGTGAGTTGTAGCTCATTGGGTGTTAGGGCATCCGTTCAGTTGACTACTGAAGAATCTCAAGCGTTGGAGCGTCCATCCAGTGGGAGCTGGAGAAGAATGCTTTTCTAGATTCTAGGAAGTTGGAGCTTTATTTTCAATTGGAGTTGAATATTAAAGAATTATTAGAAAAGCATTAGGTGGTTTTTTTGTTTCGGAGTGGGTTTCCACCTTAAAAACTGTGTGCATTTGTGTTCCTCTTGTTTGCTGCTATCATTGTACAAACACTAATAATAATTGAAGATTAACTAATGCTCTAATTGAAAGGAATAATGATTCACCCCCCCTCTCAGTATTTCCAACAGTTATAGTAATTGCTAATCCTCTTATCACTATGGTGGCACTATCATCTGCTTGAGAGTGAAAGGAAATTACAAAATCTCGAGCCACTTCATGATCATACCCCTTGAGGAGCTCGAAGAATCCCAACCACTGATGGTTTCTGACTATGTCTACAACAGGAGGATGTAACCTAATTCTCTTTGTGTCTGTGGGCTCTCTCTTAGTAAAACCTCCATCCATATTTTGACTGTGTTTGATAGGTGGTGTTCTATGGCTTGTTTTTTCAAATTCACTGTGATATGGGACCTCAAAGGTATGTAATTTCCAGAAGATGTGGTTTTTTTAATCCCCTACCTCCTTATACAACCCTTTAATTATATGAATTATTGTTGTATTGTGTGCAAATTATCATGAAAATTCTTGTACTTTGATGGGGGTAATGGCCACTTACCTCTGCGCTTCTTAAACTTCTGGCTTGAGGGATGGTGTTTGGGTGTTAATATACCATGATGGTGGCTTACATGTCTTCCTAAACATTCTGTGGCTTCCTTGGAAACTTCATGTAGCAGTAGCCGGGTTTCCTGTAGCATTTTCTGCATGAAAAATGCGACAAGGGATCGAAGCTCCTCAGTGTCTCCTGCCTTCATCCTTTTGCTAACTGATCTCGAAATGAATAATAGAGTTAGGGGAAATGAGCCAAAGTACACTTTTTATGTTAAATCGAGCGGGCTTGGAGCATATTGGTGATGTGTATTCAACACGAGGTTTCCATATTTGGGCTGTTGGTCCCACTCGAGCCTATAATTCCCCTTGCCTCGTAATCAGATCCCACTTTTTGTTATCTTTCCCTTGACTAATGTGACAACTTCACATGGCATGAAACTCCACCAAATTATCAGTTTAACTATTGAGGGTGGTCAAGTTAACTGGCCACCTTTTTTCTTATTAAACTCTCTCTTCTCGACATTTATTCATTTAGTCAATTGATGCATAGCGAGAGGGTGAGGGAGTCATACCTGAGCCTACCTGGTTGTTGAAGTGTTGCAAGACCCTTGATGTAGGGATATGGAGCACTGGAATGGTCACAAAGGTTGTCTTTTATTTGATGTGTTTTTATTTTATGAGTAAGGTGCTTACTATCTTTTTGTTTGTTGTGTCTTATGTAGGCACCTCATGGAGACCTTAAGTTGTTGCTACTAATGTAGCTTCCCTTTTGGAGTCCCCTAGTGATCTTCAAGATCAGATCTTCATCACATTTCTTCTGATTTTGATGTGTTGGATGGTGGTCAATATATTCTGGTGCATGCACAAGTGTGCTACAAGAAGTTATCATCTTCATATAGGAGTATCTTTATTACATTTATGGGGCTCAAACTGTCCTAAGGAAGGGAGAAAATATTGTAGAGATGCTAGGGGTGGTGTTAGGATGTTGATGGAGTGGTGTAGTGGAGGAAAACATGAGAGAAGAGGCCTTGTGTGTGCATTTAACACAATCTGACTCACAATGGAAAAATAGAGTGTTTGATGAGGGATTCTTCATGCATGGGATGGGGTGATGGTTAGGGATGGTGGAAATAGGTGGGGATTTATTTATTTATTTTTAATTAATTAATTATTATTATTATTATTATTATTATTATTTATTTATTTTATTTTATTTTATTTTATTTTATTTATTTATTCATTTTATTTTATTTATTTATTTTTATCTTTTTAAATTATTATTATTATTATTATTATTTTAATGTATTTTCTAGGGTCAGAGATCCATGGGTGAGCTTATTTAGCCACAGGTATCCTTCCTGTAGCATTACAAGATTTCCTGTAGCACTACAAGAAATCTTGTAGCAGCCCAGGACATCCAGTAACACTGCAGGAAAAATTGGAATTTTTGCTCACTTGGCGGTAGAGGGATCCCCTTCTCATCCATGGTCATCATCTGAACAACCCAATTGTCATGGAATTTCTCCACTTGATAAGGTCCTAGCCATCTGTTCATTAAATTTCCCTTGAATCTAGAGTCATAGAGCAAAGCCCAATCTCCTTTCTGAAATGTCTTTTCTTTGATGTGTTTGACATGCCAAAATTTCCTCTGTAGCTGGATTACTTCTGTGTGAAGGAGGGCCTGCATTCTAAATTCATCCAAACCATTCAGCTAAAGCAATATTTCTTGCTGTGCCTTTGCGATGTTCAAATCCAACTGAGTTTCCATTCTAAGGGTGTTATACTCAAACTCAATGGAAAGCAAAAATTTATTCCCGTAAACTAGATCATATGGAGTATATCCTGTAGGTATCTTCTAGGTGGTATTGTAAGCCCAAGTGGCCTCCACTAATCCATCTACCCAATATTTTTTGTTGCTTCTCACAACTTTGGTGAGGATATTCTCCAAGTTTCTATTTGTCACTTCCACCCGCCCATTTGCTTGAGGATGATAGGTAGTGGAAGTCTTGTGCTTTATTTTTTGTTGCCTCATGAGGTTCTCAATGAGATGAGATGTGAACTGAGCCCCCTGATTAGTGACTACCTCCTCGGGATATCCAAACTTGTAGAACACATTCTCTTTCAAAAACTCAGACACTTTATCTTATGTTGTTGCCTTTACAGCCCTTGTTTCAACCCACTTGGTCAAGTAATCGGTGCAGACTATGATATATCTTTTCTTCCCGGATGGTGGATCAATGGGTCCAATGAATTCCATGCCCCACTTGTCAAATGGATTTAATGCCACTTGAGGTTGTAGAGATATTTCATCTCTCGGTGTAGGTCTCCCCATCCTCTGACATTGATGACATCTACTGGTGTATCTTTTGGCGTCCTGATGGAGAGTAGGCCAATAATAGCCAACTTGAAAGGCTATGAAGGTTGTCCTATTAGCAGCAAAATTACCCCCACAGGGACCATCATGACATGTTGAGAGGATATCAAATAACCCCTCTTCCCTGACACATCTCCTGAGAATTTGATCTTGTCCCAAATTGAAGAGATTGACACCAATCCAAGTGAAATGGTAGTTTTTTCTTATAATTTTGCTATTTTATTTAGATGAAATGTTTGTAGGAAACCATTCAGCAAACAGGTAGTTGGATATGTCAGAAAACCAAGGAGAGAGTGTTGAGATAGCAAATAGGTGTTCATCCAGAAGCTGATCATCAACCATCCCTTCCTCATTTGTAGATAAAGTTAGTCTAGATAAGAAACATGCAACAACATTCTCTTTTCTTGGCTTATAAACAATGGTCAGATCAAACTGCTGCAATAATAACAACCACCTAATGATTTTAGCATTGACATCAAGTTTTTTCATTAAATATTTGATTGCTGCATGGTCAATATGCACAAAGGTTTGATATCCAGTAATATAATGCCTGAATTTATTTAGGGAATGGAAAATAGCTAAGAGCTCCTTTTTGGTGACAGTGTAGTTTATTTCAGCCTTAGACAAATTATTGCTAATGAAATAAATGGCATAGGGTAATTTATCTTCCAATTGTCCCAAGGATTCCCCCACAACTTTATCCGATGCATCTGTATGGATTTGGAAGGGCAGAACCCAATTGGGACCTTAAAGTATAGGGGAAATGGTTAGTTTTTCCTTGATGATATCAAAAGCTTCCTGACAAAGATTAGACCAACAAAATTCAGAATCCTTGTCCATCAATACAAATAATGGGGAAGAAACTTTTATGAAGTCCTTGATGAACCTCCTATAGATCCAACCAATCCTAAGAAACTTCTGACATCTCTCTTCTTTTGAGCAATAGGTACCATTTTTATGATGGTTATTTTGTTTGGGTCTACCTGTATTCTTGCTTGTGATATGGAGTGGCCTAGGACAATCCCTGCCTTTTAAAAAAAATCACACTTCTCATGACTTAGGGAGAGATGCATGTCAATGCATTTCCTCAACACCTTACCCAGATTGGAGAGATCCTCCTAGAAATCATACCCATAAGGTGTGAAATCATCCATGTAGATCTCCACAGAATCATGGAAAAGTTCTGAAAAAAAGCTTAGGACTGCTCTGTGGAAATTGGAAGGGGCATTGCACAAGCCAAAGGGAAGGACTCTATAAGCGAAGGTGACCCAAGGAAATGTGTATGTGGTCTTGTCCTAGTCCTTAGGGCTGATTTGAATCTAGTTATACCTACTGAATCCATTCAAGAAGGAGAAAAAATTCTTTCCTGCAAGACCATCCAGGACTTGGTCAATGAAGGGCAAAGGGAAATGGTCTTTCTTAGTGGTTTTGTTTAGTTCACAGTAGTCAACACATATTCACTACTTTCCATTCTTCTTTGGGACTAGAGCAATATGAGACACCCATTCACTGTCTGATATGGGGTAAATGAACCCTGCATGCAACAACTTATGTAGTTCATCCTTTACTATGTCCTTTAAGGTTGGGTTCATCCTCCTTTGGGGCTAGCGCACAGGATTGAATCCCTCTTTAATATAGATATGATGTGTGCACATTGAGGGATGCACCCCTTTCATGTCCTTGTAGTCCCAAGAAAAGGCATCTAAGTTTTCCCTCAAGAGATGGAAAAAATGCTCTTCTTATTTGGCCGATAGGGATGAGTTAATATTCATGGATCTACATGGTCCAAATTCGACAACCTTGGTGGCTTTAGAGGTTGAGTCAACTGAGTGAAGCTCAATCCAAGGGTGGCTTTCCGATTCTCTCACTAGGTCATCAAGTGGAATGGCAGTGGGGGGCTGGATTTGGAGGATGTGGTCAATGAGATCATCCTCATCAGGTTGCCCCCCTCTAAGAACAATATCTATGGTACAACTAGGTTAGGGTGTGGTATGGTACACTTCATCTTATTTTTCTTCATCCTCCAACCATAATGGTAGGTCATGGTCAATGGAAGGTTGGTATGGAGGATATAATACTAGTTGTTTGGACAAGGGCCCATTCTTGATAGTCATGTTTCTAGCCCTACAACTGATATAAGCATTGACATTGGCTAACCAAGGTCTTCCTAAAATGAGAGGATATCCATTAAACTTGGCTTTCGGCTAAAGGAATAAGAAGTCGTTGGGATACTCCCAGGAGTCAATGGAGAACATTACATCCTCAACAAATCCTTCCAAAGCTGTTGTGGATCTATCTGCAAGTTGCAGAACTGTGGTGGCCTTTCTCAAGAATCCTTGGAGGTTGAGTTTAAGTATGGTTTCCCTGTCACCACATTGATGGCAGCCCCAATATCAATAAAAGTGTGGGGGATAATGACACCATCGATGTGTACATCTACTTCTAGACTCCCAGGGTCTAGGTACTTAAGGAAGATCACCCTTCCCAACATTAAGTTGGACAACTGTCCTACAACATTGATGGTGGGTTGTCTTTCTTCTTTCTACCAGGTTTTTTAAAGAATTTTTATGTGATGAGCCTATTGTAAATAGGAACATCCTTAATGGCCTTGAGAAGGGGTATTTTTACACACAAATTATTCAGTTCTCCCATAAGTTCAGTCTCTTATGGGGTGTGCTAGCTAGGGTGGATCAATCGCTCAGGAAAAGGAGGTTGATTGGTCTAAGGGTTACTTTCTTCCTTTTCCTCCTCAACCTCTGTAAGTGGAGTTGGAGTGGAGGATGATTGTCCGGGAGCACTCTCCCAGACCTAAGGTTTATTTCATGTATCTCCACAACATAAGTTGGATATGATGTTTCTCCACTGTAAACCTATTGTGCCTGCTTGTTATTCGGGTTTGGATTGGGCTAGGAAGGCATCTGAGGCAAATTAGGTGGAGAAGAATGAGTGAGCTAAGGTTGAGGTTGGGGTGGAGGCAGTAAAGTAGGTGGTTGGTTGAATTGGGGCCTTCACCCTTGATCTGAATATGGGAAAACTTGTTATTTCTATGCAAGCTCCCTCATCAGCATTAAAAATGTGTTTAAGGATCGTCTCATTTAACCATTTGTGAAGGGGTTTATGTGTGTAGTTTCATGTGTTTTTTATGACCAAATTGTGAGTTAATTAACAATTAAAAACTCATGTAAAAACAACTAAAATGAAGAAACATAACTCACAACAATCACATAACACAATGGATGATGATGGAGTTCACTCCTCCTGGGCTACATCTCCATGGACATGCTTTAACTAGTTAGGCCCTCTTGGGATTATGAGTAAAATGTATAATTACAAACATCAGTATTGCTTCAATGGATTTTCTGACTGCACGATTGACTTCAGAACATTCAAATACCCCAAAAATGACTATCCAATCTCTGAATTTGGTTCACATCTCCTCTATGCTTGACCTCCATCCCCGGTGGCCATGGGCTTGTTTAATCTCCAAAGTGACAAAATCACCTTCAGATGTGCTCCAACGCCTCTATAAATTGTGCCACTATGTTCATGACATCAAATACATCAAATAATGACTATTCATTCACTGAAAATGACCTTCAGCTGATCTGGGCATGGCCTTCCCTCATGGTGGCCCTAAGCTTCAAAATTCTTCAACGTGCCAAAAAAACTTGTAGTTGAGCTCCTTTGCCTTTGCAAGATGTTCCACTGGATTAATAGCATGCCAATATGCTAATAATGACTATCCTTGAGCAAATATTGGTAAAAAATTGACCAAGATAGGCCTCATTAAAGTTTCCCCTAGAAAAACTCCACCAAATTTGGCAAACTATAGTTAACTCGAGTTAAATCTGACAACTTCGCCGAAATTGGAGGGACCGCCAAAACTGCAGCCAACATAAGTGCAATTAATTAAGAGATAAGTGTGCTTAATTGCGCACTAATCATAAGTTAGTAGAGGTGCTTAAGACCTAGTCTTATGAGACGGTCTCGTGCGGAGGAGGGCCAACCCCTCTCCGTTATGCTGCCATCAGATCCCACTGCATACAAATACAAAATCTGCAACATACATTTCAACAATATGTACTGTGACTTGTTGGTGGGCAGAGGTCATGGGGTGGAGCCTCGACCTCCACACCTGTAATAGGTTTTTTCCAACACATGCTTCGAATTTCAAACCTTAATGCGTTAAGCTTAATAAGACACATACATTAACCTTTGCTTAATACACCATTCGGATTATGATTCACTTCCACCATAGAATTTGTAATTTAATACAATAAGGTAAGGTTTTAGGATTAATGTATGCCCATCAAAATATGTATGCAAGCCATACCATAATAATAACTTTCAAATGCCAACGTAACATTTGAAAAATAGACTTTACACTTTGGGTTTTGATTTAAAATATGTGGAATTTGATTTAATATAAAATTTTGGAATTCATTATATATATATATATATATATAGAGAGAGAGAGAGAGAGAGAGAGAGAGTGTGGGTTCATGATGAATTGATTTGTTGGAATTATTTTTATTTTTAAAGGTTGGATTATATATATATATATATATATATATATATATATATATATATATATATATATATATATATATATATATATATATATAATCCAACCTTTAAAAATAAAAATAATTCCAACAAATCAATTCATCATGAACCCACACTCAACCTTGGAGGACATTGGGCGATTTTTACCTTCACATACCAAACTGGAAAATCTAGCAGTGACACTTATCACAGTCCCATTGGACTAAAAACTGAAGAATATTTTCTTCATGCTGACTGGACTTCCATGTCATTAGCTGTACCTGTTTTGCAATATATATATATATATATATATATATATATATATATATATATATATTTAAATTTCCCTGTTCTGAACGACGATCAACAAACCATAACTTCCTCATCCGAACTCAGTTTTAAACGAAACAAGTTGCATTGGATTCCTTACGATGGGACGGTCTCTTTCATTATGGTTTGTTGCAATTCTATGCACTTTCATTTTTGAGCTAATTTTTCCTCTGATTTAGATTCTGATCACTCCTTCCCACTGACATGCTTTTAGACCCACAAAATTTGGTTATCTCATAAGAGCTAAACTCTATTTTGTTTCCCAACTTCTATCTTCTTGATTCTACTTGGAAAATTCACTATGACACCACTTGGTCACTAACATGCCTTACCTTGCCTTGCAAATGGCTTAGCTCTTCAACCACTGTTCTCCTTTTGCTGCTAACCCAATCCAACACTTGTTGGTTGCTTGCTAATATAACACTTTTGTTGTGCCAAATCAATCCCTTGGTGCCTCCCCACTGAGAATATTTTTTCTCCTTTGCACAATAAGTGAACTACAACAGATAGATTCCAACAATAGTAAAAAAAACAAGAAAATAAATGACCATTATTTTACCTCCACGATTCCAAATTCCACATCTGGAAGAATTCATTCGCCATATCCTTCTATTCTTGGCGTCACACATAACATGTTCTACAATGGCTGCAAACTTTTTCTCTTTTACATCTTGTCACAAACACACATGCAAGAAACATAACGTGACGACATTCCTCTTGCTCCTTCAAAGCAACAATTTTCACTTCATGTGAACATCACCATGTATGCTCACATATCAATGTCAAAATTCATCAACCAAACACAAGTCGAAAAAACATGCCTCTTCAAAAGACTAACTCTCAATTCAAGCATAAGCATGTACAACATCCTGACGATTCTTTTCCCAAAACAAAAAGAATTTCACATTTCATGAAACAGTTCGCCAACATCTCCTTTCCATCTTTGGAGCCAAAATTAACTCTTCCAAGTCAATATGACATGCATGCAACACACAATCGATCAAAACATGTCGACACTCATGCATGTTCAAGAACAATGAAATCATCAAAATTCCATTGTTCATACACACAAACTCTCATGCATGTATACAATTCTTCAACTCTCTCACAAGCACAATCATAAGTACAAGAACTCCATTCATATGTACATGTACTCAAAGCTGAAATAAACAATTTTTGTTGCAATAAAGTGAGTCAACATACTCCACTTTCAACCACCTTATTGGCATAAACATGCAACATGCATTCCATTGGCAAAGAAATGCATCAACATCAAAAGACATGCAAAACCTTAATTGGATAAGAAATCTAACCATCTCCTACCAAACCATTTCAATGGCACTTCTTTCAACTACACATCATCATCATGTGAATCATCTTGACCCACATAAATTATGTAATATTCTTTTCCATTCTTTCCATTCTCTTTCTCCACCTTCTTCAAATGGCATAGATGACTTGCTAGATACAAAGTCCAACACTTGTCTACAAGATGGCCTTGCTTATGGAAATGAGTGCAAAACAATTGCCTCTTCTTTTCCTGCCTCCTTTGCTTCAAAAGATTCTTGTGCATGGCTATCTTCTTCCAACACCTTGAAACATTATGGTTATTCAAACCACAAAAGGAACATGCAAACTTTCTCCATATCTTATGTGAGAATATGCCATGTTTATCATAATAAAAAACAACTTGATTAAAAGAAGGTTTATACCTTGAACATTCACCTTTGTCGCCTTCTCGAGGAGGTGAATTTGATGAGGTAGTGGCTCTCTTTGGAATACCAACAATGCATTCAAAGACTTTAGAGCTTTCATCATCCTCTTTTTTTCCATTCTCATTAGATGCATACTTATGAGCAACTTCTTGCAAAGTGGGTGTAAACTTTTGCATTCCTCATGAACACAATCTTCACAAGCTTGAGGTAATGAACATGAAGTGAAAGTCCTTCTTGGAACACCTTCATATGCCTTGATGGCTTTGGATCTTTCTCCATCATGTTGTCCATAACCAAGACCCAAATACTTAGGCCTTTTGTCAACAACAATTGGCTCAGCTATGCCTTGTGCATATTTGCCTAATCCTTTACCGTCATAGCCCATATTTAACAATAATTTGGAGCCTATTCCTCTAGTGCGCCTTTCAAAAACACCTACACATTCATTTTGAGAGGAAATTGAAGATAAACTTGAATTGCATACCTATTTTTCAAGTACATGCTTGGCTAAGGCTTTCTTGGCACTATGGAGTTGAGTCTCCATCTCATGCATCCTTTCAAGGTTCTAATTTCCAATATGGAGCTGAGTCTCCATCTCATGCATCTTCTCAAGAAGTTCTTGCTTCTTCTCCTTCATGGAAATCGACTATTCTTGAAGTTTACTTCTCTCCCTCTTATCTTCATACCTCTCTTGTATCCTATCAATCATGATGTAGAGTTTCTACAACATCTCTTTATCAAAGAGTTTTGTTAAGGAGGATTGACTAGAAACAGTGCTTAAGGAAGCTACCATCACACACGAAATTCATATAAATATTCTTTTCTGTGATTTGAGAATCTGAAGTCTCAATCTTGTCCTTCTTCTTCACACATAAACTTGCACAAATTAAAATTATCCTTGCACAAATTCACAAACCAATAGCTATAGAAGCAATAGCTAACCTTGGCTAAAATGAGCTAAAATTTTGCTCTGATAGCAACTTGATCTGACTATGGGAAAATTTTTTATTTCTATGCAAGCTCCCCCATCAGTATTAAAAATGTGTTTAAGGATCGTCTCATTTAACCATTTGTGAAGGGGTTTATGTGTGTTGTTTCATGTGTTTTTTATGATAAAATAGTGAGTTAATTAACAATTAAAAACTCATGTACAAAAATTGAAATGTAGAAACATAACTCACAACAATCACATAACACAATGGATGATGATGGAGTTCACTCCTCCTGGGCTACATCTCCATGGACCTGCTTTAACTAATTAGGCCCTCTTGGGAATATGAGTAAAATGTCTAATTATAAGAAACAATGTTGCTCCAATGGATTTTTTGACTGCACCATTGGCTTCATAACACTCAAATACCCCAAGAATGACTATCCAATCTCTAAATTTGGTTCACAACTCCTATAGGCTTGACCTCCATCCTCGATGGCCATGGGCTTGTTTAATATCCAAAGTGACAAAAGCACCTCCATATGTACTTGTTGTACTATACAACAACCCTCCCTTTTTCTAAATTTTAGAAATAAAATTTAGAAATAGGGTCCCTTTCTTTTTAGAAATAAAACACTTAGAAATAAAATTCATTGTTTTGGAAAATTTCATATTGTTACTAGACAGATTCAACATTCAAAAAATTTATGGTCCGATCTAATATACAAGGCCTTATCATAAAAACAAATCAAAGTTAAAAGTTCAATCGCAATCGGAGAATCGGAGATAACCTTTAAAAGAAATTTCATATGCCCATTTCAAATCTTCCGATGCGATTAGTCCAATCGGAAAATTTCAATCGCTAAGAGTTTAAAACAGTTAATTATAACTTCCGATGCGATGCGGTCAATCGCAATCGATTAATCGGGACAGTCTTCAAGAAACTCTTTACGCTTAGTTGAAATTCCCCGACCCGATGTGCATTTGATAATAAACGCTTTTAAAAGAAAAATCGAACATTTGTTTAAAATATATGGTAGACCCCACCATTAGAGATCGGAAAGATCTGCAATCGCAATCGATCAATCGGGATAAACGTATTGTGATCTTCATTTGCCATTCGAAAACTTCCGATGCGATTCATCTATTTGCATACGAAGATTTTTTGAGTGAATATATTAATATATCACAAGCGCCAAATCTTTATTGGTACGAAGGCATTCAATAACGAATCAAATGAATATGGTTTATGATTTGGTTTTAAATACTTAAGTGTGACCCAAAAGGAGCATTTACGTAATATACGAAACAAATAAATGAAAACCATAAGTTCATAAATCATTCCATTTGAGTGGCTTGTTGATCACGACTGAGAGTTTATTGTCTTGCAGAGCCAAAGAACACCAAGTTCTTTCATTCACAGACAAAGGGAAGCGGTAGCAGACGCATAAATGTCAAAGAGAGGGAGAAGAAACAAGACTGCTCTACCAGTGAAGTTTGCCGAAACTCCTACGGTCTCAAAAGAAAAGCCCATAAAGCTAAGGCTAGTCACAGATACATCATGCCAAGGTCTTGGGAAAATGACATGGGACACAGTCTACAACCTATTTGAAAAAGAAGACCCCAAGGTCACAGTGGAGAAGGCATCAGTTCCAGACGAGGATAGCTCGGATTCTGACTCTGACATCAATGAAAGAACACTTGCAAATTCATTTCTGCATCGAATTGCAGCCAGAGCAAGCATCATGCCTTACTATGATGTAGTTCGATGGGTTATTGACAGTGTAAAGATACAAGATAGAACGTTTGTTTCAGCATCTGGAGTGCCTTTCGGCTCGTTTAAAGCAGAATACTTGAAAGCAATGTACCACCTTCCAGACCCACAGAAGGTGTATAACAAGGAATTTATCAAAGAATTTGCTGATGATAACAAAGTCCAATCCGACCCTATCAGAAATTGGAGGAAAAACCCAGAGAAGCACCGAAATGAAGCATCCGGTATGTATTCCGTAGATTCTCTTCTGCCTCCATATTCCTATGCAGCTGCCATGATGTGTAGGTTATTTGGCAATGATAATTCAGCTAGGTTTTCTATACAAATGGTCCCATTAATCCTAGCTGCTGTGAATTCCGACATTATGGATTGGGCTGTTATTCTTTCTGATAGAATGGCCAATAGAATCCTTGAATACAGACAAGAAAAAACTGCTGGAAATTCTACTCCCTTTTTCTTTTGTGCCTATATTCTTGATGCTATTTGTTTCAATTCCGAATTTCCCTTATTTTGATGGAAATGGACTCCCAAAGACCCTCTTCCAATCCATATTTATCATAAATTGCTTTGGAAGATTCATTTCCAAGCTAATGTATATAGAATCTGTCATGGTTTCCTCATCCCTGTTTTCCAAACCATTTTCAATCGCTTTCCTTTTAGGTTTTCTGATAAAGCTAAAGCCGACCTGTCTGCAATCGGAGATTGGTTTGGGGAGGAAAAATTTACTTACATCAGGGTTTTTGGTAGTATAGTGGAGCCGCATGTTCTTCCGTTTTTTGTTCCAGACAAACTTCTCGCTCAAGAAGTTTCCTATCAATTGACAATTGAAGGTATATCCAAGTCTTTGAATAACAGTAAGAAGAAAATGTGGCCTCAATTCCCACTCAATTGTGGTCATTTCACTCTAAATGATTTCAAGCATGCAGAAAAAGAAGTCTTCAAGATAAGAGGTTGTAAATTTGCAACCAATCCTGGAAGACAATATGATCCAAAAAAGATAGCATTTGATGTCACTGCTTCAGTTTCAATTGCTCGTTTTGAGCATGAACCAGATATGTTCGATGATTTGTTTGTTTCATTAGATAATTTTCCTCGAATTTTTGACTTGGTCAAGTCTAAATTTCAATAGGAGGAAATAAATAAATTTCTCTTATTTAGAAGCCAGAGATTGTTGAGAGTACCTCTGGACCAGCTGAGAACTCAAATCCAAAAATCAGAGACAGAAGGTACATCCGGCCAAACGCTAGTGGAAACATCTACCAGCAAAATCATTACACAATCGGCTGTCAACCAGCCGACCGTACATACTCAAAAAGTGGTCACCATTGATAAACCTGATGTCCCAAAGGAAAATACTGATGATAAATCCAGTCCAAAATTTGGCCAGAGGTCCACTGCTCAAATGACAGACAAATGCACAAATATCAATGATGATGTGCATAATCAAAAGGATGGATCGGATGACAAAAGCACTGAGCAGAGCATAGATAAAGAAAAAGGAAAAGAAATAACTAAGGAGATTATGGTTTCCACTAATCTTGATGTTTCTTCTCAGCTATTAAAACAATATGATCAGTTTGCTCAACATCTTGGATTGCAGGATAAAGATGAAGAACAAATGGAGCAGGATGTTGAAATCATTCCTGAACATCCTACAGGGCATATTGTATTAAAAGTTGAGGAGATCCCTCCTTTGGATGTATTTTACAGCCCTAAACATAAGGCTGTTGTTAAAAGACAAAGAAAGAAAAGAAAAACAGAACAGGGCATATTCTCTACTCCATCAGAGGAGTTTATGAATATTGTTTATAAGAACAATGAAATGAATCCATTTGAAGACCTCACGAAATTGTCTCAGTATACAGGAGCTTATAGTGCTGCAACAGTGGATAAAGTTGTAGAAGTTTCTCAATTGGTAACTCAGAAAGATCTTCACATAGTTTCACTGGAAGAACAGGCTAAGGAGAATCAACAACTGATTAACCAATTGCAACAGCAACTACAGGATCAGACACTCAGGTCTAAAGAATTGGAGAAACAGCTTGCTGAAGAAAAGAAGAAGGTTGATGAAAAGCTTTTAGACAAACAAAAGCAGATAAATGAGGAAATTTCCAAGTTACAAAGTCTGCTACAAAATGAGGAAAATGCAAAAATGATTCAAGAAAAGGAATTTCAAGCAACTTTGGATAAGTTTAAAGATTACCCAAAGTTAAATGAATTCAAATCAGAAGCCCTCGAGGCTAATAAACTATTGACTCAGCAGTTAATTGAATTTTGCTCAAAGCTGTCACAAGCAGAACCTTTATGTGATATTACTTCATCTTTGATCCAAAATATCGTAACTCTTAGACAAGAAAAAGATGATGCCGATGAAAAGATTTCCGAGTTTCTCAACTGGCAGGATACAGAAAAAGGAAAAGAAGCAAATCTTCCTAGGATAGAGGAAAAACACAAAGAAATCTTGTTTACAGAATGGGAATATCAACTAATGAAAGCTGAGAGAGCAATATCCAGGGCCAGAAATATGATGAATAATATCATTCAACTCATAAATGACAGCTTATACTCAATTAATCTCATTTCAGACTGTGTTCCTGGCAGTTTGCCAAAAATAAAAGAAACTGAAGACAGGTGGAGAGAAGAAATGGAAAGGAAAAGTCAACAAATCGGCAAACTTCAAACGATATCCGGGGATAGTATGTGGACTCATTTGATCAAGCCAAACAATCAACAGACAGCTATCAAACTTCTATCAAACGCTGTCGATTGTCTAATTCCAGAATTTTCTGATGCCACCTATGCTGGACAGTTGCATTCTGAGATGAGTCATCCACCAAGACTCCGAGATATGTTGAACATTTGCAACTTGGCTTCATCAAGCGAGGGAGAAAAACAATGAATCAGTTTCATTCAAGATAGCATTTTAGTTTTAAATTTGATAGATTGTAGCAGTAGTATTAGGATTTTGTTATGTAATTTATTATTTAAATCCCTCTCATGCATTTAGAGAGGGATCGGAAGTTGTAATATTTTTGGGATTTGGAGCTAACATTTCTGTACTTCATTCCTTATTATATTTATATGAAAGATCACATCTGGTGATTTTTGTGCTCAAATTATCTTTGAAGTGTTGCATTTTGTGCCTTTGGAGTTAATTTTACATCGGAGTTACTAGATCAGAGTATCACATTTCGTTTGACAGTCTGCAAGATGAATGAGGTATTTTTATCTGTTCATTGTTGATTGTCTCTGTTATATGGTATTCATTTGAAGAATTTGCTATCATTTATATATTTGATTTTCATAATATTTCCTTTTTATATTATCATTTCTGAGTATAATTGGAATGTTATCATTTATAGGCATATATGAATGGTATATAATGATGAATGCAATATGCTAATATAACTCTGTTTAATTTATTAAACAGAGTTATCTTTATTCGTTTCTACACATTTCAATTTAACTAATAATACATTTCCATGATTATTATTAGATTGAAACAATCCTAAGTTGTATTCACATATAATCACCCGGGTTAAAATTAGAATTTCTTTATCAGTATTTATTTTAGATTAGATAGTTTTATTTTCTGTTAATTTAGTCCCATTTTCACCCATCCAATTCAATCCACTTAGTTATAAGGAAACTGGTCCTTTAAATCCAGTCGGAGCCACCATCCCAAACGGAAAAGGAGCTGTCTTAAGGTCCCGACCGGGTGGTTTTCCCCCAATGTTTGAAGCAGAGATTTTCTAGGCTTCAACAGTACTCCAATGCCTCTATAAACTGTAACACTATGTTTAAAACATCAAATACATCAAAAATTGACTATTCATTCACTGAAAACGTCCTTCAGTTGATCTGGGCATGGCATTCCCTCCTAGTGGCCCTGAGCTTCAAAATTCTTCAACATGCCAAAAACACTTGTAGATGTTGAAAATTGTGTTCAACACTCCCCGTGTGTTTCGCGACATGGACTAACCGCCTCTCATGGATCCTAACTCTGGCGATTGTAGCAGAGACCAATGCCTGCAAGTTTTGGTCTAACAACAATTGTGATTCCAAAAAGTGGTATCAGAGCGACAGGTCTCAAATTTGAAACTCACCCACCTCGCGTTGGGGAGGAGATTGTTGGACATTGGGTTCAACACTACCCGTGTGTTTCGCAACATGGACTAACCACCTATCGTGGATCCTAACTCTGTCGATTTTAGCGGAGACTAATGCCTGCGAGTTTTGGTCTAACGGAAATTGTGATTCCAAAAGGTATTGTTAATCTAGGTTGTCATTGATGTCAGTGGCTGGGATGGAAAATATTCTTGAAGATGCCAGAGGATGATTACACTGGAAGACTACCATATCACTGCACTTGATGAAGGACTAGAAGACATACACATGATTACATTTCCTACGTCCGATAATTTGATGATTACATGACAAATCTCCAATGATGTGAAGCTTGATGCCCTAATGATGAAGACTACATAATGATGCTCCATTTGATTGATGAAATATCTCTACACTATCTTAAGGACAACTGACCTAGTGACCCTATATTGAAGAAGGTAAGGACATGATGATGGTGATCCTATGTTGAAGAAGGCTAGGACATGATTATGAAGACAATCAACAAAGAAATCAAACCATGAAGAAGCCCTACACTCAAAGGCATTCTGCTCTGCCTCCATATTTGCAGTAATAAATTACCAAAAACATTAAAAAATATTTTCACCATCTTAGAAGAAGCATCTCATTATGAAACCTTCACCATCCTATAGAGCATAATTTTAGCTTTCCAACAAGCTCTTACACGTCCCAAAACTCCCAACGCTTGATGAGATATTGAATTTTTAAGTTAAGAAAAATTAATTCTGAGCTGACCTGTGCTAGCCTACACATGTCAGCCCTTCACCCAACAGTCACGTCTTTTCATGAGGACAAACTACTATAAATATGTGGCTAGGGTACTCGCATTTCTACAGAACAGAGAACTTGGATTCTTCTGAAGTTTCGGTGAAGAGTAATCACAGAAGGACAGAACAACAAGGAAGCCAAGAAGAATATATTTGGGTTGTTTTTCTATCATTCAAGCTAATTATATTTATGTTTGGGCAAGGTGATTGCTGTGACTCGGATCTGTGGACAACATTGTTGTGGGAGCACTTTGTGGCAAAAAAAACTTAGTTTTAGACCTATTTAGTGTCCAGAATTCGGACTTTACCACAGAACCTATTTGAAATTGTGCCACTGTCTCTCGGGTTTATAACAGCATACCTGTGTGATCACCCTCAGACCTGTCACAAAATTTATGCTCGGACACCACCACACAGACCATCTGACCTTGGCAAAAGAGCTTTTGTTTTGTCACGGAACTTCGGGTTAAGAGGACAAAACTTCAGTCCAAGCCATTGTCACCATCACAAGGAACTCACATCTCAGATTTTTGGAGTGTCCCATCTGTATGTGGAGAACTTGGATATAGATAAAACTGTGGAGTGATCATACTACTGTGGAGACCTATAGCTTATTGAAGACTTGTGACCATACTAACTGTGATATACATATTACTGTGGAGACCTGTGATCATACTAGCTGTGGTATATAACTGTGAGCATATAAGTGTTCAGACTTGTAGCTTATTGATCTACATAATAGTGCATTCTTGGAAGTGCTCATACAAGCTTGTGAAATACTCAGTGTATTGACTAGTTAAAGAGCTTGGGTAGTCTTCCGGTGGAAACCTATCTGTGGTAGCTTGGACGCAATTGTAAGAGGCTCAGATAGTCCTAATCAAGCTTGGAATTAACATCTCTTGACAATATTGTGTGGATTTGAAGTTGCCTTGGGGATACTCTTGAAGACAACCTCGGAGTGGCCTTTTGTACTGATTTAAGGATTTATAAAGGAGACCTTGGAGCATCATTGAAGCCATCGCTTGGTTAATATAGTGAAGATCTTGGAATCTTAAAGAATTGTTACGCAGGTCAAAAAGGAAACCTTTGAGCATTGTTGAAGACACCCTTGGAGAATTCTTGAAGAAGAGGCATAAAATAGGTGCAGAACTTGGGTTACTTGTTGAAGACACCTTAAAGGTCTTGGAAATATTATTGGAGACCATGATGCATTGCTAATGTCATCATGAGGTGACCTTGGAGAAAGTGTTTGGGTGATATGAAGAGCAGTGGAGACACATTCATGAGAAGACAAGTGTTGTCATTGATGACGTGACCTGGAGACTAAGTGAGGAGACAGTTGAATATTTACATGGCTCATTGAAGAAGACTTTGGGAGCTGTGAATAATAAACAAACATATTTTGACGAAGTGAAATTGAGGGTTGGAGCCTCATAGAGATAAGGTCGGTGCCTTGGAAGATAGGGTTGGAGCCCTAGATGATTGGATTCCTTAAGAAACCAGGTCGGAGCCTGTACCAGAGATAGGGTTGGATCCCTAGAGGTTGGTGCCTCAAACTGATAAGGTTGGAGCCTTGGGAATTCCAATTCGGTGCTTAGCATAATACAGGTTGGAGCCTGGGGAATTGAAGATTGGTGTCTTCATCTAGGGTTGGAGCCCTGCACAAATATTGTACTTAATTTATGAATATTAATAAAATCATTTATTATTATTGTTCATTAGTGTTCTAAATATAAGTGATCTAATTGGTAAAAATAACAATTGGAAAGAAATATTGATTAACCCCCCTCTCAGTATTTCCAACAATTGGTTTCAGACCCAGTAACTTCACTCAAAGCCTAACAACTTGAAGGTTTATCATTAGAACACAAATGGCAAAGCCAAGGAAGAAAGTCTCCAATCCTCCTAAAGATGTGTCTTCCACAACCATCGAAATTGAAGTCAATTAATTTGCTAAGGCTCCATTTTTCAATGGAAATTTTGATATATGGGAGGCAAGAATGAGGAATTTCTTGAAGACTCAAGGAATTGAAGTTTGGAAATCAGTGATTACTAATGACACGATGGACGAAGAATACAAGGAGCACAATACAAGAGAAATGAAGACAATTTTGAATGGGTTACCAAATTCTGTGAAGGCCAATTTTGAAAAATGTTCGTCAGCAAAATTCATATGGGACAAACTTCATGATCTTTACTCAAAAGGAGTGTTGACAATGATCTCTAGTCAAGACGATGATGGAAAACAAGAAATAAGTCCAGAATCCATCAAGGAAGTTGAAGATAGAGATGACAACAAGGCTAAACAAGACCTAGAAGATGAAGAGAATAAAGAAGACTTTGAAGAAGATCTCTTGAATAAACTTATGGATTTCATGGAAAATATTAATAGATTGAAAAAGGAAAATGAGGAACTTAAGAAGAAAGCACAATTCAGTGACCAAAACAAGACAAGGAAGGAAGTTGACCTTGTCAAGCTTCAAGTTCAAGAAAGAGATGAGGAGCTCACCAAAATTAAGGAGGAATTTCATCAAAACAATAGAAAACATCATGAAGAAGTCATATCTATGACAAGTCGATTGGATAAGGCAAAGAAAATGGAAGAAACTTTGTCAAGCCACCTTGAACAAAGAGTTAAAATCTTGAGCAATCTTGAAACAGAGATTGGTCAATACAAGGAAGAGGTCTCCTCTCTTAGATCTCAACTAGAAGAAGCAAGGAAACAAGCGCAAGGAGCCGAGAAGGTGATGGAAACTTTGGCATTCATAGAAGGACAAGTTGATGAAGCGGAAAAGGAGAGAAACACCATGATATTCCAACTAGAAGAAAAGGATGAAGAAATCTTCAAACTAAAATTAGACATCAATATTCTCAAGGCCGAAACATGTGAAGCGAAAATAATAAAAGAAGAAATGGTGAGTAGTCTAGCAAAGGAGAATAAAGAAGTCTTCATAATGAAATCAAATATCATCTCCCTTCAAATCGAAGTAAATGAAGCAATAAGGATGATGGAGGAAATGAAGAAGCAACTACTTATGAAAGATGAAGATTGTGAAAAGTTGAAAGGAGAAATTGTATTTCTTGAAAAGGAAGTTGAATTTTTGAATAAAAACTTGAAAAGCTCTCAAACCCTAGATGACATCCTAAGTCAGCAAAGGTCTCCCCTTGATAAATCAGGTCTCAGCTATGCAGGTGAATCCTCAAGCAAGAATGATAATGCTTCAAACAAAAAAGATGTGAGGAACCTAGAAAGAAATGTTGATGCTCCCAGTTCCAACAAAGGCAAGGAGAAGAATCAAGACAACAATGGAAGATATTTTACTCTAAGGAGACTTGCATATGGTGTCAAGAATAAAAAAGGCAATGAATATCATCAAAGAATCCCAAGGCAAAAAGACTTCAAGAGTACTTCAAGGAACTCTTCATCACCCAGGTACCAAAGTATATCTCTTGGATATTTCTATTCTTGTACAAAATTTGGGCCCGTGGCAAAATATTGTAGGGAATATCACAAAGACAAATATAATGGTCCCCGTCAATCTCCTCGAAGCAATTTTTCAAGAAGAAGTCATGATTTCTTTATTCATGAACAATATAGAGTGCTTTAATTGCCATAACATTGGACATATTTCACGTGATTGTAACTTGAATTAGGCCCCTACACAAGCTATAACCATGCCATAAAAGAAAGTTACACAATTATGGAGAAGGAAACAAGTTGAATCCGAAAGTCTCTTGAACACTCCAGCGAACAACACATGTTGTTGACTAGATGAATTCGTCCTTGATATTCCAAGTGATTGATAATGAAAGTCTACGAAAATGAGACCATGCATACATTTAAGGGAGTATGTGATTCTTGAGCTTTCTTGCAGAAGTTATGCGTGAATGGGACTTATGAAATCTTTGATGAGTCACACATGGACATTCATATTTTGATAGATCATCTCTCAAGAGCAACTCCATTGAAGAACATGTTTCCAATATTGACTTCTTCCACACGATCACAAGGCATCAATATTTCTTGAAGCTAGAGGAGGATATGCAAGCAGGGGGAGTTGGTTCATCACATGAAGAAATGCAAACACATCATTGACCACATTTCTAGAAAGAAAGAGCACCATGATAGCGGGAGTAATGTACCTATGAAGAACTACTATTCATGAAGAAAAGAAGCAGCTTGTTAGGGGGATTACTCGGGCATCCCATTTTTCATTGATGTCAAAGGGGGAGAGAATGTTGAAAGGGCAAGAATATTTCCATAAATGACAAAAGGGGAGATTGTTAATCTAGGTTGTCTTTGATGTCAATAGTTGATGCCAGTGGCTGGGATGGAAAATATTTTTGAAGATGACAGAGGATGATTACAATGGAAGACTACCATATCACTGCACTTGATGAAGGACTAGAAGACATACACATGATTACATGTCCTACCTTCGATAATTTTATGACATGACAAATATCCAATGATGTGAAGCTTGATTCCCTAATGATGAAGACTGCATAATGATGCTCCATTTGATTGATGAAATATCTCTGCACTACCTTAAGGACAACTGACCTAGTGACTCTATATTGAAGAAGGCAAGGACATGATGATGGTGATCTTATGTTGAAGAAGGCTAGGACATGATTATGAAGACAATCAACGAAGAAATAAAACCATGAAGAAGCCCTACACTCAAAGGCATTCTACTCTGCCTCCATCTTTGCACTAATAAATGACTAGATACATTAAAAAATATTTTCACCATCTTAGAAGAAGCATCTCATTATGAAACCTTCACCATCCTATAGAGCATAATTTTAGCTTTCCAACAAGCTCTTACACGTCCCAAAACTCCCAACAGTTGATGAGATATTGAATTTTTAAGTTAAGAAAAATTAATTCTGACCCAACCTGTGCTAGCCTACTCATGTCGGCCCTTCATCCAATAGTCACGTATTTTCATGAGGACATGCTAATATAAATATGTGGCTAGGGTACTCACATTTCTACAGAACAAAGAACTTGGATTCTTCTGAAGTTTCGGTGAAGAGTAATCACAGAAGGACAGAACAACAAGGAAGCCAAGAAGAATATATTTGGGTTGTTTTTCTATCATTCAAGCTAATTATATTTCTGTTTGGGCAAGGTGATTGATGTGACTCAGATCTGTGGACAACATTGTTGTGGGAGCACTATGTGGCAAACAAAACTTAGTTTCAGACCTGTTTGGTGCCCATAATTCGGACTTTACCATAGAACCTATTTGAAACGGTGCCTGTGTATCTCGAGTCTATAACATCATACCTGTGTGATCACCCTCAGACCTGTCACAAAATTTGTGCTCAGACACCACCACACAGACCATATGACCTTGGAAAAATAGCTTTTGTTTTGTCACAGAACTTCGGGTTAAGAGGACAGACCTTCAGTCCGAGCCATTGTCACCATCACAAGGAACTCACATTTCAGATTTTTGGAGTGTCCCATCTATATGTGGAGAACTTGGATATAGATACAACTATGGAGTGATCATACTACTATGGAGACCTTTAGCTTATTGCAAGACTTGTAACCATACTAACTGTGATATACATATTACTGTGGATACCTGTGATCATACTAGCTGTGGTATATAACTGTGAGCATATAAGTGTTCAGACTTGTAGCTTATTGATCTACAGAATAGTGCATTCTTGGAAGTGCTCAGACAAGCTTGTGAAATACTCAGTGTATTGACTAGTTAAAGAGCTTGGGTAGTCTGCCGATGGAAGCCTATGTGTGGTAGCTTGGATGCACTTGTAAGAGGCCTAGATAGTTCTATTCAAGCTTGGAATTAACATCTCTTGACAGTATTGTGTGGATTGGAAGTTGCCTTGGGAATACTCTTGAAGACAACCTCGGAGTGGCCTTTTGTACTGATTTAAGGATTTATAAAGGAGACCTTGGAGCATCATTGAAGCCATCACTTGGTTAATATAGTGAAGATCTTGGAAGAAGTATCTTGGAGTCTTAAAGAATTGTTATGCAGGTCAAAAAGGAAACCTTTGAGCATTGTTGAAGACACCCTTGGAGAATTATTGAAGAAGAGACTTAAAACAGGTGCAGAACTTGGGTTACTTGTTGAAGACTCCTTAAAGGTCTTGGAAATATTATTGGAGACCATGATGCATTGCTAATGTCATCATGAGGTGACCTTGGGGAAAGTGTTTGGGTGATATGAAGAGCAGTGGAGACACATTCATGAGAAGACAAGTGTTGTCATTGATGACGTGACATGGAGACTAAGTGAGGAGATAATTGAAGATTTACATGGCTCATTGAAGAAGACTTTGGGAGGCGTGAAGAATAACCAAACATATTTTGACGGAGTGAAATTGAGGGTTGGAGCCCAAGAGGTTGGAGCCTCATAGAGACAGGGTTGGTGCCTTGGAAGATAGGGTTGGAGCCCTAGAGGATTGGAGTCCTCAAGAAACCAGGTCGGTGCCTATACCAGAGATAGGGTTGGAGCCTTAGAGGTTGGTGCCTCAAATTGACAAGGTTGGAGCCTTGGGAAGTCCAAGTCGGTGCTTGGAATAATACAGGTTGGAGCTTTGGGAATTGAATATTGGTGTCTTCATCTAGGGTTGGAGCCCTACACAAATATTGCACTTAATTTATGAATATTAATAAAACCATTTATTCTTATTGTTCATTTGTTTTCTAAATATAAGTGATCTAATTGGTAAAAATAACAATTGGAAAGAAATATTGATTTACCCCCCTCTCAGTATTTCCAACAATTGGTTTCAGAGCTAGTACCTTCACTCAAAGCCTAACAACTTGAAGGTTGATCATTAGAACACAAATGGCAAAGCCAGGGAAGAAAGTCTCCAATCCTCCTAAAGATGTGTCTTCCACAACCATCGAAATTGAAGTAAATCAATTTGCTAAGGCTCCATTTTTCAATGGAAATTTTGATATATGGGAGGCAAGAATGAGGAATTTCTTGAAGACTCAAGGAATTGAAGTTTGGAAATCAGTGATTACTAATGACATGATGGACGAAGAATCCAAGGAGTACAACACAAGAGCAATGAAGACAATTTTGAATGGGTTACCAAATTCTGTGAAGACCAATTTTGAAAAATGTTCGTCAGCAAAAGTCATATGGGACAAACTTCATGATCTTTACTCAAAAGGAGCGTTGACAATTATCTCTATTCAAGACGATGATGGAAAATAAGAAAGAAGTCTAGAATCCATCAAGGAATTTGAAGATAAGAGAGATGACAACAAGGCTAAAGAAGACCTAGAAGATGAAGAGAACAAAGAATACTTTGAAGAAGATCTCTTGAATAAAATTATGGCTTCCAAGGAAGAGATTAACAAATTGAAAAAGGAAAATGAGGAACTTAAGAAGAAAGCGCAATTCAGTGACCAAAACAAGACAAGGAAGGAAGTTGACCTTGTCAAGCTTCAAGTTTAAGAAAGAGATGAGGAGCTCACCAAAATTAAGGAGGAATTTCATCAAAATAATAGAAAACATCATGAAGAAGTCATATCTATGACAAATAAATTAGATAAGGCAAAGAAAAGGGAGTAAACTTTGTCAAGCCACCTTGAACAAAGAGTTAAGAGCTTGAGCGATCTTGAAGCAGAGATTGGTCAATACAAGGAAGAGGTCTCCTTTCTTAGATCTCAACTAGAAGAAGCAAGGAAACAAGTGCAAGGAGCCGAGAAGGTGATGGAAACTTTGGCATTCATATAAGGACAAGTTGATGAAGCGAAAAAGGATAGAAACACCATGATAAGTCAACTAGAAGAAAAGGATGAAGAAATCTTCAAACTAAAATTAGACATCAATCTTCTCAAGGCCGAAACATGTGAAGCGAAAACAATAAAAGAAGAAATGGTGAGCAAAGGATAGCAAAGGAGAATGAAGAAGTTTTCATAATGAAATCAAATATCATCTCCCTTAAAATCGAAGCACATGAAGCAACAAGGATGATGGAAGAAATGAAGAAGCAACTACTTATGAAAGATGAATATTGTGAAAAGTTGAAAGGAGAAATTGTCTTTCTTGAAAAGGAAGTTGAATTGTTGAATACAAACTTGAAAAGCTCTCAAACCCTATATGACATCCTAATTCAGCAAAGGTCTCCCCTTGATAAATCAGGTCTTGGCTATGCTGGTGAATCCTCAAGCAAGAATGTTAATGCTTCAAACAACAAAGATGTGAGGAACCTAGAAATAAATGTTGATGCTCCTAGTTCCAACAAAGGCAAGGAGAAGAATCAAGACAACAATGGAAGAAATTATACTCTAAGGAGACTTGCATATGGTGTCAAGAATACAAAAGGCAATGAATATCATCAAAGAATCCCAAGGCAAAAAGACTTCAAGAGTACTTCAAGGAACTCTTCATCACCCAGGTACCAAAGTATATTTCTTGGATATTGCTATTCTTGTACAAACTTTGGGCACGTGGAAAAAGATTGTAGGGCATATCACAAAGACAAATATAATGGTCCCCGTCAATCTCCTCGAAGCAATTTTTCAAGAAGAAGTCATTATTTCTTATTCATGAACAAGATAGAGTGCTTTAATTGGCATAACATTGGACATATTGCAAGTGGTTGTAACTTGACTTGGGCCCCTACACAAGCTAGAACAATGCCAGAAAAGAAAGTTACACAAGTATGGAGAAGGAAACAAGTTGAATCCGGAAGTCTCTTGAACACTCCAGTGAACAACACATGTTGTTGAATAGGTGAATTTGTCCTTGATATTCCAAGTGATTGATAATGAAAGTCTACGAAAATGAGACCATGCATACAGTTAGGGGGAGTATGTGATTCTTGAGCTTTCTTGCAGAAGTTATGCGTGAATGGGACTTATGAAATCTTTGATGAGTCACACATGGACATTCATCTTTTGATAGATCATCTCTTAGGAGCAGCTCCATTTAAGAACATGTTTCCAATATTGAATTCTTCCGCCCGATCACAAGGCATCAATATTTCTTGAAGCTAGAGGAGGATATGCAGGTAGGGGGAGTTGGTTCATCACATGAAGAAATGAAAACACGTCATTGACCACATTTCCAGAAATAAATATCACCGTGATAGGGGGAGTAACGTGCCTATGAAGAACTACTATTCATGAAGAAAAGAAGCATCTTGTCAGGGGGAGTACTCGGGCACCCAATTTTCCATTGATGTCAAAGGGGGAGAGAATGTTGAAAGGGCAAGAATATTTCCATAAATGACAAAGGGGGAGATTGTTAATCTAGGTTGTCATTGATGTCAGTGGCTAGGATGGAAAATATTCTTGAAGATGTCAGAGGATGATTACAATGGAAGACTACCATATCATTGCACTTGATGAAGGACTAGAATACATACACATGATTACCTGTCCTACCTCCAATAATTTGATGATGACATGACAAATTTCCAATGATGTGAAGCTTGATGCCCTAATGATGAAGACTGCATAGTGATGCTCCATTTGATTGATGAAATATCTCTGCACTATCTTAAGGACAACTGACCTATTGACCCTATATTTAAGGAGGCAAGGACATGATGATGGTGATCCTATTTTGAAGAAGGCTAGGACATGATTATGAAGACAATCAACGAAGAAATCAAACCATGAAGAAGCCCTACACTCAAAGGCGTTCTGATCTACCTCCATTTTTGCACTAATAAATGGGCAAACACTTTAAAAAATATTTTCACCATCTTAGAAAAAGCATCTCATTATGAAACCTTCACCATCATATAGAGCATAATTTTAGCTTCCCAACAAGCTCTTACACGTCCCAAAACTCCCAATGGTTGATGAGATATTGAATTTTTAAGTTAAGAAAAATTAATTCTGAGCCGACCTGTGCTAGCCTACTCATGTCGGACCTTCACCCAATAGTCACGTCTTTTCATGTGGACAGAGTAATATAAATATGTGGCTAGGGTACTCGCATTTCTACAGAACAAAGAACTTGGATTCTTCTGAAGTTTATGTTAAGAGTAATCACAGATGGACAGAACAACAAGGAAGCCAAGAAGAATATATTTGGGTTGTTTTTCTATCATTCAAGCTAATTATATTTCTGTTTGGGCAAGATGATTGTTGTGACACAGATCTGTGGATAATATTGTTGTGAGAGCACTCTATGGCAAAAAAAACTTAGTTTTAGACCTGTTTGGTGCCCAGAATTCTGACTTTACCACATAACCTATTTGAAACTGTGCGAGTGTATCTCGGGTCTATAACAGCATACCTGTGTGATCACCCTCAGACTTGTCACAAAATTTGTGGCTCGGACACCACCACACAGACCATCTAACCTTGGCAAAATAGCTTTTGTTTTGTCACATAACTTCAAGTTAAGAGGACAAACCTTCAGTCCAAGCCATTGTCACCATCACAAGGAACTCACATCTCAGATTTTTGGAGTGTCTCATCTATATATGGAGAACTCTGAAATAGATACAACTGTGGAGTGATCATACTACTACGGAGACCTGTAGCTTATTGCAAAACTTGTGACCATACTAGCTGTGATATACATATTACTGTGGAGACCTGTGATCATACTGGTTGTGGTATACAGCTGTGAGCATATAATTGTTTAGACCTGTAGCTTATTGATCTACAGAACAATGCATTATTGGAAGTGCTCAGACAAGCTTGTGAAATACTCAGTGTATTGAATAGTTAAAGAGCTTGGGTAGTCTACCAGTGTAAGCCTATTTGTGGTAGCTTGGACGCACTTGTAAGAGGCCTAGATAGTTCTAATCAAGCTTGGAATTAACATCTCTTGACAGTATTGTGTGGGTTAGAAGTTGCCTTGGGGATACTCTTGAAGACAACCTCAGAGTGGCCTTTTGTACTGATTTAAGGATTTATAAAGGAGACCTTGGAGCATCATTGAAGCCATCACTTGGTTAATATAGTGAAGATATTGGAAGAAGTATCTTGGAGTCTTAAAGAATTGTTATGCAGGTCAAAAAGGAAACCTTTGGGCATTTTTGAAGACACCCTTGGAGAATTATTGAAGAGGAGGCTTAAAGCAGGTGCAGAACTTGGGTTACTTGTTGAAGACACCTTGAAGGTCTTGGAAATATTATTGGAGACCATGATGCATTGCTAATGTCATCATGAGGTGACCTTGGAGAAAGTGTTTGGGTGATATGAAGAGCAGTGGAGACACATTCATGAGAAGACAAGTGTTATCATTGATGACGTGACGTGGAGACTAAGCGAGGAGATAGTTGAAGATTTACATGGCTCATTGAAGAAGACTTTGGGAGCCTTGAAGAATAACCAAACATATTTTGACGGAGTGAAATTGAGGGTTGGAGCCCAAGAGGTTGGAGCCTCATAGAGACAAGGTCGGTGCCTTGGAAGATAGGGTTGGAGCCCTAGAGGATTGGAGTCCTCAAGAAACCAGGTCAGAGCCTGTACCAGAGATAGGGTTGGAGCCTTAGAGGTTGGTGCCTCAAACTGACAAGGTTGGAGCCTTGGGAAGTCCAAGTCGGTGCTTGGCATAAAATAGGTTGGAGCCTGGGGGATTGAAGATTGGTGTCTTCATCTAGGGTTAGAGCCCTACACAAATATTGTACGTAATTTATGAATATTAATAAAATCATTTATTCTTATTGTTCATTTGTGTTCTAAATATAAGTGATCTAATTAGTAAAAATAACAATTGGAAAGAAATACTGATTCACCCCCCTCTCAGTATTTCCAACAGTAGATGAGATCCTTTGCCTCTGAAAGCTATTCCAATGGATTTATAGCATGCCAATATACTAAGAATGACTATCCTTGAGAAAAAATTTGTTGAAAATGTACCAAGAGAAGCCTCAGTAAAGTCCCCCCTAGAAAAACTCCACCAAATCTAGAAAACTGGAGTTAATTGGAGTTAAATGTGGAAACTCCGCCGAAATTGGAGGGACCGTCAAAACTGCCACCAGCATGAGCATAGTTAATTAAGAGATAAGTGTGCTTAACTGCACACTAATCCAAAGTCAGTAGAGGCGCCTAAGACCTGGTCTTATGAGACGGTCTCATGCGGAGGAGGGTTTTCCCCTCTCCATTCTACCGCCCTCAGATCCCACTGCATACAAATACAAAATCCACGGCCAACAATTTGTACTGTGACATGTTAGTATACGGGTAGATTGGTAGGGCGGAGGTCACGGGGTCGAACCCCGACCTCTACACCCGTAATAGGTTTTTTCCAATGCGTGCTCCGAATTTCAATCCTTAATGCGTTAACCTTAATAATATGCATACATTAACCTTTGATTAAAATGCCATTCGAATTATGATTCGCTTCCACAATAGCATTTGATTAATATGCCATCTGAATTATGATTCGCTTTCACCATAGCATTTGTAATTTAATACAATAAGATAAGGTTTTGGGATTAATGTATGCCCATCAAAATATGTATGCGAACCATACCATAATAATAACTTTCAAACGCCAACGTAATATTTGAAAATAGAATTTACACTTTGGGTTTTGATTTAAAATATGTGGAATGATTTAAAATATTTGGAATTTGATTTAATATAAAGTTTTCGAATTAATTATAATATATATATAATCCAACCTTAAAAAAAAAATTCCAACACATCAATTCATTACACTTTCAAACGCCAACGTAATATTTGAAAATAGAATTTACACTTTGGGTTTTGATTTAAAATATGTGGAATGATTTAAAATATTTGGAATTTGATTTAATATAAAGTTTTCGAATTAATTATAATATATATATAATCCAACCTTAAAAAAAAAATTCCAACACATCAATTCATTATGAACCCACACTCAACTTTGGAGGACATTGGGCGATTTTTACCTTCACAAACCAAACTAGCGAATTCAACAGTGATACTTGTCACAGTCCCATAGGACTAAAAACTGAAGAAGATTTTTTGCATGCTGACTGGACTACCATGTCATCAACTGTACCTGTTCTACAAATTTTATTTATTTATTTATAAATTTGTGTGTTCTGAATGGCGATCAACACACCATAACTTCCTCATCCGAACTCGGTTTTCAATGAAATGAGTTGCGTTGGATTCCTTGCGACGGGCCGACTGCTTTCATAATGGTTTGGTGCAATTCTAAGAACTTTCATTTTGATCTAATTTTTGCCTCTGATCCAGATTCTGATCGACCCTTGTGATGGGTTGCTCCACTGAGGTCGTTGAGGAACATATTGCTGGAAAGGTTGATTTACATGTTGAGGGTGATATGGAGTGGCATAAGGCCAAGCATGAGGTGTAGACCATGATGTAAGAGTGGAGGAATACCAAGGCTTCATAGGTGCATTCTGGTTTTCATGGTAGTAGGGGTAAGGTGCACCTTTCATGCACTGCTGATATGGCCAAGGTCCTTGAGGCATCCTCTGATTTATGAAACAATTTTTCTCTGGTCCTCCTTCCCCAAATTTATATACAAATTTGAGACTAGGTAAGGAGGGACATTTATCTGTGGCATGAGTCTCTTCACAAACTAAGAAAACCTCTATGACATTCAATGAACATTCATTTTGAGGGTGTTTTCTGGTATATTTAGAGAAAAAGATAGCTAAGGCCCTCTCTGCTTCCTCTTGTTTCCTCTTAATTTTCATTGTGTCCATTTTCAAAGAAAAGGTGTGCAACATCTCACTTTTGAAGTCCTCCAACATGTTTCCAATCTCATGCTCGACGGAGCTGGAAGAGGAAGGGGTGTTGTTAATGCTTTGGCTAGCTCTACCTTTCTTCCTAGCTAACCTAGAGTGGTTTCTAAATACAATCTTGATGTCCTCATAAGGTAGCTGGTATATATCTCCTTCAGACAACATATTAAGGGTTTCTATCACCTCTTCCCTGATCCCTCAAAGAAGTACCAATTTGAGTGATCGAGATCAAAGGTGCAGTTGTCTCTTTTATAATTCAGTTGGAATATTTCTTCATAATCCTCTAGGGATTCAATAGGTCTCAAGGTCATCCTAAATATATCCTCCTTGGTCTCTTAAGACCTGCAGTAGTCTCTATATTTGTTTTTTAAGGATTATTTCATCTGTGCCCAGGTAGTGATATTATTCCTAGGCACACCCATGAACCAGCGCAAGGCTGCATCCTTGAGGGTGGATGAGATCAATTTCAGCTTTTTCTCATCTGAGGCATAGTCATAAGTCTTGTAGACAACAAAAAAATTAAACATGAAAGTGTTAGGGTCCTCAGAAGTTAGGCCATAGAAATTTGGAAGGGATTAGGGACTAATGTTCTTCATTCTATTTTATCCATCAGTTTCTCTAATGGGAAAGACTCCTTGGTCCCTAGTTCCTGCCATGGCTTTAATTAGTGAAGCAGGTTCCTCTGGTGAAGCAAGTTCCTATTCTTCCCCAAAAGGTTTTCAAAGTTTTAAAGTGGCTCATCTAGAGGGCCTTCTACCTCACAGTCATTAAAGAAGAGTGAAGGGTGACTGTGTGGGGATATGGGGGCTTTTGTAAGAATTTATCTTGGTTGTCCCTACTCCTACAAGGTATGAAAGTAAAAAAAAATTTGTATTTTTCAATATTTTGGAACTGAATGTAAAAAATAAATTAGAAAATAATGCATAAGCAGAAACAAACATCTACTTAGACAACTCCCCAACAATAGTTCCAAAAAGTGGTGAGCCCTAGTATTGAACCAAGAGTGCTGTAACTCCCAGAGGCTACTCAAATTTACTTTATCAACCTGGGGTTCATACAAAATTGGAGGTGACAATGCTATATGCACAACAAATGAGCTCTCTCATGCCATCCTCATCTTAGGTATAAAATGAGGTGCTAGGGTTATTCTGAAAAAGGAATTTTGTCACACTTCTAACTGCAACCTAAGACTGAAAGCAGATCATAACCATTACTCTATTGGCAAGAAAAGGAACTACTCTAGATCACACTGATTCATCTAACTATTTTCTACTTTTGCAGGAAAGAAAGGTTCACACTTATGATAGTACAATAAAGGAAATTACACTAAGTGGAATTCATTGTCTAGATTACTTAATTAATATGTAGAAATGGGAACTACTCTAGAGCACACATGTTGAGCAAATGACTAACCACACTTTGAAATAGCTCTGTTTTGCAGCAAAAGAAGAAGGCGCTTGGGTGGTCTAAGGGTGTCTCTGGACCAATGATTCAGGGCTGGACGTCTACTGGTGGATTTTCTAGGCTTAGGTGAGGTGGAGGAAAGATTTTGGGATGAAGGATAGGGTGTTTGGCACTACTATACAGAGCTTCTACAGGATTCCAATAGTGCTACAAGAAGTCTTGTAATGCTACAAGAAATAGGTCGAGAGGGTTTGGAGGCTCGAAATGATGGAAAGAAGGTCATGAGAGGTAAGGGAATGGTGGATACAAGTGCATGGAGGATGACCAACCCTTTGGACCAAGCTCAGAGCTCTCAAAATGCATATCTTGAACCCAAAAGGCTTCTCTCGGTTGTGTGATGATGACCTCAAAAACAGGGCTCTGGGTGACTTGAATGGAAGGTATATGATGGAGGGTGGAAAATCAAGATGATGGTGCTGAAGGGGTCCTTCTCTGCTGCTCTATCCAAACCTTCAAACAAAACATCTACTCATGTATTCATCATCAAAAAAATTATTTGAGAAATGGTGGAAAATATGAGTTGAATTTGAATAGATCTACCTATGCATTTGAAACAAAAAGATACCTCTGAAACTACAACATATTCATGATAAGAAAAGCAAAAACTATCCTAACTTTTATAAGAAATCATAAAATGAAAACATTTTTGTTCTGTGGTGGAATACCTTCCTCCTTAAGCTCCAATGGAAGAGGTGAGAGAGAAAGGCTTAGCAGCACAATTTTAATATTTTATATGCTACAAAAAATGCAGTGGAAGAAATCAACTACTGAAGCATAAAGGAAAGAAAAAAATGTACATAAGAGATACTTAAGCCAATGGAATGGTCCCTAACCCACAATCTCAAGTCCCTGAAATCAACCTACTGGAAAGGAAACCAAATGCTCATCTTATTTCATAACCAATCTTTTACATGAATAATGAAAGTAAAAAATGTCTAATACAAAGCCAAGAGTGCTCTTCTTGCATATAAAATCCAAATCATAATGAGCTCTTTCACTTGTCTATTTATGCTAGAGGGTAGCTACCAACAACTCCCTAAAAATTAGGTCTTTGTTCCCTTGGAACTTGAGAAAAGTGGAGCTTGGATCCTTCTTATCATTCACTTGCTCGGTTGCCTTTGACCTCGAGCTATTGGAGGAGGATCTTAAAGAGATATTGGTTTCTTTTAGGAGTTAAGGTGGAGGTCAACTTCCCTATTATTTCTCCTCACTGTCTACTTCGAGCCCTGATATGGAATCTTTCTCAAAAATGGCATTATTCCCTTCTTTTTCCTACATTTAAGCCATATTAGGCCTCAAATCATGACAACCCTTTTTACACCATTCTCACTAAGAAAAACATGATAAAATGAAATTAAATGTGTGAGAGACAGTAATTAAGCTAAAAAGGTGACATTTTAACTCCTTAGAATATACCTAATGATGGCCCTCATCAAAAAGTTTGATTTTTCCTCGGACAAAAAAAAAAAAACTCTCTAGTTAGCATTGCATTTTCCCTTTTCTAGTTCTTTGGATTGGTCGAAAATTGAAAATATTGTCTGCTCATTTTATTTCCAATTGAGGTTGGATCATTGGTAAAGTATTGTGTGAAACCCAATGTTTAAGATCACCCTCCAAGAAGGTTATCATGGGTTTTTTTTGGCTCAACGAAGCTCTACAATTGCAACTACAACCGAAATTGGAGTTTGAAGCCATGAAATCAAAGGTTGAACATTGTGGACACCATGAACCAAAGGGTTGAGACAGTTAGAGGCACTACGAGAAATTTTGGATGCGAACATGGTTGAATTACCTAACTGGGAACCTTGAGGGTGAACCACAAGTGCAAACCCCCCCTTTCCAGTTGATGTCATGGGTCACCCCCCCGCAATCCATGAGATCATGGATCTTGGTAGCACAGTCTCTATTGTTTGATTGATTGGGTAGAACCACATGCTATAATTCTGAGTGATATTAGAAAAGGGAGGGGTCACTCCCCCTCCCTTTTCTAATATAAGAGGATACCCCTCCACCCCATGCAATTCATACTAGTTGTTTATTTGTGTGAATGATCGTGGTCGTTGAACCTAGGTCCACGCTGATAAACCACACCAACACTAAATTGGACCAGGTCGCTTGGGTTAATCCCTGACCAAGGAATTTGGAAAGAAAAGAGCGTTATGGTTTTTGGCCTTGTGGGTAGAAGAAATGACGTGGGCTTGACGAGAGGGCTTCAGTGCCACCAAAAAGCAAGGAAAGATCTTGTAGTGCGGATTTCTTGACAACCAATAGCCTTGATTTAGTTATCTTGAAAATGAAACTAAGCTTCTATAGTAAAATCATCACACATATTAATATGATTTCCCTAGCTCCTCGACCCATCCTCTCCAAAAAAATGTGAAACATGCCCTAGTGTTGGTAAAGCATCCCCATCGAATGAAACATCCATGATAATAGAGGATGAAGTTCCAACTAGCATGTTGTAAAGAGAGGAACCTATAGCAAGTGGCACAATGGATGTGGGGTGTTGGTGGTGTTTATGTCACATTTTAGAGGACTACACAAATCCTATTGACTCTACATAAGATATTTGATTCATCATCAAAATTTCTCTTTAGCAATTACATCTTTATTAATCATTGCTAGAATCAAAATTTTTCATTAGTACATACTGGTGGTGTATCTCTATCAAGCTTAGCATTATCTCAATGCACTTATGAAAAGTAAAAGGTCGAAAACTAGCTTTTAGTGTTGATATGGTCACCACCAAGGAGCATATATTTAGTGAGAGACATAGATTACATTTGAAGCCTCACCCATTGCATGTTGAGAAACCTGAAGCCAATAAATAGGATGAGAAACAAACTTTGTTCATTGGGACATACTTGTTATGGTAACATTATAACTTGACAATGTAATCAACTCCCTTTCTCAAGTTTTGAGCAAATTTAACACACTCCTTCCAATATTGTTGTTGGTTGGCACATGGTTGGTTGGAATGCATGTGCACTGTTTTTTATTAATTGTGATGTTTTTCTATTTACATGCTCTCATCCTCATTCTAAGAATCATAACCCATGTGGAGTGATACTTTGTCTTGATACATTTTTCTTGGATGAATACTCATTTTATAGTTAGTCTGGTGCCTCTCTTAAACAACAACAAGTATTGTGGGGAAGTTGTCCATTTAAACTAGGAGGAAATGGTACAAAAAATAAGACACCAAGAAGTAGAGGATAATAAATAACATAATTCAGCTAATGGATTATTACCTCTTTTTGTGTTTAGAAAGCTTATATCATTCTATATCAGAATCATACCCTGTGACCAACTTGAAACTTACACAAAACCTAATTTTAATCATGTCACTTCTTATACTTAGCATTAGCTTTTCATAAAACATCATGTACTTGTTGTTGGATATTTTGTATTTTTTCAATAATTTTTTATTTATGTCTAACTCTTTATGGGAATGGGACAAATTTTATTATGTTTCTGCAATTGGAGAGCTACATCAAGTGTGACCAATGTTTGGAACCCAAAACATAAATAAAAAGAGTGTGGCCAATGGAAATGTGAAGAGTTATGTCATGGAGCCTGATAATGGGGGACCTCCATATTGATATAAAATTAAATTGCCTAGGGGTTCATAACCCATGGTGTCAGTAATGTGGGCCAATTGAATCCTTGAAGCACCACTTCTAGTTCCAATCACTTGCTAGGAATATATAGGCTAGGGTCAAGTCTATCTAGCATTACTTTTTTCCTACCTCTCTCTCTGGGAAGGCCACCTTTATTAGGAAACCACCTTTCATGGGTCATAGAGTTTCAATCCATGTCAATGATTATCAAAGTTGAAGTGATTTTTTGAGTCTATAAAAGATGAAATCATTTGTGTTTAATGGTGTTGTATCATCTCACCAATCTTCGTGGTCTAATGTGGTTCAATTTGATCAAGTAGTTCTTAGTATAGTCTTGAAAGGTGTGCCTTGCAATGAAGCACCTAAGGTAGATTCTACACTATAGGCATGGGCCCCCTTGTACCATGAGTAGGATGTCATTAAAACAACTAGGTGTTTAAAAACCTAGAATTTTCGACTAACCAAGCCCACATAAGCTTCCCTCCATCACTAGCTTGGTCTACTATAGATTTGTTGGGTTGGTAAAATCACCCATAGTTATCCCTACCAATGAGAAAATAAATAGGTCCAGAAGAGGCACAAGAGATAGCGTAGCAAGTTTCCTAGAATTCCATAGGTGAACAAATAGTTCAACCGTGCTAGATATAAAAATCATAATGGGGTCTAAGCTTTTGGAGCCCCTTACTGATGGGTGTGGCCTCATTGTGGCTATTGATGTTGATCCTTTGGTTGCAAGTTAGGGAAGGCCCCAAATGATCATCAAATCATGCTCCAATGGATGGAATGGTTGTTGAATAGTCTCATCTTGTTTGGGCTCGTGCCCTTGTTTATGCTTGTGACTATGGTTTCTCAAGGTGTTTTAGCTTAATTCATCCCCATATTATTTTTGTAGTATGCCTATAACATTGAATACATGAGGGCATGTTGGGTAATAAACAAACTGATTTTAAGTTTTGCATTGAATTGTGGAGGCTACTTAGGCAACTCACTTATTTTCATATTCAAGCTTGAACATATAGCCTATTAATAAATTTTAAAGGACACTTTATTTTTTCATATTGAAGGAGTTATGTTCTAGTTTAATTGAACATGAAGAATACTTTTATCCCATATGTGTGGATGTTTGGATTTATACATCTCAAGGATATGTGAATCCATCATGTTGAGTATCTCAAGGGATGGAAATTGAGTTGGTCAACTTTGTATCCATCGTGATCCAAACATTGGACTTGAAAATACTAAGAAACTTGTTGTCCCTATCAATAATAATGATCTTTGGCAACACAAAATGAAGTGAAGCATGCTCTAAGAAGATCTTATCAATTCATTATGATTGTGACACTCTTCTTCCAAGGTGCCAAAATTTCCATCTTAGAAAACAATCAATAACCACAAAAGAAAATATTGTGACCATGCATGGTTGATGGAAGACTAACAAAAAGCCCACGGAGTCTTAGTCCCACGGTTTATTTGGAGTGGTTGCGAGAGTTTCTAACCTTGTTTCTTGATTACAAGTTTGGTGATGGAGTATGCAATGCCAATAGAACTAGTACTTCTAAAACACTACCTATGTCTTCTCCATTTTAAGATTCCATGCCACCACATTGTAGTGTGCCGCCAAAATCATTTTATTGTTCTTCCTAAATGAACACAAAAATGAACTAGATGAAATTCCAATTTGGAGGTAAAAATTTCAAACATTTTTCATGTGAATTGTGTGTAGTATGCAACAGTGGAGTCAAGATCATTGGCATAGCCCCAAGGCTACTTTAAATTTTCATGTCCAAAGGACTTCAGGAACATGGTTAGCGCCAAAACTAAAGTTGTATTGAGGCTGTCTATAACGTGAATAGAGTTTCCTTTCTTCTACTCAATGTTTAGGTGGAATTCTTAAAGGTATACAAACCACTTCTTATGGAATTCTCACAACTCTTCCTACATATAAATAAATTGAAAGGCATATGATCAATGTTGATGAGAATTTCCTTTCCCAAAATAGAATGATTCCATTTCCCATAGAAAATGGATTAAATCACCTTGTCATAGGTTGGGTATATGTGAACCATGTCATGGAGTGTCTTTTTATAATAAGCCACCATATGTCCATGCTAAGTAATCTATCAATGGCATAATATAAGATATTTATCTTAATATTGAACAATTGTTGTAGGTATGGAGAAACAAGGATTGGCACTAAGAAAGACAACACTTTACCAATGAAATATGGTCTTGGTTTGACCATTTATCACCTAGTTTAGGGTTCAAGAGACATGAGAGAACCCTAGCACAAAATTTTAATAAAAAGTTCGCAAGGCCAAAGAACCTGCAAAGCTATATTGGTGTATTCGGGTACAAAGAATTGTGGATGAATTGGATCTTGGTTGAATCCAAATTAACTCCACACTCTTTCATGATACCCTATGATCTGGATTTATTCAGGAACACAATAATATATAGAAATAAACATAAACACATGGATGCAGCGGAAATAAAACTTCATTTCATTAATATCATATAACAGAAATATGCTTACAGACATCATGAAAATAAATTAGCTAGGGCGCTGGTAGCTTATCTCTAAGGAGAGATGTGGTGGCTACATGCCTCTGAATTGTGTTATAATGAGGCTCGAAGGCCTATTTATTGTTGAGAAACAATGGAAAATCCTAAACATCTAAAAACCTAACCCTAGGAGATGAAGTGCCAAAAGTATTGGCCATGTTTGGGTAATTTGGTACATCAACTTCCCGGGGACGTCACTTTGGAATATGATCTCTATTTGACGCACTCAATACCTCGTTAGAAATATCTATTTGAGGACTACAACTTTTGATGTGAATAAAATCGAAGGAACTTATGTTTCTCCCTATTTTCCCAAAAATCGGCGTTTAGGACCTCAAAACGGCTCCAGAAGTTCAGGACCCGAAAAACTGCTAAAAATAATAAACTGTGCTATAATCAAGGAAACTGAAAAACTGAAAGAAAAAATGGTGGGGGTCCAAATGGAATAGGAGGTTGGCCACCAATATCCACCCGGATCATTCCTCCCCCCTTAGGAGGCAATGGTCCCCATTGCGTTGAGTTCCTCCATGAGATCTGTAATGTCGGGTGTGTCCAATAATGGGGGAAAGTATGGACGAAGGTGATCCACATTGAACATTGGGTGTTGGCCAAGGAATGGTGGAATGTTGAGCTGAAATGCATTGCCTCCCACAACCTTGGTGATGTTGTATGGTCTATATCAGAGGGGCCCAACAAAGCTCTCTTTTTGCAAATGTAGCCGAACTGTGTCACCCACCTAGAAGTTATGTGGAACCTGATGCTGATCATGTCACTGCTTGTACTTGGCATTATATTTCTCTGAGATTTCATGGAATTGCTGGCATATGTGCTAGATGCGTTCAATAAAGCTGGTTTCTTTATCAGTCTCAGAGAATACATGTGTGGATTCTATCTGTGTGGTCGTATGAGGTATAGTAACATCAGGTAGTGATGCACCTGGGGTCAGATCAATGGAGTGCTTAACCTAACAGTGTAGAGGAACCTTTGTGGGTGAGGAGAAAATTTCCTCGTATTCTCCCACGACTTTTTCCATCTGCTGCTACCGTGCAGGGGGGCCTGTTTCAAGGCTGTGACCATAATCTTTTTCCTGCCTTGTGGACGAGTTGTAATGAAAATAAATTTCCTGGTTTGGGAAACAATCTTACTGCGTTGTTTTGCAGTAGTCAAATTAGTCAAATAGATGGTAGGAGGCGGGTTACCTCTGGTATCCTATACAATTTATTTCCCAAAGTAATAATAACAGAATGAGACCAAGATTCATACACAACATGTCACTTCCAAAAGTAAGGTTGGCCCAATAATGCATCAGCCACATCAAGAGGAGCAACATCACATAATACCTCATCAGTGAATGGCTTGATGCTGTATGGAAGGCGACACTGTTGGCGGATGCAGAGATATATTTCTTGGTGAAGCTACTAGATGGTATACAACTGCAGGGTGTGCTATGTTTGGTAGGCCAATCTGATTTACGACGTCTGCTGAAATGAGGTTCTTTTGGATTCCGCTATCGACAATAAATTGCAGTGGAGAGCCCTTCACCCTCATCTGCGAATGGAAGAGGCGCCCCCCCTCCTCTAGATTATCAGGATCCTCCCTCTGGAGCTTATTGGTGGAAATAATGACACTGATATCCACATCAATAATCTGATTCCCTTTGTCATCGCCCTTGTTTGGTTCTGACCCAGGATCAAAACATGCATCTGATTCGGGTGCCTTTGGCTCGGTCATTAGCAAGTGTTTGGCCCGGCACTCGTTTGTGCTGTGAATGGGGCTGTTATGAAATTCACACCACTTTCCCATGTCCTTGTTTGGATTTGTGGTGGTGTTCCGAGTCACCCCGCTTTGGATTTTCCCCTTGTTCTACGATTTGGGGGTGCATTTCCCTTGCTTTGGATTTGTGAATCCAAAGTCTCACTTATTTTTATTAAATTTATGCTCAATCTTGGCGGCATAGCGATATGCTGTGCCAAGTGAGGTAATGTCGAGGAGCACCATTTCTTCCTGAATGTATATGTGCAAACAACTATGGTACTTTAGCACCAAATGTCTCTCTGAATCTTTAATACCCAACTTTTTGTGCAGAGTATGGAACAAATTTGTCAGTTCGTGCACATCTTGATCCCTTTGCTGCAACATTGTGGTCCATTGGATGTACTTGTCCTCATAGCTCCCCACGAGGTAATGTTGTTCCTTGATGCCGTCTCAAAACGAATTCCAAGTGGGTGTGACCGAGAACAGAGAGAGCTCCCTCTCATCCTTTTGTTCATAGTAGGTTTCCCATTGATCTTTGACATGGGGGGTGGCTTTGAGGAGTGCAAAAGTAATATTTTCTCGGTCGGAGAAATCATGGACTGAGAAATAACCCTCCAAAAAATTCAACCATATATCTACAAATTCTACATCTATCTGGCCTTCAAAAACAGGAATGTTGAGATTGACTTGTACCTTGAAACCAGTGGCACCTCCAGAGTGGATGATGGATGTAGATGCATCGCTAGTGGGCAACCATTGAAGAATCTGGGAAAATTTATCCATCATTGCGTTCCTATATTTATCGAGGGCTTCCTCGAGCAATAATTTGATAGGATCTCGTGCTCCTTTGTCTTTATTTTCTTCTACCATGGAAGGTCTTCGGGGTTTGCGAGGTTGATCTTGCAAGGGTTCAACTAGATCAAGCCCTAACTCCTTATACCCTGACCTCATTGAGGACATGCAAAGAAAAAAAGAGAAAGAGAAGACTGCTCTGATACCACTGATCCAGATTTATGCAAGAACACAATAATATATAGAAATAAACATAAACATAGGGATGCAGTGTAAATAAAACTTCATTTCATTAATATCATATTACATAAATATGCTTATAGACATAATGGAAATAAACTAGCTAGGGCGCTAGTAGCTTATCTTTGAGAAGTGATATGGTGGCTACATGCCTTTTAACTGTGTTACAATGAGGCTCGAAGGCCTATTTATTGTTGATAAAAAATGTAAAAACCTAAACATCCAAAAACCTAACCCTAGGAGATGAAGCACCAAAACTATTGGCCCTATTTGGGTAAACTGGTACAGCAACTTCTCGGGGATGTAACTTTGGCATATGATCTCCGTTTAACGCACTCAATACCTCGTTAGAAATATATATCTGAGGACTAAAAATTTTGACGTGAGAAACATCAAAGGAAATTCCATGTTGCTCCTATTTTTCAAAAAAAATTCGTTTAGGGCCTCAAAATGGCTCTGGAAGTTGAGAACCCGAAAAAATGCTAAAATTAGTAAACGGTGCTATAATTAAGGAAACTAAAAAACTGAAAGAAACAATGGTGGGGTCCAAATGAAATAAGTGGGTGGCCACCAATATCCACATAGATCACCCTAGATATTGAATCATTTTCATGTCAAATGAGCACTTCTCTATGTTAGCATATAACTAAGTGCCTTAAGGTGTTCAACACTTATTGAATGTGTTGTAGATACTCTTCTTAAGTTTTTTTGAAGAGGAGGATGCCATCAAGGTATGAAATCACAAAATATTTTTTAAACAATTATAGAATATTATCCATCATCCTTGTGAACTTTCTTGGATAATTAGTTAATTCAAATGGCATGAACAAACTTTCCTTAGACTTGAAGGTTGTCTTCCACACACCATTCACCTTAATTGACACCCAATGATAACTTGAATTAAGATCAATATTATCTAAAAACATGGTGCCTTTAAGTTGAATAAGCATATTATCCATATGTGGGATGGGATATTTGTCCCTGATTAAGATGTTGTTCAAGGCTCTACAATTATTATAGAATTTACATGTCCCATATCTCTTTTGAACCAAAAAAACTAGGCCCCTGCCAATGATGATATTTTTTGAATTGAACCCTTTTGTATCAACTCTTAAACTTGGATTCCGATTTCATGATGCTATAGAAGTGAGAATGTATATATAGTACCTCTAGATAGAAGATAAATTGATCTCAAATCAATAGCATGTATCACATGATAATGTAGATGCACTCTTACAATTGAGGTGAATTTATCTTTGTATTATTCAATGTATCATATATGCATAAAGGGATAACTTGTAGAGGCCTTTGTAGTCACAATGATTTTCACTCTCTCCAACAAGACAATAATGAGGACAAATATCCTAGTTTGAGATATTATCTTCATGCACTACTTAGTAATGATCAAAGATAATGTGGTAGTCAAAGTTATTTTTGATATCCTTTAATTAATATATCGGGGTAATAATGACAGGCTTATATTAGTAAGCAACATGATGCTCCCACCTACGTAGTTATCCTAAAATAACATCTCGACATTAAGTTGGAAATGACACACAATACTTCATCTTTGAAGGGCCTAATGGAACACTATAAGAAACATTGTTGAATGGTGCAGATGTTTCACTCCCAACTCAACCAACCAATGATATATCATTAGGGGCTTACCATCATTAAAACTCCATATTCTTAATGACCTTTATTGAGATCAAACTATCATAAATGCCACTATCAACAATGAAATACAATGGTGACCCCTTCAAGCACACATTTGAGTGGGATAAGCACTCACCTTCATAGATCTCCTTTAGTTATTATTGTTTGACCTTAACAATAACACCAAGTTTTGTATTAGCTATTTGTTATCTCCTATCTATGGACTCTTGTGTCTTTAATGCTACAGTGAAATTTGAGACTTTGAGCTCCAATAATAGTCAATATCTAGAATGACATTTGTTATTGACATGCTTACATATTTTCTAGGTATCACATCAGTTGCATTTATCCTTCTTTTGCTTCCCATTCTTCTTATTTTCATGTTGTTGTGATAGTTTGTTCAAAGGTTGGTTATCTTTTCTCTAAGGGTCAATTCATCCCTTATTCTTGTTTTGTTTATATTGATTTCCAAAACTAAACCCTATTTTTACCCTTATGTTGAAATTTGTCATTAATGTTAAAGGCATAAGAGTAAGACACTCCTAGCAAAGAGATATCCATAAAATCCATTTTTGTTTGTATGTATTTGTGTAAGCCACTACAATGTTTGACAACCAAGTGAAACTCAAAGTCATCGATACCTAACTTATAATGCAAGGTATGAAGGTGTTGGGATACCCTAGAAAAATATGTTGTTTACCTCAGCATAAAGTTTCCCATCTCATGTAATATTTTTCATAGTTTCCAGTGGGATAATATTCCTTCTTGATGACATTAACAAAATCCCTAAAGTCGGTTATCCTACATATATTTCAAAATCATCATTGCATTCTTACACATGGTAAGTATCCCAATAATGTTTGACATGAAAAGGAACTTTTAGAGTGTGAAGATCATCTTTAGATATTGGAAGAGTTATTTAGCTAGCTTAACCATCTCTCAAAAGCTTCAACATCTATATTTCCTTCAGATAAAAGAATATCAAAATTAACTTGCACCATGAATAATGGTACTCCTTTAAATGAATACTTGGAAAATGTGTCTTTGTTATTTTTAGGTTTTGTTTAAAGATATTGACAAAATAATCAATCATTTTATTCCTCTATCACTCAAGTGCTTAATACAAGATGAGCCCATTTCTCTAAACTTAATATCGATGACTATTATTTGTTCCTTGTTTAGGTCGATTATTTGTATCTTTTTTTACCATTTATCTTATGATATAGTTTCAAATAGAATTGTGTTGGGATTAGAGGTTATATTATACTTATAAAAAATATGGTTGAAAACATATTTTATGAATGAAAAAGGCTTATGAAATGAGAGTATTTCACAAGAAATACTATGCATTTATTTAAATATAATGGTGAAAAAGAATATGTGTGTGTGTGTGGAAAAATTATCTATATCATGCCACTCCAAGCAGGGAGAAGACCATAAGAGATTGTGTAGAAGAGAGAAGAGGATATCAATATTTCTACCTAGTCAAGGTTTTAAAAATTCATGGTTTCAAGTTTGTTGTTGTAGTTGTTGTTTTTTTCTTTTTCTAATTCTATTTGTATCTCTTTAATTTTTTAGAGGATAGCTAAATCTACCCTTTAATATGCCACTCCCATTTGGATTCTTACAATAGATAAATACTGGTCAATATGTGTGATAAATTTAACTAATATATTTTGGAATTAAATAATAGCTTTGGCATTTCTCAGGATTAGGATGACATATAGATAGAATTGATGGTTTACATCTAAGAGGTATTGAGATGACCAATATTGCAAAAGGGGTAACTAATTATTGTCATTTCATCATAGTTTCAAAATGATGAAATTATGATGCCTGTACATTTATACAAATCCTCATAGAAACCCAAGGAAATTTTATAGTTGCCTTCATGATATACGACTATGGAGATTGAGAGGTTCAGAGAATAAGAATGAGAAGGAGGCATGTTTTCATGCACACATAGAATGTTACATGTGCATAATAAATATGCACATGGTTCATGAAATTGTAGTGATTAAAAATCATAAACTAATTTGTGAATAGATGTTGGGTGAATATAAAGTCAAGGCCAAACATCTTATAATGTTGCGCTCTATGGGAAGAGTTATTTCCAGCCATATTTTCACTATTTTTCATATACATCATAATGGTGGAGATAAATATCATGTTGAGGCCAAATAAATGTGCTCTTCTCCACTATTTAATTTTGTCAATCCAAATATTAGTTATTAATCATATGCTTAATTTTAGTTCCAACAATCCCATAGTCACACCACTTGCTCTTTCTGGTTGGACCATTCAACTTATGTTTATGTTATATGTCTCAAACACTTTGCCTCTTTATTGACTCTATATTTTTGGATGTCTTCCAAGGCAAGTTTTCATAGGTTAGGTCTTTTTTTCTTGCACCCTTATCTCATGGTTATTGTTGAGGGAGATAACATTAATGGACCCTGAACTGTCCTTTCCATTATTTATTTTTTTGATCTAGGATTCACTCCTCATATATTATTTTCGTCTAGACATTTTTTTTCCACTATTAGTGTTCAGGTCTTAATTTAAATCAATATTTTACATTTCACATATTGCTTTATATAAGAGTTTATTTCATGGTCCCACACTATATCGACAATATTGTATTCAATAGTAACCTTGACCTAATGCTATGCTCATTTGTTGGAAAATAAAATTATAATATATTATCTTATCTTCATAGCTTTTTTGGTATAAAATTACTATACTCTCATAGCTATATTTAGTATAATTATGAAGCATTTCATCATAAATAAGGACACATGCACTTTTTATATATTCAACAAATAATTTTTCTTTCATGTATAATAACTCATTGCACCATGGGAACACAAATGTAATGTTTATGTGATTCACAAACATTAGCTCAAAGACAAATCCAAAAGTTACACCCCCAATTCACATCATTATTTACATTCTTGATCATATATGTCATTAGTTCTGGAAGCTATGGGAATATCAATGTTCATTAACATTAATTTACCCTTTAGGTATGCATGACATAAAAAACCATATTTTATCCTCTAAAACATTTGGGTGAAAGAAAATTTTGGAATAGTGCTTAATGTAGGTTCATCACACCTCTTGATCTTTTGTAGAAAATTAGTCAACAATCGATATTTTTCTAGAAGTGTCAACTAAGGGACCGACTAGATGTTCATCTAGGCATTCAACTGGTGTCTAAAACAAGGAAATGATTAAGGAGTTACTTAGGTGCCTAACCAGTCTATGTGGACTTCAGCGATGTTGGTTACATCTTGGTGCTATATAATATTTCCCTATGGATCGATCTAAAGCATGTGTGTCTAGTGTATTATGTATGGAATATTTTATTTTTTTACACTACTTTGTATGTTGGGATCTGCTTAATTGTACTTAAGTTTTTTCATGATTCCTTTAGACACAACAACTCTCTTGAAAGACTAACTGTTTGATCTCTTCAATCCTATAATTCTCCAACATGGTATCTAATTCATAAATGATATGCATATGGCCTGCTCATTTCACTAGCATGGATCATCTTTAGAATATATTAATATGTTGTCATTGCAATTTCTTATTAACTAAGATTAATTGTTTTCAAATCTAATTCAATAACATGGTTCTATGCATGTGTTCATTTCTATTTCTAATTAATGTCTTGGTTAGTTAAATTAGGTCCATTTGAAGATATATAACAAATAGTCAATATTATCTTTCCATGATGCCAACCATTTCAAAATGGTTGTGCATAACATTCACCCAACAATCTCATTCTCATTAACCTATAACTAAACAATTCTACACACACACACATTTAGATGCACTAGTATTCCTCAATTTCCACTAGTCATATGAAAAATCAGTTTATGCATAGAATATGACCCAACATTCATATATTCATTGAATGAAGTCTAGAAATATAATTATCATTAATAAAGGAACATTAAACACTTGTTTTTGGGGTAATAAATTACCAACATTTATTGGAGCGGTCTCATTAATACTGCATTACTTTTATCTCACATATAATAAAAAAATCAATTTGTAATTGTTTATAAAGGGACCGGGATGCATCATCCATGCTATAGAGTAGACAAGCCAAAAATATAATGAAAATGTCATCTCAACATTGTATTAAATTGAAGATGAATGGCTATAGGATGCAATTCTATGTAGGGTGTTGAAGAAGGGTCACTATAATTTGGTTGGAATGTTATAAACAAAGCTTACTACTTAATTACATTCAAACTCTTATAAAATAGCTACTACATGGAATGATTTGGGGTGTGGATGATTGAATCCACCTTCGAGATTATAACCAATCCCTAGAGAGGAGGCATACAACTCTATCAAAAGCCCAAAAATTTGAGAAGGGAACAAAACTTTAAACATAAAGAACTAGAAATAAAAATCTCACCGAGGAAATGAAACCATGGAAATATCTCTCTTATCACAAGCATTGATATCATTGAAGATAATTAGATAAACAATCCAATGTTCTAAAATATTGTACTTAACCAATAAATTACCAAGAATCAAGCCAGAATCACAATGCCATCACACAATAAATAAAGTCGCATTGAGCACAATATTTACCTTGGAAACCCAAATGGGAAAATAAACATTTAAATGGCTTTGATTATTCTTCATTTACAAGCAATTTTTTTTGGTTTAATAGACATATTACTCAATATGCTCTCTAAGGCATTTTCTTCTTTTCTTGGGGATTTGTTACAACATTATCTTCATAATCATAGTTAAAGAACCCTTTTACATTGTTTTACCTTGGTTTATAGAAAAATGTTCTCCACCGGGTTCATCTAAAAGGCCAAGTGTTTGCAACTATTCAACTTCTCCAACTCCAATGATTATCTCCCTCTTTTATCTTTGCTAAAAGAACTTTAACACTTGGTTCTCTTACGTTGTATTTATATTTTTTTAATGCTTTACATCAACATTGGGACATTAGTTGGCAAAAGTGGATGTCAATTAATCTAGCATGGGTCCCTTCACATTATCAACTACTCGTTGTCATCATCTAGATGTGTAACCGTGACATTCTCTCCCATTACCACACTACTTGATTTATTGAGAACCTCACATTACCAAAAGCCAATAAACATTCTAATTTTCTATACAAATCCAATTTAGATCAGCATCTAGATATACTATTATAAATGAGCCAATATATTGATGTAGAACATTAGTCATAAATCACATGAAAGTGACATGTATAACTAATGGTTTGCACAAACCATGCCTCGCCTTGAATGTTGACTTCCAAATGTATTATATTATGCCTTGATCCTTACTAGAAGATAACCTAATTTTCGGTTTAGTTGGATGAAAAAGTTGGCTTGTTGCATCTAATCCAATAAGTAATCAATTCCTATCGACAAATATTTTTTCTCGATGGTGAGTTTGTCCTTCTTGGGCACTATTATAATGGATGAATCATAGTATTATGTGTGGAACTCGATGACCTCCTACTCCAACACTTACTATAATTTATTCTTTATTTCATCTACTTCTATGGTGGGCTATCTATACATGCTAATGTTTTTCAATGGGGACTTTGGAAATAAATGAATATCATACTAAACCTCTATCTTGTGTGGAAAACCCTAAGGTTCTTGAAACACTTCCTTGTATGTTTCAATCAGTTGGTGTACATTCTAAAATTATTCACCATTATATCCTTCTAAGGATCCCTTCACCTCCACTTCAATACCCTCTTTTTGTTGTTTTCCTTCTCTCAAAAATTAAAATAAAAACTTCTTGACACTGTCAATGATTCTCCTTGCTTGACAAGAATTGCTTAATAAGAGATTTTCCTTGCCCTTTTGTTCATTTTTTGGTTAAATCCTTCACATCTTTGACTAGATGATACTAGATTACTCCCTCCTAAATATGTCATCTCTCATATATGGGTATGGGCTTTTCCCAATACAACTCTACACATGTCCAATGGAAATACATATGCTACCAATTCTTCTATAATTTTTTGATCTGAATTAGATAATTATATTAATTTTCACCCATCTTTCTGCTTTTAGAGTGGAAAAAGTGGAGGATTTAGCACATAGGACCGTTTTTACTCGCAGGTCTCAATTTGGAAAATTGGGGTTTGAAACCTCCCAAAAATAGTTTGAGGCATTAAATGGCTTTTTTGGGGGTAAAATTTTTCCACCTAAGAATCACACTTGTTATCTATTCTACATATAAATGCTTTCTAATAGTGCAAGAATCACCTCAATCAGAGTATGTATGCAAAATTTATGCCACCCAAAAGTTGACCTTATTGTTCTTGCTTCCATGTTTGGAGAGGATGCCACATCAACCCCCATTATTCAGTGAAAATGGGCTAGTCATGTGATCATGATGAATAATACTCTAGAAGTGCCCATATTGTCAATCTAGTTAAGAGTTGAAGGAGTTAAACTTAACCTCTAGTAGGCTATCAGGTTGTGTTATAACCGGGCCACTAGGAGAAAAGGGGTTCCATTCTATTTGAGTGCATTTTTTCCAAAAATGAGTAGAGTAGCCAAGAGTGGAAAGAGAGAGATTAAACATACATAGTTTGTGCATTGTTGTAGCTCACGGGCCACAAGTATCAATTCTTTGTACCTGCATCCATTTCCATTAAGAGAAAGAGAGAGCGGATCAACCTCACCTTCTAGTTGGGTGTTCTCTTGAAAGGGTTTCCCAGGTCATATCTTGTGTTATTATGGTTGCGGGTGATTGTATTTTTTTTTGTTTTCTATTTTATAAATTTTTTATATTACATGCATAGAAACAATAACTTAATAAACCCCCTGATCGAACCCTCACATCCAAGGAGAAAAAATACCAGCTATGGAACATTTTATTCAATGCTTGAGTTATCATATCTCCTAGACCCAATGTTTCTTGAAGCAAAATAATATCAGGACTAGAGGAAAGGATCAATCTTCGAAGAACTAGTTTTTTCCGGGAACTAGCTAATCCCCTGCAATTGAAGGTAATAACAATCATGTAGTAACATTCGCAGGGAACTGCGCTACTCTAAGCACCCCATCAAGAGATTTTTGATTACCTTCTGCTATATCTAAATTGGACTTAAATTATGCCTTTGAAATCTAATATTTTCTACCTCTGGATTTACTAGGGCCAGGAATAGGTAGGACATTTCCAAGTCCCCCCACCCCAGCAGAAGAATCCCACTTGGGGAGCATGGGCCTAAGGTTATAGTGGGGATCCATAGTAGGGAGAGAGACAAGCTCAGACAAGGAAGGATGAGGAGGAAACACAGGGGAGGAGGTCATAATGGTACTGCCAAGAGTCCCAAGATGCATTCCTAATGCAGATGAAATACAAGAGGAAAAAAACAAGCATGAAGGGACCAAATTTTGATAACATAACAGATGCAACATCCGAATGAGATATAGAACATGGAAAGGGAGAAACACAAGTACCCATGGGAGGAGAATATTGAGCTTCCTTGATGCTTTCCTCTCACACCTCCAGCTGATCTTTCACCCTTGAACCTGAACCCACCTCATTATCCACAAGAATTTCCAATTGAGCCAAGTCATGTTCCACTTCCTTCTGCCTGAAATTTCCCCTCTAAGCTTGTGAGATCTTGTCATGTGACTACTTTAAGCCTTATCCTCCAACTGAGAGCTTCGTCATCTTTTTCCCCTGACAAATAGTGGACAATCCTGCACCAAATGTCCATAGCAATGACAACAAAAGGGAAATTTCTCATAGTCAATATGTTGCAGATGAATGAAACCTTTGAATGTCAGATTAACATCATCAAACAAGCCCTCCCAAGGATGCAATCTGATCAGGATTCTAGTAACTTTCCTATGCTTGGTTGTCTTGAAGGACATATCAACTTCCAGAAATCCCCCCAACTTATTTCCAATTGCATGTAAAACGTGATCCAGTGTCCACAACTAAGGATGAAGCCCTAGAAGCTTCACCCAAATTGGCATGACCTCTAGACGTTCACGCCTCACATCGAAAAGGGGATTCCATCTCTTCAAAAGGACCAGGGACGAGTCAATGCTCTGGTTCCTGGCCAAAACCAAAGAGACCACTTCGTCAACTTGAATTGGAGGATGAACTAACCACAAACTTGGATAATTACTTCGACCATTTTTGTCGGAGATACGTCCCATGTCTTCTTGATCCATGCATATATTGTGTTTGCTCTGAAAGAGTGGCCTTTCACTCGGCTTACCAAAATGTTCTATGGTACTTCCGTAGATGAGTCAAATCGAATGTCCTCACCATGCATCAAGTTCCTATCTTCTGCCTTTGGAAGAATACACTTCCCTTTCTTCTATTTTATTCCTACCTTATGAACCTCACCATTATTAGTCTCTGTGGGATTATTGACCAACTTCTGATTAAAGCCATATTATGGCTGCTCAGATTCTAGGGATTCATAACCCCCAGTATTGCCTTTTGGGTGGGTAACCAAACCTTCATCGGTTGTGGGAGTTCCACCTAGATTAGCTACTCCAAAATCCTGAAGTTGAACCCCGAAAGAGGCACCACTTGAATCCACTCATATCTGGACACCCCCACCTAGGAATTATGACACAACCAACTCAGGTGGAAGCCCAACACACTGCCATGGGATAACCCTCCTTCCTAAAACACCTCAATTTGATAACAGATAAGGGGGCTCTGTGCCCTGAAATAATCAATTCGAATATCTGCTAAGACCCCACCATCAATGACTCTCGTTGAAAAAATTAGCTCAGGCCCCTAAGAATGTGGTTCTTCAAAATCATCTTGTAAGAAAATCTCATTCAAGGACAAATCCTCACTAGGTTTTGGCAAAAAATCTTGAGTCGTTGAAACCCATGGAGACAGAAGAGGATTAATGTCATTGAAACTTACCACCCCATTTCTTCAAACAATATCATTGAGCCCTTCGGATAGTTGAAGTCGAGGTACATCTAAAACAGGGGTTTATGAGATCTTTGGGGGAGCTTGTTCCAGATTACCCAAAAAAAATACTCCATTCTGCATTAGTGCTAGAAATTGGCTATGGTTTCTCACTTCCTAAGTCGCCGCCATGCCCCACACTCGACCACTCAAAATACACTTGTCGCATATCCAAGGAACCAAAAACCCCATCTAGGGATAACGACGTTGATTTGTCATCTTGATTTGTATGCAATATGCTAGATGGATAATGCACTTTCGCCAAATTTTTGTTAAGTGGGTTCAAGACCCCAAATAGCTAGAATATCCTTTGGATTAGGGCCTGGATCAACGCGACCATCCATTTTTACTGCAATAAAACCCCCTCAAATCACCTCCTAATCTTCTAAAACCTTTGTAAAAACCCTCCATTGTTACTTAGAACTGCCTCCACACGGTGTAAACTAAAAAATCCAAACGGGAAAGCGAAAGTGAAACCTCGAATTTTGTGCTGGTAAAAATTTGCATGCTCACACGTGCCTGTAACATCTTTGATGAACTTTAAAACCACATAACCCTAACTCCATCTTCCATCCATGAAAATATTCCTCTTATTTTTATATTTATATAATATGGCTCAAAATATTAATTTTTTAATTTAATGTAAAATTAAAATAAAAAATAAAATAATTTATTTATTAAATACATTTAAAAAATATATTTGCTTTTTTGAATATGTAAATATAATTATTATTTTATTATTTTTAAATGAACTTAGACAACATGCACTGGGCCTAATGGTTTTGAGCATGTGTTTTCTCCGAGTCACAGGTTCAAAACCAGAGGGGGGTAGAGTATGTATGCCTTAGTAGACTTAGCAGTGAAATAATTGCGCAAAGGTGGGTCCCTTGTCTCACAAACAAAGGATCTCATACACCAATTTGGTGTCTGGCTTGGTTGTGACCTTAAAATTGGATAATAATAATAATATTGCACCCCTACAAAAGTGGGTCCCTTGTCCCACAAAAAAAGGATCTATTACACCCAAGGTGGGTCCCTTGTCCCACAAACAAAGGATATCATACATCAATTTAGTGTCTCGCTTGGTTGTGACCTTATAATTAGATAATAATAATAATGCACCCCTACAAAAATAGGTCCCTTGTCCCACAAACAAAGAATTTCATACACTAATCTAGTGTCTCGCTTAAATGTAACCTTTAAATTAGATAATAATAATAATACATCCTTATACAATGATATGTGGTTTAACATCAAATTTTGCTGAATAAAACCCACAAAACCCAAGTTCAAATCTCATTAAGTATATTGTCCTACTATAATCTCTACTCAAACAAAAAGCACATTCAACACTTATTGTTTATTATATTACAAGAAAGAAAAAATTTGCATATCAGAATCGAACGAGTTATTTCACTCCGTCCTTCATAATCACGTTGACTGCGCAGTCGACTTGCCTTCTGTTTCAGTAATTTGGTAACAAGAATTCAAATGGAGGACACATACCGTAATGAAGACATCCATGCATCCAAATCCACAGATAGCTCACCTGGTAATGATGCATCAGTGAACGGAGACTCTTTTGGAAAAAAACTCTATATGCAATTTTAGAAAATTTTCTTCTGTGATCCATAAATTGTGAGAAAAATATTTTGGAAAAATCACATCCAAATCAATTTGGTCGATGCGTTTCGAACCAGCCAGTGTGGTTCATCATCAAGACTAGATGAAAGAATTTGATCAGGGAACCCAATTAAATAGATGCGAAAAACTCCAACTAGCCGTTGTAAAATAACAACTAGTTTGACTAAATCAAGGTCATAAAATCATAAAATCATAAAATATAAAACAATAATTTCTTTTATTAAATGATTAAAGTTTATAATTTGAATATTATTTATTAATTATTCTTATAAAATAAGAATTATTCATTATATTCTTGAAAAATAAATAATTACTATTATATATATTTATTTCTATTTTTAGAATAATAATTAAAATATATATTTGTTTTATTTCTATTTTTATTTATTAAAAAATAATAATAATAATAAAATTAAAAATAAATAAATATTAATAAAATGAATTTAATAAATCTATTTTAATTAAAAATATATATATATATATATATATATTAAAAAAAAAATATAAAAAGAATTTAATAAATCAAATTTAATCCAAAAAAAAACTAGGAATGAAGAGCAGGAATCCAACATCTGCCAACCATCCACCCATCGTCTCTGTTGAGGTTAACCGACCTCTTTGCGATTTCCAAGGCTTCTCTCAACTTGCGGTGGTGGAAATGGTCAATCTTCGCAATAACCTTAGCATCTTCAATGCAAATGTGATGATTAGTCTTCTCGGCATGCTCTGCTAAAGACCCGATTTGCCCCAAGGATGGTAAGGGTGTTTAATTGATTCCGTGCTCATGTGGGACACCTTACATTGGTGAAACGGGTCGGTCAATTAATCAAAGAATTCATGAGCATGTCGCTGACCTTAAGCAGAATAGATCACGCTCCTCGGCCTTAGCAGAGCATGCCGAGAAGACTAATCATCACATTTGCATTGAAGATGCTAAGGTTATTGCGAAGATTAACCATTTCCACCACCGCAAGTTGAGAGAAACCTTAGAAATCGAAAAAAGGCCAGTTAACCTCAACAGGGATGATGGGTGGATGGTTAGCAGATGTTGGATTCTTGCTCCTCATTCCTAGTTTTTTTTTTTTTGGATTAAATTTGATTTATTAAATTCTTTTTATAAATATTTATTTATTTTTAAATATATATATATATATATATATTAAAATAGATTTATTAAATTCATTTTATAAATATTTATTTATTTTTAATTTTATTATTATTATTATTATTATGATTATTATTAAATAAAAATAAAAATAAAACAAATATATATTTTAATTATTATTCAAAAAATTGAAATAAATATATATAATAGTAATTATTTATTTTTCAAGAATATAATGAATAATTCTTATTTTATAAGAATTAATAATAAATAATATTCAAATTATAAACTTTAATCATTTAATAATAAAAAAATATTGTTTTATATTTTATGATTTTATGATTTTATGATCTTGATTTAGTCAAACTAGTCGTTATTTTACAAAGGCTAGTTGGAGTTTTTCGTATCTATTTAATTAGGTTCTCTGATCAGATTCTTTCATCTAGTCCTGATGATAAACCACACTGGCTGGTTCGAAATGCGTCGACCAAATTTATTTGGATGTGATTTTTCCGAAAGATTTTTCTCACACTCTATATGCAATTCAAACAAAGCAATTTGATGTTGGTTGCGTGCACAAAGAAGACATAGTCCAATCTACACAACACAAAGGTTTAATTGGGATTGTAATAAAAGTTGCAGACGAGTACTCTATTCCAGAAGACTCTGCACGGATTTTTTGGACGAATTTTTCGGAGAGTACGGAGAAAGCCAAGTAGGTAGAGGTGATTGATAGGGCGTTCTTCCATGGTGATATTTTCGCAACAACATCAGATCCATCTGGACAGAGAGGCATAGTGGTTAACGTGGATGTTACAGTAGATTTGTTAAGTACAGCTCCCACATCACTTAATATAAAGACTATAAGAAACGTTTCCAACAGAGATGTTCATCGAAAAAAGGAGTTTGTGTCCCGTGATTATGTCATTCATAGACCTTGGGTGGGAAGAGTCGATGAAACATATGATAATGTGACTGTTATATTTGATGATGAATCAAAATGCAAATTAATGATGATCGACCCTCACTACCTTATTCCGATCCCCGACAATCTCCATTGTCCTTATTTTGTCCGGGGCAGGGGCAGCTCATCGGCAGTTTTCAAGAATGCTCAATGGTTGTGTGGTACATGGAAGAAAACTAACAAGGAAGGTGTAGTATGTAATGCGGAAGTGGGATTAGTTTATGTCGATTGGATTGCTGCAAAAATCAATCCTGATTGCAATTCCCAGTCAATTGTCACTCCTGCAGACAACCAGGACCCTAACTAGCTAAAGCTATTGTCTTGTTTTTCATACGCTGATTGGCAGTTAGGCGACTGGTGTTCTAGAAATGATAATGTTCCCCTCGAGGGGAAACTATTTTTGGGCAACAAACGAACGAGGGTAGATGTGATATGGCAAGATGGTACAAGGACATATGGTGTAGATTCTACAACTTTGATTCCCATCCATGATGTTGGGGATCATGACTTCTTTGGGGATCATGAATTCTTTCCTGAACAGTATATTCATATTATTTTCGAGAATATTATCTATCTGGATTAGAAATGTGTTGGATTCTTACTAGGCAAATACAAATGCGGTTATTTCTTTCAAAGGTTTTATGTGGAATTTAAGAGCTCATGTACTGTGGTAAAAGTTGTGATTGCATCAATCAATCTATTGTAATGTTGTTACATTATGGATTCTTACTTGGCAAATCTATTGCAATGTTGTTCAATTATAAAATATTGAATTCTTACTTGGTGAATACAAATTTCTTTCAAAAGATTTATGTAGAATTTAAAATGTTATTACATTATGGATTCTTACTTGGTAAATCTATTGCAATGTTGTTACATCATGGAATATTGAATTCTTACTTGGAAAATACAAATGCGGTTATTTCTTTCAAAGGCTTTATGTGGAATTTAAGAGCTCATGTACTGTGGTAAAAGTTGTCATTGCATCCATCAATCTATTGCAATGTTGTTACATTATGGATTCTTACTTGGCAAATATATTGCAATGTTGTTACATTATGGAATATTGAATTCTTACTTGGCCAATACAAATCCGGTTATTTCTTTCAAAGGCCTTATATGGAATTTAAAATGTTATTAAATTATGGATTCTTACTTGGCAAATCTATTGCAATGTTGGTACATTATGGAATATTGAATTCTTACTTGGAAAATACAAATCCGATTATTTCTTTCAAAAGATTTATGTGGAATTTAAGAGCTCATGTATTGTGGTAAAAGTTTTCATTACATCCGTCAATCTATTGCAATGTTGTTACATTATGGATTCTTATTTGGAAAATCTATTGCATTGTTGTTATGTTATGGAATATTGGATTCTTACTTGGCAAATCCAAATTTTGTTATTTCTTTCAAAGGCTCTATGTGGAATTTAAGAGCTCATGTACTATGGTAGAAGTTGTCATTGCATCAGTCAATCTAATGCAATGTTTTTACATTATGGAATATATTTGTAAATTTACCATTGTTTCTATCAGTTTTTCTGTTTTCGCACAGTATATTATTTTTAGCCGTTTTTTTGGGTCCTAAACTTCTGCAGTTGTTTTGAGGCCCTAAACGATGTTTTTTGGGAAAACTGGGAGCAACATGGAAGTTCATTTGATGTTGCTCACACTAAAAGTTGTAGTCCTCGGACAGATATTTATAACGAGATATTGAGCGTGTCAAACATAGATCATATGTCAAAGTTACGTCCCCGAGAAGTCGATGTACCAATTTACCCAAACGGGGCCCATAGTTTTGGTGCTTCATCTCTTTAGAGATAAGCTACCAGCACCCTAGCTAGTTTATTTCCATCATGTCTGTAAACATATTTTAGTCGTTTGATTTTAATGAAATGAAGTTTTATTTCCGCTGCATCTATATGTTGACGTGTATTTCTGTATTCCATTGTGTTCCTGCATAAATCCCGATCATCCCCATTTTTAAAGATAGACACAATAAGGCTTTGCATTCAAAGCTTAGGGAAACCATGCTTTACTGCCAAATTGAGAAGCTTGTGGATATGAGGAATCGGGATATATCTTCTCATTTTAAAGATCTCAGCTTGGTATCCTTCAATATATTTAGCTTTCCCATTAGAGAGCTTATTAGTCCTAGACTCAACGTCTTCCAGAGATAGAATATATCTTCCTTGATAGGAGTGTTTAAGATGGTGCCCATGGTGTTCGGAGAGTCATACAACTTTTTAAGATAGTTGCCCCAATTTTCTAAGGGGATAGAATGATTATATTTAGTTTTATGAACAAGCACATGCTGCTAAAAAAATTTGGGCGCAACTTTAGAAAGGTGGAGAAGATGCTCTTGTCTCTTACAATATGCCAAATTGACAGATTATATAATATTTCCAACATAGATTGCCTCTTAATCTTCAAAGATGATCTTTCAAGTTCCAATAGCAAATATTTTATAGACTTTGAAAAAATAAGGGTAGTAGATGATATTAGATAAGCTAAATAAAATAATATTAATTCATCAACAATATGATGGCTATCTTTCCAATTCTAACTTTGTATCACAACCTTACAAAATTTCACACATAATCACGTATTAGATGAAAATGAGCACATTTGATGAAGTTAAATATATATTCAATATATGTAGCAGCATTTTGTAGCATTCCATGTCTATGAAGCTCTTCTTGAGGACATTGCATAAGTCGAGGAGCTTAACGATGTCATTCAGCTAGTCATTGATCGATTTTTCATCTTTTCCACCCAAACGAAACTCCAATTGTATTATTTTTTTTATGACGAAGTAATGAGTGAAGAGCACAAGTAGGAGGGCCAACTACGTGTTGTCAAAACACTCTAAAATAATAAATTACTCTCATAACAGTGCTCTAGATTATGTGAGAAAAAAATTGCAAATGACACGAAAGAATGGACAATATGGATTAAACTATCCCTCACCCCTACCATGTTCCCTTCCATTCCCACTCAAGAGACCACATATAATTAATTTTTAAGTGACTTATCCCTTATCTCTTCCTTTTTTGTTGTTCTCATCCCAAACTTAATGGGTTTAGGTTGTCCACAAGCGAGAAAAAATTTATGAAAAATATATGCATGCTCTCATATTTTTATAAGAGATAGCATTCTTATGTCAAATATTCCAAGATTTAGATAAATAATTACCATGCCTGTGTGCCCTCAAAAAAGAGAAAAAAACACAAAGTTTAATTTGCAAGTACTACATTGTTCTCCACCTTTTCACTATATGACCAGGCATTTCCTAGCTAGGCCCAGAGAACTGTGATCTAAAATCTATCCTATGCCTCTTTGTTTCCTTATTTAATTAATTCATTGTAGCATTTTATTAGTCTCTGGCCAAGAACTCTCCTCTATGATTTTCGATTTTTAATCTTTTATCTAGATTTCCATTTTCCACTATGAGTAGCAGAATTTTAAGAATTATTACAGTTGGTCAACATCTATTGATTAACCTACTTCGATGGAGCACTTCCATGCCTATCGTAAGTTTCACATCTTCATGTAGGTTATCTCGACTAAAATTTGTATAACTCTAATGGTATATAAGTAGAATCTCTCTTTATCTTTATGTTTTTCCCCCGAAATTATAATGTTATTGGTCCATTGCAACCTTAAGTTCACTACCATAAAAAATAATGACACAAAAAGAACACAATCTACAATTCTATACCTGCATCAAATTATTATATGAAGACATCTAAATTACCGAAAATGTAGAAGAAACAAACCTTTGTAGAATTTATATTTCATGGTATATATAACAGGTCCATGATCCTAGTATTTCTTACAGTTGGCGTATTGTATTGTTTGTTTTTGAAAGACCTAATTACATAGTATTTTTTAGATTTTAAAAGAATATTAAGATTCAGAGTTAAAGTATATGTATGTGTTTGTAAATTAGGTTAATAAAAATAATGAAGAAAGTTGTTAAACAAAATCAGTTGAACTATTTGATTCACCTCCAAAGAAAGAAACAATAAAAAGAAAACACTTCCCATGCAAGTTTATAAACTCACAGAAACTTTAAATAAGTAGGTGATGTTCTCATTTTCGAATTGCTTAACCAACAAGTGTATTTTACATGTTGACTCCCTGATAGGACCATGTTTAGCATCCTATTCCCAACATTCCACAGCAAAGAAATAATTACTCATATGCTCTTAACATTTTCTAGCAAAGAAATAGTTACTCTACTTGTGTGGAAAACCAAACAACATTCTGCTCGATTTGAGCTTATCAATGGTGAGAATGAATAAGTGGTGGGAACTCTCTAGGCTGAGAAAGCCTTCTCCTTCTTGAGAGGCTTGATGATATCCCAGATGAAATCAGGGTCGTCCCTGCCGAAGTGGCCATAGGAAGCAGTATTTTGGAACCTCCCATTTCCTCCTCTATTTAGATCAAGATTGATAATGATCATGCCATGTCTGAAATCAGAGTTATTTTTTATGAGCTCCAACATTTCATTGTCTTGGAATGGTCCCTTTACCAAACGAATCAACAAAGATAGACAATGGTATAGGAGACCTGCAAAAGGCATCTCCTTGCAAGCCCAACTACCACAATGCTCTTTGAAGCTTATCTAACTATGTATGCCCCACTTCGGTCCACCTTGGTGGGATGTTTGCCAAAGAATGCCCCTCCTGCATGAGATCCCCACCCTCCATAGGTGTATATGATGATCTTTCTCCCTGTTAGCCCTGCATCTCCATGGGGCCCTCCAATCACAAATCATCATGATGGGTTCAAGTGGAATATGGTGTTCTTATCCAAGTACTTCTTAGGAATCACTGGATGTATCACATTCTCTTTCAGATCTGCAACAATATGGTCATTGGTCACCATCTCATCATGTTGAGTGGAGATGAGAACTATGTGAACACACTGAGGAAACATGGAACCATCATCATTTATGTACTTAATGGACACCTGGGTGTTTACATTAGGCCTCAACCAAGGGCACTTTATATTCTTTCTGAGCCTTGTGACCTTTGCTCCCATGTTGGTAGCCAACACATGGGTCAAGGGCATCAGTTCAAGTGTCTCATCAATTTCATAGCTAAACATGTGACCCTAGTCACCGGCTCCAATCTCCTCAAGCATTTTGGTAAAGTTCCCATGAACACCCTGGGCGATGTCAGGGCTCTGTTGTTAGATGTTAACCAGGACTTTCCAGTGATAAACACCAAGACCCACATCGTCATAACTGAAACCATTCTCCCTGCAAATATTGCGAACAATCTTCTCATAGTCGACATTGGCCTTGGTGGTGATTTCGCCAAAAACCATGACCATGTTCGTTTTAGTGCAAGTCTTACATGCTACCTTGTTGTCAGGGTCTTGGGTGAGGCATACATCCAAAAATGCATTAGAGATTTGGTCACAATTTGTCTGGGTGTCCTTCACTCACAGAATCATATGTGAAGAGGAAGGTCTCCATCTCGATTCTTCAACCACAAAAACATACAAAAGACACATCATATTTGCATGTTTCATAAATTCATAATAGGCTCTATAGAAATCAAGATTCAATGCCCGTGGAATGATTAAAGAGGACCTACAGACAATTGGTTATCTCTACAACATTAGGAAAAGAAAACTCTATGCAATTCAACCTTGCAACACAAGCCCACTTACACAATCAATTTTCCCCTAATTCCCTTGGCATAAATATGTTTCTTATCAAAATTTCCCCAGAATTTTCACACTTGTGCACCCTGTATTTGAAAAGTTAAACAATGGGCTGAGAGAAAATAAATTACCTTAAGGAACAAAGTTTCCCTGGATTGATTGAATAAGAAGTCGAGGAGGAAGAGAAATATTGCACATGTCAAAGTGCATTGAAGTTTGAACTGAGCTCTTCATTCTCTAAAATAAAAATAATGAATAAATTTGTTAAACAAAATCAATTGAACTGTTTGATTCACCTGTAAAGAAAGAAATAGTAAAAATCAAACACTTCCCATGCAAGTTTATAAACTCAAAGAAACTTTAAATAAGTAGGTGATGTTCTCATTTTCGACTTTCTTAACCATAAAGTGTATTTTACATGTTGATTCCTTGATAGGACCATGTTAAGCATCCTATGCCCAACATTCCATAGCAAAGAAATAATTACTCATATGCTCTTAACATTTTCTAGCAAATAAATAGTTACTCTACTTGTGGGGAAAACCAAACAACATTATGTTGGACTTGATCCTAGTAATGGTGAGAATGAATAAGTGGTGGTCACTCACTAGGTCGAGGGATCCTTCTCCTGCTCGAGAGGCTTGACGATCTCCCAAGTGAAATCAGGGTCGTCCTTGCTGAAGTGGCCATAGGCAGTAGTCTTTTGGAACATCCCATTTCCCCCTCTCTTTAGATAAATATTGATAGTAATCATGCCATGCCTGAATTCAAAGTTATTTTTTATGAGCTTTAGAATTTCCTTGTCTTGGAATGGTCCCTGTACCAAACGAATCAAAAAATACTGACAATGGCATAGGAGACCTGCACAAGGCATCTCCTTTAAAGCCCAACTTCCACAATGCTATTGGCAGCCTGTTTAACTATGTATGCCCCACTTTGGTCCACCTTGGTGGGATATTTGCCAGATAATTCCCCTTCTCCATGAGCTCCCCACCCTCCATAGGTGTCTATGATTATCTTTCTCCCTGTTATCCCTGCATATCCATGGGGCCCTCCAATTACAAATTTCCCTATTGGGTTCAAGTGGAATATGGTGTTCTTGTACATGTAATTCTTAGGAATCATCATCTTTATCACAGGCACTTTCATATCTACAGCAATCTGTTCATTTGTCACTGTCTCATCATGCTGAGAGGAGATGAGAACTATGTGAACGTGCTAAGGAACCATGGAAGCACCATAATTTCTGTGCTTAATGGTCACTTGGGTATTTCCATAAGGCCTCAAGCAGGGGTAGGTTGTATTCTTTCTGACCTCTATGAGATTTGCACCCGTATTGGTAGCCATCACATGGGTAAGGGGCATCAGTTCAGGTGTCTCATTAGTTGCATAGCTCAACATGTGACCCTAGTCACTGGCTCTAATATCCTCGGGCCTTTTGGAAAAGTGCCCATGAACACCTTGGGTGATGTCAGGGCTTTGTTCTTCGATGTTAACTAGGACTTTACAATGATCGACACCAAAACCCACATAGTTAGAAGTGAAACCAATCTCCCTACAGGTCTTGCGAATAATCTGTTCATAATCAATATTGGCCTTGGTGGTGATTTCACCAAAATCCATGACCATGTTCATTTAAGTGCAAGTCTGGCATGCTACCTTGTTGTCAGGATCCTGGGTGAGGCATGCATCCAAAATTGCATCAGATATTTGGTCACATAGTGTGTCTGGTTGTCCCTCGTTCACAGACTCAGATGTAAAGAGGAAGGTCTCCATCTCAATCCTATAACCACAAAAAATAAACAAGAGCCACATCATAATTTCATGTTTCAGAAATTCATAATAGGCTCTATAGAAATCAAGATTCAATTCCCATGGAATGCATAAAGAGGACCTGCAAACAATTGGTTATCTCTGCAACATTAGGAAAATAAAACTCTATACAATTCAACAATGCAAAACAAGCCCACTTACACAATCAATTTTCCCCTAATTATCATGGCATAAAGATGTTTCTTATCAAAATTTCCCCATAATTTTCACACATGTACAACCTGTATTTCAAAAGTTAAACAATGGGCTGAGACCAAATCAATTCCCTTAAGGAATAGAGTTTCCCTAGATTGAGTGAATAAGAAGATGAGGAGTAAGAGTAGCGTTACATAGGTCAAATTGCTTTGACGGTTGAACTGATCTCTTCATTCTCATGTATTTATAGGAGGAACTCCCCATTAAGATATTCCAGAGAGGCCATGTCCCCAAGGATTAAGCCATAGATTGTTTTAGGTTTTTCCACCTTAGCAACTGGTTGGACCACATAGAACCGTAGATGTCTCAAACCCATCCTACAAGGATGGGCACAATTGCGGGTTTGATTCATTGCTAGAATCAGGAGGGTTCAAATCTCCTTCACATTGTTTCTTTCCACTGGGTGGTTGTTGTTTCTTGGTGGGAGTTCGAGTTCCGTAACATAGAGGCTATTTCTATAGTTCCAGACTGGGGGTTATTTTCACACGTGTCAATTTTTTATTGGGAGGAGGACGACGAAAATACTCCTCTCTCATTGGTTGAATTTTCTTAACCAACCCCATAGAGGAACGCCTATCAGATTAAATATTGGAAGATAAAACCTAATCACACAATACATATGAAATCATTAACATTAATTTTTGTTTCAAATTTTTATTTATTTATAATTAACAAATTTATATGAAATCATTAATACTAATTTATTTTTCCAAAAAAAAAAAAAATTATAAAATGTATTAATGATACTAGTTTTTTTTAAATCAATATCATTATTCGAAGCCTACCATTGGATGAATTGATTTAACACATAACTACAAAATAGATATATCAATAAAGCTAGTCACTAACATAGCAACTTTACATTGTTTGATAGGGGTGAAGTGGATCTTTTGTTGAGCATTAATTAAATAATTCTTTTAGGTGACATAGAAAATTTAATTCACTATTCATAGGTACCATGGTGAACTCTTATGGAAGCAGCCTCGAGTTTTCCTTTATTCAACATGATATTCAGTGAGACTTGGCTATGTATTTAACCAGACATGGGCCCATAAATAAACACAAAATGATTTTTATGCCTCAAAAAGCAAACTCTATTCCCAAAAGGTCAAAAAATCCTATGAAGTGTACATTTGATGCTATTATTGTTTCCTTTCACACAAGTTTGGTGCATTTTCTTTCTCCTCTCCGAGTCATTTCTGACCATTTTTCAATATTGAACTGTCTCACTTGATCAAAAGCTTGCAGTCTATTACATTCCACATGCACATACTTTGTTTATGAATGTGTCGATTTCTATATTATTATATGTCAAGGTCAAATGGAGGAGAAGGATTGGTGTGATATGAACTTTCCAAATCCCAAGGCTCTTATCTTAAACTTTTAAGCTAGTGAATGCTTTCTTCCACCATTTATGCAATCAATGCATAAATTAAAGATTTTGGTAATCGTCAAACACAAATTTTAGCGTGCTACTCACCAAGGCATACCAGTCTTGTCTTCATTAACTCTGCTAAAAGTTGTTTAGTTAGAAATATTAATTTCGTTTAGGTCATGTTTTCATTTATCAGTGTTGATTGTTCGCCACTTTCTTCTTCTTCCTCTTCATTTTGGTGTTCTTTTTTAATAGTGAAATTGACTTCCATGGAAAGTTGTGATATCTGTGATAAGGACTCAAATTTAGTAAATGACAATGTCATCTTGATTAACTCTAAACTTTGATATGAAATTTAAAGTACAAAAATTAAGAAAATATAAATTATGGACTCTACCGAGCATAAAGAGACAATAAAGATACAAAAATATTTATTTTGCAGGTCCACTATAAAGAGAAACTATAGCATAGTTTTCATGAATTTATTGCAATTAATGTTTGCTAAAAACATGAGAATAACGAAAATGGTAATAAAAAATGTCCTCGTCTTCATATATTGTGGTTTTCTCCACTGCCTAATTCTTGCTAACATCTTTTAATTTGGAGCATCTTATCATAAGATAAGCTAGTTCAATTTAAGCCACCTTTTCAACAGTTTCACGAAGTTTGAAACTCTAAGCAGTGGCTGAGAGAAGAATTTTATTCAATGGGGTTGGCTGTGATATCACTTTCTTCATTTAAATACTTTTGGATATGAGTCTTCAAAACTGATATGTCTTGGGACTCTAAATCTTCCACCAAAACTCCTAGAAGTTAAGGGAACGACATTTTCTATCATTCCTAGTAACTGGTGGAGGATTTTTATTAAGATATTTTATGTTTATATAATTCATGTTCCAATCAATATACCAAAGGTCTTGTGTCTCCTTTTTGTCGTTCATTTATTCTATTAGTTTCTAACCATTTATAATTTCTCTTTACACAAACATAATAGTTTCTAACTTTACTATGTGATTATATTTATAGATTGAAATAGAATCACTTGAAGAACAAATTATCATTTGAACGGTTTTGAAAGTAGATGTTGCAAGTGTTGAATTTTTTAATGCCATGGAGGATTACCTTCGTGTACATCAAAATATTTTCTCATATTTCAAAGTTGGATTGGAAATTAAGAAGAGACAGTTCAATAAATAAGGTATATCCACATAATTTACTCCTTGTATTTGCATCCTAGAAATTGTCAAATGTCCACTATCATTTTGGTATGCTTATGATCCTAGTTCTTCTTTCTTACCAGCACATAACTATGACAATTTTTTATGATATGTTACACATTGAGATGCAAAAGTTCAATCCTTGTCAATTTATCTTAATTAATATATTGTTTTAGTTTTTTTGTTTAGTAAGAGCTACTAGCATGGGTTTCCATGTTTATGTAATTCCTATTTCTAAATGTTTCCAATAATAGAAGTTTTTCAATTCCCTCGCATTAAAATCAAGTGTTTGTATATTCCAATAAACTGGACCCATAATACTAACCTGATGGACAATAATAAATGTTTCCTTATTCTTAACTTTAACTTTTCGTCGGTGAATTCTATTGCTTCCAACTGTAATACCTAGGTACTCAAAATGAACTCCTTAACTTCATTCATATTCATAGATTCTCCTAAACGGTGTTGTCTCGAATGCTCCTCAACATTAATTAAGTTATCCCACAATTGAATGTTTGTTAAATTCCTTACCTTCATTGGATTTCCCCTTAATGTCACTGCCTTGCCCTAACTTTGTTGTCTCCATGCTATCTTGTGTTGGACCATGATTGATCCTCAAGTTGATCAGTGGAAGTGGTTTTTCTAACCTTGTTTCTAGCTCCAACATATCCAATACGAGAGTTCATTGGAGGTTGGAAAATCTACCTAAACTGCCCTTGTCTAATAGCCCTTTCTGTTTGACCTATTATATTTCATCTTTTGTCAACTTCTTCAAGATAATATTGTAGTTGTTGAAGTTTTGATAATTCTTTCCCAAATTAACTATAATGTAACAAATTTTACATCAAAGCAGTATGCATCCAATTTTTTCTAATTACATTGATCAACTTTTATAATGTAAATTATCCTTTCAAATTATCTCTTACATATTTGAACAAATTCTCTTATCTATATATATTTTCTTTAGGGATCTATCTTTAAAATAATATCAAAGACCAACACAATATAATTAAGGAACTCCTAGACTTTGAATTCATCAGGAAGGTAATGAAATATAAACAAGGAAGAATATGTAAGGAAATATAATCAAGAACATGGGAGTCTACTGATATGAAAAAACCCAAAAAAAAATTGATAAAGGATTTCATGTCATTTGTCTATCACTAAATGTTATAGAACCCCTTTCCCTTGATTTCATTATGAACCCCATTTTTAAATACATCTTTCTATACTACAAACCAATTTTCTAAAATCTAGGTTGGAAATTTGTTGAACTTCCTTTCTCAAACTTCTTGCTAGTAAATTCACAAATAAATCTTGTATTTCCGCAATAGGAAATCCTATAACATTATACGACATTGGTGAGAAGATTCTAGACTCTGAATTCATCAAGGAAGAACATGGGAATCTTCTATTCTATAAAAACCAAGAGCCTCTTATTAATGGATTTTAAATCATCCGTCCTTAAATTCACAGGACCCTTTTACTTTGAGCTCAAAATGAACCCCATTTTAAACTACATCTTTCTACACTGCAAACCATTTTTTGAAAACACAGATTGGCATCTGTTGAACTTCCTATTGTCAAGATAAATCCCCTCTACAGACAGAGGCAATCTCTCTAGCCCTAGAGTGGGTCTAGCAATGTGAGATACTTTCTAATGCAAATCTTTCTTAAATAACATTCATAATGCGATAAGAAAAGAGATAAAAGTGCCTTTTTCCCAACGCGATGTTCGAATCTGTTTATGATGACCTTGATCCACGATCCTTTGAGGCTCGCTCCTGAATACTTGCGAATGATCAAGAAATAACAAAAAATGTAATCCAATACATAATAATCATAAACATTAGCTATCTAGTAGAACAAGGAGTACTAAAATATTTGCATAAAGGATTAGACAAATATAGAAATCAAACACTAGATGTTTTATTGATAAATATGAATGGAAGATCTTACAACCCAGGCCTTGATGTTGGAGGCATCCCTTTGGTGAAAACCCGAGTCCTTCATCGAAGCTCTAAAGCATTCCTTCTATCGAACACTTAGGCGTTATCACAGTGCAAGAATGTAAAGGGAACGAGAGTTCAGACTAGCCCAACAATGACAAAACCATGACTAACATTAGTGGAAAGAGGGTCATGAATTTATAGGAAGGGATAAAAGGTTTAAAGCCCATGAAAGGAGGAGGAAGGTCCACTTTATAAGGGATAAACCCCCATGGATGAGATCAAAGCTCTAAAATCAGAGAGCTCAACTCTATCACCACTGTTTAACAACCAAATCGCCACCCTGGAGCTTCTAGAGGTCGAAGCATCTCCTCCATTTGAGGAAACACTGCCAAAAAGGGATTAGTGCGGTTTTCCAAGAAATAAGTGCACTGGAATCACTGAGCCGGAACTTTCAACCTTACATCAGCATGAGCATGACACCAGGAAACACGCTGACCCAGGAAACTAGGACTTTGACCAAGTTTCTTCAGCAATCTTCCAAGGCAGTTTTCTTTGAATCTTTAGGGGATGTCTTAACATATTTCTTCATGGTGAAACATTGCATAGGGTCTGTCATGGGGCATTTCAGGATCAGGGATGGGAAATGAGCATGGTGAAAAATTACTATGTAACAGATGCCCTCTAAAGCATGAAGGCAGAACAGGGAGGAATGGCTGAAGTTATTTATGAACCAAGGCAAATAACTCGGATCATCGCCAGAAAACTTGCCAAATCAAATATTTTACAATATATGACATATGTGGTATGAATATGTCTAACCACATGACTTTACACTAGGCATCAAATAACACATGAACCCACGGCATGGTCGCAGCCATCCATCTAAGAGATCACAGAAATGGAAATTGGATATGGACGCAACCATCTGTATAAATAGGATCATGTATACAATCATGAATACTCAATAACCCCCTGCAGCCTGGATCAAAATCAGATGTGACCCAGGGTATTCACCACGATCTCAATCAACCCAATGTACGAATCTAGCCATGTGAATAGATGTGTTGGTGTCGAACATGGTAGAAACCACTTGATTACTGGTCAATGATGAAAACTGTTAAAATGCATGAGAGAGACCACCAATAATGACGATGGACCTCAATGTACAACAAAACAATCTACAAGTGTGAATGAATTTGTTGAAGTTGAACACTTGCAAAATAATTCGATCAAAGGCCAATGATGTGAACCTATCGTCGAACATGAAGAAATTTTCATTGAGGCATGCAAGCTCCAAGGTACTAAAAATAAGTTTCTAAATCACCCTCCCAGATAATGAGCTGAAGTCGACAGGAAGTGATTTGTCGAAGGAGATCCATAATGATTCCCACATCATCGACATTGAACAACAAATATCTCAAGATGATAGGAGTGATTCGAGATTGTAGCAGAGGAGGTCAGATAAGCAAAGGATATTTCACAAAAAGGACTTCTCTTGAACATATTGGTGACACGACTTCGAAGTGTGGCAGCATTTGACTCAAATAGGATCAGAGGTCATGTTGACAAAATTTGGTAATCAATGAGAGACAAATGGATTTCCAAAACCCATGGAGGAAAAATTATGAATGTAGGATGTCCCCAACCCGACATGAACTGTAAATGAGTGTCATGTTCAAGAGTGACAAGCTGCCCAAAATACACATACGATGTTCACTTTCAATTTCCCCCCATTATTGCTAACGAGTACCTCTTTATTTTTATAGCCAACGTGAAGAGGATAACATATCTTGAGCGTGTAAGTTCATTCTTCAAATGACTCCATCCTAATAAGTTTAACGAGCACTAAGAAGGAGGAACTCAGTCTCTTTATGGTGACAAGTCTTTCGTCGTTTAATCTTTAACGAGTCCAACAAAAGGGTAACTCGGTGACTTTTCATGTTTAGGAAGTTTGAAAGAAGAAGAAGGAAACTCCAGCATGGCCCTTTCTGTAAATAATCTCTTGAAACTAAAATGCTAGAAAACGATATCTGAGAGAACCTCTTGACGATTTTCGATCAAGGTATTAATTTTTCGTAAATAGTAAATCTCAGTTCGAAAAATGGGTAAACGTATACTGAGACCACGTCAATTCATTCACTTTAATGAGTTTGAAATGAAAAGTACTCGGCAATATTTTCATTTCAAGAGTCAGAAAAGAGTTTAAAGTTGACTCCAGGGGGGTTCCTTTTTCGTAAATGTTTACCGAGTCTGAAAAAGAGATAAAATACAACTCGTTTGCTTCAAAAATAATCACCAACAGCGTGAAAGTTTTGCTACTGCACAAAAATGAAAAACATCACTAATATCGAGGAAAAATAATAAAATAATGGAAAAAATATTTCAAAAAAATATAAATAGACCAAAAAGTAAATTCATTTTCACCTTTCTATTTGGAGAAGTGCATTTTACCCATTTTACCTCTGAACTTCAGATCAATGGTGCGGCCGATCCAAGACACCATTCAGCAATCTGTTAGTGCGATGTAAGAGCCCTAAGCCTCCTCTTTATTTTTAATTCCATTCTTTTAGCATTTGGTTTTTAGAAATAGAGAAATGGGGGGAGGATTTCAAACCTCAAAATTGCTTGTGGTCAGCGTGGTTTCGAGGTATCAGACCCACGCTGGTCGCGTTTAGCTCGTTAGGGCATCACGCCGCCAATGCCGAATTAATTCAGATAGTTGTGCTGGCTGTGGGGAATATTTTGAAATAATAAATCCACCCATTTCAATGGATAATTTCCAAAAATACTCCGATGAAACTCCTAAAATGCCTTTTAAACACGTTTTGCTAGTGTGTCATTGAATGGAAAGAACGAAGCCACGAGGTGGACAACCACTAAGCACTGCAAGATCAAAATTGTGTAAATGTGTTGCACAATTGTGGTTTACTGAAATTTTTCTAGACATCAGGGCTAAGAGCTCAACTCGATATGCTCCAATATTTTATTGGACTATGGGATGTGGACCAACAAATATTTATCGTTGGGGACCAGGAATTGGAATTAGATGTGATGGGCATCTATTTCATTACAAGTTTTTCTAGGAGAGGGGAGATAATCCAACTCTCTGAAGCTCGCATATGGGTGAGAGTACCAATATGCTCATCTAGAGACACTGTCCTGGGGCTCGAAAGATTGAGAACGGGAAGATAGAGATATACTCTATCAAAGTGCTTCCCTTGCGCACAATCCTTCATATCATAACTAGAGTAGCGAGAGCACGGGCGTTGTGTGAGGTAACGAAATATAAATTCCGGTACGCGATGGATTGTCTGGCCCTGACGATGTTTAACTGGTGCGAGGGGTTATTGGCCAATATGAAGAGCCAATTAACCAAGTGCAAGATAGGGGCATCTGAAACAATTTGGGTACAGGTCCATTCTGGTGACGTTTTTCTTACAAAGTGTACCATTGTTTCAATACCAACGGTTGGAGATCCATGATCCAACCTCGAGGGACTCGAGACTGATGAGGTGGTGTGAGATCATGCCCTGATAGGGTGGGGGCCAACATATGCATTTTACTACAACATTTTTCAGCTCGTTGCGTCGTCAACTCATAATGGTTGAGGGCTTTGCATATGCAGGCATCGAATTCATAGGAGATCCAGATCTACCCATTCCACCAAGCACACAGTGGACTTATGCAGGTAAAAATGTTTTTTTTTTTACATTTTTTACTTTCTGAATGTTTTTGTTATTTATTCTGAAACATAAAATTATGATGTTTTACAAATGTGGGTCCTCAGATACCGCTCGGTATGTCACCGATAGCGCGAAGGGTATCCCACCCTGCAGAGGATGTCCCTTATCAGGAGGGAGCAGACACACTAGCCAAGTTAGAGCGGAACTTGGTAGACCTTACGAGAGGCATACCAGAGTATGATACCTTTTATGACATTCCTCTTCGCTTTCAAAGGCATACGGTCAAGGTTTTAGGAAAACTGCGTCGACTACTATTTGCGAGTGATTCGAGCAGTCAACTCCTATCATGAGCAACATGTGGGTGGATAACAGCCCTGTTTTTACATTTTGGTACTGATGTAGGCTCGAAGAGCCATTTTTGTAACAAAACACATATTTTTTGAGATGTTGGATGTAACACACTCAAGAGAATATCACAGATGTCTATCTAATACATAATTTGTTAATGTACATGTTAATGTGTTTAAACGTCTTAGAATATGTTGACATGTGATAAAATAAAAAACGCCTTTCCAATAATTGAACACGCAAATACATACCCAAAATTTGAGGATTTCGCACCGAATAATGGCCATTTAACTGTAACACAACAAGTTATGAGTCTATTTTAACAACCAAATATCTCATCATGAGATCAATAGCATCTGATAATAGCTCAATCACTGCACTATATTTGGCAATATTGTTAGTTGTTTGACCCAAACAAATACCTTGTAAATTAATCAATTCGCCATGAGGGGCAAAGATTTCCCATGCTGCGGAAGATAGGTTCCGTGTGCTACAACAAGCGCCATTAGCAAAACTTACGTAATGATTCGATGACATATGAAAACCAAGTGGAACACAACGTAAGCAAATGAAACATGTCTACAAAGCAAACAATCACACCAAAATCCAATCAAATCACATTAATGAATAAAACATTAATGTACAAATTATCACACTCATGATTAAGTGTAAAATATATATATATATATTTTAGATAGAGCCCATTTCGAGGCTCAGCGAATGGATTGCCTTCATAATCTGCTATCTCATACGCTCCGTGTTTCACTACTTGTGGAATTATATAGGGCCCATGCCACATTGGCTCGATTTTTCCTACTCCCAATTTATCATGGGCTTAGTCATAAAGCAAGACCAAGACTCCTTCGGAGAAAACACGAGGGTTGACGGATTTGTCATATTGAGCTTTAACTCGTCTTTTATGTGCTTCAATAAGTAAAGCAACAAGCCTACAGGTCTCATCGAGACACTCAACGTACAACAAACATTCCTCTTCTGGCGAAGTACCAAGACAACTAGCTTCAAAGAAGGAATCTCACACTCGATCGGGAGTGTGGCCTCTAGACCATGCACCAATTGGAAGGTTGTGAATCTAGTGGCGGTCATAGCAGAGGTTCGATACGCCCATAGAGCTGAGAAGAGCACGAGGTTTCAATCTCTTTTGTGCTTCCCAATGGTGTTTAGAAGCATAGTCACAAGGACTTTGTTGACAGCCTCAACTTGGCCATTGGCATGTGGATACTAAGGGGTGGAGCTATCGTGACGTAACCCCAACTAAGTAGCGAGCTCTATCATCATATTATTGCGAAAATTAGAGCCATGATTAGTGAAAATCTCTTTCGGGATACAAAACCGAGCTATGACATGATTGAACATGAATTGTGTTGTAGTTAGACCTTCATTATCGTATGTAGGCATCACTTCAGCCCATTTAATGAAATAATCGATGATAATGATAATATAATCATGCCCGCCCCCCTGAGCGAGGGTTACAGGTCATGAAATCTATGCCCCATTTTGTAAAAGGTATGACGGTCACAACTGGGTGCAAAGGTGAGGGTGGGATGCACTCTTTCCGAGAGTAGACTTGGAAGTCATGGCATTTTCGTACTACAACAATACAATCTTTAAAAATAAATGGCCAAAAATACCCTGCGTGAAGGATATTTTGGGCGGTAGCATAACCGGACATGTGACCACCACAAGCCTCAGAGTGACAGTCATTGAGATCTTTCTCATCTCCCTCGAGAGTCAAACATCAACGAAGGACAGAGTTAATACCGGTGCGATATAGGGTGTCTCCAACGATACGGTAAGGTTGGGACTGGTAGCGAATCCATCATCACTCAGAGTGTCATAGCTCTAGCTGAAAAGTTTGGGTATGGTGATAGATAATGATGTCTCCATATCGTGGGTCAAGAGTACTAATGAGAAAGAGAGTCTCATCGGGAATAGACTCATTAAGAGGAATGGGATCATCCACGATGGGAAGATAAAAAATCAACTCAACAAAGACCAGGTATTTATTAGAATTAGCAACAGTGAATTCTAAGTCGAATTCTTGAAGGATGACAATCCACTTCTAGTACTTGCCCCCAAGAAACTGACGTGTGAGAATGTAATTCATGGGGTTGCAATGAGAAATCACCAAATTTTTGCGCAAGAGAATGTAATGACAAAAATGTTGAACAACATGGATAGCGGCCAATGTGAGTTTCTCTACATGAGTGTAACGGGCCTTAGTATCAAAGAGATTGTGGCTAAAGTACACTACATGCTCTTGATCATCGTCATCATCCTGAACAAGCACCATACTAATATTTTTGTAGGTGGCGGCCAAATACAGGCAGTAATAAAGGTGATAATTAGGAGGATCCAGTAGAGGAGCACCGATGAGGGCTCGTTACAATGCATTGAAATAGATTTGGGAAATTTCATCCCATATGAATGGGATTCCCTTTTTTCAATAAGTGAGTAAATCCTTTGGAAAGCTCAACATAATTTAGTACGAAATGATGGAGGAAATTGGCTTTCCCCTCCAAAATTTGTAGTTGATGAACAAAAGAGGGAGGAGGCAAATTGATGATTGCCTCGACTTTAAGAGTATCAATGTGGATGCCTTCTTTGGACACCATGAAACCCAAGATCCAACCGGATTCGACGCAGAAGACACACTTATGAGGATTCAACCTAATATTATAGTATTTACAGTGAAGGAAGATTAGCTCTTACGTGTTTTGGGTGCTCTCGATGTTTCGAAGAATGAGCAGGAAGGTCGTCGATATATGGCTGAACTATTACTTGATGTCATGAAAAGCACACGACATAGTTCGTTGGAAGGTGGGCCCAACATTATTCAAGCCAAAAGGGAGATTTTTATAGGCAAATGTCCCCCATGGACAGATAAATGCGGTTTTGCGTTGATTAGTTGGAGTAATATTAATCTGGTTGTAGCCAGTAAAACCATCCATAAAGGAAAAAATCTCACTCCTGACACATTCATCAATGATATGGTCGATAAAAGGAGTGGGGTAATTGTCCTCGGGACATGCTCGATTGATATCACTGTAATCAACGCAAACCTAGATGTTCCTTTGTTGCTTATTAACGGGAACAATATTTGAGACCCAATATGTCAATGGTATAGGATAAATAAAACCGGCTTTGAGAAGTTTTTCAACTTCACCCTTTATAGCAGTAGCCTTTCTCAAGTGCACAAGACAAATTCATTGACAAACGAGCTTTGAATTCGGATAGGTGGGAATTTCGTGCACAACGATACTCGGATCAATGCTAGGCATCTCTTTGTATGACCACGCGAAGACATCGTGGAATTCCTGAAAAATATCAGTATAGATCTTGATCTCATCGGGAGGACAAGATGCCTCGATATGAACGTTCTCGATAATCCATGGTTTGATAGAGACGTCGATCGGAATGGTTGGAGTAATATTTCCCATGTTCCCTTCGGACAACACTTCATGAATCAAGATCACATTCTGAAATGGGTCGATCAGTACAGACAAAGCATGGGATTACAAACAGGCGGAGATGTCACCTGGGATTGGGAGAAATGAGGAATGATGATGTCCATCATCCCATGGAATTTCTTTGAGAGACATTACCTCGATGATACTTTCCTCTGTGGGGAAAGCATAATTCAAGGGATCATCATATTCCCAAGAACCAAACTAGGGAGACTGCGCATATGTGTCCAAAGAGGAAACAAAATGATCATTGGTTCTAGATGCAGCCTTAGAAGCCATGAGAATACTTTGATACATTTTCTCAGCAAAGCTCAAAGGCATAATGTCACCAAAAGTCTCAAGCTATTCAAGATTGGGAACAATCCATGGATCGTGACTAGACGATATCATATTGATAGTTGCAACATTCGGAGGCGGGAGTGGAAAATTTCCCATAAGGGAAAAGTCTTTGAATATACTTGGCCTTATCTTCTCATAAGGGATAGCGATATTCCCAACATATGGAATGTTTCTTGTTGAAGAATCAGAGGAAAAGAAAGCCAATTGATCGACAGTCACGATTTTTCCCCGACGAGGAAAACAGAGGACATGAAAAAGGGTGGATACTACCCAAACCATGGCATGAGTACAATTGCGTCCAAGAAGGAGATTATAATTCAAGTTGGCCTATACCACCTCAACTTCCAAGGTTACCATTTTTCCCTCCAACATGATAGTAAATTCTTTGAGAATATCATACGGCCGAGAACCTCTACCGTCGAAAGATTCCAAGGTATTTGGGGACTGACTCAATGGAGGAGAGACGATGGCTTTACAACATGTGATAGACATGATGCAGGTCGAAGCGCCTTCATCAACAACAGTCCTATGAATTTTCTTTCCCATTATGGTAACTTGAATAAGAAAATCCACTTGAGATGGGAGGTGAGGAACGAAATTCTAGAGATTGAAAGTAATAAGATTAGAATCTACAGGATCAATACCTCCAATAGCTAAGAGTAGTGCCTTTCGTTGTGATGGACATGACTGAAGGACCTCCAAAGCTGACATCATCGAAGGTGCTTGAGCTAGATCCTTTACAATGTTGTGGTGTTGTGCAACTCTCGCATTCAGATTATAGGATGGTTTCCAAAGAAAATTTTTTGGGGGTGGTCGGATGATGGAGTCACCACTAGGTCTCTCAATCTGGAGAGGACCATAATTAGGAGGCATGGAAGAGGAAGGGTGATCTGTAACTTCCGGTTCCATAGGAGCCTTATATGGATTGGGGTAGTCTTTCGATCTTATGGTAATAGCCATAGGTTCTGTTCCAGCCATGAAAACCTGAGAGTTTCCAGATGATTGAGCTTGATCTACCATTTGTGTCTGTTGAGAAGGGAAAGGTTTTTTCAAGATAGCCGGAGTCTCGGGTGCCCCCTTCATAAGACGGGAAACTTCGGCACACCGAGGACAATCCTTGGTGTAATTATCATCATCACATAATAGGTAAGGATATTTAGGCTTGCGTGTGGAAGAATCGTCAACATATGAATTTTTCAAATCTTGTTTAGGGTTGTCAGATTTGGATTTACCTTTACCCTTTTTCTTACCTTTCGAGGATTTTTCTACTGTGGTAGACTGGACAACATTTACCTTGAAGGTTTTACCAAGATTATTCTGGTTATTGGAAGGAGTGGAGGGTGCAACGACATTAGTGGATTTAGACTTTGAAGAATTTTTAGGCGCACTACTATCAGTATGAGCCATTGTCCCAATAACACCATCCACCAGAGGCGTAGCAGGAGATTGAGATGACGCGGGATCAATTGAATGTCGTGTCATGTTAGGAAATACCTCGTATAAAGTACCAGATTGGGAATAAACTAAATCAAGGTATTGGGCTCTGGAAATGACTTCCTCCTCTGTAACACATCCACCCATGGCAATATCTTTAGCAATCCTGGGAATTAATGATTTCATAAACCATTCAGTCAACAACTGATTGGGGATCTAGAATTTTATGAGATGACGAAGACGTTGCCATTCATGAATGTGATCTGAAATGTGAGTAGCAGTTGACTGCTTCAACGAGGTGAGGAGGTGGGTGTCGATTTCATACCAGATAGGTAACTGGAAATGAGTGAGGAAAGTCATATCCAAAGAATTTAAATCAAAGAAAATTCCTCGAGGGAGCTCAATATACCACTTTGACGCAGTACCAGAAAGTACGTTGGAAAATACGAAGACAAATAGAATTGTCGACCCAAGAATTAGAAGAGCACCATAAGCGGTACATTATGACATGGGTTTGGGGGTCTTCCCCAGACTTTCCTTCAAATTTAGGACAATATCCTGGAATCTTTGTCGGAATTGGCAACCAATGCAACTGATGTTGGATGGGGTCATTTGTAACCTTTGACACGTCCATAAATTCCAACGTAGCCAAAAATGGCAAGGGAGGATGATGAGGAAAAAAAGGTTGGGTGTTCCAACCTGGTTGATATGGGTTCTACCCCCAATAGGGTGGATTCTGTCCTAAATAAGCATATTTCCCCCATTGTTGGTAAGGACCTTGTTATAGCAGTTGTTAAACATAGGGACCCTGTTGGGGCTGTTGATAAAGCCCCAGTTGGATTTAAGGTTTCGGACCTTGCAAGATGTAAGGTCCTTGCTAAACATGAGCTCCAACCTATGGTCCCTGCTAAACATGGGGTCCAGCTTGCGGTCCTTGCTGAACATAAGGTCCACCTTGAGGTCCCATTTGGCCCTATTGGTACTGAGGAATCTGCTAATGCTGAGCACTAGACTGAGACCCAGGGTGGGGTTGCTGGTACTAACCATGAGGAAGTTGTTGGTACTGAGCACCAGATTGACCCAAAGGGAGACTTGGACCAGTTTGGGTGTAAGGACCAAACTGAGGGTTGGTTGCAATAGCACCTGCGGGAAGCTAGGGTTCTTGGACATACTGTTGAGAGGCACTTGGTCGAGGAACATATTGATATTGTATGTTCGAATGTTGAACATACTAATGAGGGATATTAGGTTGTTGAATATATGAATATGGTATGTTCAGTTGTTGAAGGGGCTACTGAACCTGAGAATATTGAGTGTGGGGTTGGTGAAAGACTAATGCAGCTGATGTAGGTTGACCACCTGAAGGAATAGCACCTATGACAATGTTCACCTGTTGCAAAAACCATGTTTCGCCCATACAAGCATTAGGTTGTCCCACCCCAAGAATAGGTCAAGAGTTCAGTGGCCCCCCACCCGAGAGGGGAGGTACGTAAAAAGGATTAGATTTCCCCCTAGACATGGACAAAACCATAGATTTTCCACTCAATGGTGGAACTGCAATGATCATAGATGGCGAAAAGGGGGTAGAGGATCCAATCAAAACAATCATTTGACCAATAGTGATTGTAGGTCGAACAACAGGTCAAGACACAACAGTCACATTCGAAACGAACGAGCCGGAAGATGGAGGAATACACATTGACCAAACGAGATCCAGAAATAAATATGTGATGTCGGAAGCTCCAGAAATAATATTTTCCAAAGAGGTGTACCCTTGTTGAAGTGGAGATACAACTTGACTAAAGGATACTTCGGTCACACTGCCAGAATCATGAGGAGTGGAGCTGAAAAATCCGCCCTCATAAGGGAATACGAATGAGGAAGCTTCCAGAATATAGGTGCCAGTGGTTTCCTATAGAGTGCCCTGAGGGGCATTCACGAATGGGACATCATTAGCATTGGATTCCATTTCGTCAGGAAATAACTGATGGACAGTAGAGTGAGATGCCACTGGAGAAACACGAAAGGGAATTATGGGTTGATCAAAAGCACTATTAGCCTATTAAGGCGAGACCACAATCAGATCAAAGAGAAGATTCTTAGGAAACACCGTAAACTGTGCAGACGGTTCATGGCTTTCTGGTTGATCTTCAAATGTGTTGGATAACTTGTTATGCTTTTGAAGAACCTCCCACTCAGTTAAACAAATAAAAGATCTAGCTTATACTTGAATTTTGTGGAATTTTATACTTGAAACATGTGTATGTATTTTAACTATTTAAGTGCTTTAATTCCATTTTTTTTTTCATATTAAACATATGCAACAACCATATAATTCAACAAATAAACAACAACACATAGCAATAAATTTAATCTAGGAGTTCACTCGAATATCGTGGGCTACGTCTCCTTGAGCTCTTGACATCTTGACTTGGATCTTTGGGATTATGGAAATTTTTTCTTTTACAAGTTACAAAATTAGCTCCAATGGTTAGTGAACCAATGGGTTTAGAATACCATTATATCCCCGTCATGGCTGTCATCACTTTGAAAACAGATCTAGGCCCCCTTAGACTTGATTCCTTATGTCGGTGCTCTTGAGCTACACTAAGCTTATCTATGGCACTGACTCCCTCAAAATTCCTTTTCTATCCCTGAAACCTCACCTACTATCTCCATCACATATCAGAACTCCAAAATGGACTGATCATTTTGTCCAAAAGAGAACTGGCTCCCCAATCTAGGCCTCCATCCACTGTTGGCCCTAAGCTACCCAAAACTTCCCTGTAGGTTCTCTACCTTCAAAATTCTTCAAATGGCTCTGAAAATCCCTTAAATGGATTTATAATGCCAAAAATAGTCATAATAGACTATTGTTTTGCAGAAATTATCCTCTGATTGCTACGGTTTCGCCTCCAACACCTGGTGGCACCCCCTGGCTCTCGGGTCAAAGAAAACTTATCTGTGGGTTCTCGACCTATAGAAGTCATAAAAATATTTTTCAAACTCCTCCAATGGATTTAGAACTCTCATTACAATAAAAAATGACTATTATTTTGCTGAATAAGGCCTCTAGCTACCCTGGCTAGGCCTCGAACCATTGTTGGAACTTGTTGGCTCTGGTGGCCCCTGGAACTTCACTGAAGAATATCGGCCTTCAAAAGTCCTCTACAGACTCTAAAACCCACACAATTAGTTCTATAACATCTTAAACATCCAAAATTGACTATTGGATTTCTGAATAAGGCCTCTAGCTGCCCTGGCTAAGCCTCAAACTGCTGCTGGCCCCTGCTGGCCCTAGTGGCCCCAAGAACTTCTATGAAGCAAAAACCTACTCAAAAGTACTCTAATTTCTCTGCAACCCACTCCATTGAGTCTTGAATTTCTTAGATAGTCGAAATTTACTATTTTCACTCCAAAATTGGTCGAATCTAGCTCAAGATAGAGCCTAAACTCATTTTGTCGAGTGTCCCCTAAATCAGCTCCACTAAATTTGGGGAATTCAGTTAACTGAAGTCAAGTTTGGAAAATCCGCAAATTTTGGAGCACGCCTCTATTTATCCACCAACTCTAAAAATAACATTTAATGTTTAAGGAGAGGAGGTGGCCACATGCCAACCCTCGCAACCCCACAGTTAGAGAAAAATTTGGAACTACCGAAACTGTTGGCGCTAACATAGCCATGTGACACGTTAATATACGGTTAGCGAACTTGTTTGTTAAACTACGCGGATAAGATTTTGGGTTATGGTCATGGGCTGTTGGCCATGTGGGGAGGGTCTCGCCCCTCTGAACGCCCAAACACGAAAATAACCTACGTTAAATACATGCAAAGTTCTTATATGGTTAAGAACTAACAGACAACCCAACGGTAAAGCGCGAACTTGTTTGGCAGCAGGTCATGCGGTCGACTCCGGTGGACTCCAACCCATAATTTTACACCAAGAAACTGGGCCAAGAGGTGGCCTTCAGGCCTACCACGTGGCAACCTCCCATTGGCCCTTTAAAAACCATGTATAGTCCATCAACCAATAGCAGGCTGACACTTGTCCAAATATTACTAGTCCAAGAGGAATATTCTAGGGAATATTTCGAGGAATATTACAAGAACATTCCCTGGAATATTCTCTCTTTAAATTTCCCAAATTCCTGTCAAACTTGGTCAAAGTCCAAAAATTGCAGTTTACTGGAATTTTCAAACTGCAATAACTTCTTCATATGGTGTCGGTTTTTTGAACTGTTCCCAGTGCCGAAATCAGGAAGACGAGATCTATCCGGTCGCTCAAGATCAACACACTTTTGAACACTTTGAAGTTTGAGCTATCACTTAGGTCCATGATCCAAATATGATCACACCTCCCCATTGGGAATCTTTTGGACCCCAAAACACTGATATACTGATATATACAGTAGATGAGAGTACAACACCCTCTCTTTTCAGCCTCCATACACTTGCCTTGCATGGCTTATGCCTTTGAACCACAACTCGGAGGTAGTTGACACTTCCCTTCCTGGATGTGCTTGTCCTCCTGTCAAGAATTGTCTTACTTGCAATCACTCAGAAATTTCTAGCGAGAAATTTTCAGAAGGTAGTTGGACATCGCTTCCTTGATCATCGATCCAAGGTGGCTCAAACAAACGTGAGATTACAACAGAAAACATGCATACAAAATTGAAATTTGCATATGTACAAATGAGTGTATCTCTTACTGTGTCAAGAAGTCAAACCACTTCTTAGCAAGCCACTTCCACGTCGACTTTTGCTGTTGAAAATCTTCTTCATGTGAAACATCCTTTCTCACATCAATGATGGAATCCTTGGTTACACTTTCGCCAATTTTTCTGTCCTCTTTCCTCAAATGCTTGGGATGATTAGTTGGATGCAATGTCCAACATTGGGCAACAACATGTCCCCTCTTCTGGCAATGTGTGCAAGTCTTATGCACCTTCTTTGCAAGTTTCCTTCGCTTCAACTGTTTCCTGTATACCTTGCATCTCAAAACATCATGGTTAAACATACCACAATATGCACAACAACTCTTTCTTCCATTCAAGCATGCAGAATTTTCATGCCTTGCAGAAACATAATCAACTTGACTATGGGAAGAATTATACCTCAAATGCTTCTTTGCATGTCCATTTTTTTTACCTTCATGAGGAGACGAACTCCTAGAGGTTCCAACTTTCTTTTGAAGACTAACATCAGTGTTTATGTCTTGATAGCTGTCTGAACTCTCATGCTCGCCATAAGCTGCATGTCTACAATCTTCTTACTGCAACATAGGCTTCAAACATTGGAAATCAACTTGAAAACAAACTTGACATGTTTGTGGTTTAGAACTTGGAAAAAAAGTTCTTTTTGAATTTGTCACACGTGCCTTCACGGATTTGGAGTTTTCGCCATTAGATTGAACATAACCAAGACCAAATTTCCTAGGTCGTTCCTCAACCAAAATAGGATCAATCATGCCTTGTGCATGCTTGCCTAAACCCTTGCCTTCGTATCCCATTTTAAACATTAACTTGGACCCTATACCTCCAGTGTGCTTTTCAAACGAACCAACATATCTATCTTAAGAGGAAACTGAAGAGAAATTTGAGTGAATTGCCTCTGCTTCACGCATGTTCTTGGTCAAAGCCTCTTGGGCTTGATGGATCTGCATCTCCATCTCATGCATTCTTTGGATAATTTATTCCTTCTCTTACTTCATAGTAACCAGTTTCTCATGAAGTCTAGTGCTTTCTCTTCTATCTCCAAACATAATTTGCACCATCCTTCAATATGTAGAAGTCTCGCTTCATGTCTTCATCGAAGAATCTTGTGAAGGAGGAGGATTTTGAAACCTCACTTGAATAAGTTTTCATCATTATTTCAATGAACAAAATAAATTAAATCAAAATTCATAAAGCTTTTGAACAAAATGGATGTAGAGTCAAGCTCTTCTTCAAGCATCCTTTGCAAACAAAAACCTTTTGTGCTTCAAGGGTTGCCTTGAGTTCGTTTAGGTAAGCATAATTCCTTTAGCCCTTCTTCCTTTTTGTCCCCTTCTGGACTTATCTGTTTGTAGCTTTCCCTTCACCTTTAGCAAACTCAAGCAACAATCAGTTTCAAAACAACCAAATTCTTTAACTGCAAACACCTTTCAAGTCAACAAGCAAACTTGTGCTCTGTCAATCAAGCAACTATGTGCTCTGATACCAACCTAATATGAAAATGGGTTGGATAACTTGTTATGCTTTTCAAGAACCTCCCACTCATTTAACTATATAAAATATCTAGCTTATACTTGACTTTTGCGGAATTTTATACTTGAAACCGGTGTCTGTTTTTTAACTTTTCAAGTGCTTCAAGTCCATTTGTTTTTGTTGATATTAAACATATGTAACAACCATATAATTCAGAAAATAAAAATCAACACATAACAACAAATTTAATCTATTAGTTCACCCAAATATTGTGGGCTACGTTTCCTTGAGCTCTTGTCATCTTGACTTGGCTCTTTGGGATTATGGCAATTTTTTCTTTTACAAGTTACAAAATTAACTCCAATGGTTAACTGAACTGAACCAATGGGTTTAGAATACCATTATATCCCTGTCATGGCTATCATCACTCTGAAAATAGATCTTGGCTCCCTTAGACTTGATTCCTTCTGTTGGTGCTTTTGAGCTACATTAAGCTTCTATATGGCACTAACTCCCTCGTAATTCCTTTTCTATCCCTGAAACCTCACCTATTGTCTCCATCACATATCAAACCTCCAAAATTGACTGATCATTTGCTCCAAAAGAGCACTGGCTCCCCAATCTAGGCCTCCATTCACTGTTGGCCCTAGGCTGCCAAAAACTTCCCTGTAGGTCATCGACCTTTAGAAGTCATCAAATGGCTCTTAAAATCCCTTCAATGGAGTCTGAATGCCAAAAATAGTCAGAATAGACTATTGGTTCACTAAAATTGGCCTTCGGCTGCTCTGGTTTCGCCTCCAACACCTAGTGGCACCCCCTGGCTCTCGGGTCAAAGAAAACTTCTCTATGGGTGTTATACCTATAGAAGTCCTCAAAAGCTTCTTATAACTGCTCCAATGGATTCATAATGCTCATTAGAATCATAAATGACTATTGGATTGCTGAATAAGGCCTCTAGCTACCTTGACTAAGCCTCGAACTACTGCTAGCACTTGTTGGACCTAGTGGCCCCTGGAACTTCACTGAATTATCTCGGCCTTAAAAAGTCCTCTAAAGGCTTTGAAAATCACACCATTAGTTTCAGAACATCTGAAACATCCAAAATTGACTATTGTATTTCTGAATAAGGCCTCTAGCTACCTTGGCTAAGCCTCAAACTGTTGCTGGCCCCTGGTTGCCCTCGTGGCCCCTACAACTTCTTTGAAGAAAATAACTGTTCAAAAGTCCTATGATTGCTCTAAAACCCACTTCATTGATTCTGGAATGTCTAAGATAGTCAAAATTTACTATTGGCACTCCAAAATTGGTCGAATCTAGCTCAAGATAGATCCTAAACTCATTTTGCCCAATGTCCCCTAAATAAGCTCCACTAAATTTGGGGAACTTTGGTTAACTGAAGTCAAGTTTGGAAAATCCGCAAAATTTGAAGCACTCCTCTATTTCTCTGCCAGCTCTAAAAATAACATTTAATGTTTAATGGGAGGGGGTGGCCACATGCCAACCCTCGCAACCCCGCAGTTAGAGAAAAAGTCAGAACTACCGAAATTGTTGGCGCTAACATAGCCATGTGACACGTTAATATACAGTTAGCGGTATTTTTTGTTAAACTGCACGGATAATCTTTTGGGTTATGGTCATGGGCTGTTGGCCATGTGGCTCGGGGCTGGCCCCTCCGAACCCCCAAACATGAAAACAACCAACGTTAAATATATGCAAAGTTCTTATATGGTTAAGAACTAACACACAACCCAATGGTAAAGCGTGGAATTTTTTGGCAGTAGGTCATGCGGTCGACTTCAATGGAGTCCGACCCATAATTTTACACCACGAAAATGGGTCACGTTGGGGCCTGCGACATGGCAGCCTCCCATTGGCCCTTTAAAAACCACGTATAGTCCATCAACCAATAGCAAGATGACACTTGTCCAAATATTACTAGTCCAAGAGGAATATTCTAGGGAATATTACAGGAATATTCCCTGGAATATTCTCTTTTTAAATTTCCCAAATTTCAGTCAAACTTGGTCAAAGTCCAAAAATTGCAGTTTACTGGACTTTTCAAACTGCGATAACTTCTTCATATGGTGTCAGTTTTTCGAACTGTTCGCGGCACCGAAATTAGGAAGACAAGATCTATTTGGTCACTTGGGTTTGACACACTCAAATAATTTGAATTTTGATATATCAATTTGGTCCATGATCCAAATCTGATCACACCTCCCCATTGGGAATCTTTTGGACCCCAAAAGACTGATATACTGATCTATACAATAGATGAGAGTACAACACCCTGTCTTTTCAGCCTCCATACACTTGCCTTGCATGGCTTATGCCTTTGAACCACAACTCGAAGGTAGTCGACACTATTCTTCCCAGATGCGCTTGTCCTCCTGTCAAGAATTGTCTTACTTGCACTCGCTCAGAAATTTCTAGCAAGAAATTTTTAGAAGGTAGCTGAACATCACTTCCTTGATCATCGATTCAAGGTGGCTCAAACAAACGTGAGATTACAACAGAAAACGTGCATACATAATTGAAATTTTCATATGTACAAATGAGTGTATATCTTACTGTGTTAAGAAGTCAAACCACTTCTTACCAAGCCACTTCCACAACGACTTTTGCTGCTGAAAATCCTCTTCATGTGAAACCTCTGTTCTCGCATCAATGATGGAATCCTTGGTTCCACTTTCGCCAGTCTTTCTGTCCTCTTTCCTCAATATATGCAAAGTTCTTATATGGTTTGTAGAAATTTGCTGAATAATAATTAATTATCCACCGAGACTATCCTGATCACATACAATTCGAATTTATATGCAACACATAATCTCTTCCACTCAACTCAGATCATCACACATGCGGAAATAAAATCAAGCGATAACACATCAAATCATCATACACATTAACACGGTATGTATGGGGAAAGCTTATAGCTGAAAACCCCTTTGACTATTGTGTATATTATAATGGAGAAATGTAACAAACTCAGTACAATACTCCTCACAAGTACTCGGTACTTTCTCATGAAGTTACACACAATCTAGCTCAGTTTTGAATAGGTTACTGGTTCAAAACTCACCGCCAATTGCCTTGCCTCTATTGCGCAATCCAGGCATCTCTATATAGAGATCCAAGGTTTGAATCTCCTTGGCTTGAAAGCGCAATCATCATGGGAAATTCCTCCAAGTGTGGTGCAAATCTCATACTGGCAGTGTCACCACGATAGCTAACTCCACCCTTTCATCTACCTCTTTCACTGGTCTCCTTGGGCGATCATGCATAGTGAGCGTGTGTTCTTGAGTTTAATAATGAGTTACTAATTAATGAATTAAATAATATTTAATTCACTCCACTCATCACTAGTGTATTAGGCAGTTAAACTAAATACAACTAGTTCAACTAAGTTAAGCAGAACACAACTCCACCAACTGTCTCATCAACTCCACCAAACTTCGCCTTGCTAATCCCTAGCGAAGTCAACTTGTACCGCAGACTCCAATGCCCCACAGAAAAGCATATTTCCTTCTGGCAGTTGCATGTGCCACATCCGTAGCTCAAATTGAAGTGCTCCAAGAGAGTAAACTGCTGTTTAGAGTCCAAATATTATTAAGGGTAAATAATATTTGACTTCCCTATTTTTAGGAGAGGCAGTATAAAAATAGCCTTCAACCTCTTTTGACCTAAAAATAGAGTCTCATCTATTTTTACCAACAAGACACATACTTCAAGAATCTCAAACTAGAATCCCCGAACCATGCTCCATATGTCTAAAAATAGACATAGTCTAAAAATAGACTTTGCGCCAGAATTTGCCTGCGGGCCCACTTAGTGAAGGCGACTTCATATCACTAAGCTCCATCATCTTGCTGCATTCTCAACACTCCCTCTCTAACAAGATGCGGATTATCTGCAACCCCTCACACTCTGTGGAATTCGAACTTGCTCTCGGTGAGCGCCTTCGTCGGGATGTCGGCATCCCCGATCCCCCGTGGGAACATATGAAGCATCATGATTATCGGCCAGAACACAGTACGATGCATGATGATACCAATGCGGCGAAGCAATGCGCCTCAGCGGTCCTCCCCATGCATGCCATGTCCCATATCTGAGTATTGCCTCTGATATGGCGCAATACATGCTTGCCTGCCTTCCAAAAGAGCTTGGTAGGCTTAACCATAGCTTGCGAAAGCTGGTTAACTGCATAGCATATATCGGGTCGTGTATTGACCAGATACATAAGCGACCCACCAACTGTCGATAGACAGTGGCATCCACTACCTCCGCTGAAGTAGCATCCTCCTTCCTCCAACCACCAGGAAGAGGAGTGTCAACAGGCTTGCAACCTTGCATGTTGAACCTCTCCAGAATCTCCCGGGCATACTTGCCCTGAGAAACAAACAGTCCTCCACTGCGCTGCCAAATCTCCAATCCCAGGAAATAATGAAGGATGCCCAGGTCCTTCATCTCAACCTCTCGTGCAAGATCCTCCTTGCATGAAAGTATCAACTGCTCGTCGCCAGTCAAAATCAGATCATCTACATACAGTACGATGATCAACAGCTTCCCCTCCACCACAATCTGGTACAGGTTTGGATCCGCCTCACTCTGGGAGAATCCAAGCCCGGTGAAGTAGCTGTCTATCCGAGTGTACCAAGCACGAGGTGCTTGCTTCAGCCCGTACAGTGCTCTCTTGAGTCGGCACACATCCGACTCACTGCTGAAGATCTCAAAACCTTCAGGCTGCTCTATGTACACCTCCTCCTCAATAACTCCATTGAGGAACGCAGTCTTCACATCCATCTGATGAATGTGCCACCCCATCTACGCTGAGAGAGCAAGGATCGTTCGTATGGAAGAGTACCTTGCGACAGGTGCAAAGGTCTCCTCATAGTCAATCCCCTCGATCTGTGAAAAGCCACGGGCGACAAATATCGCCTTGTACTTCTCCACACTCCCGTCAGCTGCCTGCTTCACTTTGTAGATCCATCGCGAACCCACCACTGATTTCCCCACCGGTCTTGGGACAATCTCCCATGCACTGTTCCTGACGATCGAATCATATTCTTCGATCATGGCATCAACCATGCGGGTTCCTCCACAGCTTCCTCAAAAGAGGATGGCTCCGTCACAACACATTGACTCACAAGAGCCATGTATCCAGTGTACCGATCCAGTGACTTCCTCTGTCTGCGCTGTGCTGTAGGTGGTCCTACAACCTTCTCTGCATCTCGAGCCAGTCGCTCAGCTTCTGTAGTGCGCATGCGCCCTCTGATGGTTGGCGCTGCATGGGTGGTTTCTTCCACCTCTTGAACCTCCTCTTGTGGCTGATCCACATCCGAAAGCTCCTCCTTAGGAACTAACAGCTCCTCATCTGCATGCAAGTGTAGCTCCCTCTCAAGCGAACACTGCATGGCTTTCTCCTTCTGAAATTTTATATCCCGTCGCACAACAGTCTTTCGACTGTCTGAAAAATATACCCGGTAGTTGTGAGGTGTATCAGTGTACCCCACAAATATTCCAACCTCAGCAGTTGGATCCAGCTTCCTTCTCGCATCCTTCGTCACATGCATGTAGACAGGAGAACCAAAAATCCGCAAATAGGAAATATCAGGCCTCTTGCCAGAATAAGCCTCCTCTGGTGTACTCATGCCAAGAACCTTGTGAGGACAACGGTTCTGCACATACACTGCTGTATTGCATGCCTCAGCCCACAAGTGAAGGGGTAGGCCCTGATCATGCAACATCGCCCGTGTAGCACCCACGATCATTCTGTTCTTCTGCTCAGCCACCCCGTTTTGCTGTGGGTTATGGGGTGCGATGAGCTCTCTCCGAATCCCTTCTGCACTGCAGAACTCCTTGAATTCGGCCGAGATGAATTCACCACCGTTATCACTCCTTAGAGAAATCACCTTCTTCCCCGACTCCTTCTCGACCGGTGCTTTAAACTCACAGAACTTCGCGAATGTATCGCTCTTCTTCTGCATGAAGAAGATCCAGCACTTTCGAGAGAAATCATCAACAAAGATCACATAATACTGGTGCTTTTCTGTCGAAGCAACTGAGAAAGGACCACACACGTCTGTGTGAACTCTCTCAAGGATCGTCGTGGCGCGACTATCCTTCTCGTGAAAGGTGGCTTTCACATACTTCCCTAAAGTACACCCCTTGCACTGATCTGATTGCGCAAGGGTGCCCTTAGGAAGTCCAGTAGATATCTGCTGCAGAATCTTCAAAGCTCCATGGTGAAGGTGGCCCAATCTCCTGTGCCACAGTTCGCCCTCATCATCCCGGCTCACCACTTCTCCCGCTTTGCATGCCATAGTTGCGCAGCCATCTACCTGCAACTGATAAAGGTTCTTGGTTCGAACCCCTATCTTCTGGGTCTCTCCAGTAGTCTTACTGCGCAGGAAGGCTTTTCCTTCGCTGAAGACCACATCATACCCCTTATCCTCCAACATCGCCACAAAGATCAAGTTCTTCTTCAATCCAGGTACATGCATGACATCCTTGAGTACAAAGGGTTTACCAGACTCCCTCTGAAAGGATATGGTACCGATACCAGTCGCACTGTATCTACCATCATCGCCCATCTCGATGTGCACACCCAAATCTTTGTCCTCCAGATCTGAGAACAACTCCCGATCTCCCGTCATATGAAATGACGCACCGCTGTCCAAGAACCATACCGATCCCAGCACACTTGAAACCAAGCATGCGATCGGTGAAAAGTCAAGCTCGAACTATGAAGCCAAAGCTTCTCCATCTGCAGATCTTCCCGCTTGCTTGTTCTTCTTCTTCTTTGGACAATTGGTAGCATAATGTTCGTGATCATGGCAGTGAAAACACTTCACTTTCGCCATATCCTGCTTCTTTCCCTTTGCACCAGAATGAGAGGTTTTCTTACCCTTCCCTTCTTTGCTTTGGCAACCAAAGTGCAATTTTCTTCATCAGCTCCCTTTGATGAAGATCCATCTCGAGTAGTCCTCCTTATCTCCTCCTGCATGAGATCCGCCCAAAGGCGCTCCCATCCCGATAGCTTCTTCCGACCATTGACACTATCTTGATATGAGTGCCAAGCCTTCGGAAGACCAAGGAGAGCCAGGTCGACCATGTCCTCGTCTTCGACAGTCACCCCCACACTTCCCGGCTCATCTCTGCATTGAGTGAACTTCGTGAGGTATTTGGCGATACTGTCGCCCTTCTCCATCTTGATGTTCCTGAGCTTATCTTTGAGCGCTAGCTTCCTTTGGTCGCTCTTACTCTGGAATAGATCCGTCAAATATTTCCACATTAAATATGGAGAAGCCTTTCCATGCAGGCTGGATACAATATGATCCTTGACGCCCTCCAACAGGATCCTTCGACATTTCGCCATCTTCTTTTGCCATGCATCGACTTCAGCAGGATCAGTGGGCTTTTGGACATCTGTATCTACGAACTCCTTGAGACCATTATCTTCTAATATTGCTTCCATGCGATCCTTCCATGCAACATAATTCGAACTGCCTTCAAGAGCATATTCGAGTCGCAAACCGTTGAAAGACATTTTCAACACTGGCACCAAGAAAACAAAACTGCTGCAAAATTTCGAATTCCACTTCAAAGCTCAGCCGCTCTAGATCGTGAGAACAAATTATTTCTAGCACAGAGATTGACTGCAAGGGGCATTTACCAGACCTTTCACTTTCCGAAGAAAGATGAATCCGGAGGCTACCTGGCCCGCATGCAGACTCTGTCTACCGAAATAAGTTTGTAATCACCGTGATGATCAATCTCTGCTTCAATAGCTCCGATACCATGTAGAAATTTGCTGAATAATGATTAATTATCCACCGAGACTATCCTGATCACATACAATTCGAATTTATATGCAACACATAATCTCTTCCACTCAGATCAACTCCGATCATCACACATGCGGAAATAAAATCAAGCGATAACACATCAAATCATCATACACATTAACACAGTATGTATGGGGAAAGCTTATAGCTGAAAACCCCGCAGCTATTGTGTATATTATAATGGAAAAATCAAGTAACAAACTCAGTACAATACTCCTCACAAGTACCGCATTACAAAGTTAAGCACACAATTCATTTCGCCTTTGTACAAGTTACTCGGTTCAAAATAAATCGCCAATTGTTTCTGCTCTACAATCTAGGCTCTGCTTACAGAGATCCAAGACTCGAATTCTGCTTGATCACACTTTGCGGAAAACTTCAGTGTGGTGCAAATATCATGCACAATCGATGTCGCCACTGATAGCTAACTCCACCCTTTCATCTACCTCTTTCACTGGTCTCCACTGAACTGATCATGCACTGTAGTGAACTGATGTGTTCTTGAGTTGAATAATGAGTTACTAATTAATGAATTAAATAATATTTAATTCACTCCACTCATAACTAATTGATTAGCTAGTTAAACTAACCTCAACTAGTTCAACTAAAATAAACAGAACACAACTCCACTATCTGTCTCATTAACTCCACCAAACTTCTGCCACTGAAGTCCTAACTGAAGTCAACCATGCATGATGCCATCAAACCCTTGGGAATAGCATAATTCCTTTGTCAGATGCATGAGCCACTTCCAAGGCTCGAACTCAAGTGCTCCAAGAGAGTAAATCGTCGTTAGAGCCCAAATATTATTAAGGGTAAATAATATTGATTTGCTTTTTTAGGAGAGTAAGGGGCCTAAAAATAGCTTCGACCTTCGTTAATTTAAAATAGAGTCTCATCTATTTTTACCAACATGACCAATGCTCCAAGAATCTCAAACTGGAATCCCTGAACCATGCTCCATATGTCTAAAAATAGACATAGTCTAAAAATAGACTTTGCGCCAGAATTCGCTTACGGGCCCACTTGGTGAAAGCGACTTCATTTCACCAAGCTCCATCATCTTGCTGCATTCTCAACATGGTTAAGAACTAACACACAACCCAATGGTAAAGCACAAACTTGTTTGGCAGCAAGTCATGCGATCGACTCCGGTGGAGTTTGACCCATAATTTTACACCATGAAACTGGGCCATGTGGCGGCCTCCGGGCCTGCCACGTGGCAGCCTCCCATTGCCCCTTTAAAAACCACGTACAGTCCATCAACCAATAGCAGGCTGACACTTGTCCAAATATTACTGGTCCAAGAGGAATATTATGGCGCATATTCCCTAGAATATTCTCTTTTTAAATTTCCAAAATTCCAGTCAAACTTGGTAAATGTCCAAAAATTTCATTTTACCGGACTTTTAAAACTGCGATAACTTCTTCATATGTTGTCGATTTTTCAAACCGTTCGTGGCGCTGAAATCAGGAAAATGATATCTATCTGGTTGCTTAGGTTTGGCACACTTCTGAACACTTTTAATTTGGAGTTATCACTTAGGTCCATGATTCAAATCTGATCATTGGCTAAGAGTCTTCCGATGTCATCCAAAGAGAATCGTTAGGCAATGGTCGAGATGATATGGGTTGTACACCGATGACAATCCTGAGTTCGGAACCTTGAGCTTCAAGGGTTGCAACTGGAAACTGAGGGACCTCAGGAGGAGGTTCTTGAGATCTGCCAAAGGAGGGATGAGGTGAATTCGATGATTCAACAACGATGACCTTTCAAATCAAGATCAAAGAAGGAGCATGTGAAAAATTCACAATTTACCAAGCAATAATGAGGCTAAAGAACTACACGGGTAAGATGCTTTCGTGGGAATTTACTTTTAGAATTAACAAAAAATAAATAAAAAAGGGTGCACAGGCATAAAGGTTTACCTATTATTCTTGAACTGTAATATACACCTTGGTGATAAATGATAGAAAATATGACCAAGGACTTAACGTACTATAACCGATCTCCCTGAATGTTGTGTTCGGTGTATCATGTTTACAAGGCGGTCGACTCAATTACCTATTGTAGGCTTACAACCTAGTGGTGTCTCTCCAAATATACACGATGGTACGTGGGAGTCCAATGCATATTAGTGTTGTCTAATGCGTAATCGTTCGATGAGAATGCCCCAAATATACTTATTATACATCAATATACTTCCATACGTGGGACAAGATATCACCCCTGGGCTGTAACGCAGACCGTTAGTGACATCTCCTACGTTTTACGACATATATACACGTCTCTAGCCTAGACCACTAAATGTTATCATTAGTTACAAATGCTCCTTAAGGTAAATTGGGTGAATTTTAATGTTGATCTTGAGTTAAGTTTCAGTTTTTGCTCAAAATCAATTTCACATGAATCCCATGATGCAGGCTAAATGAAAAAAAACAAAACTTTCCATTTCGATGAAGTCTAAATTATTTAGGGAAGAGATGCAAGAAAATTTTCAATTAATGCAGCAACAATGATGCCCCCAAACTAATTCAAAACTACAAAATGCAATTCTTTCCAATCGAATTCACTTTTCCCAAAAAAAACAACTTATTGAAAAAATGAAAACACTTCTCTTTTCCACTAAGATGCACAAAATGGTATTATTTTTGTTTTTTTTACTTTGAAATGCAATCAAAAGTAAAATAAATGAAACGAATGAAGAAATGCAAAAACAACCCTTTTTAATTTTCTTTCAATCAAACTGAAATCAAAATCTCTTTAAAAAATACATGAATGAAATGTTTTTCACTCCCTTTTTAAAATGATAAAGACAAGCCAAATAAAACTAAAATGAAAATCACTTTCAATTTCTTTTGAATTTGGACAAAGGACACACTTTTCTAGACTTGCGAATTAAACACTTTGTGATCCTATGTTTGACACTAAATTGAAAGTAAGATCATAAATGCAATGATGACCAGTGCATACGAAAAATCACTCCAAATCAAGTGAGAAGTAATGCGACAAAAGGTGTTCGAAATGGTGAAAAATATCCAAACTTACAAACAAATCAAAGAGATGAAAACACTCGCTCATAGAAGACAAGTAAGTCAAACACACAAGAAGGAGGTCATTAATACTCTACAGACATTCTTCAGAGGCCAGGACACACTAGAAAATCAAGGGGAAACCCTAACTTTTCCTAGGTCTGAGATCAATGCTTCTGTGATAAGAAGAAGGGTGTTTAAAGATAAATTAGTGTGGTTGTGCTACATAGAACAACGCTGGCAGTGCGACTATGTAAACAAAAAACGCGTTGATCGCTAAAAACAAGGAAAAATAAAACGGAGCTTCACACAAAAACCAAAACTGACACAGTGGAATGACTATCAAACACTATGCAAACTCACAGAGACCTAAGCAAGGTTAGATTTCAGTGATAAGTCAAACTAATCCAAGATCAATCCGGGAAAGGAAGGCTAAGAGGCTAAGCTCCCTAACGGAGTCACCAATTCTGTTGTCAAGATAAATCCCCTCTGTGGAGAGAGGTGATCTCTCTAGCCCTAGAGTGTGTCTAGCAATGTGAGATACTTTCTAATGCAAATATTTCTTAACTAACATTCATAATGCGACAATAAAAGAGATAGAAATACCTTTTTCCCAACACGATGTTCGAATCTGTTGATGATGACCTTTATCCATGATCCTTTGAGGCTCGCTCCTTACTACTGATGGCACAAGAATACCTGCGGATGATCAAGAGACAACAACAAACGTAATCCAATACATAATAATCATAAACATTAACTATCTACCAGATCAAGGAGTACCATAATATTTGCATAAAGGATTAAACAAATATAGAAAGCAAACATCAGATGTTTTATTGATACGTATAAAAGGAAGAGCTTAAAACCCAGGCCATGATGTTGGAGGACTCCCTTTGGTGAAAATTTGAGTCCTTCACCGAAGCTCTAAAGCATTCCTTCTCCCGAACACTTAGGCATCATCACAGTGCAAGTATTTAAAGTGAACGAGAGTTCAGACTAGCCCAACAATGACCAACCAGGACTAACATTAGTGGAAAGAGGGGCATGAATTTGTAGGAAGGGAGGAGAGGTTGGGAGCCAATGAAGGGAGGAGGAAGTTCCCCTTTCTAAGGGATAAACCCCCATGGATGAGATCAAAGCTCTAAAATCATAGAGCTCAACTCTATCACCACCGTTTAACAACCAACTCGCCGCCCTGGAACTTCTAGAGGTCGAAGCTTCTCCTCCATTTGAGGAAACACTGCCAAAAAGGGATCGTCATATTTTTCCAAGAAATAAGGGTGTTGGCAGCGCTAATCCAGAACTGTCAATATGACATCAGCGCGAGCATGCCACCAGGAAACGCGCTAACCCAGGAAACTAGCAGTTTGACCAAGTTTCTTCAGTAATCTTCCAAGGCAGTTTTCTTTGAATCTTCAGGGGATGTCTTAACATATTTATTCATGGTGGAAACATTGCACAAGGTCTATCATGAAGCATTTCAGGATCAGGGATGGGAAATGAGCATGTTGACAAATTATTGTGTAACACTTCCTTTCTCAAACTCTTTTCCCATAAATGCACAAAGAGATATGTATTTCCTCTATACTAAATTATCCAACAATAGACATGTTGTTCATCAATACTTGCCTTGGTAGCCATCTCAGTTCTTTCGAGAGACTAGAAATCCACTATTTTAAGCGATTTAATGTCACCTATTGAGGTATTCGAATAAGAAAGAAAATTCCTGCACATGTCTCACGTGGTTTAGTTGTCACTTCTTTAACAACTCGAAATTCTATGTAGTTTCTACTAACTTTCACATGGTTTTTGTAAATTCGATCCCTTAGAGTTTTCTTTTCCCACACATTGGTGTCTTGATCCCTCTTCAACCCCGACATACAAATTCACGCGCATATAGAATTTTTATTGAAAAAAAAATTGGTATACATTGTGCAAGATATTCCTTTTTGTGAGTACACCCTTGAGAGGTTTTCTTACATGGTATATTTTCATAGTATAATTTAATCATATAACCAACCAAGAAGAACATAAATTATGCATATATTTTCATGGTAAAATTTTTGAACTGCTAAACCAAAAAGAACAAATATAAATGTAGCTCATCACTCTCTCAGGGATGACACCTTCTCTCTTCAAAACTCTTGCCATGCAAGTGGAGCACACCACAACAAGAGTGGTGCCTTGTTGCTCGGCTAAACAATCTATCAACTTCAAAAATGAACCAATGCTCCATCTTTGGCTAAAATTTAGTGTTTATATGCCCTTATTCTACTAAATTATGCTAACTAGGAATTTTCTACATCTAGATTTAAACATTCAATGACTAGAAGAAAAATGGTTTCATGTCTTGATAAGACTTTCTAGTATCTGGACTCTGATTATTTTAAGGAAAGAATATGAGACATCAAGAAATAATTTCCAGCAAAATTTAAACTCATAAACATTGTAACACTTAATTTTGTCCCAATTTTCTTGTTAGTGCTCATAATTTATTGTATTAGACATATTGATATGTTAAACAATTTCACACTTAGTCTTCAATATAATGGTTTTAATCTGAAATGAATATTGACCATGAAGGAAAAACTTAATCACGAAGAAGGGGTGCAATCAAGGATGTTAATAGTGAATGAAAAACATTCAAGTCATGAAACCATAATACAAATTTTAAATATGAAAATGAAAATTTTCAAAGCATTTGTGCAACGATACTCAGTTTTGGTCTTTTTAATTCCATAACGAGAAATCCACGTGAACAAAAAGAGTGAAAACAAGCTCATGATAATTGTAAACATTGGTCCATGAATGTTACAAATTGGAAAATAAAAATGATACATTTATAGAACAATTAGACACATATATATATTGCTATTTCTATTTATTTTATTTTTAATTTAGTAAACCTTATTTCCTTTTTGAAACATTTTATGTTTCCCCGGTCCAAACAATTCAGTTGTTAATACTTGTAGAAATTATAGATGTCGAATGTACTACATCAAGTAGTGGGAATATTATTATCACATATAAATAAACAATAAATGATAGTATATAAATCGGAGTTCCTTACGCATCTCTTGGATGGTCGGCAATATTTAGGCACAAATTGGATTGAATTGCTATGAAAAAAATTGGAAGTGAATGAACTGTGATGATCATAAATTCATCAGTTACAAGTGTATTTTTTCCCAACCACGTTAAACATGGGTGCTTAAAGTATAGTAAGCACAAAGTTACATTTGAACCCTAAGATTTCCTAGATCAATATGTTTTAAATAATAATAAAAATTATATGACACATGTACAAACACAATCTTAAAAAAGGTGTGATACACTCCAAGGCATATCAGTTTTATCTTCATTAACGCCCCTAAAAGTTGTTCACTTAGATGTAGGCATAAATGTGTAGTTAACATCCCTAGGTATTTAGCGTAAGTAAATGAGGGAGATTGATAAATTTAGAAAAGTGTATTAACATATTTCATAGAAAATTTCATTAATAAAAGAGCCATGTTGTTGTAATAGGAACAGGTCGAAACCATGAAAAAAGAACCATTAAGAAATTCAATCAAGTTAAAAACTAAAATAAACCCTCCATATGAAATTATGAATTAATGCAACTAACTCATATATAAATAACAATAGCATTCTGTAAGTTTTCATGAGCTTCAAGCTTGGGTCTACATACTAATTTCGGAAAACATAATTTGTGTTCAAGACAGACAATTAAATGAGGGGATATTCCCCAATAAAAAGAAAAACTCTACAATTATCCAAGTTTTCTCAAGGACCATTGTGCCTGTAAATAGAACCCCAATTAAATTCCAAGGTGAATTAAAATCACTTATAATGTGGAGAACTCATGATAGGGTTTGGCCGATAACTAAGACCTGTAAAAATTATAAAACAAAGGGACTATTATAAGAACCTGGTGCTAATAAAGAAACGTGACCTGTAACAATTATAAAATAGAGGGACTATTATAAGAACCTAGTGCTAATAAAGAAATGTGAAATCGTTTCTTCGAGGAAGCAACCAACTGATGGTCATACTTGAAATGGAATAAGAAGAGGGTTAGTTGAAAACCCTAACCCAGAGAAATGAGCATTACAATGGTAGGAAACTTACTAATTCATTTGTTACATGTATAACATTAATCGAAGGCATCAGTAACCTCTTGAGTGTGCTATAGGATGTAGGATCAAAGTAGACAAAAAAAAAGCTTCTGCAGAGAGAAAATCATAAGTTAAAAAACAACGATGGACAAAAAAACTCGCCTGTTGGGAGGAAGTGGAACAAAAAACTCTGCAATTGTCCAAGTTTTCTCAACAGCCATTGGGCCTGTAAATATAACCCCAACTAAATTCTAAGGCGAATTAAAATCACTTATAATGTCAAGAACCTGTGATAGGGTTTGGTCGATAACTGAGACCTATAAAAATTATAAAACAAAGGAACTATTATAAGAACTTGGTGTTAATAAAGAAATGTGAATTCGTTTCTTCCATGAAACAACCAACCAACAGTCATACCTGAAATGGAAGAAGGAGAGGATTAGTCGAAAACCCTAACTTAGAGAAATGAGAATTACATTAGGAGCAAACTTATTAGGTCATTTTTTACCTGTATAACATTAAACTAAGGCAGTTGTAACCTCCTGAGCGTGCTGCAAGATGTAGGAGAAAATAAGATTTAAAAAAAATATCATCTACAAAGAGAAAATCATAAGCTAACAAACAATGATGGACAAAAAAACTCGCTTGTTGGGAGGAAGCGGTACTTGGTTCCCTTCCTTTTCCGAAACTCGCCATGGACAAATATAACCCTTGTAGTACTCTAAGTAATAAAATGTAGTGAAATTTATAAACATGGATTAACAAATTTCATGGAAAATTTCTAACCACTGCCAGATCATTACAAGAGGCGATGACAAGACGTTGAAAGTTGGGACAAACATCTTCGCTAAATAAAACTGCAAAGGTACCTACAATATGTTCATGCATTATAATTATTTTAAAGATTGACAAGTTGAACGGTTGCACAAATCAATATTCAGTTGACAATTAAAAAAATAGGATCTAATGGTGGAAGAACTCTCAATCATCTAACAATGGATTTGACGGTGTAGAGGGGTGTAAAGTGCCGGCTGAGGCAGTTCTTGTCAAAGGGGAATGCCTTACAGTGTAAATATATTATATAAATTTTGAACTATGTATTATATATTAATATTTATGAAAAATAATAATAGGTAAAGTTTTCATATTAATAATATTTGTTTGTGAAATTAAAAACCTTCTTTTGTAATGCTTATAGTTAGTAAGACTTATATGTGCTTTATATATTTTGAGTACAATGTTTTGTAACTTTTGGGTATATAGTATAATATTGTTTACTATTTGAATTTGAAGTTATTAATATTTTTGTATGTTTACAATAAATTTATATTACAATGTTTCTCCTCTAGTGGAAAATTTCACATTGTTCAAATTGGGCAATCCTTCAAAGAATGTGTCAATGAACATATACATGATGCTAATCACAACCACATCACTGAATCTTTCATTATTGAACATTTATTTTAAATCTAATCATTTACTTTTTTACAATCAAACTAAAATCTTGGCCTTAGCTCCCCGTTACACCTCTTGCATCGTCCTTGAAACCATTGAAATCTAAAAGCACCAGGATCAATTCAATAGAGAAGATGGCTATAGACCTAGCTAGTCTTTGAAGCCCCTTATTCATCACCTTGACCACAAGTCTTGGCCTTGTTGATTTTTTTTACCTCTTTATGTCTATTGATCCATTTACTATCAATTTTATTAATGGACAAAAAATAATGTAACATGATGCAATTTTTTTATATTTTGAAACATAGATGATGCCAATAAGATGAGATTTTTTCATACTTTGATACACTTATGATGCAATATTCAATACACGTCTAGAATGTATTGATGTAACAACCAAACATAACAATTATAATAAAACACAAAAACATATGTTCAATGCAATAATGATGCAAACTTGACTTTAAATTTGTTTCTTAAGAATGTATGACCACAAGACATTATAGAATAATTTCATGTGACTCCCATTCCACTAGTAATAAAATGTCAAAAATAGCATGCATTGAAAAAGAGGATGTCAGAAGTGGTGTAGTGATGTAAATTTCATGCAAATCACATTGTCCACCATTGTGTCATGTTCATTCAAAATTCTTATTCCTTCCTCAAATAATGCATTACATGGCAATGCTAAAGAAAATGTGATGGAAATATATTGTAGTAGTGTATGAATGCTCAAACAAAAAGGTCTCTAATGTTAATTTAGGTGGCATCTAAGATTGCTTATTTTTTTCCCAGGGAAATATCCGCTAAAACCACCCAAAGGGATCACTTCCTGCCAACTAATTATAAAAGCCTAACCCTGAGGGCGTTGAGGGTAATTGACCCTGTGACCTCCCATTAGCAAGGTGCTTTTAGCAACGAGAACTTGACCAATTGAACTAACCCCCGGGGTTGGCATCTAGGATTGCTTATACTTTGACATTATATCACATTAATGAAAAATATTTTGGTGGATTTTTTTTATACATCATAGATTGGGCACATTGGGACTATGTGCTATTTTAATTACTGTGATTTTATTAGCGTACCTATAAGGTTTTATAACTATCAACACACTAGTTTATTTTATTGTAGTCTTATTGGAGTCTTTCAAATCTTTAGCTTTATAATGGATGCACAACAAAATCTTGTTGGCATTTCTTGAGTCACCTCAATTTTTTTGGGCAGTGTGGTACTTTAACATTGAGTTGTTCTCATCTTTTGATCATTATATCTAATTTCATTACTTCTAATGAATATGATAGAGATTAATTTGTATTTTTTTGTCATACCTATCCCATTTAATGTAAAGTGAGGTTGTTGACTTCTCTTAAATGTGTTGTTTGGAGTTTTTTTATGTTGCATAATATTGGGTGTACATTAAACACATAGATAATGATATAAGAAAGTTGTTCTTAATGGATTGTTGTTTATTGGTTGAGGTAGATAAGCACAAAAGTATAAGTGTAGGATTATGAAGAGATGAAGGAAAAGTAGTATTTTTTTAATGATATTAATGAGAAAACATGAAATTTACAGTCGATTCCTTGTTAGCATGGGGATGAAATTAATGTTTTGAGTTAATGGTGAGAGCATATAAGGGGTCCAATATATGAGTAGGTGTAATGAAACGTGTGTAGGAAAAATTATAGATGGTGTTGAACAAAATCCCAAATTAGTTTGATGCTAACAACAAGTGATGGGTTCATCATATATTTCAAATAGAGGAATTCTAATGATGGTGAAATGTAATTCCCGCTCCCTTACCCTATTATGTTATGCCAAATTGTTAGCCTACTTGCTATGAGATGTTTTGATGTGATAGATCCTTATTAGTGTTATTAGTATACACATGAGGTATGTGTATGCTAGATACATACTTAGACCATGCATGAATACACTAGTATCCTATTGCTTAATATGCTAGATGATTAATTAATGATTAAGTTATTATTAACCTTAATCTTGATTTATGTTTAAGCTTATGATTTTACTTAAGCTTGATTAGTATCTAGTTAAATGATTAACCTTTTAGTGTAATTAATAATTGATTAATAGCTTTGAGGGTTAGCTTAATTGGTCAAGTTCTCGCCATTAAAGCACCTTTGTTATTGAGAGGTTACGAGTTCAATTCTCTCAACACTCTTGGGGTCAGGCTCCGTGGTTAAGTGGGCAAGAAGTGATCCCTTAGGTGGATATTCCTAATACATATATTATGTGGATGTAGAGTTCACTGATATCCATGGTTTATAGAACCACATAGAAAAAATTGATCATAAATTAATGATTTAGATTGTATTATGATTAATTTAATATTTTAATTAATTAATACTTTTATGAATCCATTGAATTGACCAACCCTTAAAAGGTTATATTATTTATATTATTTTTTAATTGCATTAAAGGAGTGGGTGAATGACTTGACCACCTAAGGTATCAATTGGCGGGGGTGGGGATGAAGTGGGGTACTAGGCGCAAGATGTAAGGTGGTGGTGGCTAGAGGGTCATGAATGAGAATTAGGCGGTACTAATTGGGAGGGGTGGGCTGGTGGGGGAAGACTTTGGACTTCACGGGATATAAGTGCAATGAGGGAGTTGGTGCACAAAAACTTTGGTTTTTTGAAGTTTTCAAATAGGAGATCATTTTTTCATGGAAAAGTGGGGGAAATGAGGGTCGATGGAAGGAAAAAGGGATTTTTAGATAGGGAAGTGGATTTTGAGTGGGGCATCAGGAGGGTGTTGTCTCTAAGAACTCAAATACAATAAGATTACAATATGGACATGGGTTAGGAGGGAAAGGGAACCTATGGAGTTTCTACAGAGTTTCTCTACACTAGAAATCCAGATAGGTAGTTTCTAGTTGGTAGGGTGGCATATTCAATCAGGCATTCCAAGAGGAACATTGCAACTGAGCCACCATAACTACATTTTTTTCTTGTTATATTTTATTATCAAATTATATGAATTACTCATGAATCAAATTGTGTTCATTTAAAATATGTTGTTAAATGTATTCTATTGAACATAGTAATGATCAGTATGTTGTGAATGAAAAAAGAAAAACTAAGTATGCAACTGAAATAAACAAAAACATGTTTTTTTTTGTTGTTTTTTTTTTTAGCAAGCTTGAGACCCATAAAAGGTGATCTCAAATGTGCAATCAGATTGTGCTTCAAAATATTGGGCCTAAAAATCCACTTGCACCCTTAAAATTGATATTATTTATATTATTGTTTTATTGCATTAAAGGGTTAGTTGAATCACTTGGCCACCTAAGGTATCAATTGGGGGGTTGGATGTAATGGGGTAGGTGAAAGAGGTAAGGTGGAAGTGGCTATAGGGTCATGAATGATAATTAGGTGGCACTAATTGGGGAGGTGGGTGGGACAAGACTTTGGACATCATGGGAGATAAGTGCAAGGAGGGAGTTGAAGGATGGAAATTTTGTTTTTTTGAAGTTTTCAAATGGGAAATAATTTCATCATGGAAAAGTGGGAGAAATTTGGGTTGATGGAAGGAAAAACAATGTTTTGGATAGGGAAGTGTATTTTGAGTGGGGCATCAAGAGGGTGTTGTCTGTGAGAATTCGAACACACTACGGTTACGGACTAGACATGGGCAAGGAGGGCAAGGGAACCTATGGAGTTTCTCTGCACTAGGAAGTCAGATAGGCGGTTTCTAGTTGGCAAGGTGGCATATTCAATTGGGTGGTCCTAGGAGGAACACTCCAACCGAGCAACCATAGCTAAATTTGTTTCTTGTTATTTTTTATTGTGAAATTATATAAACTGCTTATGAATCAAATTGTGTTAATTTAAAGTGTGTTTGTTAAATGTATGTTATTAAACATAGTAATGACAAGTACGTTGTGAATGAAAAATAAAAACTAAGTATGTAACTGAAATAAACAAAAATGTTTTGTTTTTTCTAAAAAAAATTACAAGCTTGAGACCCATAAAAGGGGATCTCAAATGTGGCATCAGAACGAGATTCAAAATATTGGGCTTAAAAATCCACCTACACTCTTAAAATGTTATATTATTTTTTTATTGCATTAAAGGGGTGGGTGAATGACTTAACCACCTAAGGTATTAATTGGGGTGGGGGGTGTAATGGAGTAGGTGAAAGAGGTAAGATGGTGGTGGCTAGAGGGTCATGAATGAGAATTAGTTGGCACTAATTAGGGCGGTGGGTGGGGGAAGACTTTGGACTTCACGAGAGATAAGCGCAAGGAGGGAGATGGAGGACAAAACTTTGGTTTTTTGAAGTTTTCATATGGGAAATCATTTTGGCATGGAAAAGTGGGGGAAAGGAGGGTCAATGGAAATAAAAAGGGATTTTTGGATAGGGGAGTGGATTTTGAGTGGGGCATCAGGAGGGTGTTGTCTTTAAGAACTCAAACACACTAGGACTACAGTCTGGACATGGGCTAGGAGGGAAATTGAACCTATGGAGTTTCTTTGCACTCGGAAGCTAGATAGGCGATTTATAGTTAGTAGGGTGGCATATTCAGTTAGGTGGTCCGAGTAGGAACACCACAACCGAGCCATCGTAATCATGTTTTTTCTTGTTATTTTTTATAGTTAAATTATATGAATTGCTCATGAATCAAATTGTGCTGACTTAAAATATGTTGTTAAATGTATGTTATTAAACACATTAATGATAACTATGTTGTGAATGAAAAAGAAAAACTAATTTTGCAAGTGAAATATACAATGTTTTTCTTTTGCTATATTTTTTTTACAAGCTTGAGACCGATAGAAGGGGATCTCAGATGTGGTATTAGATCAAGGTTCAAAATCTTGGGCCTAAAAATCCACCTACACACCTATGCATGAGTTCGCCAACCCCAAAATTTCTTCCTACTTGCAAAAAAATGGGAATAAAATGAAAACCCTAAGTCATAATGGAGACATTTAGAAAGTAGATCATAATAATTATAAGGAAAATAGACAACTGTTTTGATGAGAGAAAAAAAAATAATAAACCATTATCCAAATGTATGAGCATGAGGAAGCAACAATCCAAACTCAATTAATTCTTGATAAGAGTTAGAATTAAGATAAAAAATATGACTAAAAGTAAAAGCCTTCTATTAGATAGAATTTTCTCAACAATGTATTAGTACTATTAAGCCATAGGCCTGCTCAAGACATATGACAAATGGTGTTTTTTATGGTGTCTACTTCACCCAGAAAATTCACAATACAAATATCCAAAACAAAAGTAAGAAGGAGAATCAGATGCACCTTATCATGGAAGGTGACTATTCGACAATTGCAACAATTGAATGCCTTGAGATTTTGGCTCTATGAATCTTCTTACCTACGACTTGCACACAAACAAAAACAAACCTCTGATTTTATGTTCTTGCAAATTAAAGTTAACATCAACATTATGAAAACCCAAATACAAACACAAATAATATCAATCAAAATTGCATTGATAGGGAGAAATTATATGCCTTAATTATACCAATGGTGTTTACAATAGTTTCTCCCTTCATGGTCCCTCATCCTAGCTTCTCATCTTACCACAACTCACTGTCAAGATACACAATATTCTACAACTTATTGCAAGGAGGAATTGGGTCCTCATTCCGACAACATTTTGTTACATAAATTTTTCTCCCTTTATTCCATGGAAAGCATTTATTATATAGAATGGTTTGGAGGAGTGGTAAAATGTATCTAGACACTTATTTTACCATATTTGATATGGTATTTTCATCCTTATCTTCTAAAACTAATCAATTTTGAGCTTTTCTACCCTTATCAATTTGCTCTTCCAAACCTATCTGCGTCAACTCTCTTTTGTTGTGTAACTAGAGCATTGAAACTCTCCCTACAAGTGTTTTAGGGTGTTGAAGAGGAAAAACACTACTTTGGGTAGGGTTTTCATGGACTTCTTCCTACATTATAGCCTCAATTTTAATGTCTTCCCCTATTAAACCCAAGGGGGTGTCACTTTGATTTATCATAAACCTTGATGGTGATATTTTGAGTTGTAATATATATCTCCTAATGTATGATATCAGAAGATAAGTTGATGGTTGAAATACATTACAATAATCTCAATGGGTATGATAGATGGAGGGAGCCAAGGACGTGGAACTTGTAAAATACTACAAAATTCACAGTCAAATATATATAATATGTATCCCCAACATAGGCATACCCATACTCGATACTAAAAGAATAGAGCATGGCCGCCCACATAACATACTACGAACTCATGTCATCAAGGACTAGTCATGATACAATGTAGATCGTTGTCACAATAGATATCAGTAGGAATACAAACACCAATGTGAGTGCCCAAATGATGGCCCTCAAAGCACATAATAAATTCTCCAATGTAGCTTTAGGGAGGCAATGTGATTGAGTGAGATAACCCCATGCCCCAAGGTCTTCAACTCATCCCAATGGTATGAATCTGACAACGGGACTACCCATAGCCCCAGTTTACCTTGGTCCCAACCTCAATCTGTGTGTAAATGCATCCAATTTTTTCTTGCCCCAATCAACTTCACATCTCGGGCAACTCACACTGTTCTATTTTCTTGGTCTAGCAATTAGATAATTAATATAAGGCTTTTTAATATCTCAATCTGAGATTAAGATATTAATCCAATTTCCTCCTTTAGTAATGACCTCCCCAAGACATACAAAAATTCTCTCTTAATAACAACCCCATAAAGAATCGGTCTCGTATCCAACACACTTCATAGACATTCATATGTCGACCCCCAGGTTTATTCGTTCACGAGATCAACACTCCTAAGGTCCAAGCCCTTACTCATCCCTCAGCAGACGCATATATTAAATCACATCACAGATTTCGTGTTTCACCCCCTTTGCATATTCAACATCCTCTATTAACCTCACAACCCTTAGTTTGAAGGTCCCACTCAATATAATTTAAAACTGGGGCCCAGCACTGACGAGCCTTCCACATCCGACGACGGAGATCACGTCGCCTTGCTCCATACGATCCGACGGATATCGCTAGGCGTAGATGTACGAATGATAACGCGCGATGGCGCGCAATGAAAGTGGTTTCTCCAGAGCCCTTGAAGCCACGTGTCGGTCACTCTATGGAATCGCTCCCAATTCCTCAAATACCACTCACCGTGTAAAGGTGGTGTGATCAAACCCACCGGTTAGCTCTAAACCGTGTTCACTGTTCCTCCTTCGTGGTTCTGCTCCTCTACTCCAGGTTTCATCGTGCTTTCTTTTGTTATGTTCCACCTCTTTCCTTCCAGGTTCCGTTCATAATTCCGAAGTGTTAGTCCGTGTTCCACCAAGAGTTCAATGCCAAATACTCTGTTTTAGTTCTTCCGCGTTGTAACTGATCTGCCCTTGCTCCTCATTCCTTTCTCCATGAACGCCAGCCAATTCCTTACTAATAGCGTAGACCCTTCCATGTGGGGCTTAAAACCATATCTTTTTTCATGACATATATTCAACGAATATATAACTCCATTGTCTACCAGTTGGGATACACTGTCGACCGTATTAACATCGGTTCCTATAACTATATACAGAGCACCATTAATCCCATCACAGGGTTTCTTAATTATCACGGATTTCAATTATCCTCCATCAGGATGCATACATATGTTCAAACAGAACTTATTCAAGCAAAGCGGATATACATTCACACATGATTTAACTCGACAAATTCACATACAAAACTAAATCACAAAGCACATGACATACTGAAAAAATTATTTCTCATTAAATGAATTCTCTTACAGACTTCTTATCTCAGTCAGGTTTTCAACTCTACAGCCTTCTTCCTCACTATCCTGATCTATGCAGCTCTCTATAGGTACAGGCAGGTCTATGTGCAGGTCCCGCGACTCTGTCACAGAGGTTTATTTTTATACATATTGGAAATCAATCGATTCACTTCCTTGATGACTCTTGGACTCCTAAAGCTAGCCTAACTTCTGAAAATGACCATCTCTTCAGGTTCCCATCAATCATTCGGGCAGTTACAATATTTTCCCTTCTAATTAATTAAAATAACTCAACTATGAATATTTACATGGGGAAACAAAACATCAGACCCCCCCTTAGGTTTATTTATGTACAAAAAGTGTCTTGGGCCTAATGCCCCTGCATCAGAATCACTACATGTAAATGAATGAGCTAATGTCAAGCATGTAGGGAGACTATCTGATTACCAAGTGGTAAGGGATCCCTTTAACAGACATGAGGGAGACCACCAATGATGAAAAATTTTCCCAAGTTTCCTAACACAATCTATCAAGTGTGAATTCAAATGAACTAATGTTGAGCACTTATAGAATTGGCTAACATGGGCCAGTGAGGGAAAACCACTATCACCCATGATGAAGCCTGCCATTAAGGACGACGAGCTTTGAGGTACTATATTGTTTCTAGATCTACATTCTAAATAAGATGTTGGAAATGATGGGAAGAGATCCATCAAAAGGAGGCTCTTGTTGTATCCCCCATCATTCAACATGAAGCTAACACTAGTATTAGGTCACTTATGATAGAAAATGAAGAAATGATGCACGAATGATATTGGGATGAAGGACACAAAAGGTAGGACGATGTTGTAGATGAACGACTCTAACTAGGACTTACCTTGAGCATATAACAACACGTCAAAAATGTGAACTTAACAAATTGGACTAAATAATACCATACAAACATAGTGGTGACATAGGAGGCATCACCACAACCTAAGGACTAGAAGGGTAACCAATTGGGTGAGATATTTACTCAATAATAGAGTGAATTGACTCATGCTTATGATGTGGTTCTAAATCCAAGAAAATACCAACTGTAAGAGGGTGACTCAAACAAGTGTCATGTTCAAGGGAAACTCACAACGTCCATGATAAAATGAAGATAAATATGCTCTTCCCCCCTTTTCCCTTTTTGTATAGATGATCCCCTTCAAGGTTTAATAAGCATGAAAGAGTATACGAATGAGCTTTATAGTGTATTTTTTAATTCAATTTTGATGAGCTTGAAAAATAGTTAAAATAATACTCATATTGGTTTCTTTTTCATCATTTTTATAGTAAGGTCGAAAAAGAGATAAAAGTACACCCATTTCTTTCTCATGGTTTAACAAACATGAGAATAGAGAAGATCTTGCTAATCGACTTTACTCTTGACTAACAAGTAGGAAAGAATGGAAAGAACTTGACATCTTCAAGTGATTTAATGAGCATGAAAAGAGTGCAAAAGAAGTAGGATTTTCATTATTTAATGAGCATGAAAAGAAGACCAAAAGAAATCTCATTCCAGATAAACAATTGGTATCATTGTATGCATTTAGTTCCCAGGCTAACAAAAATTAGCTAAGCAAAGCAAAAGACAACGGAAAAGTGTTTAGAAATGGAAATTTATGCGTCCCAATGGTATCTATGAAAGGGTGAGACGGGTTGCAAGATGGAGGTAAGGCCAATGTGAAGGAAAGAGGTCAAACATGGCTACATATATGGAAAGTGTGATGAATGCAAGTAACATTATGAAAACTTCTAGCAAGACATTGAATACCATAGGCATAGGTGACCAAAATGAAACAATAAAAAGAGTGGGGATCCCCTTGCAAGGGCTACATATGGCTAGAATTAAAAGACAAAGAGAGGAATGAGGCTCAAGTTTGATGTCATGGTGGGATCTAAAGAGGATTCCTAGACCTAGAAATAAACGCAGCATTGGAGCCAAGACATAAATCGAGTGTTAATCAAGGGCACCCATGAAGGGTAGGTTTTACCACACAAGTTACGTTGTGCAAAAATGCATGGTTACTATTGTAACTTGATGGGGTGGGACCTAAGGCATAGTGAAACGGTGTGGGAAAGGTTAAAAATGCAGTGGAAAGATTGATGTGAATCCTAAACCTATATGCTAGTTTTGAAAGTATACCTTAAGTTACAATGAAATGTGATACAAACTTCATGTTCCTGTCCAATATAGAACCAAAAAATCCTTATAGAATCATTAGTAGCATGATAATATGGTGAAAAAACATTAAAAATACCCCCAAGAATGAAATATCTAACAAGAAAAGGTATGATAAATGTGCAAAGAGATATTTGAGATGATTTCCCCCATTGAAAAGAGGAATTTTTCACAATTGTGCTCATTTATTACCCAAAAAGAGACAACTTATGGAGAAATCCTATTATTGTTATATTTTGAATTTCATATCACAAGAGTGTCAAGCCATGAAACGTGATTACGTCAACACCAAGATAGATCTCTTAAGCTCCTCTTTTATTTGTTATTCATTTTACCTTGTGTTACGCTAAAAGCTAGCTACTGGGGGTACCTTCTCCATGTCAAATACACTCCAATGTTCTATCATAGAGCAAAGAGATAGTTTTTAGAGGCTTCAGTGCTCCCCTATGAAGGGAAGAGAGCATTGCAACTCTCCCCAAACCCACTGGTAGAGCGTTGAAGCTCTTATCTTTTGTATCTAGCCTAGGGAAAGAATGGGTAGTTACAGTTTTTAGTGTATGGGTAGATATTGATGTTTCCTATTTGGGTTTTTGTGATAACCCCTTTGCTGATCCCTCTTATAAATATTTTTATAATTTGTATTCATGTAAATAATGTCGAAAATGTAACACATAGACTGGATGAGGAGAGGACATTGATTCATAGCTTGAGTGGAGAAGTTCTTGGGGGAATTGCTTTGGGAAATGACCAAACTTAGAAGTGCAATTAAGGTGCCACCTATCTTCTTGTAGAAATGAAGGCAAGTCTGTATAGGCATTCAAGAACTTCGTATGAGCACCCGCGTACTAGGACAAATTTGTCTTGTTCTTGTGAAACATGTTAGCATGGTCAGCACGCAAGGGGAAGCACATGGGATAAGAGAGAAGGAGAAAATAAAACACAAGGATAAGTATAGAGGCATTCCCATGATTGTTAGTGTTTTCCTAAGGGGAGCGGGAAGACAGACAGAGAAAAGATCAAGAGCATGACAAGAGAGTGATTAAAGAAAATAATGCATAGGCGGAGACATTGGTTGAAGGCATACTAGAATGCATGACTAATAAATAGAGAGGAACATCAAGTTGTTGTTGAGGAGAAGGTGCCACAATGGTTTGAAATGTCATGCTAGAGTTTCAGGTGGAATCACTATGAGATCCTTAGACTCCTATGTATTTTGTTGGTTGGCTAGAGCATATTCCCTTGAGCACTTCACTACTCGGGCTTTGAATCTAGCCCAGGGGTGGTTATATTCAAGAAATATTGAAATGGATTAACCTACAGTTGGTAGGAGAGTTGAAGTCCCTCCTCTAGTTTCTAGCGTCTTGTAGTTACACAAATAAGTGTTTATTCTTGTAAATATTTGTACCCCTGTATTGTTCAAAGAAAGAATTCTTGATTCATCATATCACTATGGATGACTAGAAATTAGTGTGTTTATAGTAAATAAGGGATATCTGAGATATGTGGATCTAACCCTATAAATGCATTGCATGAGGTATGATGGTCTATACCAAGTGGTTTAACCATAACTAGTAATTATTTTTTTATTGTATACTCATTTAGTTAACTTATGTTAATATGGATATGGCTTGAGCAACTAACTTGTATGAGAAATCTGTTTATGCAATTGCTTGATCATCCTAATAACTTAAGTGTTGGTTAACTTTATATCTTGAAGGTATTGGAAACTCACTGGTGTGACTATGTTTGCATGTGCTTTCAGTAATAGTGCATCTATACGTATGGTTTTGCATGGTTGTATGATGTGCATCCGTGTTGTCGATAAATTTTATGTGTGTTCTTGCATGCTCATTCTCATGATATGGGGGATTTGTAAATCCCTTTGTTGCTGGTATATTCATAAGTAATTTCATGACTTATATGGATGCTTGGTGAAGTCATATATGACGTTGTGGGGCGTGAATTCCATGATCTACATGTTATAAAGAGTATAGAGTATATTTAATTGGAAATGGGTTGTTTTAATCTGTTGAATATGCTTATTATGGATTTTATGTACTCTACATGGTTCATTAATCCTTACCTTCCATACTCAATAAAAGATATATTGTGAATGGATGGACCAGCAAAGTTTGTTGTGGTTGTTATTGAGTTTACAGTGTATTTTTTCCCATGACTAGTGGTATGAGTGCATTTCTCCCTTTATAAACACGTATGGATGCTAATCGACAATGGTGAGAGGGTCGAGAAGGCCATGCATATTGTTAGGCTCAGTTGCTTGTTGTTACCACACAAGGAGATAGATTCAGACTGAGAAAATTCCAAGTATAATGGAGCATTCAATAGGAGGAAATGTGTTACTTAACGTCCAGATTTCGTCGCAGTCATGGATTCCCAGAAGGGATTTGTATCATAGCAGTCCCAATATATGAGATCCATGAGATGGATAAATATCTTCATTGGAAGGAGGGAATTTTATTTACAATGTCATGGATCCTTGTGAAGGTTTTATTTCATAGCAGTCCTGATATATGGGAACCACTAGAAATAAAGTGTTTTGTTGGTGGACGAGGAATTTCATGTCACCATCGCGGGTCCCTGAGAAGGCCTTGTGTCGGAGTGTTGGCTCGGGGCATGATGATGTGGAGTCTGCATAGGTGGGGATCTATGGTGAAGTTTATAATGGAAAAGTGTTGACTTTAAAAAAGGTCTAGACGTAGGTGGAACCCAAGACAAAGCCATCTTCACAGGCTGATCTCGACGGATTAATGACATGGCACAATTGATAACGTGACATGTGGCAAGAGGAGATACCCCTATTGGGTGGTCATATGGTTGGGAAATGGTTGACACGTGGTGTTTTGTGAGGAGGCCAAGTAGTGGCATGGTGTCATCATAGGATGACATCAACATGACATCATTGTAGGTCGGAGACCCCGGTGTTGAAAAATGGAAACAAGAAAATCCTGATTTAATTTTCCCTTTTATTAAATTAGGAGAAAAACGAAGTTCCACATCACAATACACTAGAATGAGTTAACTGAGTTATTGTCACTCAATTAACTTATTTAATTCGATTTGTGGGATTAACTTGAGTTGTGTACAATGATTTCTAAATTTTAGGAGCCCAGGTTGAGTTTAATTTCAGTTGTAACAATTTAATTCAGTTAAATTGAGTTAAGGTCAATTAAATTAGTTCTAACTATTGGAGGAATTAGTAGGAGGTCTAGCAGTGGTCGGATGAAACTTCAGTGTTCAACCACTTAATTGATCAATCATCTAATAATTAACTCATGCATGAATGAAATTCGAGTTACCTAGTTGAGATTGAATTTCAAGGGCAATGTACTATCAGTTGTATAATTATCCAAGTTGTACAAGTGGTGCATGCAGTCAAAGAAGGGCTTATAGGGATTGTGTGGTTATGGATGAGGAATTTCCCTAAATAATAGGGGTTAATTCCCAAGGAAATAACACAAGGAAATAGGAGCTTGGTAGGTAGGAAAATTGGAAAAGTATTGGCTAGAGTTAGTCTGTGAGGCAGTGAGATAGATTATACTTGTGTAGAGGTTGCTCAGGCTTGAGAAAGCATTGCATTTCTTCTCTATTTTCTAATTAACATAATACATATAGGAAGGGGTTTTGAGTAGTTTCTTTCCCCTAGATATATCCTCGTATACATGTATTTATTCATGTCATGTTTTCTATATTTCTTCTCAATCACGAATTGATTTCTGCATATGAGTAGAGTATATTTGAGTCTTATGTTTTAGAAGGTTACATGAGCTATATTGGATCTAAAATTAATTTCTACATGGTATCAAAGCTAGATTCACAGTAGAGAGGAGAATTTGAAGTTATTGCAGGAGGTTCAAAATTCAAGATCAGTGATGCAGGGATTCTCCGGGACTGAGAAGATGACTTCCACCGGACTTAGGCTCGAGTATGCTTTGGAAGGAACCAAAAATTTTGTGGCATGGAAGATCCATATGGAGGCGATATTAGATAACAATGGGCTACTATATTACATCAATATATATGGAGTAAACCCCCAAAAAATGATGCCCAATATCCTGCCTAGTGGAAGAAGGATGTAGCTAAAGAGAGGAGGATGATATTGGAGGGAGTTCAAGATCATATTGTCTTGAATCTCCATGGGAAAGAAACTCCATTTGTGATGTGGAAAACACTGACAAATTTGTTTGAAAACAACAATGACCACATGAAGATGGCACTAAAGGACAAGATTTGGAGCATCAAAATGCAAAAAGATGAATCAATTCCATAGTATCTGAGAAAAATCATTTAGTTTCATGATGAAATTGGCGGGGTCGGTGTTACTATTCCAGAGGAATATTTGGTATCTATAGCTCTGTTGGGTCTTCCCAAGAGCTGGCACAGTTATCAGGATTCCATGAATGGTAGAGAAAAACTACCAAGCTCGGAGTGATTATGGTACGATCTCGTGCAAGAAGAGATCAGGTGGAGCAAAAGAGATGGGACTTCATCCAAGGTTGAGGATGAGGAAAATTGTACCTTGGATGGAAAGGGAAGGAAAGGGAAAGGGAATAAATCCCATTCTAAAGCAGAATATGGTTAGGCGGGCAAGATGAAAGAGTTGTTGAAAATAAAGTGCTTTCACTGTCATGAGATGAGACACTCTGCCATGAAGTGTCCACACAATAAGGCCAACAAGAATCCCTCAGGAGGAGTGGCAGGTGAAGCTCTGGCTTCACAATTCGAGTTGGATTTCACCCTCATTGCATGTGTGGTGACATCAGTGATGGGTAGTGTGTGGTATCGACAGCGGAGCCTCATTCCATATGACAAGAAAAAAATAAATTTTCAGTGACTTAGAGGAGAAGGAACTCTAGATGCACATCAAGATGTGAGATGATGGAAGGTATAGTGCGATCAGTATCGTTATAGTTAATTTTTAGAGAGATTCAAGCTCCCCTCTCACATTAAAATATCTCATGTATGTTTTGGGTCTGAAGAAGAATTTGGTTTCAGTTGCTATGTTGGAATACTGTGGCTAAGATGTGATATTCAGCAAAGGAAGGTCTCTCCTTAGACAAATCACCACGGGACAAGTGAATCCTATCGGGGTTTGGGTGAATAACCTCTACAAATTGGATGTAGAAGACAGTGTTTATTTGAGCACGAAAGCAGAGAAGGTGTAGAGCCGAGACATCAATGAATTATGGTATATGAGACTTGGCCATTTGCACCATGGAGCCTTAAAGATCATGCATCATATTTCTACAGGACTTCCCAAGGGTGCACTAGAGCAGCATGATCCATGCAAAGGGTGTACATTAGGGAAGTAAACCAAATCCACCTTTCATGATAAGGACAGTGGAGTACAAGCAGTCCTCGAAAGAGTTCACTCGGATGTGTGTGTACCTTTCTCGACAGCCTCCACATCCAATCACAAGTATTATGTTATATTTGTAGATGATTTATCATGGATGTGTTGAATTTTATTCATGCATAAGAAAGACAAGACATTCTCCAAATTTTGTGAATTTAAAACACTTGTTGAGAAATACATTGGCATGAAAGTGAAGGCTCTCAGGAGCGATAACGATGGAAAATATATGTTGAGTGAGTTTAAGAACTTATGTGCAAAGGAAGCCATTCAACGGGAGTTGACAACACCCCATAACCCACAACAAAATGGGGTGGCTGAGAGGAAGAACATAAATACTGTGGGAATTGCACGGGTGATGTTGCATGATCAGGCCTATCGTTGCACTTGTGGGTCGAAGCATGGAACACAATGGTATATGTGCAAAACAAGAGTCCTCATTGGATTCTCAGGATGATTACACCAGAAGAAAAAATTTCAAGGAAGAAACCAAATGTGTCACACTTCAACATCTTTGGTTCATCAGTTTACTGTCATGTTTCCAAGGATGCAAGAAAAAATCTAGATCCGTCAACAAAGTTGGGGATATTTGTGGGGTACACTAATACACCTCACAACTATCGGGTGTACCTGTCATCTAACAGGATGAAATTTTTTCATAGAGATGTGAAGTTCGATGAAGAGAAGGCCATGAGATGTTCCCTTTAGAGGGAGCTTCAATTGCATGCAAATGAGGAGCTTTTGGTTCCAAAGGAAGAACCTGAGGATGTTGTGGAGCAGCCACAAGCAGAGGAGCAGAGATTGGAAGCACCCAATCATGCAGAGAAATTCAAAGAAGGAATGAAGTGCACTAGGGAGGATGACATATTATTGCATGATGCTAGAGAGAATGTGGGAGCACCCACATCATAACACAGGAAGAGGAGGTCATCAGATCGGTACACTGGGTTCATGGCTCTCATGAGTGAGCTAGTTGAGAGAGAACCATCCTCATTCGAGGAAGCAGTGAAACAACCAATATGGTTTGATGCCCTAGTAGAGGAATATGAATCCATAGTCAGAAACAATGTTTGGGAAGTGGTCCCAAGACCAAAGAACAAGTTAGGGGTAGGTTAGAGGTGGATCTACAATGTGAAGCAAGTAGTATATGGAAGCATCGAGAAATAAAAGGCCAAATTTGTGGCCAATGGGTTCTCTCGGGTGGAGGGAACTGATTATGAGGATACCTTTTCTCCAGTAGCAAGGTACTCTTCTATTAGATCAATTCTAGAACTTAGAGCATAGATGGGATGGAAGATCCATCAGATGGATGTGAGGACAACATTCCTCCATGGAGTGATTGAGGAGGATGTGTACATTGAACAAACAAAAGGATTTGATACCTTCGACATAGAGTTGCATGTGTGCAAAATATAGCAAGCATTGTATGGGCTGAAATAAGCACCCCGTGCTTGGTACACCAGGATCGAAAACTATTTCACCAGGTTGACCAAAAGTGAACCAGATGCAAACCTTTACCATATTATTGTTGAAGGTAAATTGTTTATTATAGTATTATATACCGATGATTTGATTCTAACTGGTGATGAGAAGTTGATTCAATCTTGCAAGAGAATTCGAGATGAAGGACATGTGGGTCATGCATTATTTCTTCGGTTTGGAAGTATGGAAAGGAGATGGGGAACTATTTGTCTCTTAGGGAAAGTATGCCAACAATATACTGAAGAAGTTCTGCATGGAGAGTAGAAAACCCATGAACAATCCTCTAGTAGGTAGTTGAAGGAAGGAAGATGCCACTTCAGGTGACGAAGTGGAGGCCACTAATTACAGGCAGCTTGTTGGTTCACTCATGTATTTGGTGAACACATGACCAGACATGTGTTATGCAATTAACCAGCTTAGTCAAGCAATGGTTAAGCCAACCAAACTATATTGGAAGGCGACCAAACATGTGTTGAGATACCTCAAAGGCACTAACCAGTATGGTCTTTGGTACAAATGGACAAAGGGAGTGAAGCTTCAAGGCTTCACAGTTGCAGATTGGGTGAGTAGTCCATCATATTGGAAGAGCAGTTCAGGATGAGTCTTCAGTATTGGTTAGCAGCAATTTCTTGGTACAACATGAAGCAAAGATCAATTGCACTTAGTTCAACAGAAGCAAAGTACATGATGCTAGTCAGGTAGCTTGTGAAGCTATATGGTTGAGGAAGATTCTTGTTGGGTTATTTGGTTAGATGATGGATCCCACTATGATTTAATGTGACAATCAGAGTTGTATCAAACTCCCAAAAAATCTAGTTTTTCATGATCGATCCAAGCATATTGACATCCGGTATCACCATCTACGAGATTGTGTGAAAAGGCGAATCATGTTGTTGGAATGCATTCCTATAGAGGAACATGATGCATATATTTTGACAAATGCATTATCAAGAGGAAAATTTGAGTTCCATAAAGGCAGAATTGGGGTATATGATAATCCATTTCTTGCTGAGAGGGAGTGTTGAAAAATGGAAACAATAAAATCCTTATTTAATTTTCCCTTGAACTAAATTAGGAGAAAATTGAAATTCCACATCATAAGACAACTAGAATGATTTCACTGATTTGTTATCACTCAATTAGCTTAGTTAATTCGAGTTGTGGGATTAAATTGATTTGTGTACAATGATTCCTAAATTTTAGGAGCCTAAGTTGAGTTGAATTTCAGTTGTAACAATTTAATTCAGTTAAATTGAGTTAAGGTCAGTTAAACTAGTTCTAACTGTTAGAGGAACTAGTAGGAGGTCTATTACTCGAGTGCGGCTTCAATGTTCAACTAGTTAAATGATCTAATAATTAACTCATGCATGCATGAAATTCAAGTTACCCAATTGAGATTGTAGTTCAAGGGCAGTGTACTATTAGTTGTATAATTATCCAAGTTGTATAGGAGAAGTATTCAGTCAAAGAAGGGTCTATAGGGATTGCACAGTTATGGATGAGGAATTTCCCTAAACAATAGGGGATAATTCCCAAGGAAACAACACAAGGAAATAGGAGCTTGGTAGGTAGGAGAATTGGCTTAGTACTTGCTAAAGTTAGTCTGTGAGGTAGTGAGATAGATTATACTTGTGTAGAGGTTGCTCAGGCTTGAGAAAGCATTGTATTTCTTCTCTATTTTATGATTAATGCAATACATATAAGAAGGGGTTTTGAGCTTTTGCTTTCCCCTAGATATATATTCGTGTATGTGTATTGATTCATGTCGCATGTTTTTGATATTGCTTCTTAATCGTGAATTGCTTTTCGTAGATGAGTAGAGTAGATTTGAGTCTTATGTTTTAGAAAATTACATGAGAAATATTGAATATACAATTAATTTCTACACTCGAGAGGTTCAAGTGTGCATTTTAGGGGATAAGCCACAATTGAAAAATCTAGGGGATGAGAAATATCCCCAACTCTTGACAGGAAAGTTGTTGTCACACCATGAATCCTCTCATTATCAAAATGGTTTTAGCGAGGAAAGTTTGCGATTACTAGAGGTGTTGGGTGAGAATGTTTTCCATCTCTCAGCAAAGAAAATTTTGTCGCGTTGCAAGGTTGCCATGTTGTAGAAATGGTTATGGTACAGGAGGTTGCAATTAACATGAATAATACCGAGTAGTTGACATTAAAAGTCTCTATCACACCCTAGAGGCTTGACGGGTGAAGCCATGGGTGACATGGTAGCATCATACAAGCCAATGAGAGGATCCACATGCCATTACTTGCTAAAGTGGCAGGGTATTATTGGACAAAATTTAAACAACCATAACTATTGATCTGTAAGTCAAATTTCGACAAAATTTATATCGTCATAAAGCTATCAATGAGTTGAACATGATCGTGTAGTGAAAATTTGATTCTGCTAAATCTGGAAAGGGGTGAATTTCCTAACCCCATTGCCAGAATGAGACCATGGAGGTTAGGTTAAGATATAGTAACACCTCCCATTTAGCTTGGAAGGTTCAAAGGGGTGGGAGGTAGTGTTACAATTTTGTAGGGATTGAAACATGTTTGAGTGGATGGAAAGAGAACGTGAGGCTAATAATGTGGATTCCATGTAAGACCCAGGGACACTAGCTTCCTTGTGCAATTGTGGTCTCCTCAAGTTCTTTGGAATATAAAATATGAGGGTTCAACATGGATTACTGGAGAGGATCATATAACGGTGGGATCCCATGGATAAATACTTCATATAGGGTCTCCTGCTAAACATAAATGAAGAATATATATACTTTCTCATGAACCTTTAGAGGCGATGGGCCTCGGTGGTGGATTTTGGAGGCAGATTAGTTGGTGAGAGGTTAGTGGAAGATTTCATTATAGAGTACTATGTTCCCATTGCATGGAAGGTAAGTGGAAATATCCTAATTAGGGATATATTAGACCCATCTCTTCATACCATCTTGTTCGTTGTGTCCTAAGTATCAGGTTCATTAAGTCCCCACCTAGCTTCCAAAATCCAAGTTGACATTCCGGTTTGGTGCATGGTCCCTACATTGTTTAACTGGTGTGAGGGATTGTTGGAAAACCCAAAAGAGAAATTGACCAAGAGCAGGACAAGAAAGCAAAGCTTGTTTAGATATGGAAACATCATAGTCTCATTCTTTTTCGAGTGAGTGATAATATTTCAACCATTTATTTCAACACCATGGACAAGAAGGATGAAGCCCCGAATGAACTAATGGACCAAGTTGATGGTTAGGTTGGGAGGCGGGGCATATACACACGCATATGATCTCAACTACTTTGATTGGTTAGAGGAGTAGTTGATTATGATTAATGACTATGCATATGCGGGGACTCATTTCCACCGAGATCTCAACTTAGTCTTACCCCTTGGCAAGTAGTGGTGATACCTAGGTGATTAAAATGTTTTTGTGTTGTTATGTTGTTTGATTTTTATGGATTTTTTTTAAAAAATAGATTTTTTGGTAGTAAAATTCATTATTAATTAACATGTTTGTTAACAAATATGTCGCGCCACAAAAACTTGCGGGAGAGTCTTCATACTTATGTCAGGGAGCAGTCAAAGAGGTCAAGCCACTAATATATTGAGAGATAAGAATATATATACTTTCTCATGAACCTTTAGAGGCGATGGGCCTCGGTGGTGGATTTTGGAGGCAGATTAGTTGGTGAGAGGTTAGTGGAAGATTTCATTATAGAGTACTATGTTCCCATTGCATGGAAGGTAAGTGGAAATATCCTAATTAGGGATATATTAGACCCATCTCTTCATACCATCTTGTTCGTTGTGTCCTAAGTATCAGGTTCATTAAGTCCCCACCTAGCTTCCAAAATCCAAGTTGACATTCCGGTTTGGTGCATGGTCCCTACATTGTTTAACTGGTGTGAGGGATTGTTGGAAAACCCAAAAGAGAAATTGACCAAGAGCAGGACAAGAAAGCAAAGCTTGTTTAGATATGGAAACATCATAGTCTCATTCTTTTTCGAGTGAGTGATAATATTTCAACCATTTATTTCAACACCATGGACAAGAAGGATGAAGCCCCGAATGAACTAATGGACCAAGTTGATGGTTAGGTTGGGAGGCGGGGCATATACACACGCATATGATCTCAACTACTTTGATTGGTTAGAGGAGTAGTTGATTATGATTAATGACTATGCATATGCGGGGACTCATTTCCACCGAGATCTCAACTTAGTCTTACCCCTTGGCAAGTAGTGGTGATACCTAGGTGATTAAAATGTTTTTGTGTTGTTATGTTGTTTGATTTTTATGGATTTTTTTTAAAAAATAGATTTTTTGGTAGTAAAATTCATTATTAATTAACATGTTTGTTAACAAATATGTCGCGCCACAAAAACTTGCGGGAGAGTCTTCATACTTATGTCAGGGAGCAGTCAAAGAGGTCAAGCCACTAATATATTGAGAGATATGGATTAGGAAAAGGATGATGACCACAATGAGTTGAGTTAGGTGCAGAAAAAAATAGGAGGTCTTATGATGGGTGTACCATTTACATAACTAGAGGATGTTCCACAACATAGGCAATGCCACACCATGGGTATGTATAACAAGATAGGTCATCTTCTTTGCCATGCGACTAGGATGAATATTCGTTATCGGGATCACTAATACTCGAATGATGAGTAGTGATATGACACCTCTACTGACTATATGTACTCCCTTCAGGAAAATTTTGGACCTTAGTTTAGTAGTTATGGGCTTATGAACATGGGCCCGCAAGCCCAATTTTCGCACTATGTCTCTTCTATATTTGGAAATCTATGGGAAAATTGCCCATATTCATGACAAATATTACATTTGAATGGTTATTGGTCATAATCTACCTCTTGATATTGAGTCCAAATGTTTAGCTTCAAATTTGTTGCTATTCGTAACCCCTTATCTAGATCCACTTCAACATAAATTCAATCACAATATCACATTATTCTCATGGATCAAATTAATCAATATATTGACCTAAAGCATTACCAATATTCATGAAGGATTCCTCATTCCAACAAGAATAGGAAGATATGACAACTTAACCCAAACTAGTACAATTGATGAGACATCATTTTTTGGGTTAAAATCCATACTCCAACGATCCAAATATAAACCTTGGGCTCCCATGAAGTAAGGTTTTTTGTAGAATATTAGATCACGATCCTATTTATTTCCAAAGAATAAGGTGAAAAAACCTCATCCACATAAGGATACCAAGAGTTTTCCCTTTATCTTGGGCCTCCAATTTTTATCCACCCATTTATACAAAGAGTGTGGTGATGACTACAATCTCAAAACATCCTCAATAAGACCCCTCTTAGCTAGCCTGAGGGCTATTGCTCATGACTGATTAACACAAACAACAATTTTCGAGACATCATCCAACTTTTTCACAAATAGGGTTGACTTCGATCATTGAAATCTTGGGCCATTGGTGACTAGGGCATTGAAGGAAACAATATCAGGAGCAAGACGAAGAGGAGAAAGGTTTGGAACCCTAGAGCCAAAATCCATAAACAACAACAAAAGGGCGACGTTGCTAGGGTTTTGTAGAAAATGTTTTACTCTTGATCTTGGTGAGAAGGGAATGGTAAAACACTTTAATAAATGATATGATAGGATTTTCCAACACTTGACATTTTCATATAACTTTTGAAGCCTAATTTTCCAAGGAGGTATATATTCATGGCCTAATACATAGCTATTTCCAAGATTGTAATACTTAGCCAACTCTTTAATCTCCTCAAAAATTGACCTTTCATGAGTTTGATCACCTTTTAGAAATTCCATTCTTTGAAACTTGACTTCTCAAGGCTTCTTAGTTATAATAGTTGACAAATTGTCAAACCAATGGTTGATTATCATTTTTTTGAACCAATGATTAAGGACGTTGATGGATTTTAGGAAAATTCTCAATGTCACTTTGATGTAGTCAAAGTGCACCTCACATGGATTGACCAACCTAGAATGAGAAATGACCCTAAGAAGTTTCCCAAAAGAAAAGAGGATTAGTGACATGTTTCTAATTAGGAGATAAAGAGGAATTATGCTAAGGGCCACCCAAAATAGAAAAGTGGAGTTAAAATCTCAACAATTTGTGCAAAAAAATGACTTATTGGATGCACTACATGCGACCAAGATTCTTGTACTATCCTAAGGAGTCTCAGCAATAACTTGCATGTTTCAAGTTGTTCATTATATTGTCTCGTGAACTCTTGTAGGACCCTAATATACATTATGGGTCTTTATGTTCTTCAATATTTGACTCACATAGTTCATCTTGCATGTGCTTCTAATGCTTTGCAATGTCATTACGAATTGTTTTTAATACATACACTTATTGCATTAACATAAAAACTACAAGCAATTTATTTCTTATTCTTCCCATTCTTATTTATTATATATGAGGAATATATATATATATATATATATATATATATATATATATATATATATAGTGTTGTACATGTATAATATATATATTGTCAATACTATCAACACCCATCATGTCATTTGCAGGAATTAAACCTGGGTGTGGAGGATTCCACTCCTTCCTCCCAACCACCTGAGATAACCCCAATTGACACCACAAATATTCTAGTTTATCTTGACTTAGATCATGTTTTATTTTTACTCAAGAAATTTCTTAGCTACCCTATGTCGACGCTTAGTAAGTCATGAAGGATGTTAATCAAAAGCCCATAATGAAGGAAAATCTTATTGGTTGTTGTGTATTAGATATTGAGACTTGGGTGAAGATGTCGTTAACTAGTTGAATCTATCTTTTATAATTTGTTGTTTTCAGTAATGTGTAAAACTGTGTATCTAAAAACCCACTTCCATTATGATCAAAATGCACTTTAGACTTCAGCCATGCATCTTGACACCAAAAGGGCCTCTAAATATTTATCACCAAAGAAAAAGAACTTATTAGTTTCTCTACATATCCAAAAACTACTAATATAATTTCTCAATTTTTCTACAAATTATAAAAAAAACCTTTAATTTTTGTTAATAATTATTTCTATTTATTTAAAATTATATTTAAAAACTCATTAAACAACATAGCCCTAACCAAAAAACATAATAATAACTGATCTGAAATGACTGATTTAGTTTGTTGTGCTAAGTTTCCTTTCAGTTATAAAACATGTACAAATTTGTCTCCGTTTGTTTGCTTAAAGAATGAGGAATTTAACCATGAAACATAGATGAATTTGTGAGTTTTAAGCATGTAAATAAGCCTAAATAACACTGAACAACAGTGTATAATAGAGAAATAACATCAAACATAAGATTTACAAAGCAGGCATGATGAAGCAGTTCACCCCTCCTGGGCTACATCTGCTGGTCTAGCTCCCAATGGCATGTCCCTCTTTCTCATTATGCTCAAAATAGAAAATACATATGTTTACAGGCCTCCAATGGCTATTTTCTCTGCACCAATGGCTCCAAAATGCTCAAACTAGTCTAGGTAGACTCTTGTTTTACCCAAATCGGTCAAAAATTGACCTCTCTAGCCATTTTCCTAATGTCAGCTGCAAAACCTCCACTAATTGTGGAGAACTACAGTTATCCACAGCTAATTTTGGCAAAAACCCGAAATTTTGGGGCAGTGTTAAACTATCCACTGAATTCTTAGCCGTAGCATTTAATGGTTAAAAGGTGGGCGCATGTGATAGGTCGACCTGACCGCTAGATGTTATGGTTTATTAACCAGTTGGACCACAACCTCTGTCGCATACCGCACATGTGATATGAAGATAAGCCGCCTGAATTATGGTTAACCATCAGATTTTTAATGTTTGGAACCGTTGAGGTATCACAACTTATGTCACAGTTATATCACATGTGACCATAAACGTTGGGACCGCTGGCGATCCCCCCACCCCCCCAACATTCAAACCATTACACTTTAAATAGACCCGCCACCCTTCATATGGTAAGTAACATGATAGCGGAGTTGGTGGAGACTTCTGTGGGCGCATTGGAGGTCACGGGGTCGTACCCTCCGGACTCCACAATAATTTTACACCACATTGCAGGGGACACATGGCAGCCTCCGGGCTGTGGTATAAAATTATTGTGGAGTTTGGGGGGTTCGACCCCGTGACCTCCAGCATGCCCACAGAAGTCTCCACCAACTCCACTATCGTGTTACTTACCATATGAAGGGTGGCGGATCTATTTAAAGTGTAATGGTTTGAATGTTGGGGGGGGGGGGGGAAGGGGACCGCTGCCAATCCCAACATGTATCGTCACATGTGTTATAACAATGACATAAGTTGTGATACCTCGATGGTTCCAAAACATTAAAACTCTGACGGTTAACCATAATTTTGGCAGCTTATCTTTAGATCACATGCACGATATGCGACGAAGGTTGTGGTCCAACTGGTTAATAAACCATAACATCCGACATTCAAGTAGACTTATCACATGCACCCACCTTTTAACCATTAAATGCTACGGCTAAGAATTCGGCGGATAGTTTAGCGTTGCCCCAAAATTTCGGGTTTTTTCCAAAATTAGCTGCAGATAATTGCAATTCTCCACAATTAGTGGAGGTTTTGTAGTTGTCATTGGGAAAATGGCTAGAGAGGTCAATTTTCGACCAATTTGGGTAAAAAAAGGGTCTACCTAGACTAATTTGAGCACTCTGGAGCCATTGGTGCAGAGAAAACAACCATTGGAGGCCTGCAAACATATGTATTTTCTATTTTGAGCATAATGACAAAAAGGGACATGCCATTGGGAGTTGGACCAGCAAATGTAGCCCAGGAGGGGTGAACTACTTCATCACGCATGCTATGTAAATCTTATGTGTGATGTTATTTCTATGTTATACACTACTATTCAGTGTTATTTAGGCTTATTTACATGCTTAAAACTCACAAATTCATCTATGTTTCATGGTTAAATTCATCATTCCTTAAGCAAACAAATGGAAACAAATTTGTACATGTTTTATAACTAAAAGGACACTTAGCACAACAAAATAATACAATCCTTTCATATCAGGTTGGTATCAGAGCTAGAGTTGATTCCTTGGTGTTTTTGTGTGCAAATATTTGTTTAACTGTTTGAAAGTGTTCACATGCTTACTAGGATCAAGCTTAATATAGGAGAAGGAAAATTGGTGGAAGCAAGAGGGTCTCGAAGTGAGCCACAACAAAGGAGGGCAAGATTTCCACATTCTCGACCACCTAGTTCACCTCTAAAAGAAGTAGAAGCAACATTAAGCATGCCTCCAGGAGAAGGAGAAATCCATGAAGAGGCGGATCCCAGAGAAGAAGAAAGGGTGTTCAGGAAATCATTCCTTTACATGAATGACATGGTGAGAATCCTTTATCAAGAAAGGAATGAGAGACTAGAAGGAAAAGGATCCAAACTTCACAAGGAAGGACAGGGATCATCAGGAGGTCATAATTATTAAGATAAATCAAAGAAGGGCAATGGAGGCACTAGAAAGTCACCATCCTCACCCTCATCATCATCATCCTCTACTTCATCTTTAGTACTTCAGCCACACAATTCAAATAACACTGGTAAAAGTCATTTTCTAAAACTTGATGTTAAGTTTGAATTGCCAATGTTTAATGGTGAAGTCAATGCAGAAAAGCTTGATAATTGGATTAGGTAATTGGAGGTCTATTTGAGAATTCAGAACCTTCATGATGATGATACCAAAATCCAACTAGCTTCATTGAGAATGGAAGGTGTATCCCTTGTTTGGTGGGAAGCCAAGACAAAGGAGGCTATCAAGAAGCATGGTTAGATTATCCTATCATGGATTGATTTCATTACTGCAATAAAACAACATTTTTATCCATCAGCTCACATGCAGAAAGACATAATGAGCTGGCAAAATTTTAGACAATTAAAAGGACATAATGTGTAAGAATACATCGAAGAATTTAGGAGAAGAGCTCTCTTATTAGGGGTATATTTGCAGAGCCAAGATACTTTGCTCAAGTACATAGGAGGCTTACATAGCTACCTAAAACATACTATCCTCATGTTTAACCCTACAAGTCTAGATAAAGTTTGTGTTCAGACACACATCTAGAAGCTAGAGGGAAAAACATTACTAATGAGGGTAGGAAGAAACCTTTTAAGGGGAAAAAGAGAGAAGACCTCAAAAGGTAAGGGAAAAAATAATGTATCTGTCAAGAAAGAGGGAGAAAAAGTGGTCTGTAAACATTGTTCAAGAGAAGGCCATGAAGAGAAAAATTGTTGGAAATTACATCCTGAAAAGAGGCCCAAACATCAGAACAACAAAGGGAAACAGAAAATTGCAGCTACAAATCAACATGATTTAGGAAAGGATTTAGGTGATGAATATAAAATTATAGCAATGGGATTGAAGAACATGAAGGGGAACGAAATTGAAACTAAACCCAATACTAGTACATCAAACTGTCACATACAAGCTCCAAATGAAGAAGAGAGAATTGATCTGTTTCATGTGAGGGTCATATCCAAACATACCAACAGTGGGTCACAAGCAAACTTAATCTCTAAAGACTCGGTCAATAAACTTAATCTTGAGACCGTTCCACATCAAAAACCATATCCACTTGGGTGGATTTGTAAGGATGCAAATTTACAAGTTTCAAAGAAGTGCATATTGTTGTTTGCAATAACTGCACATTTTGTTGACATAGTTGAATTAGATGTGGTTCCGCTTGATATTACAGGTATTGTGTTGGGCAATCCTTACTTGTATGACGGGAAAGAGATCTTCCATCGCCATGAGAACAAATACCATTTATTCAAAGATGGAAAGGAGTACATTGTCATAGCACATCGCAAGAAGAAAAATATTGCAATTGTAAATGCTGGACAGGTAAAAAGGCTGGTGAATTCAAGTAAGAATTTTGTTGTTCTAATGATTAAGCCTAAAGCTGATGTTAATCATGAATCATTTGAGGATTGTGATCCTAAGTTGAAATCATATTTATATAATGTTGTTGATGCACATCATGAGATGTTTCAGGAGCCAACAAATTTGCCTCCAAAAAGGGAGATTCAACATGAGATTCAGTTGTAGCAAGATTATCCTTTTCCAAACATCAACATGTATCGCATTTCAATAATGGAGAATGCTGAAATTAAGAGGCAAATCAAGGACATGTTGGACTAGGGACTCATAAGGCCAAGCACTTCGCCATGCGGTTCACCCATAGTATTGATTCTAAAGAAAGATGGGACTTGACGCATGTGTGTAGACTTCAGAGCTTTGAACAAGATAACGGTAAAGAATCGATACCCACTCCCAAGGATAGATGATTTGCTTAATCAACTGAAAGAAGCAAATATTTTTCACTAAGTTAGATTTATGAAGTGGATATCATCAAGTAAGAATTGCATAAAGTGATATATGGAAGACTGCATTCAAAACCAAACAAGGACTCTTTAAGTGGTTGGTTATGCCATTTGGTATGTGTAATGCACCGACAACTTTCATGCGTGTTATGGATAATGTTTTGTGTCCATTTATTGATGATTTTGTGATTGTGTATTTAGATGATATACTGATTTTCAGGAAAACAAGAGAAGAACATGTCTTGCATGTGAAAAGGGTGCTTGATGTTTTGAAGGAAGAGAAATTATTTCTTAAGATGTCAAAGTGTGAGTTCAAAAAGACTTCTCTAGTTTATTTGGGACACATTGTAGGAGGAGGCGAGTTGAGAATTGATCCTTCTAAAGTGGAAGCCATTTTGAATTGGCCCACTCTCAAAACAGTAACCAAGGTAAGAAGTTTCTTAGGCGCAACTCAGTATTGGAGAAAGTTTATTGCTAACTTTTCTACCATAGCAACTCCTATGCATGCAGTGACAAGTGTGAAGAAAGGCTTCCAATGGGGAGGCAAACAACAACAAGCTTTTGAATATTTAAAAGACAAGATCAGTTCAACTCCGGTCCTCGCATTACCGAATTTGAGATAGCCATTCAAGATACAAACTGATGCTAGTGATTATGCCATGGGCGCAATACTTTTGCAGCATGGTAAGCCTATCACTTTTCATTCTGAAACATTCAATGGTGTTGTAACTAATTATACTACATATGAAAAAGAGTTGTATGCGTTGGTACAAAGCGTCAAGAAGTGGAAACACTACTTGATGGGTAAAGAGACGATTATAGATACCCATCACCAACCATTACAGTACTTGTAGTCGCAAACAAAATTGCAACAATCACGACATTTCAGGTGGATGGGATTTCTTCAACAAATTCACTTGGTTATAAGGTACAGGAAAGGTATTTTCAATAAATTTGTTGATATGCTTTCAAGGCCAATCATAAGTGCTTCTACTTTACTTAAAAATGATTCTATTGTACATGAGAGTTGCATAGAACAATGTGCACATGATGCTGATTTTCAAGATGTGTATGCTAGTTTGAGTGAAGGGAATCAAGTTGAGGAAAATTATTATCACATGCATAAAAATTTGCTATTTCATTTGGGCAAGTTGTGTTTACCACAAGGAGAGAGGCTTACTGTCATGAGAGAGGCTCATTCGTCTCTTATTAATGGACACTTTGGGGTAAGCAAAACAATGGTGCATCTATAGAGGTATTGCTATTGGCCTCGCGTGATAGATAGTGTGTCACGTTTTATAAGAGGTTGTTCTATGTGTGCAACAAGCAAGCCTAGAAATAAGAAGCTTGGGTTGTACATGCCACTATCAGTACTATCAAGGCCATGGGAGAGTGTCTCCATGGACTTTGTTGGAGGTATACCTATGTTAATAAAACAACATGATTATATTTATGTAGTTGTGGATAGATTCAATAAAATGTGTATACTTATGCCATGTAAGAAAACCATAACAGCTGAACAAACTGCTGAACTTGGGTTCATTATGGATTGCCAACTTCTATTGTTAGTGACAAGGATTCCAGGTTCATTGGGAATTTTTGGTCCAATCTTTGGAAGATGGTGGACAAAAAGTTGAAAAAGAGTGTTAATTTTCATCTGCAAACTGATGGACAAACCGAGGTGGTGAACATAACCGTTGTGCATCTATTGAGAGGATATTGCAGCAAACATCCCAAGTTGTGGGATGAACAACTGCATTACATTCAGCACGCTTACAACCGAGCAAAGCACTCTTCTACAAATACTTCACCTGCTTTGGGTATTTTCCGAAATCGCCATTAGACTTCATCTTTGAGAAGGATGTTGCAATTCATGGGCATAGTGATATTGACAAGGCTCGAAAGTTCATTGAGCAAATTCAGATTATTCATCAACAAGTTTAAGAACAACTTGAGAAGAGTCAAAGAAAATACAAGGAGAGGCATGAAAAACATAGAGTTGATCAAAAGTTTCAAGAAGGAAATGAGGTATGGTTGCACATAACCAAAGAAAGGATGCAAGGAGAAGGTAAAAATCTCAAGCCCATTCGCTATGGTCCATTCAAGATCATCATGCAAGTTGGTGACAGTGCATTTCAACTTGACTTGCCTTCATATATGCAAATGTATTCAATTGTTAATATTAAAAATTTACGTTTGTATGAGCCACCTTTGATCGATGATAAAGAGAGTGATGTTCAGTTGCCTTCTATTGAATATTTCTCACAAGAATTTATGGATGAGCTCAAGGAGGATACTATCCTTGACAGGAGGACAAGAGCATCTAAGAGGGAAAGTGTCGACTACCTTCGAGTTGGGCTGAAAGGCAGTAAGCCAAGCAAGGAAAAGTGTATGGAAGTTGGAAAGGTGAGGGAGTTGTACCCTTGTTTACTGAGTAGGTAATCAAAGTCTTTTGGGGTCCAAAAGCTTCCTAATGGGGAGGTGTGATAAGGAGATCATGGATTTTGCTCAAAATTGAAAGTGCTTAAAACTGTACCAAACCTGAGCGACCGAGTAGATCTCATCGTTCTGATTCTGGCACTATGAACGGTTCGAAAAACCGCTGTCGTATGAGGGAGATATCGCGTTTTGATCGATTTCCCAAACAACTAAATTTTTGTGACAGAGTTGTCTGGGATGCCCAGTTAGCATGCAAGTACTGTCAACAAAAAGGATAATATTCTTAGAATATTCCATTCTCTAGACCAGTGATAATTCACCACATGGCGCCTCTTGGTTTGTTGAAGGGTTGTATGAGTGGTTTTGAGGTCCAATGGATGGGTGACACGTGGCTAGCTCGGAGGCTTCCCCGTGTCCCCTGTGCTATGGTGTAAAATTATTGTGGAGTCTGGGGGGTTTGACCCTGTGACCTTCAACATGCCCACAAAAGTCTCCACCAACTTCGCTATCATGTTACTTACCATATGAAGGGTGGCAGAACTATTTAAAGTGTAATGATTTGAATGTTGGGGGAGGGGGGGGACCGCTGGTGGCCCTAATGTGTATGGTCACATGTGCTATAACCATGACATAAGTTGTGATACCTCGATGGTTCCAAAACATTAAAACTCCAATGGTTAACCATAAATTTGATGGCTTATCTTCAAATCACATGCGCGGTATGCGGTGGAGGTTGCGATCCAACGGGTTAATAAACCATAACATCCGGCGGTCAGGTCGGCCTATCACATGCACCCAACTTTTAACCATTAAATGCTATGGCTAAGAATTCGGCGGAAAGTTTAGCACTGCCCCAAAATTTCGGGTTTTTTCCAAAATTAGTTACGGATAACTACAGTTCTCCACAATTAGTGGAGCTTTTGTAGCTGTCATTGGGGAAATGGCTAGAGAGGTCAATTTTCGACCAATTTGGGTAAAACAAGAGTATACCTAGACTAATTTGAGCATTATGGAGCCATATGTGCAGAGAAAACAACCATTAGAGGTTTGTAAACATATGTATTTGCAATTTTGAGCATAATGAAAAAGAGGGACATGTCATTGGGAGCTGGACCAGTAGATGTAGCCCAGGAGGGGTGAACTGCTTCATCATGCCTGCTGTGTAAATATTATGTGTGATGTTATTTCTCTATTATACACTATTGTTAAGTGTTATTTAGGCTTATTTACATGCTTAAAACTCACAAATTCATCTGTGTTTCATAGTTAAATTCCTCATTCCTTAAGAAAACAAATGGAGACAAATTTGTACATGTTTTATTACTGAAAGGACACTTAGCACAACAAACTAATACAGTCCTTTTAGATCAATAATAAATATAAAGAATAATGAGTATAAAAGGAATCCTTTCTAAATTCTTTAAAAAAAATGATTTCACTTGGAAACTAAGAATTGCTTCGAGTAACGAAACTAAAGCCTCAAAGAATAATAACAAGTATAAAGAGAATCCTTTCTAAATCCTAAACTAACAATTGCTTTGAGTAACATAGCCAAAGCCTCAACAACATTCAAATCAATGTTTCTATTAAATATATGTGGAACCAAACACCTCATTGTTAGCCTTAACAAAATTCGAGTGATTGTATGCATTAAAGATATGTGAAATAAAACACCTCATCGTTATTGCATATTCCTCTATCATCATTCAAGAAGAAGTTATTTTTGTTGAAAAGTGTAACTAGGTCGGTCTTCATGTTGACTATGTAATTATGTATATATGTAAAGAAGATCTCAAAATGTATTTTTGGTGTACTTGCTTCATGGGTTTCATGAGAAAGATTTTTATTATTTAGATAGACTTCTTCTTGATGTCTACTAGGTTTGAGTCTTCTAAGCATACAAGTATAATTAAGTGTCATGTCAAGTCTATAAATTATGCTCCAAGACCTTGTAATGATATCATGAAGAAATGGCTCATAAACGAGGATCAAAGCTACACTCTCAACGTTGGAATAAAAGCTCTCAATGTTGGCATATGAACAGAAGTTAAAGTCGGCTTTCATGAAGATGAATGTTCGGGCTAAAATAAAGGAACATACCACTATAAATACCAAGACTTGCAGTTCATTTCACATAACGAAAATTGCGGATTTTCTTTTTAGAAGAGAAGATAAGAAATGAGGTATTTATATATATGATACAATGTGTATCTCTGTAATAATAAATGTGGTCAATTCATGTAATGAAGTGCAGATCTGTTCAACAAAACATAAGTACGGATACCTCTGAAATGAATGTGAATAAGTCTGAAAAATTTTTGCGGATATGCTTGGAAGGACATGTAGATCAATAAATATATATATATATATATGCACCTACAACATACCAGAAATCATTGCGGACGATTGATTGCGAATAGAACATTAGGGAAGAACAGAAGTGCGGATATATGCTAGGACAAGTTATGTGAGTTTATGCGAAGTGTAGGCCTGAAGATGTTATGCGAAGTGCAGGTCTGAAGGTTAATGCAAAGTGCAGTGCAAGACTGAAGTGGAATGCGGTCTTAAGTGAACAAAGAGACAACACGTCGAGAAAGTAAATTATTTACGGATGACTGAAGCTAATTTGTGGACAAGTGCAGGAAAGTGTTAGTTCAGGATTTCTGATATGAAGAAAGAGTTTATTGGAGATAAGTCAGTTAACATAAGGAGAAGAGGCAACAATAGTGAGGAAGGTAATTGTATGATTTACCTTCCTACTGTTCAAGAAATTCATCTACAAGAATCTGCAAAGTGAAGATCAAGGTCTTGGAAGCACATCTAGGTTAAGGGTCTAAGTCTGGGTCATGGTACTAGTCATTTGAAGATCTATAAGAAGAATTATTTGTGGGTTTTCCTCTCCAAAAGGGAGAGGTTTTTGCCCTAGATCTAGGAGCCTAACTTTTGTGTCTCGTGCATTTTTGATAATTGACTTGATGAAAGATTAACTAAACTAAAAGAAGAAGAAGACATAAGTATCACAAGTAAGGTCACAAGTAATTATCAAGAAGAGAATTTGTATTAACCTACAACCCTCCAAATTCTCAACATGGTACCAGAGCTAAGGTGCTAGAAAGGGCATAGAGACACTCAAGGATCAGATTTCATGAATGGCATCAAAGCAAGGATTTTATTAAGAAAGGCCAGTCTTCCACAGTGAAATAAATAATACAGTATTATAGAACGATCTTAAATGTGCCAGCAAATCATTTATATCTCAAAGTATTGCCATCAAAAGCTTCAAGGCAAGCTACCTATCATCCTTTATCTTTCAAGGAAGCATCAGAATATCCTCATCCATCACCATTCAAAGGAAGCTTCAACCATATTCAAAGTAAACAAGCTGATAGAAGAAGAAAAGCATCTACTCAAGTAAGTATATCTATGACTTTATATGAATCTATTAAAATGTCTCCTTTGAAAAGAAAAGAAAAAAGCTGTTTGGGGTTTCAAACTTTCCATAGAAGACAAGGACAATGATGTCATGCCAAATTCATGAAGGGAGATATAGAGAGCCCAAAAGATTCTTATAGAATCCATCAAAGAATTCTTCATGAACAACTGGGTGTCTCACCATTGCTGCTGGAGGTCCCTGGTTAAGAGGGAGCCTGGTGATAAGTTTCTTACTCGAAAGAAACTTGGTAATTCCTAAGATTGAGTTTATGTACATTCCTTGTATAGGAATGAGTACATTCCCTTGTGGAATAGGTCCTCCCTGATTGAGAGGGAGAGATATGCACATCATTATGGTCTTCTCTTGGGAGGATAGAATGGAGGATTGGGTAATAATCTAGCATTTGATACTCTTTGAGAATGTGTTAGGGCATTCAAGATAAGAGTAGTCGGGGACCAATATTCGTTGAGGGCTAGCTACCTAAGAGAAGAATAGTCCAAGAAGGTCATACTTTCGGAACACCCGGGTGGAGTATGTAGAGTATGTCTATAAGTCATATGTCTCGCCAGCATTGTAGCCCATTGACTCGTTGAGAGATGGGGTTGTTAGTCAAGGCCTTGCATTAGGACAATCCTGGTTGATATGATGCTATACATATGCGATTACCAATCCGATTCTTCTCATGAGATTCTTCAGTTTGAAAGTAACCATGTACCTGTATGAATACCTCCCTAGTTAAGAGGGAGTGTTGAAAAGTGTAACTAGGTCGGTCTTCATGTTGACTATGTAATTATGTATATATGTAAAGAATATGTCAAAATGTATTTTTGGTGTACTTGCTTCATGGGTTTCATGAGCAAGATTTTTATTATTTAGATAGACTTATTCTTGATGTCTACTAGGTTTGAGTCTTCTAAGCATACAAGTATAATTAAGTGTCATGTCAAGTCTATAAATTATGCTCCAAGACCTTGTAATGATATCATGAAGAAATGGCTCATAAACGAGGATCAAAGCTACACTCTCAACGTTGGAATAAAAGTTCTCAATGTCGGCCTATGAACAAAAGTTAAAGTTGGCTTTCATGAAGGTGAATGGTCGGCCTAAAATAAAAGAACATACCATTATAAATACCAAGACCTGCAGTTCATTTCACATATCGAAAATTGCGGATTTTCTCTGTAGAAGAGAAGATAAGAAATATGGTATATATATATGATATAGTGTGTATCTTTGTAATAAGAAATGCGGTCAATTCATGTAATGAAGTGTGGATCTGTTCAACAAAACATAAATGCGGATACCTTTGAAATGAATGTGGATAAGTCTGAAACAAATTTGCGGATATGCTTGGAAGGACATGCAGATAAGTATATATATAATACACACACACACACACACATCTCTCTCTCTCTCTCTCTCTCTCTCTCTCTATATATATATATATATATATATATATATATATATATACACACACCTACAACATACCAGAAATCATTGCGGATAGTTGATTGCGAATAGAACATTAAGGAAGAACCTAAGTGCGGATATATACTAGGACAAATTATGTGAGTTTATGCGAAGTGTAGGTATGAAGATTTTATGCGAAGTGCAGGCCTGAAGATGTTATGCGAAGTGCAGGTCTGAAGGTTAATACAAAGTGCAGTGCAGGACTGAAGTGGAATGCGATCTTAAGTGAACAAAGAGACAACAGGTCATGAAAGTAAATTGTTTACGGATGACTGAAGCTAATTTGTGGACAAGTGCAGGAAAGTGTTAGTTCAAGATTGTTGATCTGAAGAAAGAGTTTATTGGAGATAAGACAACTAACATAAGGAGAAGAGACAACAATAGTGAGGAAGGTAAATCTATGATTTACCTTCCTACTGTTCAAGCAATTCATCTACAAGCATCTGCAAAGTGAAGATCAAGGTCTTGGAAGCACATCTAGGTTAAGGGTCTAAGTCTGGGTCATGGTACTAGTCATTTGAAGATCTATAAGAAGAATTCTTTGCGGGTTTTCCTCTCTAAGAGGGAGAGGTTTTTGTCCTGGCTCTAGGAGCCTAAATTTTGTGTCTCATGCATTTTGATAATAGACTTGATGAAATATTAACTAAACTAGAAGAAGAACAAGACATAAGTATCACAAGTAAGGTCACAAGTAATTATCAAGAAGAGATTTTGTATTAACCTACAACCCTCCAAATTCTCAACAATTTTAACGTCTAGGAGGCACATATAGCCTAAGGGACATAATGCTTCTCTATCTAGCTCTTGTATTCTGCTCTTTTTCCTGTGAAGTTTCACAATAAACTCTCCCAGCTTCTCGACAAAGTCCTTGCTGAATAGAATATCCCAAGAGCAAGTTGCCAAAATATCTGCATAACTTTCCCTGTTGTCTTTGAAGACCTCATATTCTAAAATGAAATGCTTTTATGTTTCCACCTTTTTGTAAGAGCAAAAAATACATACTCTTCCTCCCACACTTCTTTTGGCCTTCTCCAGCGCCCTATTTCACAATGGAGTTGATGCGAATTAGTCCTTAATTGAGCAATACGAATTTTGGCTCTCTAAGAAATATTGGGCCCTATGTAAATTTTTTGTTGATGATTAAGAGTGGGATTAAACTCTTCAACATAATACTTTTTATTTCTCCCTAGCTCCTTCTCCCAAGTACATTTGTGGAACTTTTCCATAACAAAAGTTTTTATCTCTTTACTGTTTGGGGACACATGCTCAAGCAAATGCCCCATTTGCTAAACCATTTGTTATTTTGCCACATCCAAGTCTTCTTTCTTGTGCCCAATATGTCATTAAACACAACCTTAGGCCATCTTCCCTCTTCCATTTGCTCAATTTTTTTCAAATACCTTATGACCCGCACCATAGCTATTGCTTCAATAGGAGCAGCCTCTGTTTCACTTAACAAGATAGCATAAGGAACTGCATTTTTAATTTTGAATTTGTTTGTAATCAAACGCTTTTGAATTTTTTCAATTTGTTTCCACTGCATGTCGGATGTACTGTTGGCCCACAGTTCACAACCGTAGAGAATCACCAGAATCACTAAAAGCCCAAAAATAGTTGGAGTGGTTTTCCAGTTGCATAACTCTACCTCTCTACACCTATTTTGAAAAGCATAAAATGCTTTCCAACCCTCGAAAGTTCTTTTCTTTCTACATGCATCCCAACTTAGATTTCTGTTGAAGTTAATTCCGAGGCATTTGTAATCTGCATCTTCTTCCAGAATGCTACCTTCAAAGTAGAACTTATGCTGGCTATGTTTTCTTTTGTTAAAGAAAACCACTACTTTTGTTTTGCTGATATTGACTTGCATCCCCACACTTCTATAAAAATGCTCAAGGGAAAGTAAGTGCTCTTGCAAACCAAGAGCATATTTAGCAATGAGAATAAGGTCATCTGCGTACAAAAGAAGCCTTATAACAAACTTGCCCAAATGGATACTATCACCCCCTTGCAAATTTAGCCACTCTTCAAGCTTGTCGACATGTAAACCAAAGAGGGTAGGAAATGATGGGCAACCTTGTTTCACCCTGATATCACTTCTAAAACTTTCAAAAATGCCTATTGAAGTTCTAATTTTGACTTTCACCTCTTCATACAACCTATGCACAACTGCTCTCAAATGCCTGGGAATCCCAAGTTCCTCCATTTTGTGCCAAAGCTTATCCCTAGGAACTGTGTCAAAGGCTTTTTTGAAATCAACAAAGCGACAAAATATTTCTTCATTTTTCTCCCAAACTTTCTCAATGATGTGCCTTAAAGTTATACCATGATCAACTGTGGAATGTTTAGGTCTAAAACCTGCTTGTCCTTTAGCATGTTTATCTCTTTCTTCTGCCTACTTGCCGATTTTATTTTCTAACATGCTTCCAAATAAAATTGCAAACAAGAGGTTTATCATTATGGTCCTATAGTTGGAGGGATTATTGACGTCACCACACTTGAAAAGAGGCATTGCCAAACTAGTTATCCAATCAGTGGGGAACCCCTGTTGTACAATGTTGTTGAAATTTTTTGTAATGTGAGGTGCAAGAATTTTTAAGCCCCACTTTAGATACTTTGCTTGGAGTTCAAGTAAGTCTTTTGCTTTTCCAACACCCAACTCCTTGATACCCATCTCTACCTCTTGCACCGTGAAGAGTTTTGTATCCGTGTTGACCAAAGGACAAGGGTCAACCTTGGGATCCTGCTCATAAAGTTGGCTGGCATAGTCAAACCATTTAGAAGCTGTAATATTGTTTTTAGTTTGCATTTTTCTCGGTGAAGTTCCTTCCAAAATAAATTGGGGTTATTTTTCTCAAAGAAGATTAGTTCTTCTCTCTTCGAAACCATAAAATCAACCTTTTTCTTTTTTAATATCTACTTGTAAACTTTAAACTTTATGTTATTCTTATTTAACTCTTTCCACATTCTCCTTGTCTTTTTACATTCATTTTTAAAAACTTTTTCAACCCAACATATATGAGTAAAAACAAAGATTCATAACGTAGAACATTTTAATATCCCATGCAAACCAATCCTTTATAAAGGAACCATGTGTAAAAGGCGAGCATCAATCCCGACAATCCTCTCTTGAATCTATTGCAAATCATTTAAATGTTGTCAACTGCATTGCACAAGTGAAGTGCATGGGCGGAGGCTAGGATGGGAATTTATTGCCACCCTTCTCGGCTCACATACCATGCACATAGTTGACTCTCGGCAAATCATTTAAATGCTGTCAACCGTATTGGAGAAGTGGAAGTGCATACGCGGAGGCTAGGATGGCGATTTAGTGCCACCCTTCTCGGTTCACATTCCATGCACATTATAGACTGTCGGCTCACATTCCATGCACATTATTGACGGCGGGCTTTTAATTCGCGTGGGAACTTTTGGAATCAATGGCATCTTGCAATCTTGCTCCAGACTATTCATTGCAGGCATAGGCTCGAGGGCTTCATCCTTCTCTCGGCTTGCAGTAAGGGCTTGTGGTTCGGACGGACAAAGCTGTGGCTTGGAGAAGAAACCACTACTCATCTCTACACCAGTAACCGAAGAACGCAGCGATGCATCCCGTATCTCATCTAGGGCAACGGAACAATGAGAACAACTTGGTCGAAGACGACCAGGTACCCAAAAAAATCCTCTACGAGCCAGCATTTCAAACTCTTCATATAGGCTTTAATGTATTGCAAAATTTTGCTCATCTCGGGATAGTTTGTTCATCATTAATATATTATATTAAAACTGTTAGTTTTTTTGGTCAGGTAGACAAGATAGTTTTTTGGAACCTCGTTTGGAAACTTTGGAAAATTTCACAGCACGCCGGGATTCGTCTCTTTTTAACTTTGTATTATAATGCTGACTAATTAGGCTGTGGCCCTTTTTAATAAAAAATATAATTATTAAAACAAAACAAACAACACGTTAATCGAACATTATAAAAACCCTAATGACTTAAAATAAAAACAGGGATTTGTGATATTTATAAATATGTAATAGCCCAGCATAACATAAAACTACCCAGTAGGGTTATCGTCTCGCAGCAAAGAGTGGATTCAATTTGAATTTTTTTTCCAATTCCTAGTTACCCAAGTTTATTATCCTTTTGGACCCTTAGTGCCAATTTCTAGAAAATCATTTTAAAACAAGGGTGAAGTAATATATGAACTCTTAAGAGGTAGGAAGGCATGGACATATTACCCCTAGATGACTAGCTTACCCCAAGGATGGGCTAATCCTTGGAGTTATAAACAAAATGTTTGGAACATCTCATTCCACAGCTCAGGAACTCGAATGAAAGTGAAATTGTCGATGCCTTGCTACCCAAATTGACCGAAACTTCTCCTCTTAACTACCCAAGCTAGACCGATTGACTATATATATCTATCTTATATCTATATATGTATGTGTGCCCATTAGATTGTGGTCTAGCAACGACTTCAGGAGGTTCAAATTAAGGCAAGCTCCCTCTCCCCTTGCATGGTGGATGGATGAGTGGCCTTTATTGTGGCTATGAGGCATTGATGATATAACAACCTAGTTACCTATAATTTGCCTATGTGTCATCGTTTCTTAGCCTTCTTATCATGTTTTGACTTTGGAAATTCTAGTTCATTATGGAATCCCGCTTGAGTGGGCCTAATGGTTAAGAGCATGTGTTTCCTCCTAAGAGGGCATAGGTTCAAAACCAGAGGGTGGTAGAGTATGTATGGCTTCGTAGGCTTAGCAGTCAAATCGTTGTGCGTAGGTGGGTCCTTTGTCCCACAAACAAGGGGGTCTCATACACCAATTTGGTGTCTGGCTTGGCCGTGACCTTAAAAATAGACAGTAATAATAGTAATGATATATTATAATTTTTCTCCTATTATAGTTACAATGGTAATCTACAAAGAGGACATCTAAATATTCATTTTGCTCTTATAATTTGAAGAGATGGTATTATTATGTATGTATTAAAAAGTGTTTGCATATTTTAACTTCTTATTTAGTTATTTGCATTACCCTAAGTCCTTATGGGGGCATGAGGCAACTATTATCTTTACCATTCTTTTGTGACAAACATTGTCGTTTTGATCTCTCTTATAGAATGTATAGCCATGGATGTTTCATGCCCATTGTTGTTATCTAGTCACCAAGACTGAGAAAATGAAGTTCTTTCAACTTGCTACAATCAAATACAATTTTTCCTTGATATTTGTTGTGGCACATGAAAGAATATGTTGTTATATCATATATTGACGATTAATATTTCATGTTTATCTTGAACATCCTTATTGAATCATGAAAGACATCATAGACTTACATGTGCATTAAGGGATGCATGTTGATCCTTCAAAGTTGCAAAAAGAAAGAAAACCCTATCAACTGAGAACAATATGTTGGAAGTTTCGTTGCTATTACAATTTCTATTCTAATACATATGTCACTCAACCTAATTGAGCTTAGCAAGGAAGATTAATGTCTCCACCTTGAATTCGATGAGGGCTTTCAAGGGAACCTTGATTTGATTGAGACAAGCAAAGTAAGACTTAGCTACACTTAAGCAACCATACTCTAGGCCTTGAGTTGGTTAAAACCAACAAAGTCACTTCAGCTACACATTATCATTCGTCTTGTCTGGTCAAATCCCAACAAGTCACTTAAGATAATCCTTTGTATTAATTGAACTAGTAAGAGACAACAAGATGATTTCTTGGTCATCATAATACCTTGATTTAGTATGTTGCTACAAGCTCTATTGATTTTTTTTGTTAAAATTCAATATTTGTTGAACTTCAAGATGAATTTTAAAAAAATTGAATGGATTCTACAAATTTGATAGTCAAGAAAAATCAAACCCAATTCAAATCACAAAAGGGCCAATTTTTATCCATTAATTCACCAAAATTTTCCAAATTTGTTTTTTGGTCTTTGATTTTTTTTTTTTAATTAGATGTATTGTTGAAAAGTGTAACTAGGTTCGGTCTTCATAATGACATGTGTAAATATGATTTTATGTAATTAATGTAAAGAATAAAATAAAATTATTTTTGTAATTGAATCATGGGTTTCATGATCAATAAATTTTATTTTAGCTAAGGTTCCCATTGTGAGCCTTTAGGTTTTGTCATCAAGTCATAAAAGTATCTTGAGTCAATGTCATGTATGGAAGATCCTTCTTGGGCATGTTACATTTGTATATGAGTCAATGATAGAGACAAATAACCCTCCAGGACCAAGCTCAAGAAACTCCTTCAAGTCGGCCTTAAATAAAATAATGAATTTGCTCCAGACGACATGTCGGCTCACCCTCAGTTCAAGTCGACTTATTATGGAGGCCCCAATCACCATAAATAGGGCAGCTCATTCTCATTTTAGAGACAAAATTTCGGTCAAGAAGATCTCTGCAATAGGAAGTGCGAGAATCACCTAGAAAGGAGTCTCATAGCCAGTGAGAAGAAGGAAGAGCGAAGGTGTTTTGGGTCTGTTTTAGGGTTGTTCTTCTATCACACGTGTGAAGAAGAGAGGGATCATCTGCTGCAGGAAAGGCCGAGAAGATTACAATCATCTAAGGTAATCAAATTGGGAGAAGGACAAGTCAAAGGGAAGTCGATTTGCCAAGGAAGCTCCCCCCACCTAAAAGCGAAGGGAGTCAAGGTTCCAAAATTGATAATTCGCACGTGCTAGGGTTTCTGAAGGAAGCCGAGAAGTTGGAGGTCTGAAGGAGTGCAAAAGGAAGCCAAGATAAGCAATTGGATCAAGTGTTGACTTGGGCACAAAAGAGAAACAGTGAAAGGTAACTTGTGTCTTGGTCTTGGAGTGGCAAATAGGTCAAGGGTCTTGGTGTTGGTATTCGTCAATTGAAGTCTCTATAAGAAGAAGAATTCGTTTGGGTTTTCCTCTCAAGTAGGAGAGGTTTTGGCCCTGGATGATGTCCTACATTTTGTGTCTCTTGTCTCTTTATGGTTTATGCATTGGTACCTGTTTGGTGAAGAATAACACTAAGTAAAATAAGATCCTAATCTAAGAAGTAAAAAAGCATTCACAAGTAGTTATTTAACAAAGAGAAATCACCTAATCTTGATGCCCTAGATTTCTCAACATGGTATGAGAGCTAAGGTGAAAATCTCAAGGAAGGGCATCTTATCAAGGGGCACTCAAGGATCAAATCTCGAGAAAGGCATCAAAGCAAATAGAAGGATATCAAAGTAAAGTCAAGATCTACAACGAAGTATCAAAACCTTACATCTACCCAAGGTGAAGAGATCTACAAATCAAAGAAACTAGAAGTCTATTCATTTAAGAGAAGCACTTCAAGGACAAAGGTCACATCATCATCTTTGAGAAAGTCAAAACCCTAGTTTAATCAAAGAAGCATTCATGGGATTTGTATCACCTCAAATATTTTGAGTTAAGTAACTTGAAGACTATTCATCCAAAGTAAACTAGATCAAGGGGCATTGTCATCATCTTCAAAAGGGGTTATAAGGAAATTTTCCTCTCATTGAAGCTAGGTTCTTCCCATTGAAGGACACCATCAAGAAGTCATCATCAACTAAGTGATCTCCCTCCTTGAGGGGTCAAGGATCATTCTTGAAGAGAACTATCTTCATTAAGGAGAATTTTTATATTATCTATATCATCTCCAAATTCAAGGAAGCAACAAGCGGAAGAAGCATCTTAACAAGTAAGTATATGTCCAGATCTGAATCTGTCAAAATGTCTTTTTGCAAGGAAAGCAACAAATTGGTTGGGGCTTCAAACTATCTTGCATGGAAAAAGAGGACAAATCTAAATCTCATTGAAAATGAGGTCATGGATCATGTCAAAGGATCTATCCCCAAAGTTTATGAAAGGGGAAGTTAGGGCTCAAAGGATTCTCATAGAATCCATCAAGGATCCCCTCATTCCTTATGTATCTAAACTTGAAAGTTCAAAAGAAATCTATGACAAATTGGTAGAGTTGTATTCCATAAGCACTGTAAGAGAAGTTATCTCATTAAGGCAAGAAATTTACAAGCTGAAGATGTCAAAATAAGAAGGTATAGCCTCATAATTTATGAGGACATCTGAAATCAGGGATCAACTTCAAGATCTAGGAGAAGTCATGTCTGATAGAGAAATGACTACAGTTGTACTAAATGCACTACCGGAGGAGTGGGGTAACTTTACTTCAAGTATTTATGGGAAGAAAGAAGCTACTCCATGTGAAAATTCCCATATCTGGAATCCTATTGCAGCAACTGGAAAATATTCACCTAATTGTTAACTTTTACTTAACAATTTTTTTGCAGTTAACCACGACAAACACTGAATACATCACACTGCAACCCTCACTTAAATAAACTGTGGAAATTAAATGCAGAAACAAGATCTGAGCAAGAAAATAAATAAACACACATGACACCGTTATTTTTTGACAAAGTCCCTGGAAAAACCCAATGCGGGAAAATTGGTGCAAAAGCTGAGGGTTTGATATTTTTAAGCAGAAGTTCTGAATACAACTAGGATTCCTTACTGGCCATCCATACAAAGAAAATTACTGGCAGAGAATTAGTGAGAAAATGTCCTCACACTAACATTGGAGATCCGACGCTGGCCCCACATTGAACTGGATAGCCCCACGCAGTCTCCTCGCAGATTTGCGTCACCTTGGCTAGGAACTGCGTCAGCTCCTTCTGTCGAATCTTCTGCTGGTTGGATTTGATCTTCTGGCCTCTCCAGTCTCACACCTCGGAACTCTGGCACTGGATTTGACTGATCCTCAGCAAAATCACTGATCTCCTCAAGGCTGCAGCGTGCCTCTGCGTAGCTGTTATGCTGCCTCTTCTGCACTGCCTTCTCTACCTTCTCTGCTATGTATTCTCGGCTTAGGAAGATAGCTTCCAACTGGAACTATCACTGCCCCTCACTACAATTGAATCAACTCGATGATCTTCTCCTGAGCATTGCTCACTTGAGAAGATTGATCTCTAGACTCACTCGGTGTATTTTCCAAATGCCCATCAGGTCCTTATAATCTTCTCGTTGAGTCTTCAACGGCCGAGATTAAATCGCTAATCAACAACTAAGATTAACTTGACTTGATCTTTGTCTTTTTCTAGAACATTCACGCCCTGTTTTATTAATACCCTTTAATTATTTTAATTCCCTAAGTTTAGACTTCACTCCCATTAAAAATAATTAATTATTTTAATAAAACACAATATGGGTGGAATTTCCCAAAACGATTTCTGGGTTCTTTGTAATACATGTGCCTAAGACTCCCTGCAAAATTTGAGACTTAGAGCACATCCGATGCTACCAGAAATCAACACCCCCTCTTAGCGAGGAATGTGCTCTAACAGTACATCCAACTGAAGTACTACCCTGAATTTGGCACCATCCTATCTGTGCTGCTGATGTCTGACACTGCTGCCCATCAACAACTGCGTTGCTGCATATATACTGCTGCTGACTGCATACTACTACCAACTGCTATTGCACTGCAACTCTGCTGCCTGATGCAACAGAAAAACATCCAAGTTCTGAACTAAGTGTTCAACATGATGTATTTGATACTGAAGATGTGACTGCTGCTAGTCTCTGTGCCGACCCTCTGAAATTGCTGCTTACTCTACGCTGTGCCTTCCTACACTGCTTCCAACTCCGCTCTGGGCTGCTCAGACTTCGACGTTCACTAGCCACTGCGCTGTCACTTATGCAGTCCTCTGCACCAAATGATACTTGTCCATCCTGCTACTTCTGATTTGGGCTCCCGTAGCAAGGTATTGATCCATGAGGTGGAGTCCTCAAGGATCCTTCCCAACTGCAATTCTGCTGAACTACAGTTCTAGGTCACCCCAATTCTCCCCTGGAGATATGTGGGCAATCATAGCAAACTCTTCCTCCTCGATTCTCGCAGTTGTAGCCTATGGATCATGTTTCTTGTCCTTGTCCTTCTTCTTGAGAGGACACTAAGTAGCGTAGTGACCCATCTCACGACACCTGAAATATTTGATCTTTGAGACGTCCTTTTTCTACCTCCGCTAGTCCTGCTGTCCCTTAGATGCAAGCGCTGCGTTCTCCTCCTCCTCCTTGGGCTTTGTCCCACTGCTGTTGCCGTCATCAAGCTTGCACTTGAGTAAGTCTCTCCTCATCTCTTCCTGTTGAAGAGCTGCCCACATTCCTTCCCAGTCCGACAACTTCTCTCTACCCAGGATACTCTGGATAGAGACTTGCCATTCTTCGGAAACAGAATTCAAAGCCAATCTGGCCATCTCCGTGGCCTGAGGCGTTGACCCTACAACTGCCAGCTGATCTCGAACCTCTTGAAGCTTTGCAAGGAACGAGTCTATGCATTCTCCCTTCTACATCCTAGTAGACCGCATCTTTTCCTCCAAGAACATCTTCTGCTACTCGGAAGACCCTTGATATAGCGTGGCCTCTGCGTCCCACATCTCCTTTGCAGTCCCTTTGCTAGAAATATGTGAAACAATGTGATCCCCACTTCGTCGAGGATCAACTGTTTGGATTTTGCCATGTTCTTCTTGAAGGCTTTCAACGGATCTGCATCTACAGGTTCAACTACCACACCGTTGATGAAGGCTTTGAGCTCATGCTCATCTAGAAGGAAGGAGATCCTTGCCTTCTATATTACATAGTTGGAGGCACCCTCCAACTAATCCTGATCACGCAACCTAGTGGCTGCCATCTCACCCAACCAAATGTCGAATTGCTGCCTCTAACCCTCTGCACAGCTGGCTTTACGCACTCCCTGTTGGAGCAAGCCAAATACATCTCAATCACGCTGCTTCTGCACTGGAAATCATAATTTCTCGGGCAAGAAATTCCCTGAGGTCAGAATTCCCTTAGTATGCTTCTTCTTCTTTATGGCGCTTTTCTTCCTAGCAAAATGTTGCAGAAAAATTGCGTCCCATAGAGATCTGCTCTACGTTGAAGTTGCTGCTGTGCTTCTCCCTCTGCTGTTGACAAATCACGAATCTGGAAATCTTACCTCTCTTTGTACTCACTGAGAGAGAGATTTTCCTCGCAAATCTAACCCTCTTGGCCTGGACTACGCAATCCCTTGGGGATTCAATCTACTGCTTACGCAACTATTTGACCTCCCACTTCTTCTTCAATGTTGAGTTTTCCCGATTTGCTCTCTTGCTTCTCCTGCACTGCTATACAACCTCTAATACCATGTGAAAATTCCTATATCTGGAATCCTATTGCAGCAGTTGGAAAATATTCACCTAATTGTTAACTTTTACTTAACGTTTTAGTCTGCAGTTAACCACGATAAACACTGAATACATCACACTGCAACCATCACTTAAATAAACTGCGGAAATTAAATGCAAAAACAAGATTTGAGCAAGAAAATGAATAAATACACATAACACTATTATTTTTGGACTAAGTCCTCGGAAAAACCCAATGCGGGAAAACCAGTGGAGCAACTGAGGGTTTGATATTATTAAGCAAAAGTTCTGAATACAACTAGGATGCCTTACTAGCCATCCATACAGAGAAAATCACTAGCAGAGAATTAGTGAGAAAATGTCCTCACACTAACACTGGAGCGCCAACACTGACCCCATGTTGCCTCTGCGCAAATTCGCGTCACACTGGCTAGGAACTGCGTCAGCTCCTTCGGTCGGATCTTCTGTTGGCTGGATCTGATCTTCTGGCCCCTCCGGTCTCACACCCCGGAACTTCGGCACTGGATCTGATTGATCCTCAGTAAAATCACTGATCTCCTCAAAGCTACAACTGCCTCTGCATAGCTTTCACGCTGCCTTCTCTGCTATGTATTCCTGGCTTAGGAAGATAGTTTCCAACCGGAATTATTACTGCCCCTCACTGCAATCGAATCAACTTGATGATCTTTTCTCGAGCACTACTCACTTGAGAAAATCGATCTCTAGACTCATTCAGTGTATTTTCCAAATGCCCATTAGGTCCTTCTTAAAATCTTCTTGTTGAGTCTTCAACGACTCAGATCAAATTACTAATCAACGAATAAGATTACTTGATCTTCGTCTTTTTCTAGAACATTCACACCCCGTTATATTAATACCCTTTAATTTTTTTAATTCCCTAAGTTTAGACTTAGGCTCCCATTAAAAATAATTAATTATTTTAAGAAAACACAATCTGGTTGGAATTTCCCAAAACGCTTTTTGAGTTTTTTGGAATACATGTGTCTAAGCCTCCCTGCAAAATTTGAGACTTAGAGCACATCCGATGCTAGTAGAAATCAACACTCCATTCCATGAACTGTGGTCATTATGCAAAATTGAAGAATCCAGGGTAAAGGAAAAATATGATGTGGGATAAGGTGAGAAAAATCAGGCATATGCTACAATGAAAAAAAAGAAAGGGGAAATTTGGAAAGTTTGGCCCTCAGAAAAGAAGAAGAACATGGCTAAATTTCAATGCTATGGATGTCAAGAATATGGGCACTATAGGAGAGATTGTCCTAAGCTCAAGAAGGACAATAACAAAATAGGAAGAGAAGAAGCCCATATTACTGAGGAAGTGGAGGAAGCTGAAAAGAAGAAGTCCAAGAAAGAGGAAGTAAAAGATCTCTACTATGATTGAGATAGCCTTCCTCACCTAGTTCTTTTCTAGTTTTTGTTTCCAAGTTTTTCTTGTTGTAAAGTATAACAATCATTAGAAGAGCATGATATGATGCATCATGGCATCATAGAAGCATTAGAAGCAAGAGCTCGTGATATCATCATAGAGAAGCATGAATGATAGTAGAAATAGGTCTATGGAAGAAGATAGCTCTTGGTAACCTCATCAGAAGCACCAATGGAAAGTCATTTGAAACAAAGCTCATCATACATCAGTTAAGAGGAAACATCTGCTGGATGAGGATACTTAAGATCCTCTATTGGAATTTTCATTGGAAGGTTCACCAATCAAAAGGGAGCTAGTGTTTCATCAAGAATTCCTACTTGGAGGAATTCATGAAAAGATGGTATGATGTCAATAAGCAGATCAAGGGATTGAAGTTCTTTCAGTCATGGATGCTGCTGAAGAAAGATGACCTAAAAGAAAAGTGAGGTATGTATGCTTATATTTGAAAACGAAGAGTTATGTCATATGGTTGCAGGTAACTTGGAAATATGCTCTACCTCGAGAGCATGATCAATTGAAAGGATCTCCTCCATTGAAGAGAATAATACAGGAAGGCATGGGTCACATATTGACTAAGTGAAATCAACATAATATGTCCTCATCTGAAATATGAGGTGGTTGACAAAAATTAGAGGAACTATGAGCAAAAGTTCCTGGAAGAAAATGTGTGAAGAAAGAAAGGAAGAGATCGTGGAATGTGCAATCATGAAGGCAATCAACATTCGAGGACTGAAATATTTGACTATGATATCTCTAGGAAGGATATGAAGACTCTGATGGAAGTCTGAAAAAGAAGGAGATCCTTGACAATGGATATATTTTGGGAGATGTGTCAATATGTATGCAGGATGCTGATGCAAATCAGAAGATGTCATGATGAAAGACCATCACACAGGTGATTTTGATGTAATGTTCATTTCCTATTTTTGAATAACATCTCGATGAGATTATGTAAGGCCGCCAAGGGAAGAGCTATGGATGTCTTCCACCTCTGATGACCATGTAGTAGGATGAAAGATCCTTAAGGAAATATGGCATGAAGAAGGCAACATGGCATGAAGGAAGGCCAGATATGGACTAATGGATCACTTTCCGATGAAAGGAATGATGACATGGCTCAAGGATGAAAGTGATGTATGGTGTATGCGCTACAGAGAAGTCCCAATAAGTGTAGACTCCATGGCAAAGAAGAAACTCATGACATCGAAGGAAGGAGTTATACAAGCAGTTGGTTATCCCATGATCTCCACCTGATGAGCTGTTGGTGTTGTTTTTTAATGTACGTTGGACAAGTGGTTTCTCATGGGTTGGTCTCTACCTAGGGAAAAGTGTCCAAAATAATTCTTTTCCTAAGTGTGACTTTATAAAGTGAAAGTGACTTTATAAGTGGTAAAGTTAATGTTAAATTATAAAGTGAAAGTGACTTTATAAGTGGTAAAGTCAATGTTAAATTATAAAGTGAAAGTGACTTTAGACATAAAGTACAATGTGGGTACTTTATTTAATGGGCAAGTTAAAAAATAGAAAGTGAGAATTAAATGCACATTTATTCTCATCCCTTGATCTAAATGAATTTGAGCCATTAGATCTTAGGGTTGCCCAAAAGTGATTTAGGAAAACGAAAGGGGGAAAAGAAAAGAGAGACTGCATTCATTCATTCTTCATGAGCAGATTGGAGAAATGAGGCTGAGGGCTGAAGAAAAGTTCTGAAAGAGAAATTTGTTGCAGCAAGCTGAAGGAGCGATTTCTGGGCAAAGATGGGCATGGAAATCAAGGCATAGAAGACAACATAAGGTATAGTACAAAGAACATTTAATGTTGTTACTTGCACGCAGTTCGAGAGAAGTTTGAGTTTTTTTTTGGAAAAAAATCCGTACAGTACAGTCTGTATCCATACAGTACATATTTTCAGCTTCAAGTGGGCACGAAAATTGAGGCAAAGTGGGCACAGTTTTCAAGGAGTTTTGGGCTGAAGAGATAAGTTGTACTTTGTTGTTTTATTTTGTCTGCAAGTGTATTTTTCTTGAACTTGAAAGATAAATAAATTTGAAGAGCTCTTTAACAGGTTTTCCTCGGAGAAGATTGAAGGGGTTTTGCTTCGGACTAAGTTGACCAAAAATCTGTGTATTTTTTATGTGTTGCTAGTCTGTTTATGTCCATATTTATTTTCAGCATGTGTTGACAGTCCCATGTGTTTTAATTTGAAAATTTCATTTCCAGAATTCCATATGTGAATGTATGTTTATGGGAAAGGGAATTTAACTGAATGGGAGTGATAAGGTGAAATTAAAACCAGGTTGGGATTGCAGGAAACTTTTTAATCATCAAATTTCAACATGGTATCAGAGCTACAGGCTGAAAATTGCAGTTTGAACAACAGACAGTAGTTTGGGACAACAAACAGTGGTTTGGACAACACATTGAATTTTTGGACAACAAACTTAGTTTGGACAACAAACTGATATTTTGGGACAACAAGGTGAAATTTCACATAGACTGAACTTTTGGGACAACAAGGTGTGCTGGAAAGTTCATTTCTCCATTTTCTTGGTTTTGTAAATTTTGGACAACAATCATGGCCATGTTGTTAAGGATAGAGGACAGACTCAATGGGATATCCAACTATGCCGTTTGGAAGGACAAAGTTCAGACAATGTTTGAGGAGGCAATAGTTTGGGATAGTGCGACAAGAGGTTGTACCTCCTACTACTGTAGATGAACTTGCTGAATTCACAAAAAATAATGTAAAGGAAAAAAGGATTTAGATGGACAGTCTGAAGGATCATGTGGTTCCTCAGGTGAGAGGAAACACATATGCATATCAGATGTGGACATCTCTAACCACTCTCTATCAGAGTATTAGTGAGAGCAGGAAGATGGTACTCAAAGAACAATTGAAGAACATTAGGATGACAGGCTGAAAGTGTAGTTCATTATCTTGGAAGGGTCAAACAAGTATGTGATGATTTGACTGCTATTGGTGAGGCAGTTGCACCCACAGAGTTAGTCAGGATAGCTGTAGCAGGGCTTCCTATGTCTTGGGAGGTCTTTGGAGATATTATTACCTCTAGGGAGAATCTTCCCAATTGGGACAGATTTTGGGATGATTGTGTGCAACATGAGATACGAAAAAATGGCAGTGGTGGGGTGAAGATAACAGATGAGGAGGATGTAGACTTGACAGCTAGGGGGAAGAACAAAGGGAAGGCCAAGAAAGGGGCCTCATCCGATGGGGCTAAGGGAAAGGAGAAGAAGAAGAAGAAACATACATATATGTCCAAAGTCAAATGTTGGGCATGTCAGAAGATGGGACACTACGCTGCTACGTGTCCTGAGAGGAAAAAGAAGGGGAAGAAGGGTACTGCAGCGTTAGTAGAGGTGGAGCAGTTTGCTTCACAATTTGACATGGACTTTTCATTTATTACATCTACATCTAGTGTGAGTACATCGTCTGATGTGTGGTACATAGACAGTGGGGCTTCCTACCATATGACAGGTGCACGAGAGTTCTTTTCAGAGTTTGCAAAGAGGGCACTTGATATTGAGATTGTACTAGGAGATGACCGCACTGTGAGAGCTGTTGGTGTGGGGACTATGACCTTTGAGAGGGAGTCTTTGCCTCCTTTGAAGATGGATGTTTTGTATGTTTCGGGGATGAAGAAGAACTTGATTTCAGTGTCTGCTATGGAGGAGAAGGGGTTTGACGTCACTTTCACTGGAGGGCAGGTATTGATGCATCCCAGGGGAGCTTCCATCACTTCGGCCAAAGTGATTGGTGTCCGCTCTGGGAAACTATACAGGTTCAGTTTTCAGTCGGCAGGAGCATTGGTGAGTATCACATTTGGTAGCACTCACACTAGTACCACCAGTAGTAGAGACTTGTGCGAGTTATGGCACCGGAGGATGGCGCATATGCATCATGGAGGTTTGAGAGTTTTGAGTGAGATCACTATTGGAGTTCTTGATTTCAGTGTCGAGCATTATGAGGTCTACAGAGGGTGTGCTTTGGGCAAGTACACCAAGTTACCATTTCCAATGAGCGACAACAGATCTACAAGTATATTAGACTTGATTCATACTGATGTTAGTGGTCGTATGTCTCATGTGTCTTTTGGTGGTTATGAGTATTATGTTATATTTATTGATGACTACTCTAGGAGGACTTGGATATATTTCTTGAAGACCAAGGGTGAGGTCTTTAGTCGCTTTAAAGAGTTCAAAGCTCTTGTGGAAAAGCAGACATGTAGGAAAATTTGGGTCTTGAGGTCAGACAATGGTGGTGAGTACACCGATGGTGGGTTTTCTGACTTCTGTGCACAAGAGGGTATTAGGAGAGAGTTCACGGTTCCTTACAACCCCCAACAAAATGGGGTGTCTGAAAGGAAGAACAGAACTATTTTTGGGGCTGCTAGAGCGATGATTCATGATCAGGGGTTGCCTTTGTTTTTGTGGGCTGAGGCCTGCAATAATGTTGTTTATCTTCAAAACAGGAGTCCTCACAGAGTGTTGGGAATATGAATCTGGAGGAGGCTTTCACTGGAGAGAAGCCTCATGTGGGACATCTTCATATCTTTGGATGTCTCACATATTCTTATAACCCTAAGGAGCAGAGGACGAAGCTGGAACCCATGGCAGAGAAGGGTATCTTTATGGGTTACAAAGAGACTTCGAAGGCCTATCGGGTCTTCATTCCTTCTAAACGAAGAGTGGTGATTAGGAGGGATGTGAAGTTTGAGGAGGAGAGGGCCTATCAGAGATCACGGGAGTATGATGAGAGAAAGCCACAGACTTCTCCTCAGCAGGGAGGTCAGGTACAGGGAGTAGGACCTCAGGGTTTTGGATCGATTGGTACAGGAGGTACTTCAGGGTCAGTGACCTCTGAGGCACTAATGGCGAGTTCACCGAGCACTTCTTTAGGGAGTTCATTGGTACAAAGTTCACATGGCACTTCAGCCGACACAGGCACAAGTGTCGGTACAAGTTCATCGAGGACAGGTGCAAGTACAGGCACACCAGGGTCAGTTGGTAGACCTTCAGGTTCACTAGATTGGGGGGCAGAGGATGAGGTTCCCTATGGGGAAGCTTCTTCAGGGAAGAGGAGGCCCAAGTGGCTTCAAGACACCTTGAAGGAAGCAGAGTTTGTTGGTCCTCCAAAGAGGGTGAACAGGGAGAGTGTGCCACCTGAGCACTTTTGCAGTTATGTAGCCAAGGCTACCAACATTGTTGACTCTGAGCCCACTAGCTATGAGGAGGCTTCCAGCCAGGAGGTATGGAGAGAGGCTATGGTGGAGGAGTATGCTTCTATCATTAAGAACAATGTCTGGGAGGTGGTGCCTAGGCTCGAGGGCAAGTCAGTTGTGACTTCCAGGTGGCTCTACAAGATCAAGCATGTTGCGGATGGCAGCATTGAGAATTTAAAGGCGAGGTTTGTGGCTAGAGGATTCTCACAGATAGAGGGAGTTGACTATGATGAGACCTTCGCTCTCGTAGCTCGGTACACTTCTATCCGGTCCCTTATTTCTATCGCTGCAAAAATGGGTTGGAAGATCCATCAGATGGATGTGAAGACCGCATTTCTGAACGAAGTTATAGCAGAGGAGGTGTATGTTGAGCAACCACAGGGCTTTGAGGTACTTGGGCGGGAGACCCATGTATGCTGGTTGAGGTGAGCACTCTGCGGACTTAAGCAAGCTTTGAGAGCTTGGTATTCGAGGATTGATACTTACTTGCAGCAGATGGGTTTCACGAATAGTGATGCAGAACTGAACCTATACTATGTTGTCGTAGGGGATGATCCGCTCATTCTTGTGCTATATGTTGATGACTTGTTCATTACTGGGGTAGAGAGACTGATTAGTGGTTGCTAGGAGGATCTTGCTATGGAGTTCGAGATGAAGGACATTGGGCTGATGCATTACTTTTTTGGGGCTTGAGGTGTGGCAGGAGGAGGGGCATATCTTTCTGGGGCAGGAGCAGTATGCTATGAATGTTTGAGCATATTTCACATTGTAGACTGTAGACCCATGTCTACACCTATGATCACCAACTAGAAGAAGCTTCATGCTTAAGATACTAGTTTGGTGGATCCCACATTGTATAGGCAGCTTATTGGGTCCTTGATGTATCTGGTCAATGCTAGGCCAGATATATGCTTTGCAGTGAACACACTTACCCAGTTCATGGCTGAGCCTAAGAGGGTGCACTGGGTAGCTGCAAAGCACATTCTTCGCTACGTGCAAGGGATTGTTGATTATGGTCTGGACTATAGGCAGGGAGATGAAGTGAGGTTGGCTGGGTACATAGAATCAGATTGGGCAAGATGTGCTTCTGATAGAAAAAACACTTCAGGGTGTTGCTTCAGATTGGGTTCGGCAGTTGTATCGTGGTTCAGTCGAAAGCAGAAGTTAGTTGCTTTGAGCTCTTCTGAGGCTGAGTATATGGCCATTAGCTAGGCTAGTTGTGAGGCCATTTGGCTTCGCAAGTTGTTGTATGGCCTATTTGATCAGGATTTGAGACCGAAATTTATTCACTATGATAATCAGAGTTGCATTAAACTGACGGAGAATCCAGTGTTTGATGACATGTCAAAACACATTGACATCTGATATCATTTCATCAAGGACTATGTTTAGAAGGGGGCAGTGAAGCTGGATATATATCGACAGTTGAGCAGGTGGTCGATGTTCTCACGAAGTCCTTGCTAAGAGGCAAGCATGTCAATTTCAGGGACAAGATGAGTGTGGTGAGAAACACTTTCCTTGGTAAGAGGGAGTGTTGATTTTTAATGTACCTTAGACAGGTGGTTTCCCATGTGTTAGTCTCTACCTAGAGAAATGTGTCCAAAATAATTATTTTCCTAAGTGTGACTTTATAAAGTGAAAGTGACTTTATAAGTGGTAAAGTCAATGTTGCTAGGAGGATCTTGCTATGGAGTTCGAGATGAAGGACATTGGGCTGATGCATTACTTTTTGGGGCTTGAGGTGTGGCAGGAGTGGGGGCATATCTTTCTGGGGCAGGAGCAACATGCTGTGGATGTTCGAGTATATTTCACATTGTAGATTGTAGACCCATGTCTACACCTATGATCACCAACTAGAAGAAGCTTCATGCTTAAGATACTAGTTTGGTGGATCTCACATTGTATAGGCAGCTTATTGGGTCCTTGATGTATCTGGTCAATGCTAGGCCAGATATATGCTTTGCAGTGAACACACTTAGCCAGTTCATGGTTGAGCCCAGGAGGGTGCACTGGGTAGCTGCAAAGCACATTCTTTGCTACGTGCAGGGGATTGTTGATTATGGTTTGGACTATAGGTGGGGAGATGGAGTGAGGTTGGCTGGGTACATAGATTCAGATTGGGCAAGATGTGCTTCTGATAGGAAAATCACTTCAGGGTGTTGCTTCAGATTGGGTTCGGTAGTTGTGTCGTGGTTCAGTCGAAAGCAAAAGTCATTTGCTTTGAGCTCTTTTGAGGCTGAGTATATGGCCACTAGCAAGGCTATTTGTGAGGCCATTTGGCTTCGCAAGTTGTTGTATGGCCTATTTGATCAGGAGTTGAGACCAAAATTTATTCACTATGATAATCAGAGTTGCATTAAATTGACGGAGAATCCAGTGTTTGATGACATGTCAAAACACATTGACATCAGATATCATTTCATCAAGGACTATGTTTAAAAGGGGGCAGTGAAGCTGGAGTATATATCGACAGATGAGCAGGTGGCCGATGTTCTCACGAAGTCCTTGCTAAGAGGCAAGCATGTCAATTTCAGGGACAAGATGAGTGTGGTGAGAAACACTTTCCTCGGTAAGAGGGAGTGTTGATTTTTAATGTACCTTAGACAAGTGGTTTCCCATGGGTTAGTCTCTACCTAGAGAAATGTGTCCAAAATAATTCTTTTCCTAAGTGTGACTTTATAAAGTGAAAGTGACTTTATAAGTGGTAAAGTCAATGTTAAATTATAAAGTGAAAGTGACTTTATAAGTGGTAAAGTCAATGTTAAATTATAAAGTGAAAAGTGACTTTAGACATAAAGTACAATGTGGGTACTTTATTTAATGGGTGAGTTAAAAAATAGAAAGTGAGAATTAAATGCACATTTATTCTCATCCCTTGATCTAAATGAATTTGAGCCATTAGATCTTAGGGTTTCCCAAAAGTCATTTAGGGAAACAAATGGGGGAAAAGAAAAGAGAGACTGCATTCATTATTTCTTCATGAGCAGATTGGAGAAAGGAGGCTAAGGGTTGGAGAAAAGTTTTGAAGGAGAAATTTGTTGCAACAAGCTGTACGAGTGATTTTTGGGCAAATTTGGGCACAGAAATCAAGGCATAGAAGACAACAGAAGGTACAGTGTGAACAACATTTAATGCTGTGAGATGCACGTAGTTTGAGAGAAGTTTTTGAGAAATTTTTTTGAAAAAAGTCGTACAATGATACAGAAATCTGTACAATCTGTACGAAATTTGTACAATACAGTCTGTATCCGTACAATACATATTTTCAGCTTCAAGTGGGCACGAAAATTGAGGCAAAGTAGGCACGATTTTCAAGGAGTTTTGGGCTAAAGAGATAAGTTGTACTTTGCTGATTTGTTTTGTTTGCAAATGTATTTTTCTTGAACTTGAAAGATAAATAAATTTGAAGAGCTCTCTAACAGGTTTTCCCCAGAGAAGATTGAAGGGGTTTTCCCTGTGTCTAAGTTGACCAAAAATCTGTGGGTATTTTTTATGTGTTGGTGGTCTGTTTATGTCCATATTTATTTTCAGCATGTGTTGACAGTCCCATGTGTTTCAATTTGAAAATTTCATTTCCAGAATTCTAAATGTTGAATGTATGTTTATGGGAAAGAGAATTTAACTGAATGGGAGTGATAAGGTGAAATTAAAACTGGGTTGGGATTGCAGGAAAATTTTTAGTCATCAAATTTCAACAACTGGAAGCAAGTCCTTGGTCACAAGGGAGCTTGGTCAAGTCCCTATTTAAGAGGGAGCTTGGGTACATTCCAGCATGGAATCGATTGGTCATCTGTGGTTAAGAGGGAGTGACAATTGTCGTTCTCTATCTCATGTGTCATGCACTAGACCAGGACTAACAATCGTACGTCTTACTGAAGGCCATGAGGAGAGATATAAACACATCATTCTTGCCTTCACCTAGGAAGATAGAATGGAGGATTGGGTAAATATTTGGCATCTGATACTCTTTGAGGATGAGTTAGGGCATCCAAGATAAGAGTAGTCGTAGAGGATCGATATTCTTTGAGGATTGGGAATCCAAAATAAGAATAGTCCTGGTGGAACATACCCTGAGAACCCTGGTGGGGTATGTTCCGAGAGGGACAATGATGAGGGTGTCTATACATCATTGGTCTCGCCAGCATTGTGCTTTGATCTTGTGGAAAGATGGAGCTGTTATTCAAGGCCTTGCTATTTGACAATGTTGGTATTGTTTTTTGTAGCATCAAAAAGTGCTCTAAGTCTCAAATTTGGTGTAGAGGCTTATACACTATTATTCCAAACAACCCAGAAAGTGTTTGTGGAATTTCCACTCGGATTTTGTTTTATTTGAAAAATTAATATAATGGGGACCTTAAGTCTAAACTTAGGGAAATTAAATAATTAAAGGGTATTAAATAAAACAAAGTCTGAATCTTCTAGAGGACATGGATCAAGTCATGTTATAATCTTAGCCGTTGATTAGACATCTAATATGGGTCGTTGATATGTCAACGAGAAGACTATAAAGGAAGGCTTGAGGGTCATTTGGAAAGGACATTGAGACACTGAATTGATCTAAGATCGAAATTTCTGGGGCGGGGTTTACTGAGAAATTTGAAATAGAGATCTGTGCAGTGAGGGGCAGAGATATTATTCGGAGAGAAATATTTTCTCAGCCGGTGGAGCATCAATCAGAGAGAGGCAGAAGATATCTAGCCAAAGCTAACGCTGAATGAAGGGGGCTCACGCAGTGACTGCGTAGGCTCATGCAGAGGAAGAGGAAGGGTTTTCGAAATTTTGTTGGTGGATCAATTTCGGAGGCTGGGATCCAAAAAGTGGCACGGGGAGGCTGTTCCTCAAGGTCCAAGGAGGCAAAACAACTTGGTTGGCGTTGAACGATGAGCCTAGAAGGGTGTGACGCAGAGGCTGCAAGTTGCACCGCTGAGACTGCGCAGAGTCTCCCCAGGGCAAGTTTTTCTTCATCTGGATCAACCGAAAACTCAGTGATCGAGTGAGGTAATTCCTCACAAATTCTTCTGCCAGTATTTCTATTTGTAATTGAATTACCCTAGGGGTATTTAGAGATGTATTCAGACATTGCTATTGCATAATAATAAAACCCTCAGATTTGTTACACCGGTTTTCCCGCATTGGGTTTTTCTGGGGAATTAGTCCAAAATAAAGGTGTCATACGTGAATGATTTCCTTGTCTAGTTTCCTTGTTTCAGAATCATAATTATTGTAATGTAGGCTGCTTCAGTGATTGCTTTAGTATTTCATGAATGTATTTAGAAATAATTGTGTAAAGTAAATTACATAATAGATGAAGTAATTCGGATGGTTGCAGTAGGATTCATTAGATCTATTTGGATCTCGGAATTTTCACAGCTGGTTGATATGTTGCTGTACAGATGGGTTACCAATTCGACTCTTCTTACGAGAATTCTTCAGATTGAGAATGACCAAGTACCATAATGAATACCCCCCTAGTTAAGAGGGAGTGTTGAAAAGTGTAACTAGGTTCGGTCTTCATAATGACATGTGTAAATATGGTTTTATGTAATTTTTTTCTCTCTAAGTAAAGCTAATTCTATTTATATGGTACAAAAATTACATGTCAAGCATTTCCCACCAAAGCTGCAAAACTATGCAATTCTGGCTGGAAGAATGTTTAAAATAGCTGAATTGGGACTGCCCTTGTTGGGGAAACCAGTCCCGTGGTTAAACCAGTTTTGAGTAGCAATGCTGCCCCAAGTGGCGTAACTAGCATATGACTTAGTTAACAAAAAAATTAAGCATACTGTGCATACGAAAGTAAAACAAAAAAGTAGTAATGAAAGTGCTACTAGCTGAGAAGGGAGGTCGCCTGGCGCTAGTCCTGTCCCTACTTGTCATTTTTCAGGTCTTCTGGAGGTGGCTCTTCCACAATGAAGCAGCCGTAGTCAACTGAGGAGTCACCATCCTACTTTGACATCTGGGCAGTCGGTTCAGGCATGGCGGTGGAGCGCGTTCCCTGAGTTGTGGCATTGTCATCTTTGGCGAAGCTTTCACCACATTCGCTGTCCGAGGAATGCTCAGTAGACTTGGTGGGGAGAGCCTCCTTCTTTCTGTAGAGCTGAGAGTGGGCTGGTGTCAAAGTGGACTTCCTCAGATGCTTCCAAGAGCCCGAGCTAGAAGGCACGTCCGAGAGTCGCAGCAAGAAGAGGGCCGAGACCTCGTGCAGCTCTGGGGCCTCCATAGAATTCATATTAACCGTTAATTCCACCGGTCCAGAGCCAACATTGCGCAGGGAAGCCGAGCTGTTGTACCTGGGGCGGTGAATTCATCTTCGCAGAGTGAGCGAGGCGGGCGAGAGGGCTGACCTCGTCCTCGGCCCCTGCGACACCTCATCCTTTGTCTACGCGGCATGGAAGCGTCTAAAGGCATCAGTGTGGAAGGGGTTGGCTTGCGGAGGGAGAGGAAGTAGGAGGCATCCAAATGAGGAGCAGGTCAAGTGGGAGACTGTAAGCCTGAAAACTCAAATCGATTGCTGACGAAGGGGTGAAGGCCAAAGGTCTCAAAGCTAAGGCGGATGGAGGGCTGGAGCAGCAAATTCAGATGGACAGACAACCGATGAGGAGCAGAAACGATGGAGGAATCGTCTGAGGCCACGAAGAATGTCAATTGGCAGCGTTGAGGGCAGTTAAGAAGGCCAGCATTCAAGCTCTGCAAGGACAGAGTAATGGATCCGGTCCTCTGCCCGCGGCCATTAAAAGCCCAGCCGCGTGAGCCATGCGAGGCCATGTTGCCCTGTCGGCTGCCACGCAGTGGAACTATGCCATTAATCCGGGAGATCACCCGCATCCGGGAATGATTTTATGTAATTGATGTAAAGAAGAAAATAAAATTATTTTTGTAATGCTTGAATCATGGGTTTCATGATCAAGAAATTTTATTTTAGTTAAGGTTCCCATTGTGAGCCTTTAAGTTTTGTCATCAAGTCATAAAAATATTTTGAGTCGATGTCATGTATGGAAGACCCTTCTTGGGCATGTTACATTTGTATATGAGTCAATGAAAGAGTCAAATAGCCCTTCAAGACCAAGCTCAAGAAACTCCTTCAAGTCAGCTTAAATAAAATAATGAATTTGCTCCAAAAGACATGTCGACTCACTCTCAGTTCAAGTGGGCTTATTATGGAGGCTCCAACCACTATAAATAGGGTAGCTTGGCCTCATTTCAGAGACATAATTTCGGTCAAGAAGATATCTGGAATAGGAAGTGCGAGAATCACCTAGAAAGGAGTCTCATAGCCAACGAGAAGAAGGAAGGAAGAGCGAAGGTGTTTTGGGTCTGTTTTAGGGTTGTTCTTTTGTCACACGTGCGAAGAAGAGAGGGATCATCTGCTGCAGGAAAGGACGAGAAGATTATAGTCATCTAAGGTAATTGAATTGGGATAAAGACAAGTCAAAGGGAAGTCGAGTTGCCAAGGAAGCAAGGTCCACCAAAAAACGAAGGGAATCAAGGTTCCAAAATTGATAATTCACACGTGCTAGGGTTTTTGAAGGAAGCCGAGAAGTTGGAGGTCTGAAGCAAAGCAAAAGGAAGTCGAGATCTAAACTATAGTTGAGGTACAAAGGAAGGCAAGTTGTTGGACCAAGTGTTGACTTGGGCACGAAAGAGAAGCAGTGAAAGGGAACTTGTGTCTTGCTCTTAGAGTGGAAAATAGGTCAAGGGTCCTGGTCTTGTTATTCGTCAATTGAAGTCTCTATAAGAAGAAGAATTCGTTTGGGTTTTCCTCTCCAAGTAGGAGAGGTTTTGGCCCTGGATGATCGCCTACATTTTGTGTCTCTTGTCCCTTTATGGTTTATGAATTGGCAACTGATTGATGAAGAAGAACACAATAATAACCTAAGTAAAAAATGATCCTAATCTAAGAAGTACAAAAGCATTCACAAGCAGTTATCTAGCAAAGAGAAATCACCTAATCTTGATGCCCTAGATTTCTCAACATAAAGTCATTGGATTCTATCATAAATTTCATGGACATCAACTTTGAATAAAAACATGAACCATGTGATATAAGCTACAAGCGTTTCATCGTTGCATGATAGGTGGGTATCACTAGTTGTGTTTTCTCTTCAAGAACATCTTTCTATATTGGATCAAAGTGGCATAGAGCAACACATTGTCATTTCTTGACCTGATCTACATTGACAAGGTGGAGGTTGTAATAGCATGACACCTCCCTTAATTGTTTGGGGCTAGAAATGTAATCATCATTGCTATCCACCAAATATTCATATTTCTTTGCCCCTTGATCTAATCGGGGCCGAGGGAGATGTTGTAGCCAAAGATTGAGAAATAATGTTGCAATTTCTCAAGTTGCAGAGAGACATAGATGTTTAAATTTGGCCAACATAACACTACAACAAGCATATTTTGCTTTGCTAAGGAGAGAAGGGGGAGTAATACACCCATTTTTTATGTTATGGCATACATTATAAAGTTCACAAGTAAATATATCCAAATATTACACTATGTGATTTGAGTTGACATCCCAATTTTGTAAAATGGGAGCTCAAGCATACAAGGCTTCACTGAGAAAGGATGTACTTATGCATATGAAATATTTTCCACTATTGTAGATATTGCAATAATATTGATGACATCACAATATATTGTGCAACTTTCAAGTAGATGATAATATCACCATAAACATCGTGATATTTTCCTAACTGATAGTATCCCAATATTATTGTGCATTGATTAAAAGAATTGTCAATCCTATGTTTAGGATGTCATAAAATCAATTCTATTTGATTTTTTTACTCATTTTGCTAATAGAGCAAAGGGTTTTAAGAGCAAAGAAGGTGGATACCATTTTTCCTTTAGCCACAGACAAGGAGGAGTTCATTTTCATTTGCCATCATCAATTTATTGTGTAGTAGGGATTGATTCCCCTTAGCTATGGTCACATTTTCAGGTGTGGGTAATGTTGACCACTCAAGTGTCAACTACCCCATGAGTAGAGCACACTTTCAGAACATTCTATCATATTCAGAGGAGTCAGAATTTTTAGACTTCATCATCATCATGCAACTTTTGGTCATCATATTGGATTCCAAATTCTGCAGCCCTGTTGGGCCATTATGTAAAAATGATTCTAGTATGTTTATAAAACCATGTAACACATCTAAGTAGCTTAAGAGTTTTGCTAGAGAGTTTTCACTCTAGAGAGTTTTTTTTCCTTAGCTAATTATTTGTGTTTCTCAACACTAAATATTTGGTTAAGTTTTTTCTCCCACACATCCCCCAAAGCTAGAGTGAGGCTTGATGGTAAGGTCTTAGTTGAGTCCTAGTGTAAAAATTCGATGTAAATTGTCATACTAGATCATGTCTAAAGTCTCACAAAATTTGGTTGTGTCTAGAGGTCAATTTTTAACTGTCAGAATTCCCCCGCTGAACAGGATTTTTATGTAATATTTGATGCAAAAATGTAAAAAGTGATATCTATAGAAGTTTTAAGGGGTATTAGTACTTAAAATTACACCTCAACACCTCAAATTTCTATCTAGACACACTTTGAGGGTGGAAAAATATGTTTATACTCCTCTAGAGTCATATTTTCTATTTTCTGACAAAAATTGGCAGAATAATTAGCCGAAAATTGGTTAGAAAATTAAAATGGGAGAAAAATAAAATTCTTTCCAAGTGAAAAATAATTAAAAATGGATGTGGACTTTCCCAAGAAAGGAATCAAGTAAAAATTCGTGGAATATCCACACAACAAGGAAGGAAATGCCCCACAAGAAATTCGTTGGTCTAGATAAGGAATTATTTTCCTAAGAAATTGATTTTTTAATGTGATGGTCCAAGTTGGTTAAGTTGAATCAGAAATTTTCGAGGAGAAAATTTGGAAATAAATATTTTTTGAGCCAGGATCAAATTTTTTTGGTCAATTTATCTCCATCATCAAGGGAAATCGAACTCAATCAAGGGTCAGGATTGTTTTGGCATAGATCAAGCTTTAAACTAGCCATTTTCTTTTTGGATCAAGTCAAATTTGTGCAATTCGTTGGACCTTGCCATTTTCACTTGGAGAGGGATCTAGATCTCTCATTTTTTCTATAAATTGAGCTCAAAGCTCCTCATTGTAACATGAAAAGCCAAGCTCTTGGCTACTAAAGCTCTGATACAGTCTTGGACTGGAAATATTTTATGAATAATAAATAAGTCTTTGGGGGTCAATTCATGGTGGCGTTCCTCTTTTATCTTTTATGGTAAACTCATTCCGGATTTTACTCTTAATGCTCTACTATTTTTAAATTAAATGATTGTTATTTCACTAGCCAACTGTGCTTAGAGTAGTTTACTTCAATATTTCTTCTTATTAGCTTGATTCAATTTCAGATTTGCGATCTCATCATCATTGAAAGTAAATGGTGGTAGAACATAAAATAAATCGACATAAGACAAGCCAAGACAAGAGACAATAATTTGTATAATTTTTCTTATTCAACAGAGAGAGGGAAAATGTCTTTTATAGCAGTCAATAGGATGCCCAGCCAACAAAGACTTTGTTGGTCAAACCAACCCTTCAACCTCTAATCAGGTTCAGTCAAACTTGGTCAAATTCAACCTTCCTTCAGTGTCACACACAACCCAAAAATCAGCTCACAAAACAGTCAATGCAGAAGTCAAAATTCTGTAGTCAAACTAGTCAACGTTGCGGTCAAGGTCAATGGTCAAGGTCAACGTTTGAACTCGATTTATGTGCCTCCAAATGCAACCTCTCAAGATTGGACTTCTTGCCTCAAAAACACAATCAAACGATGAAGGTTGACCCAAAGTCAACGCTGGTCAATGCTGTCAAGGTTTGCCCTAAACCAGTCCGAAATTGCAGCTTCCTGTTTTCACACGTGTGGAGGAGAGAGAAGCCTCTAAGGCTGTACGAACCAATCAGATGAGAGAGAGATGTGTGAGATGAGTGATTGATGAAATAAGCATCATGTCTCTCCTTTTTATATCCATGACTGTGGGTGTGTGACATATCTTTTGGGGCTTGTGAGCCTACATTACAATTTTGGCCGACCTTGACAATTTGCACGTGTGGAAAATAAATTCAAAATACAAGTTCTGCTCATCCAAAAAAGATGATCTTTAGATCAATCTTGCACCTCTCTGAAAGAGGAATCCAACAAAAATATCATGTTCATCATATGAGCAATGCACCATGGAGTTTGGCCCTAGTTGCCAAATTTAACACTCCCTCTCAAATAGGGAGATCTCCATCTGTCCACCTGTGCAATCTTGTCATCCAGTACTATCATGTACTATCATATATCATCATCATCATGCAATCTTGTGTCATCCCGCTGTCTCTGCTTTGCTATAGAAGAATCATAAGGAAGTATCATCGAGAGTGAGTCACAAAGACTTTGCCACTCTCCACTGACCCAAAGTCAGTTTAGAAGTAAAAATCTCATATAGACATACTGACCCAAAGTCAGTTTAGAGGTAAGAACCTCATCAGAGAGTACGACACATCCCATCCTAGACATAGAGAGTATGACAATACTTGATGTGTCAATCAGTAATGCTATTGGTCTCTATCCTCATTTCCCAACTCATTGGCCAAATGAGAGGTACTTCCCATGAGTCTCAGACTACATGGGTAGGATGTATGCGGGGCATAGATCAAAGAAAGGGTGAACCAAATTAATATCATAACGGTGGGGAAGAAGCACACCAACAAGGTAAGGCGAACCTAGCCCTGTGGTTGCTTATAGCTCCAAGTAGCTATCCCCAAGCCCCCTGGAGCTCCCGGAGCTCATAGTCCAACTCAAGCGGGACCCTCACAATAGGGTCTATCCACGATACCGAGCTTCTCACGGAAGGTTAAGAATTTGACCTTCCCTAGGGGCTTCGTGAGAATATTTGCGACCTGCTCATCAGTCCCAATGTGATGGAGCCTTACCACGCCTCACTGTACCATGTCCCGAACAAAGTGGTACCTAATATCAATATGCTTCGGTCTGTCGTGGAACACGAGATTCTCAGAAAGACGAATTCCACTTTGGTTATCACAAAGTATTATGGTGGTATCCAACACATGTCCAAATAGCTCACTGAAGAGCTTTCTCAACCAAAAAACTTCACAACAGACCAGAGCTTTCAAAACTAAACAACTTCAGAACAGGCCATACTTGTTGCAATCTATTCGGCCTAGATGGTTCTCAAAGCAATTGATTTATGCTTCCTGCTCATCCAAGAGATCGAAGCAAAACCTAGAGTGAAGCAACTTCCTGATGCAGGAGCATCAAGGCAAATTTTCATTATTTAATTATGTAATAAAAGGGGATGTGACATTTTAATTGTTTTATTAATTAATTTGTTATTTTTTAAAAAAAATTAGGAGAGAAATTATAAAAGGAGGATTTTGTATATATTATTTTAATAATTAAAAGGATATGAGAGAAAATAGAATTATGTAGAAAATTTAGGGAGTAGGAATTCTATGTACGAGACTTTGTTGAGTCCACACCTAAAATGAATTTAAATTAGATTTAGTTGAGGATTAGGTGGAGAGATTTTTGGAATGAATTAAATTCATTATTTATGTATAAATGTGAGTGGTTTTGTGAGGAAAAAAACATAGTGAAGAGTTCAGAATAGAGAGAGAGGTAGGACACAGGGGTTTTCCTGTAAGTCTACGGACAGTTGAAAGGGCCATGGATTTTGAATATCTGGCCAAAACAAGAGTTTGTAAGTGATTTCATTTTATTTATATGAAAGTATCATTTCAGAATTATATATATTGGTTGATTGAGAAATTGCATGTTAAATTCTGTAATTGAGGGTTGAATTGAGAATGCGCATATGAATTGGATGAAATTATGCTTTCAAAACATATTTGAACCTACATTCTCTGCGTATAGTTGAAACTTGAAATGAATCCTAAGTGAAGGGGTTTTAATCTTTTAGAATTCCATTTGCTATTAATATAAATCTATGTCAAGAATCGTTGTGTGGAATTGGAGGAGATTCGATTTTATAAATCAATGTCGATTTTCATATTAAAGACCCAATCCAGAAATCGTTGAGATTGAATGTTGAATGCGGTATTATCATGTGCAAAGGTTTCAATAGGCATTAATGAAATTTGGTCTTTCGATGAAGAACGCACTAGGTTGGCATCAATTTGTTGAATGTACATTGATCTGTTTGGTGAGTCGATACCTGTGAAATTGATTCACAACAGTCCAGACGGAGGAGACAAGATTTAAAGGGTTCGATTTCTGTATATAAGCTATCCTACAGTAAATTGACATCTGCAAATGCACAGAAGGGACGCAAGTCAATTTATTCTAATTTGAGCTTGACAAGGTCGTTGAATTGCAGCGCTGAAGAATTGCAGAAGTATAGTCTGGCAAAGTCGTTGAATTGCAGCATTGAAGGAATTTGCGTTAAGTATCTGTGTGAAGACTTTGTGTATAAAGTCGACTAAGCAATGGATATATCACAGGAGAAGAAGGCGCAGTAACCTGTAGATCTTTTCGTTCATGAATTATCTTTACAGAGTTAAAATCGATGCAGAATGGGGATGTGAATTCCAATGGAAAGTTATAATTTTAGCGTTGGAATGGGAAGGACGCAGAGTCTAATTGATCTTTGTGTAAATTGAACGAATCTGAAGTTAATTGCAATCAAATGTGGTTAGTTACAACTTCTGATCTTGAATATAATTAGATTGGTGGAGAACTCTGTTTAGAAACACTGTTGGTTGAGTCAATGCTGTCAAGTGCAATTCTAATTCCAAGCTCAACACAAATTGAAGCTGATTTATAGAGTTAAATCAGGATAAGACATACTTGACAGAGGCGATTTGATTCTGGTTTGAATCGAATCAGAAGTTTGTTGAAACCCAGCTTCAATGCGTTTAGAAGTTGTGGTTTTCTTGGAATGCGATATTTGCCGGATCGCTAAAGTTTGAGCACAATGAATATCCATCGTTGGATGGAAAGGTATGCGATGTTGGCATTCGATTTCTAGTCAAAATCTAAGCTTTATATGGATTTCCATTGCCATGAGCTTGGTAAGTTAAATGGTAAAGGGCGCATATATAATTGAAACCTTGGCTCGACTAATTGAATTAGTATGAGACAAAATGTCCCATGAACTTTAAAAAGAGATCATATTGGGTCTTAATATACGGTTTTGCCCATAAGCACAACAACAAAAATAAACTTCACATGTGGGTTTGTGTTGGTTTAATATGTGGGTTTAGCTTCATATTTGGGTTTTAAAACCTTGATGAAAAAGTAAGGAACCTTCAATTGAAGTTAAGTTTGAAATAGCTTCCGCAAGTGATATTGAAATCTGGGTGTTTAAATTTAAACAGAGATTAACAAAAGATTCCACATTATTATTGTGAGTTTGCCCAGATGGGGAATTCTATTGGAATATAAATGTGAAGTGAATTTTTATATGCACATCGGGAGTAAGCATGTGGGTTTGGCGGGGTTAGCCTTGCATCAAGTGGTATTAGAGCAGGTTAGCTCTGTTGTGAAATTGAAGAATTTTTTTTTAAATATGAATGTGTGATGAAGAATGAAGGAAGATCAGATTTTTAAATCTGATATGCAGCAGTACAAAATTGCAGTGAACAGAGATTTGCAGAAATGAATGGAGGACAAGATCTTGCAAGTAAAATAATTTTAAATCTGATTTGAAATTTATGATTGAGGTTTATGGTTGCAGACAAGATGATGATGGCAGTGAACCTGACATTCAGCTAAAGGCTGGATAGGGAGGACAATTGCAGTGTTCTGAAGAGAAGGCGAGTGGAAGAGATAGCCTAGAGAGAGCAGAAGAGAGTGCTCAAGAGGTTCCAGAGGCAGTGAACCAGTACTTACCAAAAGACAGGGTCCAGTGAAGTGGATTGGTGAGGTAAAAGGCAGCAGGAGAGCTTGCTGTTGCAGAGGCTAGTGCAACTCATGGTGAGTGAGAAACTCATGGAGAAGATGATCATGGAGGATCAGAGAAGAGGTTCAGAAGAATGCCATAGAGGTAAGATGATTGATAAGGTCAGAGAAAGAGAGATTGCAGTGCTGAAAGTACAATTGCAGGTACTACAGGAATGGCTGCAAGAGCAGGAAAACCAGAGTGGAGGATGGATCTTTCCACTGAAGGGAAAGAGAGTGATTTGGCAACCATTGCAGTTGAGGTTGAGGCAAAGTGAGATTGCCTTATTGAAGGAGGAACTTAGAGTTCTTGAGCCAGAGATGGAATTTGAAGATTCCACACGCAGATCTGTTCAAAGGGAAGTGCTGGAGGAAGCAGTCAAGACTGAAAAGTCTTGCGGTTTTAAAACTAATAAGTTGTGTATGTTTGCGGGTGCAGTATAGGGAGATGAGCAAGCTTTAAAGTTTGTTAAAGAGCAGGAGAGAGAATTGAATCTAAAGTCTGTTCAGATCAATGCTGAGATAGCAAGATCTCAGGAGGAAATGAAGACAAAGAAGTCTAATCAGAATATTAAAGCAGAAGAAGGAAGACCATCTGATGATGGGTCAAGAGATGGTGAAGGTGTAGAAAATTGTGTGAAGTTTCCAAGTTCTACTCCTAATGAAATTGTTGAATTGTATAGGAAAATAGATCTTTAGAGAAGAGAATTGGAGAGGCAGAGAACTTACACACAGGATAATTTGCTGAAGAAGCAAGATAAGAAAGTTTTCATGAATGACAGTCATGAAGCAGAGGATGGAAAGAAGGAGAGACTAGCTGATAGTCTCATGGTGAATTCAAATCAGCGTACTGATGTGCTGACAAAGGAGTTGGAAAGGAACTCAGAGCAACATACTGAAGTGTTGCCAGAGAAAGCTGAGGAGAAAGCTAGTGAAGATTTTCTGAGTCCTGAAGAAGACTTGGAACTGCAGAGAGAACTTGGTGACTAAATCAACAAGTGAGACCATTGGGTCTTGTGATTTTGAAGCTGACAATTTGATTGTGTTTACAAGTGATGTAGAAGACAATCCATCACTTGGAATTGTCTTGGGAGAAGAAGAATTGTTGCAGAAAGAAGGTGAGACAGTCATGTCTCATATGCAGAAACTTGTTACCATGGGTGACAAGGAAGAATTGGCTTGTCTGTATAGTCAAGAGAAGACTGTGGGGAAATTTTTTGGAACTGCTACAGTGATAGAGGATGAGGCTACAGTGTTTGAAGAACTTGATTTGATTGCCAGAATCAATCAAGATGATGATGGACAATTACTGAAGATTGTCAAAGGGGAAGACGAAGGTTATGTTGGAATTAATTTGCAGCATGTTGATGAAATGCTTGAGAAGAAATGGCTGAAATGTTTGCTGGAGACATTTGAACCAGAGAAAGAAGTTGCAGGCACTAAAGTAAATTTGCTTGAAGTTGTGAAAGGAGCAGATACTAGTTTGTTAAAATTGATTTTGCTTACTAGTATACAAACAGAGATAAATGGATATGTTACTGCAGGAAGAGAATTAAATGGTAATTTATTTTCTAAAGATAAATTTGCAGGTGATGAGCAAAAGAATGTTGCAGAGGGACAGGAAGTTTGGGAGGCAGCAACATGTGGGGTGACATCTGCAAGAGTAAAACCAATGTTAGCAACAATCGGGGAGATGACAGCTGAGGCAACATTAGTGGCAGGAACAGGAAGTGAAAGGAGCAGCAGTAGGCAAAGTAATTTCCAGACAAAAGAAAGGCTGGAAATAGAGATTGAAAGCATCAGAAGACTGATGACGAAGGTGTCTCAGAAGCAGCAGAGAGCAGCAAGAAAGAAGAGGAATTTCAGCAAGGGAAAGATAGAGGCAGATTGTGAAAGTGCAGCCAGGAGAGCAAGGCAGCATAAGATATGGAGACCTGGAGAAAAGCAGCAAACAACAGATATAGATGATGAGTTGTAGAACAAAGTGTGGGATCCAGGCGGACAAAGAATTAAACACATGATCAGGAGATCATGATCATTTTCAACCTTGGGAGTCTGATGCAGGAGCATCAAGGCAAATTTTCAATATTTAATTATGTAATAAAAGGGGATGTGACATTTTAATTGTTTTATTAATTAATTTGTTATTTTAAAAAAAAAATTAGGCGAGAAATTATAGAAGGAGGATTTTGTATATATTATTTTAATAATTAAAAGGATATGAGAGAAAATAGAATTATGTAGCAAATTTAGGGAGTAGGAATTCTATGTACGAGACTTTGTTGAGTCCACACTTGAAAGGAATTTAAATTAGATTTAGTTGAGGATTAGGTGGAGAGATTTTTGGAATGAATTAAATTCATTATTTATGTATAAATGTGAGTGGTTTTGTGAGGAAAAAAAACATAGTGAAGAGTTCAGAATAGAGAGAGAGGTAGGAGACAGGGGTTTTCCTGTAAGTCTACGGACAGTTGAAAGGGCCATGGATTTTGAATATCTGACCAAAACAAGAGTTTGTAAGTGATTTCATTTTGTTTATATGAAAGTATCATTTCAGAATTATATATATTGGTTGATTGACAAATTGCATGTTAAATTCTGTAATTGAGGGTTGAATTGAGAATGCACATATGAATTGGATGAAATTATGCTTTCAAAACATATTTGAACCTACATTCTCTGCGTATAGTTGAAATGAATCCTAAGTGAAGGGGTTTTAATCTCTTAGAATTCCATTTGCTATTAATATAAATCTATGTCAAGAATCGTTGTGTGGAATCGGAGGAGATTCGATCTTATAAATCAATGTCGATTTTCATATTAAAGACCCAATCCAGAAATCGTTGAGATTGAATGTTGAATGCGGTATTATCATGTGCAAAGGTTTCAATAGGCATTAATGAAATTCGGTCTTTCGATGAAGAATGCACTAGGTTGGCATCAAATTGTTGAATGTACATTGATCTGTTTGGTGAGTCGATACCTGTGAAATCGATTCACAACAGTCCAGATGGAGGAGACAAGATTTAAAGGGTTCAATTTCTATATATAAGCTATCCTATAGTAAATTGACATCTGCAAATGCACAGAAGGGACGCAAGTCAATTTATTCTAAGTTGAGCCTGGCAAGGTCGTTGAATTGCAGCGTTGAAGAATTGCAGAAGTATAGTCTGGCAAAGTCGTTGAATTGTAGTGTTGAAGGAATTTGCGTTAAGTATCTGTGTGAAGACTTTGTGTATAAAGTCGACTAAGCAATGGATATATCACAGGAGAAGAAGGCGCAGTAACCTGTAGATCTTTTCGTTCATGAATTATCTTTACAGAGTTAAAATCGATGCAGAATGGGGATGTGAATTCCAATGGAAAGTTACATTTTCAGCGTTGGAATGGGAAGGACGCAGAGTCTAATTTATCTTTGTGTAAATTGAATGAATCTGAAGTTAATTGCAATCGAATGTGGTTAATTACAGCTTCTGATCTTGAATATAATTAGATTGGTGGAGAACTCTGTTTAGAAACACTGTTGGTTGAGTCAATGCCGTCAAGTGCAATTCTAATTCCAAGCTTAACACAAATTGAAGCCGATTTATGGAGTTAAATCAGGATAAGACGTACTTGACAGAGGCGATTTGATTCTGGTTTGAATCGAATCAGAAGTTTGTTGAAACCCAGCTTCAATGCGTTCAGAAGTTGTGGTTTTCTTGGAATGCGATATTTGCCGGATCACTAAAGTTTGAGCACAATGAATATCCATCATTGGATGGAAAGGTATGCGATGTTGGCATTCGATTTCTAGTCAAAATCTGAGCTTTATATGGATTGCCATTGCCATGAGCTTGGTAAGTTAAATGGTAAAGGGCGCATATATAATTGAAACCTTGGCTCGACTAATTGAATTAGTATGAGACAAAATGTCCCATGAACTTTAAAAAGAGATCATATTGGGTCTTAATATATGGTTTTGACCATAAGCACAACAACAAAAATAAATTTCACCTGTGGGTTTGTGTTGGTTTAATATGTGGGTTTAGCTTCATATTTGGGTTTTAAAACCTTGATGAAAAAGTAAGGAACCTTCAATTGAAGTTAAGTTTGAAATAGCTTCCGCAAGTGATATTGAAATCTGGGTGTTTAAATTTAAACAGAGATTAACAAAAGATTCCACATTATTATTGTGAGTTTGCCCAGATGGGGAATTTTATTGGAATATAAATGTGAAGTGAATTTTTATATGCACATTGGGAGTAAGCATGTGGGTTTGGCGGGGTTAGCCCTGCATCACTTCCAGATGTGCTATTACGATCCACCACACTGCCTGCCCAGTCGGCATCGATATATCCATGGAGCCTCAAACTTCCGACAATGTATCTTAGCTCATCAAGTGGCTCTCGATCCTCTCATACCAAGCCTTGGGGGCTTGCTTTGACGCATAGAGGGCTTTCTTCAACCTGCATACATATGTGTCTCTATCTTGAACTTCGAACCCCAGAGGTTGTTCCACATAGACCTCTTCCTTGATTGAACCATGTAAGAAGGCAGTCTTCACATGCATCTGATGGAGACTCCATCCTTGCGTTGCAGCAAGGGCAATGATCGATCAGATGGTGGTGTAGCGGGAAACAGGTGAAAATATTTCATCATAATCTATGCCTTTCTTCTGCGAGAAGTCTTGGGCAAAAAATCTTGCCTTAAACTTTTTAGCACTTCCATCGGCTCTATGCTTGATCTTGTAGAGCCATTTCGAGGTGACAACAGATTTGTCCTTCGGTCTAGGGACCACATCCCAGACATCATTCTTCATGATCGACTCATATTCCTCGTGCATAACATCCTTCCAAACTTGATACTTCACGACTTCTTCAAATGTTCCAGGCTCAGATTGTACAATGGTGCTCATGGCTGCTAGATACCCTTGGTACCTATTCGGCTTCTACTTTCATGGAATGTTCCCCTTGGAGCAATATGTCCCTCAACATCTTTGATAGTGTCTCTAAGCCATAGGGCCTTCTTTTATTTGAAGAAGGTGGATCTATATGATCCATTAGACCTTCAACATCAGACACCGGTTCATCCTTCGGTTCTTCCTGCCTTCTAATTTCTTCTTCTTCTTTGTCATCCTTTGAGATAGGAAGATCCCTGAATTTCCTGAGGGTAGCATCTTCGTCGAAGGTGACATCATGGTATATCTCCACTTCTCTTTGACTAGGCACATAGATTCTATATGCCTTCAAGGTTTCACTATAGCCCACAAATGTTCCCTTCTTTCCAGAAGCATCCAACTTGCTTCTCTTTTCTTTCGACACATGAAAATAAACGAGACTTCCAAAAACTCTAAAATGAGAGAAATCAAGCTTCTTACCAGAGAAGACGTCTTCAGGAGTTTTGGAGTCCAATGCAGAATGTGGGCATCTATTTTGAACATACACAACGATGTTGGCAACTTCTCCCCATAGGAACTTCAGAAGACCTTGGTCATAAAGCTTGGCACGGGCAGCTTCCAAAATGGTTCTATTCTTCCTTTCAGCAACGCCATTTTGTTCGGAAGTATACACAGTAGTGGTCTCCCTCTTAATGCCAACTTCCCTGCAATAGTCATTGAATTCATTCGACTCATACTCGGTTCCATTATTGGTCTTCAAAATTTTGATCTTCTTCCCTGTTTGATTTTCAACAAAGGCCTTGAAGGTACGGAAACACTTGAATGCTTTGTCCTTCTTCTTCAAAAAATATATCTAAGGCTTGTGGGAGAAGTCATCTATAAAAGTGATATAATATAAGCATCCTCCCAAGGATGTTATGGGTAGCATACCAGATAGATTAGAATGTATCAATTGCAAAATATCAGATGTCTTCGTGACACTTGAGGGGAATGGTCCCCTTGTATGCTTTCCTTCGGCACAACCCTGACATACACCTTCATGATCATCTTTGAAATCGAGCATCCCTGTCACCACCTTCCTTGCTTCGGGAAGGGATTTATAATGAAGGTGTGCAAACCTCCGGTGCCATAGCTCGGATTGAAGAGTTGTGTCACTTGTCATGGCCCCCAACGGACTTACTCCAACCTAATAGAGTGTATCAACCCTGAAACCAAGAGTGAACGCTTCTTTGAAGTTCCTCTTCCAAATGCGTACCTTTCCATCGATGAATGCCACCTTGAATCCTTTGTCTTCCATTGCCGAGATAGACACTAGATTCTTCTTCAAGTCTAGTACATACAACACATCTTGCAAACGGAGGACTTGACCTTGATTTAGATTAAGGGTCACAGTCCCTGTCCCTTTCATGGGGTAGGTGCCATTGTCTCCAAGGATAATCTCCAAATTAGTATCGTTTTCAATCAAATCAGAGAGGGCTTCCTTATATCCAGTGAAGCACCTTGAGACACCACTATCAATCAACCAATTGTCCAAGGTGTCAGACGAAGATGCAACATAGAGGGCAAATATAAGAATATATTTATTTTTCTTATCAACAACATTAGATACATCGTACCTGGATTTTCTTGACCTCTTGAAAGGTTGACCATTTCCATTCCCATTTCGATCAAAGGGAGCCTTCCTTTTTCCTTTGAACCCGTTGTTCCTTTGATTCCCATTTCCCCTGAAGTTGTTGTTGTCATCATCTCTGGGAGAGTCCCTTCTATTAGGGCACTCTCTTGCATAGTGACCAAACTTGTTACAAGTGTAATATCTTCCTTTCCTTCCTTTGGGACCTGCTCTTCCATGATTTTGATTTCTCGGACCAACATTGTTCCTCTTCTTTGCATGAGCGGTGAAGGCAGTAGGGTCACTTCGATTCCCATTAGAGGGATGGTCTCTCTCCATCATCCTTGTCTCCTCTTGAGTGCATCTCGTCAACAATTCATCAACGTTAGGAAATATATTATTATTGAGAATAGTGGTATTGAATACATACCATGCGCGGGGAAGTCCTCTAAGATCAATGAGAGTGAGCTCTCGGTCAGCTATGGCTTCTCCAATAGCTAAGAGATCATTCTTGATTTCAGTGATCCTCATGAAATATGATTGGATGGATTCTCCCTTGCTCATCTTGATCTCCTTTAGCTTGCTCTTTAAAAATAGAATTTGATTAGCATTGCTAGCCCTGAACATGCTAACCAACTTATCATACATCTCCTTAGATGTGCCCAGCTTGGAGATATAAGCAACCCAGTGCTTATGAATAGAATCCCTGATGATCTTCTTCGCCTTGAATTCCCCTTTCTTGTACGTTGTCTTAGTGGTAGTCCGTGCACTTGATGGAGGCTCATTGATCTTTCCCTGCACATAATCCATGATATCTTGTTCTTCTAATGTCATATCCAAGGACATTTTCCAAGCATGATAATCAAAATTATCAGTCAGCTTGTCATCAGATTTGAAATATGATGAGGAGGCCATTGATCCCGGTCCTTGCCTTTTCAACTTCGGTGATTGCTCCTCACTCTTGCTTGGGCTTTGTCTTCACCTTAGCTCTGATACCATGTTAATTTTAGTTAACCATGGTATGTTTTATGCTTATAGCAGTTTACTTCAATCTTTCTTCTTATTAGCCTGATTCAATTTCAGATTTGCAATCATATAATCATTGAAAGTAAATGCTGATAGAACATAAAATAAATCGACAGAAGACAAGCCAAGACAAGAGACAATAATTTGTATAATTCTTCTTATTCAGCAGAGAGAGAGAGAAATCTTTTACAGCAGTCAACAGGATGCCCAAGCCAACAAAGACTTCGCTAATCAAACCAACCCTTCAACCTCTAATCAGGTTCAATCAAACTTGGTCAAATTCGGCCTTCCTTCAGTGTCATATGCAGCCCAAAGATCAACTCACAAAACAGTCAACGCAGAAGTCAAAATTCTGCAGTCAAACCAGTGAACGCTGCGGTCAAGGTCAACAGTCAAGGTTAACGTTTGACCTTGATTTTTGTGCCTCCAAATGCGGCATCTCAAGATCGGACTTCCTGCCTCAAAAACAAAGTCAAACGATGTAGGTTGACCCAAAGTCAACGCTGTCCAGATTTGCCCTATACCAGTCTGAAATTGTAGCTACCTGTTTTCACACTTGTGGAGGAGAGAGAAGCCTCAAAGGCTATACGGACCAGTCAGGTGAGAGAGAGATGTGTGAGACGAGTGATTGATGAAATGAGCATCATGTCTCTCCTTTTTATATCCATGACTGTGGTTGTGTGACACATCTTTTGGGGCTTGTGAGCCTACATTACAATTTTGGCTGACCTTTGACAATTTGCACGTGTGGAAAAGAAATTCAAAATACAAAATCTGCTCATCCAAACAAGATGATATTTAGATCAATCTTGCACCTCTCCGAAAGAGGAATCCAACAAAAGTATCATCTCCATCATATGAGCAATCAACATGGAGTTTGGCCCTAGTTTCCAAATTTAGCAATTTACTATTTTCATAGGTATTTTGCATTAGTTCTTGAGTTTAGAGAAGCATTTTGAAATTTATTCAATCTAGCAGGTATATCTAGATCTCTTGGTTCATTGTGTTATCTAACTCATCGTGATCTAACAATTTTATCTTAGGTGTATAGAGATCAATTTGTGATTCAAATCTTGGGTGTTAGGGGACGTCTTTGGTTGGACCAACCATCTCCCAGGACATAAAAGTTGAAGAGACTATTTTGTTTGTCATCAAAGACTTATCTAATGAATTTGCAGGGGTTTCTTATTCATTTTCTTGTAAAAAAATCTATTTATCTCATCTATTTTCTTTATCTCGTGCTTTAATCGAATAAGCTCTACTATTAAGAGCTATCTTTTGCTAATCAAAGGAATGGAGTTGTACTCATATTCCTTTGATATAACTATTGTAGATTTGTAAATAAATTTTGTGTATAGATCTAACCCTTGTAATATAATTTTGTTTACCTTAGATACATATTTTATGGGGTTTTTCTTCATTGTTTTCTCTTGCAGATTTGAAGACGAGGACAAGGGTTTTAGGTTTGGATCTTTGATAAGTATTTTGTAGGTGGATTTGCTTCAAGATCTAGAGAAAATCGAAGTTGTTTGAAGCCAAACCCACTCCTTGCCTAAATTACTACAGTTTCGAAGTGCAACGAAATATTTATTGAGGCCGTCTATCATTTCAAAGCCTTCTCTCTTCAGGCCACAAGCATTTGAAGGCTCTTCTTTGCTTCTAAACGGATTTCATTAAAGGTTTTCATTCACAAAAAAATTACAATTTTCTTAGTGCATTTTCTCAAAGTTTCTTGAGGGATATCATTTGGGGTTTCATATTGTTGTAGGTCTGATTTTTGTTGGTGAAGTCGCAAGCCTAAAAGGCCTTTTTTCTAGCCATCAAATCAAAGGGTTTTAAGTTTTGTGGCCTGTTACCCACTACTTCGTGGGGGATATCCCTAGGAGAATGTTTTCTCCATGATCAACCTCAGCCGACAACCAACAACCCCTTACAACCCTCAACTAGCTCGTTGTGCCATTTCTCCACCACCTGAGCCGACCATATGGTCCCTCACCCATCTGTATTGATCGTATGTTTGAAGGTGGGCCTCTCGAATCTAAAGGTATGTCTTGTTATTTGGTAATTGAGTATTAGGTTTACTTATCATGGACACTTTTGGGCATGGATTGATGGGGGCGGATTTGGCGGAAAGAGTGGGCTTAGTTTGTGCTCCTGTTCCCTTGATCTCTTTTGGATGTTACCCTTGGATCCTAATCCCGTGGGATCTCCTTTATTGACCATTTGGTTCTAGGGTGGTACTACTTGGGAAGCTCTGACTTTGGGTTCGTGGTCCTGCTCCTTTATCCACATATATTACTCCTTGTCCATTCACTATACCCCCATTCATCATTTCTCCCACCTAGGTCCCCATTGCCTCTCTGGGTCCATATAGGGTCAACCTCCCTATCCCCTTGCCCCCACCTTGGGTCAAGCCTGGAATGATGCCCTAGAGGTTGAAGCATCTAAAAGTAAAAGTAAAAGCATAAATGGCCACATTCAACAGGAAATTGTACTACAAAATTTAAAAGATGGCCAGAATAAAAATAATTAGCACGCGGGCAAAAGCCAATACTTGAGCTCTACCCCATACCTATGGTCATCACCTTGGTTCCATAAGCCCTAGATGAACCTCCTTTATCATTCAAGAACCCATGATTGTCCCAACCCCTGGAGGGCAATGAACCGCCCTACCTAGAAGGGGGTAATCATTGCTATATCTTACACATCATGCTCTTGTCCTTTGAGTCTTGGGCAGTTAATTAAATAAAATTCATAAAAGGCAAAAGATATATAAAGAAGGGTGGAAAAATCAAGGCCGGGGCACCTCATGTACCACGATTTCTCCCTCCTACACATTATATACCAAGGTGTGGGCTTCCCTTTCAATAGCTACCCTTGAGCCCCAATATGTGGCCCAGGACTGCCCCTCTCATTCCCTATTCCATTTCACTTCTTTATCACTTGCCACCCCCATTTGAGGGATGTACCTTGGACATACTATCCCCTCTAAGGGTAGAAACCACCTAATAAGGTACCTGGCTAACCCCCCTTTGGAGCTTGGAGACATTAGCACATGCCAAAGCCCATTACGGAAGGGCATGCCATTATGAAGTGCCCGCTTTGTTGTCTATGGTTTGTAAGCTCTTTTACACGATTACTCTAATGACTTGTTGTACTGGAAGGCTAGGGGACGCATTGGATCTTATGCAGGATTGCAGATGGTGTCCATTTGGGTTTGGTCTCCCTATACGGGGTCCTAACCTCCCAGAGGGCTACATTGGCACATGTAGGGTGTGTGTAGAGAGCCATGGGCCTCCACAATAGCAGACAACACTCCATGGATCCCAACGATGTCCAGAGATTACTAGAGATCCACCTGTGGGACGAGGACGATGCACTTGGTATATTATGCCCAACAAGCCCAACATGAGCACCACACACTTGGTAGGTGTCCTAGGACTTGTACGTTGACATGGCAACGTTCATTCCATCATTTGAGTCCTTACAGATGATCTACAGGAATCTTCGACTCATATGGAGACCCATGGGGTCATTGAGAGCACCACAGGTCTACTACTTGGAGAACAAGGGGCCACCCCCTTGTCCATCACATTTCAAGGATTTTATTCATATACCCCAAGCCCTAGCTCTAGGATCAAGTTTTGCCGAGGTGTTCCCAAGGCTAGAACTTAGTAGGATCAATTTGGCATCATTGGAAGAAAATTCTTGTTTGATCCTTTCCCGTCACCTTGGCCAGGTTAAGAACATTATTGGGTGCCAAAATCCATCTCCTAACCTGGGCTGGGTCCACTTAGCCTTGTGTGGTCCCATTCTTTATCAAAGATGATTTATCAAGGACTACTCGGGAATCCAAGTTCCCAAAGGATATTAGGGATTGAGAACATGCTTTGCAAATCTTATTCTTCTACCTCGATTGTCCAATCCTCATCCCCTCTCCATAGAAGATCAAGTCCCTTGCTTAAAAGGCAAGCAAGTCCCATTCTTCATTCTATCCTAGGGAAAGCGTTTCTATGGTCACTTCACACCTATTCATTGATCTATACTTTACAAGTGACTTCCTAAACTACCGGGTCTCCTCCCATCGATGAAAGTTCGTAAAGAGCAAGGAGTCTTAGCTGTGGTGACAATGGGCTAAGTCTCCATCGTTGCCTTTGGCCTAGCAGTTTCCCTCGCAAGAACCCCTCTTAGGTGCCCTGCTGGTTTGAGTGGTAACATTTCTAGTGCCGTTGCCGGGGAGGAAGCAGGTTTGCCTCCCTAGTGAATCACTAAGGAATTGATTCATTGACGACACTCTCATTTTTCCTCTGGCGACTCCATTCATTGTTAAAACCCCTTGTTTGCTTGAAGGTGACAATATTCCTCCTTTAACTAGGGTCGCTGCAAGAAGAAGGGAACGTGATCCATCACCTGTTGGAACTGCTCTTCTTCCTGAGTTTGAAAAAGTCAGTGACCCGACTAGAAAAAATGGCAGAGACTTCTAAAACTGACAAGCACAAGATGACCAAAAGTGAGAGACATTTGGTCAGTGTATTTGCTCCTTTGAAGTTGAGTGATGATCCCAAACCAGTATTCGAGAAATATAACCGATGGTTTCCCAAGTTCAAAGGAGATGCCATTATGAGTGCCCGTGACTTTGTTTAAGAATTTAATTGGCACCTGTCCCCTAGTGTGATCTTTGATTAAGATAGGATCATGATGCTTTTTTCTTTATCACTTGAGGGGCAAGCTAGAGAATGGTACCTTAGTCTTCCCCCAGGATGCATTGATGACTCTGACGAATTTGAAGACCTATTCATGAAAAGGTGGTCTTTGCAATTCCCAAGGAACATTCAACATTGAAAAGTTTTATCAAATATAAAGGGGAAGGGAGGATATCCGGGAATTCATTCAAAATTTTGATAGGGTTGTTCGGGATATCCTTGGTCACCTAAAGCCCTCCGATGCCAACGTCCTTGACAATTTTTTCAAAGCTGTAAGGGGCCACCTAACTTATGCCTTAAGAGACAAGAAATCCTCCACATTGGCCGAAGCTAAAGAGATGGCAATGCAAGTAGAAGAAAGCCTTCATATCTCAAAAATGAATGTTGATTACCTCCCCAAAACCAAAACAGAGACTAAGAAGGAGAAGTCAAAGGATCAACACGAAGAAATCCTTCTAGATATCCTCAAGAAGATGGAAAATCTTACCGATGAGGTCCATTCACGAGATGGATTTGTCATGAACAAAATCATTGCTTTGGAGAAGGCCCAAAGGTCAAGTTATATTTCGAAAGGGAAACCTTTTCAAAGAAAGCAAAGTGAGGAAGATAAGCCTAGCTCATCTCAAGTCCCAAACACGTTGGCTCCAACCAATGTAGTGGAGCAAGATTCATCCTCCGAAGATGAGCAGAGTGAGAGTGATGAGAGTGATGATTATGAAACAAACGAGCAAACTAATCTTGTGGAATCCGATGTATTCAATATTATGCTTGGGGGTTCATACACACATCCTCCCATGAATGAGGTCAAAACCAAAGATGAGAAAGAGGAACCTATTCTAAATGTTGATGAGCGTAGTGGAAGATTAAAAGGGATCCAATATTCACGAAGTCATAATAACAAAGACCCCGCAACCACCAAAGAACCTAACAAGGAAGACTCTCTTCCCCAGCAAGATCCTCCCAAAAATGTCCCCTCTAAAGAGCCTCCTAAAGAGAAAGCCCTTTCAAGGGATCCTCCAAAGAAGGATTCCCAAACTAAAGCTGAACCTAAAAAGGGCCCTCAAAAGGGAGGAAACATCAAAAGGAAAGAAAAGGGGAAACATGCTAGGCTCAAGTTTCAACATTGACATGGATGCTGCTATTGGGAAGATGACTGTATCTGTCCCTTTGAAAGAGACTGCTAATCTTCCCGAACAACAACAACAAATTAAGAAGATTTTGGGCTTTGAAGAGGAAGAACTACCTGAAGACTTGCAAAACATTCACATTCCCGATCGTAACCCTGGACATGATCCTTTTATGTTTACTCTAGCTATTAATGACCTTTATCTCGATAATTGTATGCTTGACTCAGGGGCTTCCGCAAACATCATGCCTTTAACTGTCATGAAGCAATTGGGTCTTAGCATCACCCGACCATATAAGAAGGTGTGTGGATTTAACTCCAAACCTGTGGAGGTTGAGGGTCTCATTAAGGACCTTAAGGTCTCTTTGGCTAGGAACCCCAACATATCCCTTCTCATGGATGTTGTTGTCATTGATATTCATGATGTATGGGGGATGTTACTATCTAGGAAATGGAGAGCCACTGTTGGAGGTCATGTTCAAATGGACCTATCATATGCTACCATCTCACAATCCGATGGGACTCCTTTTATCCTTTATAGCAAACTCACCTACCTATCTCATGTGATTAAGCTTGGACCAGATTATGAAGGTCATGACATTGAGAGACCTTCTCCCATTCTCCCTTAACAAGAGGTCCTTATCTTGAAAAGGTCAATTCACAAACCAAGCAAAAGGTGGAAGCCTAAAAAATAATATAAAGTAGGGGACTTGGTCTTAGTGGATAAAGATTTGGTTCCCGTCAAGATTCATGGGAAAGTTGGGGATGACTATTACTACATTGCTAAACTCAACGACCAACTTTGGCCTCAACTGGTCAAGTTAAGTTGCATCACTCCTTTTCTTGATACGTGACGATGTACTATATGCATGTTAGAGTAGGATGCATTGCACGCTGATTTTTGCATTAGAACTAACCTCATATGATATTTCTCATGATAGATTAACTACATTTAGATTAAAAATCTGCATATTTTATTACTTGTTGATTTTATGGGTAGACATCAGGCATGGGTGATCGTAAGACACCATAAAAAACATGTTGCCCCGTGGTTTTGATCGTTGACATGTGCAGATAACAGGTCTACGGTGATCAAGAGATTGTTGGAGTTCTCGTGACCTCCCGTTCGAGTAGCCTTGCCCACCTCTTTGAGAGATCACATCCCAGTTGGAGCCAGATATTACCCACCACTTCGTGGGTGATATCCCTAGGAGAAATTTTTCTCCATGATGGACCTTAGCCGACAGCCAACAACCCCTTGCAACCCACAACTAGCTCGTTGTGCCATTTCCCCGCCACCTGAGCCGACCATATGGTCCCTCACCCATCTGTATTGATCATATGTTTGAAGTTGGGCCTCCCGAATCTAAAGGTATGTCTTGTCATTTGGTAATTGAGTATTGGGTTTACTTATCATGGACACTTCTGGGCATGGATTGATGGGGGGATTTGGCAGAAAGAGTGGGCTTAGTTTGTGCTCCTGTCCCCTTGTTCTCTTTTGGATGTTACTCTTGAATCTTAGTTCCGTGGGATCTCCTTTATTGACCATTTGGTTCTAGGGTGGTACTACTTGGGAAACCCTGACTTTGGGTGTGTGGTCTAGCTCCTTTCTCCGCATATATTGCTTCCTAACCATTCACTATACCCACATTCATCATTTCTCCCACCTGGGTCCACATTGCCTCTTTTGGTCCACATAGGGTCAACCTCCCTATCCCCTTTCCCGCACCTTGGGTTGGGCTTGGAATGATGCCCTGGAGGTTGAAGCAGCTAAAATAAAAAGTAAAAAGCATAAATGGCCACATTCAACAGGAAATTGTACCACAAAATGCAAAAGATGGTCGAGACAAAAATAATTAGCACGTGGGCAAAAGCCAATACATGAGCTCTACCCCATACCCATGGTCATCACCCTGGTTCCATAGGTCCTAGATGAGCCTCCTTTATCATTTAGGAACCCGTGATTGTCCCAACCTCTGGAGGGCAATGAACCGCCCTACCTAGAAGGGGGTAATCACTGTTATATCTTACACATCATGCTCTTGTCCTTTGAGTCCCGAGTAGTTAATTAAAGAGAATTCCTAAAAGGCAAAAGGCATATAAATAAGGGTGGAAAAATAAAGGCCGGGACACCTCGTGTACCACGATTTCTCCCTTCTAGACATTATATACCCAGGTGTGGCCTTCCCTTACTCTAGCTACTCTTGAGCCCCAATATGTGGCCTAGGACTGCCCCTCTCATTCCCTATTCCATTTCACTTCTTTATCACTTGCCATCCCCATTTGAGGGATGTACCTTGGACATACTATCTGTGAAAATTTGATGACTCGAATTCCTACTACAACAAACTGATATTACTTCTCCTACTTGTTAAATTCAACAAGTTTTTTATTGCGTTCTACAAGTAAATATTGAAGCAAATACAGTTGCATCTGTCACTAAATAAATAAAATGCAGAAGATAAGTATCGAGTAAGAAGAAATACAACACACATAAGTGACACCGTGAATTTTGGACTAATGTCCCCGGAAAAACCCAATGCGGGAAAACCGGTGCAACAACTGAGGGTTTGTATTATTAAGCAATCATTTTTGAATACAATCTGGATGCCTGAATCTGGCTATCCAACAAAGAATTTGACTGGAAGAAAATTAGTGAGGATAACCTCACACTAACACTGGAGATCCGACACTGACCCAACCCTGAACTGACAAGCCCCACGCTGCCTCTGCGCAATCTCTGCATCACAACTGTTGGGGACTACGTCACTCCCTTTGGCTGATCTTTTTGCTTGCTGGATACTCAATCTTCTGGCCCTTTGGTCTCACACCTCGGCTCCCGACATTGAAACTGATCTAACCCTCAGCAAAATAGCGTATCTCCTCAGAGGTTCAGCGTTGCCTCTGTGTGGCTCTGCGCTGCACAACGTAGCCCTTACGCTGCTTCTTATAGTTCTTCCTCTGCCTTCTCTGCGATGTATTCTTGGCTCAGGAAAAATCTCTCCAACCAGAAATTATCTCTGCTCCTCAGTGCAAGAATCAACTTGATGATCTCTCCGGTTGCTCTGTGCTACTCACTTGAGAAATCGATCTCTAGATCCTCTGTCAATATGATTTCCAAATGCCCTTCAAGTCTTCTCTTATAACCTTCTCGTTGAGAAATCAACGGCCCAGATTAAAACATAATCAAGGGGTAAGATTAAATTTACTTGATATTCATCTGTTTCTAGAAGATTCAGACCCAGTTCTATTAATACACTTTAATTATTTTAATTCCCTAAGTTTACACTTAGGATTCCATTAAAAATAATTAATTATTTTAATAAAACCTCATCCGGGTGGAATTTCCCAAAACACTTAATGGTTATTCTGGAATACATGTGTCTAAGCCTCTCTGCAAAATTTGAGGCTTAGAGCACATCCGATGCTACCAGAAATCAACACTCCCTCTTAGCGAAGAATGTGCTCTAGTAATGCATCCTGTTGAAGCATCACCTTGACTTTGTAACTTCTCCCTCTGCGCTGGTGATGTCTGACACTGTTGTCCACCAACTACTGCGCCGTTGCGTCTATGCTGCTGCTGACCTTGTATATTGTTGCCAACTGCATCTACACTGCAACTCTGCTGTTGTTGCAGTAGAAAAACATCCAAAATACTGAACTGAGTGTTCAACATGATGCATCTGATACTGAAGATATGACTGCTGCTAGTCTCTGCGCTGACCCTTTGAAGCCTCTGCACTGCTGCTGACTCTGCACTGTGCCCAACTGCATTGCTACCAACTCTGCTTTGCGTTGCTCAGTCTCTGGCGCTCTCTAGCCACTGCACTGTCACTTCGACACTCCTCTGTACCAACTGACACTTGTCCATCCTACTACTTCTGATCTGGGCTCCCGTAGCAAGGTATTGATCCAAGAGGTGGACTCCTCAAGGATCCTGCCCCATTGCAGCTCTTTCGAACCACAGTTCTAGATCACCCTAATTCTCCCTTGGAGCAAACTCTTCCTCCTCGATCCTTACGATCGCAGCCTACAGATCATGTTTCTCATCCTTGTCCTTCTTCTTGAGAGGACACTGCGTAGCGTAGTGACCAAATTCACCACACCGAAAACATTTGATCTTTGAGAAGTCCTTCCGCCTCCGCTACTCCTGCTGCCCCTTTGATGCAAGGGCTGCAATCTCCTCCTCCTCCCTGAGTTTCGTCCCACTGTTGCTACTGCCATCAAGCTTGCACTTGACCATGTCTCTCCTCTTCTCTTCCTGTTGAAGAGTTGCCCACATCCCTTCCTAATCTGACAACTTCTCTCTCCGCAGGATACTCTGGACAGAGACTTGACACTCTTTGGAAACGAAATTTAGGGCCAATCTAACCATCTCTGTGTTCTCAGGTGCTGACCCTACAACTGACAGCTGATCTCGGACATACTGAAGCTTCGATAGGAATGGATCTATGCATTCTCCCTTCTGCATTGTCATAGATCACATCTTCTCCTCCAAGAACATCTTCTACTGCTCGGAAGAACCCTTGTATAGCGTAGCCAACGCATCCCACATCTCCTTGGCAGTCCCTTTGCCAGAAATATGTGAGACAATGTGATCCCTCACTCCGTCGAGGATCAATCTCTTGGCCTTTGCCATATCTTTCTTGCAGGCCTTCAATGGATCTGGATCTGCGGGTATAGCTACCACATTGTCAATGAAGGTCTTGAGATCATGCTCATCCAAAAGGAAGGAGATCTTGCCTTCCAGATCACATAGTTGGAGGCACCCTCCAACTGATCCTGGTCACGCAACCCGGTGGCTTCCATCTCACCCAACCAAATGTCGAACTGCTGCCTCTAACCCTATGCACAGTTGGCTTTACACACTCCCTGCTGGAGTAAGCCAAATAAAACTCGGTTTTTGCTCCTTCTGCACGGGAAATCAGAATTTCTTGGGCAAGAAATTCTCAGAGGTCAGAATTACCTCAACATGCTTCTTCTTCCTTTTTTTGACGCTTTCTGCACTAGCAACTACTGCAGCAAAAAATTGCGTCCCACTAGTAGATTGCTCTGCATTGAATCTGCTGTTGCACTACTCTCTCTGCTGCTGACAAATCACGAACTGGAAAATCCTACCTCTTTGTCGACTCACTCAGAGAGATTTACTCGCAAATCTTGCACTCCTGGCATTGAACTACACAGTCCCTTGGTGGTTCGATCTGCTGCCTACACAACTCTTCGATCTCCCTCCTTCTCTTCAATGTTGAACTCTTCCGGTCTGCTCTCTTGCTTCACCTGCGCTCTGATACCATGTGAAAATTCAATGACCCGAATTCCTATTACAACAAACCGATATTACTTCTCCTACTTGTTAAATTCTACTAGTTATTTACTGTGTTCTACAAGTAAATATTGAAGCAAATACAACTGCAGCCGTCACTAAATAAATAAAATGCGGAAGACAAGTACTGAGCAAGAAGAAATACAACACACATAAGTGACACTGTTATTTTTGGACTAATCCTTGGAAAAACCCAATGCGGGAAAACTGATGCAACAGCTGAGGGTTTGTATTATTAAGCAGTAATTTCTAAATACAATCTGGATGCCCAAATCTGGCTATCCAATAGAGAATCTGATTGGTAGATAATTAATGAGGATTACCTCACACTAACATTGGAGATCCGGCACTGACCCAACCCTGAACTGACAAGCCCCACGCTGCCTCTATGTAGCCTCTGCGCAACTCTGTGTCACAACCGCTGGGGACTGTGTCACTCCCTTCGGCTGATCTTTCTGCTTGATGGATGCTCGATATTCTGGCCCTCCGGTCTCACACCTTGGCTGCCGGCACTGAAACTGATCTTACCCTCAGCAAAATAGCGTATCTCCACAGAGGTTCAGCGCTGCTTCTACGTGGTTCTGTGCTGCCCAACATAGCCCTTACGTTGCGTCTTATGGTTCTTCCTCTGCCTTCTCTGATATGTATTCTCGGCTCAGGAAAAATCTCTCCAACTGGAAATTATCTCTGCCCATCAGTGCAAGAATAAACTCGATGATCTCCCTAGCTGCTCACTTTAGAAATCGATCTCTAGATCCTCTGCCGATATGATTTCCAAATGCCCATCAAGCCTTCTCTTATAACCTTCTCGTTGAGAAATCAATGACCCAGATTAAAACATAATCAAGGGCTAAGATTAACTTGACTTGATCTTCGTCTTTTTCTAAAAGATTCACACCTAGTTTTATTAATACGCTTTAATTATTCTAATTCCCTAAGTTTAGACTTAGGCTTCCATAAAAATAATTAATTATTTTAATAAAACCTCATTCGGATGGAATTTCCCAAAACGCTTTTTGGGTATTTTGGAATACATGTGTCCAAGCCTCTCTGCAAAATTTGAGACTTAGAGTACATCCAATGCTACCAGAAATCAACACTATCCCCTCTAAGTGTAGAAGCCACCTAATAAGGTACCTGGCTAACCCCCCTTTAGAGCTTGGAGATATTAGCCCATGCCAAAGCCCACTACGGAAGGGCATGCCATTATGAAGTGCCCATTTTTTTGTTTATGGTTTGTAAGCTCTTTTACACGATTACTCTAATGACTTCTTGTACTGGAAGGCTAGGGGATGCATTGGATCTTATGCAGGATTGCAGATGGTGTCCATTTGGGTTTGGTCTCCCTATATGGGGTCCTAACCTCACAGAGGGCTACATTGGCACATGTAGGGTGTGTGTAGAGGGCCATGGGCCTCCAGAGCAGCAGACAACACTCCAAGGATCCCCATCAATGTCTAGAGATTACTAGAGATCCACCTTTGGGACGAGGATGATGCACTTGGTATACTATGCCCAATAGGCCCCACAGGAACACCACACACTTGGTAGGTGTCCCAGGACTTGTACAATGACATGGCAGCGTTCATTCCACCATTTGAGCCCTTACAGATGATCTATAGGCATCTTCGACTCATATGGAGACCCATGGGATCATTAGTGTGTCCCCACACCCATTCGGAGCCGGAGCACCACAGGTCTACTACTTGGAGAACAAGGGGCCACCCCCTTGTCCATCACATTTCAAGGGTTTTATTCATCATTATGGCACTTATGAACATTATCAGGTCTTTGGGAGGGCCCCACGACATGCATATATTATTATTTGACTTCCTGAGAGGCTTATTATTAAATATATGAGCTTGTTTAGCGGGCTTGCCACCAAAAGTTGGTTTATTTGCACATTATTTTATTTTTAGGGGATAATGTAGGCTCATTATCTAAACCGAACTCATAGGTGGTGTATAAATAGGAGTTAGTTGAATTCATTTGTATCATCACTTGACTTGGGATCTCTTTATCTTTAGAGAACTTCGCATTTTTCCTTGGAGGATTATTGTTTGGATGATAGATGAATTTTGATGTATGGATTTGGGCTATTTCTATCTTGGAGCTTCTTATTTGCAAATGTGATGCTGGTTGGATATAATCTCTAACATTGTAAGTGCAACTGCTCTGGTGGGTCCCCTCACTCTCCTCTGAATTTGGAGCAATTCTGACAATGGAATCTCCGGATACCCTAAGCCCTAGCTCTAGGATCAAGTTTTACCTAGGTGTTCACAAGGCTAGAACGTAGTAGGATCAATTTGGCATCGTTGGAATTATTGTTTGATCATTTCCCTTCATCTTTGGCCAGGTTAAGAACATTTTTGGGTGCCAAAATTCATTCCCTAACCTGGGTGGGTCTATTTGGCCTCGTGTGGTCCCATTCTTCCTCAAAGCTGATTTATCAAGGACTACACGGGAACCAAATCTCCCAAAGTATTTTAGGGATTGAGAACATCCTTTGCAAATCTTATTCTTCTACCTCAACCCTCCAATCCTCATCCCCTCTCCCTAGAAGATCAAGCCCCTTGCTTAAAAGGAACGCAAGTTCCATTCTTCGTTTTATCCTAGGGAAAGGGTTTCTAGGGTTACTTCACACCTATTCATTGATCTATACTTTACAAGTTACTTCCTAAACTACCGGGTCTCCTCCCATCGGTGAAAGTCCGTAAAGAGCAGGGAGTCTTAGCTGTGGTGATAGTGGGCTAAGTCTCCATCATTGCACTTGACCTAGCAGTTGCCCTCGCAGGAACCCCTTTTAGTTCTCCTGTCGGTTTTAGTGGTAACTTGGGCCATATAATTTTATTGGAGAATTTTGTGGGGTCACAAGCCCTTTTTGGCACTGAATCATTGAGCCACAAGCTTAGAAGGCTTGATCCTTCTCTTGGTGATTATTCAAATTAACCCTTGTCTACTTTGCAAATAAAATTGAAATTTTTGAAGGGTATTTCCATCAAGTTTTATGCAAGAAATCAACTATTTGGAGGCTTGGTTTAAGGACTACATTTTTCTTGAGAAAGCCATGAGCCTTTGAGGCCTATTTCTCCTAGCCGAGACCTCATGGAAGTCGTCCATCATTCTCTGGTCTGAAAATTCCTTTGGCTTAGACGTCTTGTTAAATAACCAGATATCTTCAAGGGATCGAGGCCTTCTAAAAAATTTAGAAATTAATCATATTTTTTTGTAAAATTTAATTGAATTTTTTTGCTTATTCCCTTGCAAGGCTGTGAACTTTTGGAGGTCGTATTCAATCTTTGTCAAGGTTGTGAGCATTTGGAGGTGTAGAACGAATTATTTGGAGGAAGTTCAATCAAGTTTTATGGAAGAATCCTTTGTCATTCTTGTAATTTTCGTCATTGTCTTCTTGAGGAAGTGATCTCTCTTCAAAGTTCAATATCATTGTAAACTCTCCTTTAGGATTTTAAAGCTCTTTTCTCTGTCTAAAGGGTTCCTCTCACTGTAAGATCAATAATAAAAGGATCTAATTTCTTGAGTGTACTTGGGATTTTTCCTTGGTATCCCACCTCTGTATTTAATGTTGATTTCTGGTAGCATCGGATGTGCTCTAAGCCTCAAAATTTGTAGGGAGGCTAGAACACATGCATTCTCCAAGCTCCAGAAATCGTTTTGGGAAATTCCACCCAGAGACAATTTTATTAATATAATTAATTATTTTTAATGGATGCCTAAGTCTAAACTTAGTATAATTAATTATTTTTAATGGATGCCTAAGTCTAAACTTAGGAAATTAAAATAATTAAAGGGTATTAATGAAACTGGGTGTGAATCTTCTAGAAAATGATGGAGATCGAGTCAAGATGATTTGAACCATTGATTAGGAAATAATCTGGGCTATTGAATGTTCAATGAAAAGATTATAAGAAGAGGCCCAATGGGTACTTGGAAGACACACCGAACTAGAGATCGAGTGATTGATTTCTCAAGAGAGAAGCGCAACATTTGCTAGAGAAGTGATCGAGAGATTTCTTGCAGTGAGGGGCAGAGATAGTTTGCCGGTGGAAGTATTCTTGGTCCGACTAATAGATTGTAAAGGAGGCAGAGAGAGGTACAGAAGAGGTAGTGTAGAGCCACGCTGGACAGCGCTTGAGCCCTTATAGATGATCTATAGGCATCTTCGACTCATATGGAGACCCATGGGTTCATTGGTGTGCCTCCACAGGCATTGGGAGCCAGAGCACCACGGGTCTACTACTTGGAGAACAAGGGGCCACCCCCTTGTCCATCACATTTCTAGGGTTTTATTCATCATTATGGCAGTTATGAACATTATCAGGTCTTTGGGAGGGCCCCACAATATGCATATATTATTATTTGACCTCCTGAGAGGCTTATTATTTGTTTTATGAGCTAGTTTAGCGGGCTTGCCACCAAAAGTTGGTTTATTTGCACATTATTTTATTTTTAGCGGCTAATGTAGGCTCATTAGCTAAATCGAACTCATAAGTGGTGTATAAATAGGAGTTAGTTGGATTCATTTGTATCATCACTTGACTTGGGATCTCTTTATCTTTAGAGAACTTTGCAATTTTCCTTGGAGGATTATTGTTTAGATGATGGATGAATTTTGATGTATGGATTCGGGCTATTTCTATCTTGGAGCTTCTTATTTGCAAATGTGATGCTGGTTGGATATACTCTCTAACATTGTAAGTGCAAATTTAACGCTATTTTTCTTGTTGTTGCATGCATTTGAACTTCGCTATAATTAGGGCTAATTGCTGCATGTATGAAATTTGGAATTATGTGTCTATTTAGCTTATTATATGTATGGGCCATTGTTAGATGAATGAGATGTCCTACAGATCATGTTATCTTGATAAGGTTGCACCATTTGTATGAAGTATAAATGCTTGAAAGTCACTTTTCTTCTCTTTCCTCTAACATTGGATGAAGTTGACTTTTTGGGCCTCCTTGAACAAGAAACTGAATCCCTCTTCATTATTATCCTTGACTCCATATCCCCAAGTGAATCAGGCACTAGTCCCTTAAAAAAGGGTGATCATTTTCCCCTCTTTTTCACATTTTTCCCTTTTTTCATAGTTCTAGCTCCAATAGGTCACCTAGGGCATCAATTTCCCAGGAATTTAGCCACAAGAGACCTTCGATCTCCTAGATACAACTGCCTTGGTGGGTCCCCTCACTCTCCTATGAATTTGGAGCAATTACGACTATGGAATCTCCGGATACCCTAAGCCCTAGCTCTAGTATCAAGTTTTTCCTAGGTGTTCCCAAGGCTAGAACCTAGTAGGATCAATTCGGCATCATTGGAAGAAAATTATTGTTTGATCATTTCCCTTCACCTTGGCCAGGTTAAGAACATTATTGGGTGCCAAAATTCATTCCCTAACCTGGGTGGGTCTAATTGGCCTCACATGGTTCCATGCTTCCTGAAAGCTGATTTATCAAGGACTACTCGGAAACCCAAGTTCCAAAAGGATTTTAGGGTTTGAGAACATCCTCTGCAAATCTTATTCTTCTACCTCAACCCTCGAATCCTCGTCCCCTCTCCCTAGAAGATCAAGTCCCTTGCTTAAAAGGAAAGCAAGTCCCATTCTTCATTGTATCCTAGGGAAAGGGTTTCTAGGGTTACTTCACACCTATTCATTGATCTATACTTTACAAGTTACTTCCTAAACTACTTGGTATCCTCCCATCAGTGAAAGTCCATAAAGAGCAGGGAGTCTTAGCTGTGGTGACAGTGGGCTAAGTCTCCATCGTTGCCCTTGACCTAGCAGTTGCCCTCGCAGGAACCCCTCTTAGTTCCCTTGCTGGTTTGAGTGGTAACTAGGCCCATATAATTTTATTGGAGAATTTTGTGAGGGTCACAAGCCCTTTTTAGCACTGAATGATTGAGCCGCAAGCCTAGAAGGCTTGATCCTTCTCTTGGTGATTATTCAAATTAACCCTTGTCTACTTTGCAAATAAAATTGAAATTTTTGAAGGGTATTTCCATCAAGTTTTATGCAAGAAATCAACTATTTGGAGGCTTGGTTTAAGGACTACATTTTTCTTGACAAATCCATGAGCCTTTGTGGCCTATTTCTCCTAGCTGAGACCTCAAGGAAGTCGTCCATAATTCTCTGGTCTGAAAATTCCTTTGGCTTAGACGTCTTGCTAAATAACCGAATATCTTCAAGGGATTGAGGCCTTTTAAAAAAATTAGAAATTAATCATATTTTTTTGTAAAATTTAATTAATTTTTTTTGCTTATTCCCTCGCAAGGCCGTGAACTTTTGGAGGTCGTATTCAATCTTTGTCAAGGTTGTGAGCATTTGGAGGTGTAGAACGAATTATTTGGAGGAAGTTCAATCAAGTTTTGAGGAAGAATCCACTGTCATTTGTCTTGTAATTTTCCTCATCATCTTCTTGATGAAGGGATCTCTCTTCAAAGTTCAATATCATTGTAAACTCTCCTTGAGGATTTTAAAACTCTTCTTTCTGTCTAAAGGGTTCCTCTCATTATAAGATCAATAATAAAAGGATGTAATTTCTTGAGTGTGCTTGGGATTTTCCCATGGTATCCCATCTCCTTATTTAGTGTTGATTTCTGGTAGCATCAGATGTGCTCTAAGCCTCAAAATTTGCAGGGGGCTAGAACACATGCATCCTTCAAGACCCAGAAATCGTTTTGGAAAATTCCACTTGGAGACAGTTTTATTAAAATAATTGATTATTTTTAATGGATGCCTAAGTCTAAACTTAGGAAATTAAAATAATTAAAGGGTATTAATGAAACTAGGTGTGAATCTTCTAGAAAAAGATGGAGATCGAGTCAACATGATCTGAACCATTGATTAGGAATTAATCTGGGTTGTTGAATGTTCAACAAGAAGATTATAAGAAGAGGCTTGATGGGTTCTTGGAAGACACATCGAATTGGAGATCAAGAGATCGATTTCTCAAGAGAGCAGCGCCGCAATTGCGAGAGAAGTGATCGAGAGATTTCTTGCAGTGAGGGGCAGAGAGTTTGGTGGTGTAAGTATTCCTGATTCGGTGAATAGATTGTAGAGGAGGCAGAGAGAGGTACAAAAGAGGCAGTGCAGAGCCACGCTAGACAACGCAGAGGCAACGCAGTGCTTTATAGGGAGATCAAAGCTTTGCTGAGGAGCAATTGATATCCAGTACCGGAAGCCGTGGTGTGAGACCGGGAGGTCAGAGGATTGAGTTTCCAGCCAGCAAAATATTAGCTTGGAGGTGTGGTTCAGTCCTTGCAGCAGTGATGCAGTCATTATGTAGGTGTGACGCAGAGTTGCGCAGAGACAACGCAAAGGTCTCATCTTCAATCAGATCAAGACCAGATCTTCCCGTACCAGTGTGAGGTTATCTCACTAACTCTCTCACCAGTGATTTTCTTTGTATCGGATAGCCAGTAAGGCATCCAAGATTGTATTCAGAAACTACTACATAATAATACAAACCCTGAGCTACTGCACCGGTTTTCCCACATTGGGTTTTTCCGGGGACATTTGTCCAAAAAATCTCGTGCGTCCTTCGTCGAATGTGCTTATTTCTTCAATACTTGATCTGTATATTTGTGTAGGTAGCAAAGTATTTACTTCAATGTTTCAGAAAAATAACTTGTCAAGTTAATAAAACAAGTAGGACAAGCAAATTAGATTATTGCTGTAGGATTTCTGTTTAGTAAATTCAGAAAATTTCCCATTGTATCAGAGCTATTGCAGATCAGGGAGAGCTGAATACCATCAACGAAGAGACGAAGTTTTTTTCTGCAGGAAGAGGCAGCGTGGCACTAGAGGGACAGTATAGGCCCAGGAGGGGTAACACAGAGTTGACACAGAGGCTCACGCAGACCGAAAAGGGTGACACAGGTCGAGAGGAAGTGACGCAGAGCCAACGCAGGGGGTTCAAGTCTTCGTCCTTCCGGTTGCCGTGGTTGGAAGTGTAGTTTGTTCATCGGAAGTTGCTGGTGGGGCATCATTTCTGTCAGTACAAAACAATGTCTCACCACCTAATTCATGTCTCACCACCTAATTAGAGTTCCTCAGTAGACTTTCTCACCAAAAAGTCTGAGATCTGATCAACGGAGTGATTGGAGAGGACTAATTTGACAACAGTTGGTGGAGGATTTCCAGGAAGAAAATCACTTGTTAGAGGGAGTGTATTCTCTAGAAGGTTTCTAGCGCCAAGAAACCCAAATCCGGGTCTTTTGCTGAGGGCAACAACAGAAGAAGGGAGAAGAGTATCCGCTTCGACATATTTTGAGCAAAGATCACTGCACATGGATTGAGGGATCAAGACAGGTTGGATGGAGCATCCAACTTCGTCGTCTGAAAGGCCAAAATCTTGTCAGTTCTTGATGAATATCTCATCAAAGATCATGCCGAGAAGGTTGTAGCTGGTCCTGTTGACGCTGATCTGTTGAAGAAGTATGAGGAAGCGCAAGCAAGGGCCAAGTGCTTGATTATGGATGGTTCAAGGATCATGTGGTCCCACACATTGCTGAAAAAAACACAACAAATGAGATGTGGACGACGTTTACCACATTGTATTAGGGGACTTTTGTCTAGAGGAGAATGCTTCTGGAGAATCAGCTTCGGCTATTTCAGATGCATAAGGGAGAGGAAATCGACCCCTTTCTCATTAGATTGAAGGCGATTCGTGATTAGCTGGCTGCAATGGGGGCCACTCCTGATGAGGGTCTACTAGTCAGGACTACCCTGAATGCAGTGTCTAAAGAGTGGGAGACTTGTGTTCAAGGCATTTTGGGCTGAGCGACAGTTCCAAATTGGGAAGACATGTGGGAAACTCGTCGAAAAGAAGAGATCATGAGGATGACCAAGGTGGGAAGCAGTAGCGGAGGAATCAAGATCCAGAAGGAAGAGGAGGAAGATGCAGCTCTCGCATCTAAGGGATAGCAGGGGCAGCGAGGGAAGAAGAAGAAATACCTTTCTAAGGTCAGGTGATTTAGATGTGGTGAACTATGACATTTCGCCACAACTTGTCCTATGAAAAAGAAGGGCAAGGAAGATTTTGATTCCAAGGATGCAGCAACTAAGGGTGATGATGGGAGTGATGACGATGTGGATATGAGTGCTCATGTGCCTCGAGAGAAGAGGTTTGGCGACATAGATCTGTAGATTGAACTACAGATGGTGAAAAAGGGGCAGGATCCTTGAGGTGCCCAAACTCTTGGATCACATACGAGCTACGGGAGCCCTTAATGACAGTAGCAGGATGACTGGAGTCAGTTGGTGCGGAGGATTATGGAGGTACATTCGCAGAGCTAGGATGCTGAATACTTGAGCAGCGTAGAGCAGAGGCAACAACAGCGCAGAGCAGAGGCAACAACGCAGAGGTTGATGGGATTTCAACAACGCAAAGGCAGGGCTTACGTAGAGAAGAGTAGTAGCAACGCATAGCTCTAGAGGGTCAGTGCAGATTAGCAGCAGAGGGTGTTTCAGTATCGAGATGCAGCCAGACTGACTTGTCTGTCAGGATTTTGGGTGATGTCCTTTAGTTGCATAACTCTCATCGACTAAGTTGCAGTGCAGTAGTTAGCAGTGGCAGTGCTATGGGTAGCATGGTGCAGTGTTTGAGAGGGAGCTGCAGTACAGATGAGGCAGTGACTGTGGCAGAGTCATGGGCAACAGTACAGAAGGAAACAATGCAGTGGATGAGGGGCAGCAGCCGAGCATCAATAACGCAGGGGGTCGATGTCGTGGATCAGAGTAATGCTTCTGGATTGAAGTGTTGCTAGAGCACATTCCTCGCTAAGAGGGAGAGTTTATTTTTGGGTAGCATCGGATGTGCTCTAGGTCCGAAACTTGGTGGAGGGGCTAGAACAAATGAGATCTCCAAGACCCAGAAATCGTTTGGAGAAATTCCACATGGAGCTTAAGTTATTCAAATAATTAATTATTTTAAGGGAGACCCTAAGTCTAACTTAGGATAATTAAATAATTAAAGAGAATTAATTTAAACATGTGGGTGAGAATGTTCTAAGTGACGAGGATCAAGTCTTTTCTAATCTTAGTCGTTGATAAGAGATTAGATCATGACCGTTGAATGTTCAACAGGAAAAGTATTAAAGGAAGGCTTGGGGTCAGTTGGAGAACACACACATAGTGGCAACACTTGAGCTAAGTCGAAATTTTGGGACGCGGTTTGCTGAGAAATTTCCAGTGAGCTTGCAGTGCAGCGAGGCACAGTTCGGTAGTGGTATTTCTGATCGAAGGTCGAGAATACAATAGCAGAGAGGCAGATCAACACCAGAGGAGCAGCGCAGGCCTAGGAAGGATGATGCAGGCCCATGAGGGGTGATGCAGGCCCAACCAGGGTCACACAGGCCCAGAGGGGTGATGCAGGCCTAGAGGAGCTTACAGAGCCGGAAGGGGCAGTGTTGGGATTTCAGTGGGCTAGATCGAGCTCGTATTCAACAGTTCATAAAGGGTGACGCAACCACACTGAAGGGTGACACATTCTCAGCTGGGGATTGTGTAGGCACCTGTGGGGTTCTTCATTCTGAGCTGAATCAACCATAATATCTGTCTCCAGAGATAGAGGTACTTCTGCTGGGATTTTCTCTGTTGGGTACACCACTACTGGTACCCTAGTTTGTATTTAGAAATCTGCATAATAACAAAAACCCTCAAGAGCTGTTGCACTGGTTTTCCCACATTAGGTTTTTTCGGGGATATTTGTCCGAAAAATCTTGTGTGTCCTTTGTCGAATGTACTTATTTCTGCAGTACTTGATCTGTATATTTGTGTAGGTAGCAGTGTATTCACTTCGATGTTTTAGAAAAATAACTTGTTAAGTTAATAAAACAAGTAGAAGTAAATCAGATTACTGCTATAGGATTTTCGTTTAGTAAATTCAGAAATTTTCACATGGTATCAGAGCTATTGCAGATCAGGGAGAGCTGAAGACCATCTTCGAAGAGAGGAATTTTTTTCTGCATGGAGAGGCAGTGTGGCACCAGAGGGACAACGCAGGCCCAGGAGGGGTAACACAGAGTCAGTCTAGCTCATGCAGAGCTGACGTAGAGGTTGACACAGTCTGAGAGGAAGTGACACAGAGCCAGCGCAGAGGGTTCGAGTCTTCGTCCTTCTGGTTTCCGTGGCTGGAAGTGCAGTTTGTTCTTCGAAAGTTGCTGGTGGGGCATTGTTTCTGTCAGTACAAAACAGTGTCTAGTAGGGTGTGACAAAGTAAGGGGAAGCAGTTCCTCATCAGAATTTCTCACCAAGAAGTTTGAGATCTGATCAACAGAGTGGTTGGAGAAGGATGATTCGGCATCAGTTGGTGGAGGATTTTCGGGAAGGAGTCACTTGTTAGAGGGAGTGTATTCTCTAGAGGGTTTCTAACGCCAAGAAGCCTAGATCTGGGTCTTTTGTTGAGGGCAATAGCAGAAGAAGGGAGAAGAGTATCTGCTTTGACATCTTTTGAGTAGAGATGGCTGCACATGGATTGAGGGATCATAACAGGTTGCTCCACTGCATGTGATGATTGCTCCTTTTATAGAGTATGAAGTTGTCTGCTTTCTCCTGTCATATGTCTTGATGCTCCACTATCAATGACCCATGCATTGTCATCATCAAGAGTACTTGTAAGTGCAGCCAAGAACCCTTCACTTTTGGCTTTCTTGGATAAGTTGTAGATGATCCTTCCAATCTAGCTTCCTACAATTCTTATGAAATTGAACCCCATCTTCAAGTAACTTGTCATAGAGGGAGTAGCCTTCTCTTCCAAGCCAACAAGGTGATCTCCAACCTTCTTTGACATTAGCTCTGAAACCATGTTGAGAAATCAATGCTAGTGGGAATTAGGGTTTTGATTCATCTTCTTGATAATTACTTGTGAATTATGTTGGCTTATTTTACTTTTTTTATTATATTATGTTTCATCAAGAAATTACCAAATTATATGTGTATGAAGATCACAAGAACAAGAGACACAAGATGTAGGTGGATAGCCAGGGCAAAACCCCTATGATGGGAAAGCCCAGTCAAAACTCTTCCTTCAGTAGATTCAATGACAAGATTAGATAATCCAAGACTCTTTGACCTACACACAGACTTCTTCTAATCACCAAGTCAACCCTTCCTTCTTCTCCAAATGATAACTTCCCAGTAACAACTTCGATCTAGAACTTTGACCTGCAACAACAAAATTTCGGCCTCCCTGCAACAAAACTTTGACCTGTAGTAAAATTCAGATTTTCAACCCCTGCAAATGCTTAGTGACTTTGCACGTGAGAGATTGACCCAAAACTTCGATTTTGTCTTCCCCTACAATCTTCTTCCTTCTCTGGGTATTTCACACTTTTTCTGCTTCTCTTTCTTGTGTATCAAACTTGTTGAGTGAGTGGGAAAATGGATCGAACTGCCTCTCTATATATAGCCTCTTCTGTGGAACAAATTGCCTTAATGTAGGTTGAATTCATTAGGATGGGGCCGACTTGGTGTGGAGGTGTCAAATGACCTATTTGACTAAAAAAGAATTCTTTTTACATGATACAAAAGCACAAGAAGGTTCTAATAAAATTGACAAAGACTCTATTGACTCAATATAAAACCTAGAAGCCTACAATGGAGGCTTTGACCTAAAAAATGATGACCCAAGCATGAAACCCATGCTTCAATAAGTCATTTTTATTAATAATACATTTCTTTTGACAAATAAATTACATTATACAATTATGAAGACCGAACCTAGTTACATTCTTCAACATCTATGTCTTCAAAATTGGTTGAAGTTGTGTCTACTTCCAAATTAGTGAACACATTACTATATTCAAAACTGATTGTAGAATCAACAATTCGTCAACCATGTCTGGTTCAGTTTATTTATAATTGCATGCACAACTATTTGACCATTTGAAGTATCGCTCTTTGTTTGTGTGTGTGTAATATCCCAAATTTTGTGTAATATTTGATGGAGGCCTTTGAGTACCCCCATGTGCCAACCCAATAATGACCTAGATCACTCTCTGTCCTGACTTCGTCCATCACGAGACAGAATGGTCCATCAATCAGCTGAATCTCTACCTCCCATAGTCAGACCTGCTGCAACATAGCTCTGACAATTGCTAGATCACTATGTAGTCCCTACATGTGACCAATATGGAGGGTCCATATATCATGGGAAAATCTGATGCATGCTAACCTGCCATGTGCCTGCCAGTGTGTAGTACCGGTGACTGTTGGAAGCCACATGTGATAAGTAGCCACCCTCTGAATGCAACCAATAGATGGATATTTGATACTCGCAATTGACTCAAGGTATGTGGATCCCTTTAGTTCTTGCCAACTATCTCCACTGGGTCTGCCATCCACCCTCTCAATAATGTGCTAGTACATTGTTTGGAGCCCAGACACATATTGGGATGCTACCTCGGCTGTACCCAGTATCCTCTGCTCATGCATGGTCTCGACATGCCTTGAGAAAAGAGTGACGCATATCTCCCTCGTGACTCGCTCCCCAGGCGTAGGCTCAGTGATGACTGATATGCCACCCCTGCAGATGATCATCTCATCCCCCAACCTGTGGTTGTCAACTAACGCACCGTCCCAATGCCACAACTGAGAAGTCTCTCCCCAAGTGTGTTGAGTGTCATCTAAATATCTTGGGTAAGCTTCGCGTACCCCGCTGCTCATGCCCAGACTGCCAAAGGACAACAACAAAATCCAGTGTGCCCGTGAGTGATGTAGAAGAGGGTTAGGCTTGTGAGTCCCCATGGATGCCGTCAAGTATCGCTGATCTGTCTCCCTGTTGATCCTGAGTGAACTACTCCCAAAGGTATGCCCAGTGTTTCCGTCTATGAGTCTCCCTGGAGGCAATACTCTAAAACCTTGTTGTACAACACCATACGCCCCTGCATACCATCGATCATCCCTGTACTCCTCAGCATGCCACTGCACACTGTGACATACCCCAGCTACTGCTCCCAACGTTTCAGTTTCTCGTCCTGAAGATGGATCCCCGTTGGGATTCGAAACATCGACAATTGTTTTATGATACTGTGGATAATCCAGATTCTACAAATAACGACAACCACAGAAGTTTGAGAACCATAAAAACATTAAATAATTAAGATAATTAAATTAATTAATGTCTCATTCAATTATGAAGAGACACGAGGTCAATAGTCATGACTTTTTATCTTCGTGGCAATCAATGCCTATAAAGTCACACCGCCACGAAGAATTGTAAACCATCCATTCATATCTTATTAATACAATTTACTTACTTACTTTACGAAATACAAATCTACTTACAAATATTACAGCTGCATAACAGTTTATATGCTTTAGTGGTATCAGAGCTAGCAGACATCACGACTGTTAGGCGTCAGCATGCGTTCCGGGCTGGCGTTTGACTGTTCTGCTGCCTTCAAGGGACACATTGCGCGATAACATATCAAACCTCATGACCGCTGACCGATCAGACAATATTCCTTCAGGAACTACCTTGTCCGCTGCATAAATCTCGTCTGCGTTCTGTCCTGTCGACATAACCTCTGTTTTCCATTGTGCCTTGTCGGCCCTCTCACTTCTGCGTCCCTGTCACTTCTCGTTTCCGCTGCTCCACGTCCTCCCTGCGGTAGTCCTACATCAAAACCCCCGAACTGGCATTTGCAGTTAAAATATCTTGCATCCTCTCTGTTAACTTGTTGCTCCAGCCACGTCGGCAACATACGGCAAAATGTGTCTCAAGTATTAAACCGTGAGATCCACTCGCCAAAACCCGCGCAAGGGATAAAGTCACGGCTAGTCAAAACGATGACGAGTCACAAATCATTACGTTGTAAAGAAGTCGTCGTCAAACCGAGAAGGGTGACATATACGGTGAGATTTATACGATTGATATAATTACATAAGACTTATTTAACTGCGGGTCGATACCATACGATGTGTGGTTTAATTAAAAGGTGTGATGGCTTACAGTGACGGATTACAGTAACAAAGTCTTAAGTTATAATTTTTTTTATATAATTTATAATTATATATTATATATAAATTATAATTATATATTTTATATAATTTATAACTATATTAAATAAATAAATTATATATATATATATATATATATATTATTTAAATTTTTTTTTTGGGTCCTCTAAGAAAAAGAAGAATAAAATGATGAACTCCAATAACAACGATGATATAAAAAAAATCTGAGAAGAGCTCAGTAAGATTAATGACCACATTAATAATGTTGAAAAGTCAGTAAATGATCAAGCGAAAATGGCTAAGGATATTGCATATTTAAAAGACATGATGAGCCAACATTTTGGGAAAGCTAATCAACCCTCAACCACACAAAGCCCGAAGATCCCGGAAGGTGAAAATTCTCCAGATCACGACTTCTTAAAAAATCTATATACACAAATACCACAAGTGCACTTTGAAGGTACTCAATACTATACTAGGTCTCCAGAAAGGAACCTCTTTAAAATTAAAAATGAATTACCTAAATATGATGGTAAGGATCATAAGGGTGCCGTCGTTTGGGTAAACAAAATGGATGCCGTTTTTCTATCAAACCCACCATTAGGTTCGCAGGAAAAAGTTGTAACAAAATCCAACTACCTAGAAGGAGAAGCATACGACTAGTTGATGTGGTGGTCCTTTAAATGTAGTGGTCTTTCATTCAACTGGGAAAATTTTAAGAATGCTTCGTTGAAAATGTTTCATGACGAGGAAGAGGATGATGTATACGAAAGGTTCGTTCACCTCAAATAGAAAGGATCAGTGAGTGAATACACTCATGAATGGGAAGTGTTAGCAGTAAGGCAAAGAGGATTTTCAGATGAAGAGTTATTAAAAATGTATCGTTGTGGCCTTAAAGATTACATTCGGGAAGAATTAAAATTATTTAAACCCCAAACCATCGAAGATGCCAGGCACGCAACATTAATTATTGAAAGAAAACATAAGCTCAAAACTACCTCGTTCAAAGAATACGGAGACCAACAACTACATTCAAGAAGAAAAGAAACTAACAAATGTAGGTATTGTGGAAACGATTGGACAATAGGACACAAATGCCTTAACAAGAAACTATATAATTATGAAGTCGAGAAAGAATCAGATGTTTCAAGTAATGAACCAGAAAAGAAGATTAAAAAGAAAAATAGTTGTCGCAAATGCAGAGAACATTGGTCTCCAGGACATAAATGTGAAGACGCATCCCTGTGCTACTATAAAATAGAAGGAGAGAGGCAAGTTGAAGTTCTGGCATGTGATGAAGAAATCATTATCACACACAACGAAGAATCAGATTCTAAAGAACTGTCATTAGCGACAATCTCATGTGACTGGAAAATCCATGATGGAAACTCCCCCGAAAATCAAGAACAACAAGCAATTACAAAATACGTTCCACCACATCTTCAAAAGAAGAGAGACCAATCTTTAAGAAGAAACATTAAGCATATTACGTCACCAACAAATATGAGGAAGAAACTAGGTCATAAAACCTTAAAGCTTAAGGGGCTCATCAAAGGCAGAGATGTCGATATACTTATAGATTCTTGTAGTACTCACAATGGTATAAACATTGATCTTGCTGCACAAATTGATCTGTCTATATGCCCAATTCAGGACATCATCATATCTATCGCTACTGGGCAAAAGTTCATGGAAATAAGAGAATGTCGTAATGTTTCAATTCAAATACAAGAACTAGAACTGCAAACAGATCTATTTGCCCTACGACTCAAAGGAATGGATATAGTTCTGGGTGCAGAATGGTTAACGCAACTAGGGAGCTATACAACAAACCTTGAAGAACAATTCATGGAGTTTAACTGGCAAGGACGATGTTACAAATTAAAAGGTGTTAACACTTCCAGTTTCAAGGAAGGTATTAGTACTCGTGATAAAAACACCAATCAACAAAGGGATGCCACTCCATCGCAACAATGTTCGATTAGAGAAGACCTTTTGGTTGTGCTTTGAGGACAAAGCATCTCTAAAGGGGGTGGCAATTTTATAAATAAAATATTCATAACTCTCAATTAAAATAAATAAAATATTAAATAATTAAGATAATTAAATTAATTAATGTCTCATTCAATTATGAAGATACATGAGGTCAATAGTCATGACTTTTTATCTTCGTGGCCAGTCAATGCCTATAAAGGCACACCGCCATGAAGAATTGTAAACCATCCATCCATATCTTATTAATACAATTTACTTACTTATTTTACGAAATACAAATCTACTTACAAATATTACAGTTGCATAATAGTTTATATACTTCACTGGGCCTACTCAAAGCAGGTTGAAGCACAAATCAAACCCAAGCTAAATATCCTGCTGGAAGTGGCTCTGCGTGGCTCTGTCTCTGCGCTGCTTAGACCAGAAATGTTGCTGCTGCTCCACTGAATCTGCTGCTAGGACCTGGAATAATGCTTAGAAAATTTTGGCTTTTAACCACGGTCTCTGCTCAAGAAACCCAAAATAACCCACGAAGGATTTTTCCAAATATTGACCTCGGAATTTCTGCCTAATTTTCCCCTAGCTCCTCCAGTTGTTGCCTGAGTTGGGATACCGGTTTTCCCTCTTAATTCAACCCAAAAAATTCTGCGAAAATAATCTTGGCCTCTAAAACTTAGAAAGAGTTTGTCCTAGCTTTGACTTTGGAAATTGGCCCTCTTGGGCTTGGCACAATGAATTGCTGGGGGAAATCGAACCACTGGAATACTATGCTTGGAAATGTCTACAAAATGCTACAATAAACTCTGGTAGGAGGTGGCTAGCCTCCCCTCCAAATATCCTGACGAGAATTCCCTTCTCTCCAACCTTTCGACTCAAACTCCTCACTACACTGCGTCCTCCACTGCGCAGTCTGCTCCTCTATGCAGTCCAGAAATGGCTACACTTCCTCCTGATGTTGTTGGTAGAAAATTCCCTCACAAAAGGGCAGAACTCCTCTCTTGAGCGGGCACTCGAAGTCCCCGAGGCAGAGGTTGAGATCTCCACTTGAAGATCTCGTGTGGTAAACAACACTGCAGACTTGGCTATCCGGCTCAAGCGTGCTTTGTCAAAATGACAAGAAGAAAATAGCTGAATGAATGAAATAATCCAAATGAGCCTTCCCTTCCCCCTTTTATCCATTGAGACCCAACGTATGCCTTGGGTCCCACCTTGGCCTACACTGCCTCTCCATGACCAATCACGTGCTGCCTTCCTCTAGCCAATCCCACGCTATCTTTTCGTGCCTCTTCTACGCTGCCACCTAAGGCCAATTTGACCCCACCACTAGAGCCGCAATTTTCCCTTGGGGACTTTAGGAAAATACTTTATTTGGCTTAATTATTAGTTGTGGGTCCCATACCCACTTTATTTCCGCCCAACATTAGGAAATGCCAAAATAAATCAAAATTAATATTCCAATTAGCTGACTGCTAATTTGGAATATTACAGTGTGGACATGGATCCCATCAACCTTGTAACCAACTGTCTTACTTGCATACTGGGAAGCACTAGTCATTGGCCTAGACACTGCCCCCTTTTGAATCGTACAATTTATCAAGGCGATAAAATTGTTCGTCATTGTTTGAATAATAAAATTTGTCGCCAAGCTCTTGTGTAATTGTATTTTCGAATGTTGATGACCCACTATTACCATATGTCATTTTTCCACTAATAGGTTTAACCATTTCCTTCGTACTTGTTGTGGGTTGACATATAGTAGATGTAGGAGATTGATCAAGTTGTTGAGTAATAAGTACCCTTGGGTTTTCCTTTGGGATGAAATGGCATCTGCATTTGGAGTCAACAGAGATGTTGTTCTTACTTGCATAGGTTTTTTGATTAACGACCAAACTAGATACTCCATATTGAACAAAAGGAGAAAACTCCATTCTTTGACCAATAGGCATTTGAGGCATTGCTTGGAAAGTGCCAAATGGATTTGTTATAGGGTGTGATGTAGTGACCACTACATTTTGTTGTGCGCCCTTATCACAAATTTTGGGCCTACTTTCGTTTTTAATGTCACATAATTTATGAAAGGTTAAGGCTGCCCGAGTACCCTCTGGTAGCATTTGGTACTCCCTCCAATAATATGAAGTATCTTTGTTTTGTTTTCGTGGTGCTCTATTCCCTATTCTTCGCCCATCTAAGAATTGGGAAAGCCAAGGTCTTAGAGTCTTCTGATTGGTTGTCCTATTGCTAGTTTGTCTGGGGGTATTAGGCTGAATAGGAACACAGTAATTGCTACCCACGTTATTCACAAACGGGAAAGAAGTTGAGTTATCAGCTGCTAGTTTTGCTGCCATTGAACAACCATAGTTTTCCTGGTTTTTTTCCCAAAACTACTTGTCAGTCATTTTCCTGAAGATACTAGGTCAGCGAAATCAACCCAAATGCTCATAGGCTCGTAGGGTGAACCAGGTCTGATACCACTATAATATCCCAAGGGGCTTTTTGCTCTTAGGGTTTTCCAATAAATCAGAAAGATTATCAATATCAATGCACATTCATATAACAACAAATTTGATTCTTCAACAATTCATTGTAAATGAGGGCTAATTGCTCAAAGAACATTCAACCACTAATTCACCAATATAATTCATATTTGTACTATAAATATTTAATAGTCCAACAACCAACTGTAATTTACTAAGTCTATTCAAGTTTGTAGCTATTAGATTAATTAACAACTTCACTATCTAGCTACTGCTTATCTGGATGCTTCCACTTGTTTTGAATCTCCACCTGTGGTTGAAGTAGCCTCTTGTTGTAACAACTGTGTTGGCAGTCTGAGGAGAAACAATGGACATTCCAAGCTTATAGTTGTCCTCCAGTCCTAGAGTGAGTTTTGCTGCCTCAGAAGACAGTTGTTTGGCAGATCTCTTCCTTAGATAGTCTCCAGATAGGCCTCAGGTGAGAAAACAACACCCAGTTTGTGCCCTAAGAGACCTTTGCAACTCTTGGCATATGAGTTGCGCTTCAGATTCCAATTCGTTGACTTCAAAGTGACTCAAGAGGGTTCCTTTGGTAAGAATTTGTCCCTCAGATATGCCTTTCTTATAACAAAATCCACTCACTATGCCTCAGGTGAATTCTTTAGGGAGTCTGCAAGCCTAGGGTGGCCTTGTGCAGTGTGACCAGACCTTCGCTGGTTGCTCCAGAATGCAGTGATCCTGTCATGTGATGAACAACGAAAAATCGTCTTCTCAGATCCTTAACTTGGTTCGGATGGATAAGTTTGTCGCAGAGTGCCTGATCCAAAACAATCCCTTGCTTGTTACAATAGAATTGAGCTGCTCCAATTGACTATGTTGTACTAAAACATAGAAAAGAGGGGACTGTAGCCCACCAAAAGTGGGGTACCCCTTGGGAGAGATTTTATTTTTGATGTATCTTCCTTCAGGCGACTGTAGTAGCCCCTGGAAATCACTTGATATCTTTAATGTGCTACTTTATCTCCGCCACCTGAGCCAACCATCATGTACCCTCAACCATCTGTCGAGATCTTATGTTTGAAGGTGGGCCATCCAATCCTAAAGGTATGATTTTTCATTATGCAATCGAGGGTTTATGCTTGATTTTCTTGGGCACACTTGGGTATGGATTACTGGGCAACTTGGAAGGAGGAAGGGTTTTGGTTGTAGTCTTGTTCCCTTACCTTAACTAGGGGGTTAATCCTCAACCCTAGTCTTGTGGCATCTCTCTTACTGGCTTATAGATTTAGGATGGGCTCTAATTGGAAAACCCTGATTTTGGTAGCCTGGTCCCGTTTTACCGTTCCGCATTTTTCACTCCCCTCCACTCATTACATGCCCTATGTCATCATTTTCCCTCTTTGGGTCTACAAGGCTTTGGTTTCCCCCTCCCCTTGTCCCCATGGTTGGGTAGGGCCTGAAACGATGCCCCAGAGGTTGATGCAGCTAAAAAAAAGATAAAAGCATAAATGGCCACATACAAATGGAAATAATACCACAATATGCAAAAGATGGCCAAGACAATAAAATTAGCATGTGGGTAAAAAGCCAAACATGAGCTCTACCCTTATCATTATGGCCATCACCTAGGTTCCTAGGGCTCCTATGAGTGCCCCTTGCATCATTAGGGAACCCATGCATGTCCCAACCCCTGGTGGGTGATGAACTGTCCCACCTTAAGGGGGTAGTCACTGCTATATCATATACAACATGCTCTCATCCCCTAGAGCCCCGAGCAGTATAACAAAAGAAAAATCAATAAAAGGAAAAAGATAGATAAAGAAGGGTGGAAAAACAAAGGTCGGGGTAACTCATGTACCGTGATTGCTCCCTCCTGCATTAATACACCCAAGTATGTGGACATCCTTCATCGTTATCACCCTTGAGCCCATGGCATTTGGCCTTGAGACCCCTGTGTCCTCATTCACCTCATCATTATCAACATGCCACCTACCTCTTGAAGGATGTATCTTGGACATGTCCTTCCCTTAAGGGGTTAGGAATGCCTAATAGGGTTGTCTATTAGCCACTGCTACTCAGGGAGGTAACACCGTTACATGCTCAAAGCCCCAAATTTGGAAGGGAAACCCACTATGAAGTCTCATTTCTGCCCTTGATTAACAAGCTTATTCACTTAGTTGCTCTAATGAATTATTGTATTTGAAGGTGAGGAGACACATTGGATCTTGTACAGAATTGCAGGTGGGTTTTCATCTTGGACTTGGCCTCCCTATATGGGATCCAAGCCCCCTAGAGGATCATGATGGCATTTGTAGGGTGAGCGTTGAGATCCATGGGATTCCATTCATTCAGAGCATTGATTTCCACACCATGGGCTTCTTCAGCATCACTACTAGCTTGTTTGTTGCCCCAATTATTCGAGAGATGATGCACTTGTACCATGATGCCCCAATCGGCTACACATGTTACCTAACACTTGGCAGTTGATCCAAGGGCCAGAGGAGGTTATGTCTTTCCTAGGGTGACATGGGAGGGCATGTGTCATTTTTGAGCCCTCATTGATGGAGCATTGACATGATTTTGAGCCACTTGGAGACCCATGAGACCCATTTTGGAGCCTCAAGCCCAAAATAGGGGTCCCAGAGATGTTTTGTAGCATGATGAGGATGTCACCCTCTTCATCATGATTTCTGAGTCCCTCTACCAAAGTTCTAGCACAAGAGGCCTCAACGCTGCCTCTTGAGGCTTCTTTGCATGCATGACGTCAACCTTGCGTGGGCTAGAGAGAGAGATAAATTTAATTTTAAAAAGTTATCATGGTTGGCTTATAACCATGGGTGGGTTACTTAACATCGTAAACATGTTATAGGGGCTTGTTCATTTGTAATTCGACCTTATAGGTCTTGTATATATTTGGGAGACCTCATTTGAGATCTAACCATCACTTCTTGGGTTTTCAGCCTCATTGGCAAATTTAGACCTGATATTCGTGGAGGATTTTTGGTGATTATGGATGCATTTTGATGTGTGAATAATTGTCTCATTTTTGGAGCTTCTATATGGCATTGTTATGGATGGATATACTCTTCACTATCTTGTAGTTCTCTTTTATGACGAATTTATGATGTTCGCTAATGTCTAATGCATGGAATAATGTCTCATGGTTATTAATGTGCCCTAATTGTTGAATACTGTTTAAAATTGTAACTGTTGAGAATTTCTATATGCGTTACTTATTTGATAGTGAATGAGTGAATGTTCCTAGGGGATTATTGCATTTTATTCTTGAAGCTTCATTAACAAGTGTCTTTAAGGGGTGTAAATATCTAAAGGGGTAGCAAAAGTTTATTCCTTTAGGTCTCCTTGAAGAGCGAATTGCCCATATCAAGATCATTCATGACTCCAAACCTCCCAAGGGTCTAAGCACTAGTCAAATTTCCTTGGTGGCCACCAAAAACTCAAAATCCTCTGTCTTTAACCTATATTTTTCGTCACTTTAAGGGTAAAGAGGATCATCTATGGCTTTGTGTGAAATCTCGTGGAGGAGGAACTTTTGAATTTTGTTTGGATAGAAATATTCCTTTGTGTCTCCTCTAGAAGACCTCAAATTTTGGTAGAAATTCCATGGTGGATCTCTATAAATTTTGATGCCCTAGTTATCACATCAAGAGGGAACCCTAGAAGCTAATCTTTCAGCTTGAGGATTCTTTGAAGGCAAAATTCTTTAGTACTTGGTGAAGTAAATCATACATTTCCATTTCTCTCACCTACCTTGACTTTGGATGCACATATATTTCGTGTGAAGTCTCAACCCTAGGTCTTATGTAGTTTATTTTCAAAGAGGTTTTTCGTGGAAAGTCTTACTAGCTTCTCCCAAAGCTTGCACCGTGGTTGAATCTTTCCATTGAATGAGCTGCCTTGCCTCACTTCAAACCTATCATAAAGACATTTATCACAGGTGAGTAATACTGGGACTCATGTCGGTGAAAATCCGAGAAGAGAAGGGGACTTAGGCTGTGGTGACAGTGGGCCTCTGTCCCAAGTGTTGTTGTGCCCTCTAATTTTTGCCTCTTAACAAGACCTGCTAGTTTGTGCAGCAACAGGGACTAGCTAGGGTGGGATCACCTCCACTGAAACTAGTATAGAGAAAAAGGTGTGTTAAAACCCTCAGAGCCTCAGTCTCAAAGAAAACAGAGATAAGCCAATCCAATTCGATGATGAGAAAATGATCTTATTTCTCTCTTATTTATAGATTTCTCGTGGGAGCTTTCTTCCTTATTCTAATGCGAGGGGTTACAAGTGCAACCCTCAATTTGGGGTTTTTTGCCCCAACTACCCCAAAACTTACCCAATGTTGCCCCATAACACTGGATAATGGGTTCCCCCTTATCAACGACTATAGCCTACGGGGTTGGATAGGTTTACTTTGCCCACTCTTAGGCAATTAATCTGTAGGGGACATTACGAGTAAGCAACATTGTTGAAAATTTCTAGGGTTGTGAACATTGGAATGTTCTCCTACTCAGAAACCACAACCCAAGATCATTACTTGTGCAATATTTAAAGAAAATCTCTTGATCTCACCTCATAAATGCCCTAAAAGGGTGGAGAGTGCATAAAAACCCATTTCTTGACTTAGCCAATGCAAAGAACATCATAATAGAAAAACACCATGGGTAATTTGTGAAAAAGGCTATTGAATCCATTCCATACCATTATTTCTATGCATCCAACTTTTGCAAACACATAATGAAATACACTTCTCCTGAGTTCTACTATCAATATAATTTTTAAATGCCATGTGTCAACTTCATATTAAGTTGAGAAGGAATTACAGATCTCACAGGAAAAAACAACTATAAAGCAAATTAAGAAAACAGTTACTTTATCTGTTTATAAAATTGATATAAAAGTAAAATGAATATTAAAATTTATTGAGAATCGACATTGAAAAACTATTTTATTATTACTATTTAATAATCCGGAATATATAATCACGTTGACTGCGCACTGGAGTCCTGACTGTTGCGTTCTCTTTCAGAAATTTTACTACAAGTGCTCGAATGAAGATAGCCATGCATCTAAATCTACAGATAGCTCAGCTGGTAACGGTGAATCAGTGTACGGAGACATTGGTTTAGGTTCGAACTGTGCTTCGAAATATCCTGATGTTTGTGGAGAAAGTCCAATATCGACATTGTCAAGCTGTTTGGAAGAAAACTCTATATGCGATTCAGCAGGGCTTTTCCGAAAAGTTCAAACAAAACAATCTGATGTAGGCCTGCACAGAGGAGACACAGTCCAATCTACAGAACACAAAGGTTTAATTGGGATGGTAATAAAAGTTGCAGGTGATTCAGATTCATATAGCACCAGTAGTGACAGTGAAAATAAATCTATTCCAGAAGACTCTGCACCAATTTTTTGGATGAATTTTTCCGAGACTATGGAGAAAATCAATGATCTTGAGGTGATTGATAGGGCGTTCTTCCATGGTAATATTGTAGCAACAGCTTCAGATCCATCTGGACAGAGGGGCATAGTGGTTAACGTGGATGTTACAGTAGATTTGTTAACTCCCACATCAGTTACTATAAGAAACGTTTCCAGTAGAGATCTTCATCGAATAAGGACGGTGTTTGTGCCTGGTGATTATGTCATTCATGGACCTTGGGTGGGAAGAGTCGATAAAGTGGTTGAAAATGTGACAGTTATATTTGATGATGGATCGAAATGTAAACTAATGGAGGTCAACCCTGACCGCCTTATTCCAATCCCCAAGAATTTACACTATCCTTACTTTCCAGGGCGGCATGTCCGGGGCAGTTCACCAGCAGTTTTCAAAACTGCTCAATGGTTGTGTGGTACCTGGAAGAAAAGTAACAAGGAAGGTACAGTAGGTAACGTGGAAGTGGGATCAGTTTACGTGGATTGGATTGCCGCAGCAAATCCTGATTGCAATTCCCATTCAACTGTTGCTCCTGCAGAGGAACAGGACCCCAAACAGCTAAAGCTATTGTCTTGTTTTTCATATGCTGAATGGCAGGTAGGTGACCGGTGTTTGCTTCCCGCATCTGCAAGGGGGATGTTAGAAGTTACTATGCCTGCCATAGATGACACTGTTGCCCATATAAAAGATAATGTTCTTGATGGGGAGCTATTTGTGGGCAACAAACGGACGAGGGTAGATTTGATATGGCAAGATGGTACAAGGACATATGGTGTAGATTCTACAACTTTGATTCCCGTGGATGATGCTGGGGATCATGACTTCTTTCCTGAACTGTATGTATTGGAGAAGGGTTTGGTTGATGATGGCGAGGCTTCTGAATCCAGACGAGTAGGAGTCGTGAAAAATGTGGATTCAAAAGAGCGCACAGCAATAGTAAGGTGGCTGAAGGCTGTGGATTGTCCACAAGATACACGGAAATTTGATGGCGAGGAGTTAGTAAGTGTGTATAAGCTAGCCTACCATCCATATTATAATTACTTTGTTGGGGACATCGTTATACGTTGTCACTCTCCGGTCTCTGAGAAAACAGAAGTGCCTGGCATTGTTGATCAGTTGGGTGGCCAGATAGAATGTAGAGATGAAACAAGATACAAAAACATTGTTCAGACTACAGATCTATCTACAAACCAAAAAGCTATGAACAAAAGACAGAAGGCAGAGCTTGACAAGTGTATTGAAGAATCTTATCTATCCTGGATTGGCAACGTCGTAGGTATTAAAGATGGAGACATCGAGGTAGCATGGGCAGATGGAAGTGTGTCAAAGGTATGTTATGTTCTTGATTCCATATAGTGGAATATTACAAGGGAATGTATTTTTCGTTGTCTGCTTAAGTACTATGCTTTTATCTGAGGAATTGATCACGCTACCTTTCTTAGTCTCAATATACAGAGATTTTGGGTACAAAAGTATCTCTTTAAATATGCATTTCACTACAACCAAAATATGAATTACAACATTACGTAAGAACAAATGGCTCTCTGTTTATTAGGCACCTATGTATTAAGTGTTTTTAATAAAACTATAGGCACTGACAAAGGGGATGCTGCGAAATACTCATGCCTTCATGATACCTAAAAATGAGCAAACTTTTTCGAGCACATTTTTCAGCAGAAGTTCTTCTTGTTGAATGAATGATCTTAATCGTCTACATGGTGCAACAAACACCCTCAACCTCATCAGTGATAGCAGGCCGATCTCTATTTTTAGTACTAAGGACAAGGATTTTTGGTCTTTATAGAGAGGATAAAAGGAAGATCTGCTTATTTGTTCCTTCTCCTTTGACTCTACTACTGGGCCAATCAGTTTAGTACCTGGATATTTTCCTCACATGTGGTTATTTGATAGAGGCAGAATGGTCAAGCTGTGGCTATCATAGAATGAACGGCATGAATTTACTCTGGCGGAATGATAGCCTAATGGTTACAGTTTTTTCATTTGTAAATGTAGGTTGGACCTCAACAAATATTGGTTGTTGATAGGGATAAATATGATGAAGAAGATGACAACGATGAGACTGCTAACTGGCAAACTGTTGAAGAAGATAAAGTTGATGTTGCAAGCCGGGAAACCATTGATTTTGATTTAGTTAAGTCGATATCCAATACAATTGATACGGTGCAGATAAAGGAGGAAAATACAGTGCATAGTTTGTCTAGCAGTAGTTGCCATGACCCAGGTCACTTTAAACATTTTGATAGTGTAAAGGACCCTATGGATCACTCGTATCAGAATGAAACATGCCAGGTACATTTATGATTTATCAAATGGCATGCTTTATTTTTTTGTACAAAGCAATTTTGCTTTTCATGAAGTATGATTGAAACTTTGAACATCTTCATGCAGCCTATCAATGAGTGGAAATGGATGAAGAAAATTCTGCAAGAATGGAACAATCTTGAAAAACACTTACCAGGTAACTCCTAAGCCATGCTGACCTTTTTTCACTGTGTTTATGAAATAAGTTCATGATATTTAAACATTGACTGATAGGTAAATGCTATTCTAGACAATTATATTTCCTTCAAATTTTCTTTCTGCTATTTTCGTCTTATGTTTTTTCAGTTTTCAATATTGACTTCTTGTTTTCTATTGTGTAGTAGGAAGTTGCAAAATAACAATTGTGTGTACCACGAGAAACAATTTTATTTTTGTAACTCAATTGTTCATGAGAATACGATGTACTCATGTGTAGTCACAAAAAAATAGAACAAATAAAATTATGGGCAGAGAGTATTTCAAACCCTTTATTACTCTGATTATTAAAATAAAGGTTCTAATATATAAACTCTGCGTTGATTGGACAGATGCAATTTTTGTTAGAATCTACGAGGATAGGATGGATTTACTCAGAGCTGTGATTGTTGGAGCAGCCGGGACTCCATATCAAGATGGACTTTTTTTCTTTGACATTCATTTTCCATCTGAATATCCTGATGTACCACCTGTAAGCACTTAACTAGAACTGTTTGATTTGAAAGTGAAAATGAGATCTCAAGTTTTGTTTTGAACTTAAATTTGGAAGTCTCATTTGACTTTAACTAGAACTGTTTGATTTGAAAGTTAAAATGAGATCTAAAGTTTTGTTTTGAACTTCAATATGGAAGTGTCATTTGACTTTATGTTGGCTTTTAATCTTGCAGTTAGCTTATTACCATTCTAGCGGGCTGCGGTTGAATCCAAATCTATATGCGAATGGGAAAGTCTGTCTGAGTCTTTTAAACACATGGATAGGCAAAGGAAATGAATTGTGGAACCCGTCATTTTCAAACATTTTACAAGTACTTGTTTCTATTCAAGGATTGGTACTAAATGCTAATCCTTATTTTAATGAGCCGGGATTTGACAAACTGATTGGTTCAGCTGAAGGGAAGAAGAACTCTTTAGCCTACAAAGAAAATTGTTTTCTTCTGTCATGCAAGTCAATGTTATACGTACTACGAAGACCTCCAAAGGTAGGTAGAATTCTGGTGAGATTTTCGTTTACAGTTATCTATTTTAATCCGTCTAGGAATTATTCTAAATACACTGATAGTCATGTGTGCAGCATTTTGAGATGTTTGTTAAAGAGCATTTTAAAAAACGTGGCCAGTGTATTCTTCGTGCTTGTGATGCTTATATGAAAGGGGCTCAAGTTGGATCACTTTCAGAGGACTGTACGTTACCATCAAATGTTGGAGCAGAGTTTGGAAATCAGAGTGCTAGGTTTGCAGGCTTCAAGTTTATGTTGCTTAAAATTGTTCCCAAACTTATTTCAGCCTTCAGTGAAATTGGAGTAGATTGCCAAGAATTTCAGCGGTTAATAGACAAAGAACCCATGGAACTATCTGGATGATAACGTAACTATAAAAATGAGCAAATTTTATGAATGATCTGATGCGTTTGATCGTTAATTGGTAAATACAAGTGCAGTTATTTCTTTCAAAGGTTTTTTGTGGAATTCAAAAGCTCATGTATTGTGGCAGAATTGTCATTGCATGCCCCTGTTGCAATGTTAGATTATGGAATATATTTGTAGATTTTACCATATTGCTGTTAATCTTATGATTATGTCTTTCTCAAAATCGGATGATATATGCAATTGTCGTCTAGCATTTTGCTCTTCCGCGTGCACTCCAATTGTTAAATATTTGTGATGCTTTTTATTTTTATTTTTTTAAACTAAATTAAATGTTTAATACAAAATTATTTGATATTTTAGTATTAAAAATGTATAATGTGGATAGGTTCATTGTGATAAGTAGCCATATCTATTAACCTAATTTTTGGTAAACATCAAAGATATTAATTTATGCTAAACACTATTATACATCCATCTTAATTCCGGATCTGCCAAGTATTTAGTGGGATCAAATTTGTCAAGATGCAAATATTATTTGTTTGAGTGTAAAATTTGTTGAAATGTTTGCATCTCAAGAGATTTGATTCCTCTAGGTTCTTGGTAGATCCTTAATTAAGATGGATCTATGTTGGTTTTGAGCAACACATTAATAAATTGTTTTAACTATATTGTAATATATACATATTCAATATTGAAATACTTTATTTATAATTCACATTTTAAATATTAAAATGTTATTATACATTCCTTCATAGAACGTAATCTCTCTATATGTATTATATATACACACACTAATTTGTTTTTTATTAATATTTTTTAAAATGTGACATCTCTCTATGTATAGAATTATATTTAGTACCAGCTATGAAATTTTCAATTCTATTGCAACAACGGGAAAATTACACTTCTAACTGATTATTATTAAGTGTAGTTTATTTGCTACGACAAACAACGAATAAAATCACAATTGCAATTTTCACCAAAATAAAATACGTTTTGGAAATAAATCTAGAATTGAGAAATATAGAACACACAATAAAATTGACACCGTTATTTTTGGACAAATGTATCAAGAAAAACCTAATGTGGGAAAACCAGTGCAGCGGTTGAGAGTTTTATTATGACGTAGCAATGAAATTTTGAGTACAATCTGGATGCCAAACTGGAAATCCTCTACAAGATAATTTGACAACAAATTATTAAGGGGTTTTTCCCCTTCTCCACAAGAAATCTTGATAGCGCAAGCCTTTGCGCAGACCCGCACATGCACAACCTGAATTTGCCTATGATCAAGTTGTCCTGCCTGCTGCTGTGTTTGGAAGTGATTCCTTGACCCTCTGGAAATTATCCCAGCCTTTGACAACTGAATCGGCCTCTTGCTTAGCCAAATTGAGCTGCCTCACTGAAGCTACCTGTGCAGCCTCCAATGGAATAAATCAACCTCTTGTTGCGGCTTCTTCGGAGCTGGAAATTACTTAGAAATTCACTCATGATGCCCCCTCTTTGTCTCTGTGTCTCTTTTGGCTCGAACTTCTCTCCCTTGCTCGATCTTTGCAACTAGGTAATTCGATCTGCCAAGGAACTAAACCTCACAAGTATGTCATCTCCATCCCCATTGAGTTACTCTTATAATCTCTTGTTGGTGAACCAATGGCCATAATTAAATTCCCATCAATGACTAAGATCATCTCTAACTCAATCCATGTGAGTTTATAGAGAATTCTCACATTTTCAATTAATTATTGTTAATTAACCACTTTTCCTAAGTTATACTTGGGAAATATCTAATTATTGATCAATTAACTTAATTGAACCATCTCTAGGTGTTTTCTCCTGAATTTGTTTTTGGGTTTTGGAGATATTATGTTTCTTAGCCTCTCTGACCAAATTCAAGACTATAACACATGTTTGATGCTACAAAAACTAACACTCCCTCTTAGCGATGAAGATGTTCTCTCTGTCTCATAACATCCTCCCATATGTTGTTGATGTCTGACAATTGTGACAACCTACCACTGCCCACCAACCACTGTGCATATCTCGATTCATCAGCCACTCTGTAGCCGAACCATCTTGCATCCGCGTTGCTGCTAACACTGCATTGTACTTGTACTACTGCCAACTCTGCTTTGTGCTACAACTGATCTCATGTTGGTGTTGCTTTTGCAATTATTGAAACTTAGAAGTCTGAATCAACTATGTCTCTAGATTGGTTCTACATTTGACTCCTGAGTAACTGTCTACGCCTTGACTGGTTCTGCACCCGTCAGCATCTGATTGCAGAGAATACTACAAGTGTCCCTCAAGATTTGATTGTGCCATCTTGAACACTGACCCATCTACTACTTAAAACTATAGGCCCCTGTAGCAAGTGTAATGATCCATATGAGGAGTAATCTATTGCTGTTGTTGCTCTTCTATGGACCCTGCTCAAATTTCAGCAACTTTGGGGTCTAGAGCTCAACGTCTCCCCACCTCTCACCTAGAGGTATAGTTGCATACAAGGCGAATTCATCCTCCAAATTGGAAGACAAAATGTCGATCTCCGCCGAAGTTGTTGTTTGCTTTCGCTTCTCCTTCTTGCCCTTCTTGCTCTTCGGACACTGGGTACTATAGTGACCAAACTCACCACATCTGAGTCACTTGAACTTCGATAGATCCTTCTTCTATTCTCCTCCCTGTGAGCCTTGTCCCTGATTGAGACCTTTCTTTGCCTTCCCCTTAGATGCAAGGATTACATTCTCCTCTTCCTTCACACCCTTCGTTCCTTTGTTATTGCTGCCACTGATATTGCTCTCAATTAGAGCAAGCCTCATCTTTTCCTGTGTGAAATCTAGATGGCCACAATCGACTCCAACTCGGTAGATTATCTTGTCCACTGATGCCTTGGACCAAAATCACCCACTCTGGAGGGAAACCATTGAGAGTTGCACTCTCACTCTCTTGAGATGCTTCTCCAATTGCAGCAAGATCATCTCGGACATTCTAAATCCTGGTGAGATAAGGAGTTATCCCTTCACCCTTTTGCAACCTGGTGGTCCTCAACTTCTCCTTCAAGTACATCTTTTAGTTCTCGGAAGGAATTTGGAAAAGCATAGCAATTGCATCCCACATTTCTTTGGTTGTATTATTGGTTGTTAAGTGTGAGACTATATGATCTTGAAGGCCATCAAGTATCAAATTCTTTTCCTTGTCCATCTCCTTATTGTATTTTTCTAGCCACTACGTGTCTGTGAGTACTACTACAACTCTCTGCGTATGTCTTCATACCATGCTCATCTAGCAGGATAGACATTATGGCTTTCGAGATACAATAATTCGAGGCTCCATTTAGCCTATCCCAATCCCGAAGTCCTACTGAGGACATTTTTGCAAAATCCACAACTGGGAAAATAAATATGAATCTCCTCCTTTCCTCCTCAGCTATTCGCACTCCCTCCTGGAATGCATAGTTCAACTTGCTGCAACTTCCTTCTACTACTGAAAATCACGAATTTCCTCCAGAGAACTGAATTTGGAAACCCTTTCAGGGAATTCCCCTGTTTGTGCTTTTCTCTTCCACTTGACGTTGATTATGCTACTGCAAAAATGTTGTAAAAACAATTGCGCCTAGATCCACTAAATGAAATCTTTGATCTGCTCACAGAATTGCTTGTTGAGCTATTCAATCTCTTCATGCACCTGCAACTAGAGATTGAACCCCTTCCCGACAATTCAAACTCTCAGGTTGGCCCTTTGAGCATACCTATAAATTTTGCTCCGAGACTCCCTCTGACGCTGCAAAAATTTTCCTTCGCTTCTGAGCTCCTAATATATCTTCAACATTACTTTGATACAATGTGAAAATTTCAATTCTATTGCAGAGACTAGAAATTACTCTTCTAATTGATTATTATTAAGTGCAACTTATTTGCTATGACAAATAACAAATAAAATCACAGCTGCAATTTTCACCAAAATAAAATACAATGCAAGAATAAATCTAGAACTGAGAAATATATAATACACATAATAAAATTGACACTGTTATTTTTGGACAAATATCCCCGGAAAAACCTAATGTGGGAAAATCAGTGCAACGATGAGGGTTTTATTATTATTATGCAGTGGTGAAATTTTGAGTACAATCTGGAAGCCAAACTGACAATCCTCTACAAGAACGCTGGCCAAAAATTATTATGGGAATTTTCCCTTCTCAACAAACAATCCTAGGACAACCTGCATCAGAAAACTAGCCCTCCAAGAATCCTTGCGTAAGCCTCTACGCAGTGCTTGCGCAAACACTCAAATGCACAGCCTGAATCTGCCTTTGATCAAGTTGTCCTGCCTGTTGTTGCCTCTCGAAGTGATTCTCTAGCCTTCTAGAAAATTATCTTGGCCTTTGACAACTGAATCGACCTCATGCTCAACCAAATCGAACTGCCTCACTAAAGCCGCATGCGCAGTTCCTGCACAACCTATGGTGGAATGATCCATATTTATGCAAGAACATAATGAAATACATAAATCACATAAAAACAGAGATGTAGCAGAAATAAAACTTCATTTCATTAAGAGCAAATAAATGAAATATGCTTATAGAAAAAATGAAAATAAACTAGTCAGGGCGCTGGTAACTTATCTCTGAGAACAGATGTGGCGACTATAGGCCTCTGAACTGTGTTACAATGAGGTTGGAGGGTCTATTTATTATTGAGAAACAATGGAAAACCCTAAACATCCAAAAACCTAATCCTAGGAGATGAAGCGCCAAAACTATGGGTCCCGTTTGGGTAAATTGGTGCATCAATCTTCTCGGGGACATATTTGACATCAATGAAAATAAACTAGCCAAGGCGCTGGTAGCTTATCTCTGAGAAGAGATGTGGCGGCTATAGGCCTCTGAACTGTGTTACAATGAGGTTAGAGGATCTATTTATTATTGAGAAACAATGGAAAACCCTAAACATCCAAAACCCTAACCTTAGGAGATGAAGCGCCAAAACTATGAATCCAGTTTGGGTAAATTGGTACATCAATGTTTTACCTCATTTTTATATAATATATACATATTTAACATTAAATTATTTTTTTTATTTTTTTCCTAATAAAAACCATATTTTCATTCATATTTCTATGAAAAAAAATATATTCTGCATATACACTTGAACTGCATTCACTAGAATCTGTGAATCCTACAAATAGCTTAAGTGATTTAAACTCGAGAGGCCAAAACCCTAAGCCACGAAACAAATAAAAACAAGATAGCATGCAGGCTCATCAAAATAAAAACCCTAAATAGGCCATGAACAACAATGGCCAATACAGGGAACAATAATGGTAATAAAACCCCACCATAAAAGCTCGTCCAATGGGTCGCCAACCCCAACTAGGCGCCAACAAAAAAACCATTCCCAAGTGCCAAGACCGACACTGAAGAAGAAAGGTCAAAATGCGACGGCGATAGAAGTTGTTGACAACGAAACGCAAATGAAAAAGCAGGGAAAAAAACACCTATGACATCAATAGAGACCCCGATGGAGGCATAGGCCTAAAGGATACCCGCATCGAGGATTCAAAACGACACACTAAGCACCAAAAATCTAGTATTCAACGCAGGATAAGCCCTGGAAACAAGCGTGAACAAGAGGAAAGAACCACCAAAATACTCGTCGCCAGAGAGCCCCATGAAGAAATCGACTGCAGAAAAATCTCGATAGAAGAAGAGCCTGAAACCCCGAGCCACGCAGCAAGGTGCCGCCCAACTCACAACTCCCTCAGACAACCATGCACGTCGACCCAAAAACCACTGCAAATGAGAATCAACACGTCGCAGACGAAGCAACATCGACACGGAAATACCTCGGCAAGACAAAGGGAGGTACAACCTAGGGCAAAGGCAACAAAGGTTAGCTGCCTCACTCTGCACCCTCAACGCTCTTCAACTTCACTCTATCCCATTAAATTATTGATTGGCATTTTCCACATTAAAATGTTAATACACAATCAAAGTAGAAAAAATATCTTCATACATTATAATTTCTCTAAATATAAATACATTAAATTATTTTTATCAATAAATTTTTAAAATTATATATATATTATTGAAGGAATTATATATATATATATATATATATATATATATATATATATATATATATATTATTAATAATTTTTAAAATATTATATATAAACTTTTCATTAAATATTGAAGAAATTACAAAATATTTTACCTAATATTCATCTTGAAATATATCATTAAAATATTTTACCTAACATTCATATTGAAATATTTAGTTTATGATTCATATTGTTATTTTTTACTATTTTTTTTAGATATTATAACATTCATATTGAAATATTTAGTTTATGATTCACATTATTTTTTTGTTACTAATATTTTTTTTAGATATTATATGTCAACTCCATATTAAGAATTAAATAAATTACACATTTCTCTTACAATAAAAGTGAAATATAACAAATTTTTTAATTTAAATCATTTTTTTTTCCACAAAGTTTATATAAAATTATGTTATTTAATATGGACATTATTATATGTTTGAGAACTCTATATTAAGTAGTGAAGAAATTACATGTCTTCCACCTCCTAAAAAGTTTCAATTTTTATTTTTATTATTTATTTATTTATTATAAAATAAATGTAAAATTAAGGTGGAAATTGAAGTATTTTTTTTTCCAAGAAAATTGAAGTATTTTATTTTTTGGAGACATTGATTTTTTTTGTTATTACTAATTTTTAATTTGTTAATATAAGTATTATTTTTAAATGTAATGTTACATATCAAGTCCATATTAAATATTGAAGGAAAGAACTATAAATATTAGAAAACACTTATAAAAAACTCTTTCACTCTCTTTTTCTAGATATTTGATGTTAAAAATTTTTAATCAACATTCATATTGAAATATTTGATTTATAATCCACATTTTAAATGTTTTTTTGTTATTAATATTTTCTAAATGTTATATATCAACTCCTTATTAAATCAAAATAAGTTACACATCTTCTTGGCAATAGAAAATGAAAAAAAAATTAATTGATTATAATAAGATTTCATGTGACTTTTTTTAATTAGAGAAACAAAAAAAAGAGCATAACTACTTTGAAAATAAATTCAATTTTTTAATTTGTATATACTATTACAAGTATTTTTAAATATTCTATAAAAATTAAATTCTTACTATCCATCTAATAATTATTAAATATTAAATTGAAATTCAAAATTTATACTTTATAAATTTAATTAAAAAAAAAAAATCTTTCCATATATATATATATATATATATATTATCACCAAATTCTAAATTCATACTATATAAGTTTTTATTTCTTACTTAAAAAAATTTAAATAATATCTTTCTCCCATTTTAATTTTAATTTTTTTCACCAAGTTGCATCAAACCTCAACCATTTTGATAGACATCCGGTGGGAGAGAACTTTGGCAGGATGGGAGGGAAATTCGACATTCAGATGATGCACGAAGGATCACATACAAATTATGCAATTGGGTTTGTTTTAGGGCTATAGGTTTCGGCACGACTATCAATATGAAGCCGGTTCCAGGATCCTTGAGAGCTCCTGTGTTGGCGAAGTCAGAATTTCCCCGGCATAACAAGGTGTCAAGTGATCTTGTTGGAGACCGGGGTGGCGGTATGGGGGTCTGTGCTGAAAATTGCAGTCATCGTGCTAGAATAATGCGAGGCAAAGCTCGTGGGGGCCGTGGAGTATGTGATGGGAGAATATAGTTGGTTGGTTCCGTGGGAAGCATGGGTTGCAGGATCCTGATAGAGAGTGGTCATGGAGTAGGGAGTAGGAGAAGGGGCACATGTCGTTGTTATGGAAGATTAATTTCCAAGGTGGATAGAGGCGATCTCCTTAGATTCAATAACTGAACCTAGTAAAAAACAGACAAGCGAGAAAATCTTTCCCTGATTTTATCTATACTGAATCATAAACTAGAATCGTAAGAGATGGAATCCATACCTTTTTCGAAATTCCTACTGAATATCCCACTATGGCTTGATGCAACTCCTCAATTCTTAGAGACTAGATCTGCAAACATAGAAACAATAAGGGATCAAAATAATATGCAAGATAAATGATTCAATACAACTCATACTAGTGATCAAGGAGACTAGTACCTAATACCATTTCAATGGAAAAATAGAAGCAAAATAAACCATTTATAAATTCCATTGGACAATATAGTGGGAAGAAAAATTTGTATTAAACTTAGAAATAGAGGGGTAACCTTGACCTTTATGAAGTGAGGCTCCTCCCAATGATCAACAATCTCCTCCTTGGATGATAATCCTTCCAACCTTATTTGAGCAACAAAAGTCTACCTTTTGTAATCTCCTTAAACCCTCTAGCCTGTGTTTGATTTATAGGCAAAGAGCAGGAGTTTTTAGATCCTTATCTCAAGGATGAGATCCACTAAAGGTGGGATTAGGGTTCCTTGAAGAAAGGGAATTAGCTCCATGATAAGAGGGGTTAGGCTCGAATACGCATGACCTTGAAGATTTCAGTTAGGATATATTCACCCAACAAAGCTTCTAGGTTTCACTTTTTATTTTTACTTTTTGTTGAGTCATGTTCGCAGTTTATAGTCGAACAAAGAGCACACTTCTGCACATACTTTAATGGTAAGACATGTGTATGCGAAACATTGGCTAGGAAAGTGCGTGGGTGACCAAAATTATCTTTTTGGGCCTTGTTACCAAAAATTATCATTTTCTTCTAGATGTTTAAGTTTTAGACTTGCATGGGAATGCTTTGGAACAAATTGATGGATAACGAAAGATCCAGTTTGATAGTAATTTCCCATGGTGACAAAATGACATGTAATAGTTGTGGTCGATGTTCGAGCTCACGGGGGCAGAGTAGCAGGATGAGAAACATGGGGTCAGTTGGATGTGAAACTGCTGGTCACAATAAGAGAACTTTAGTGCAATAGGTGATGCTCCAATCGATCATGGACATGCTAGAATCTCACGATAGGGCCCAGAGGGAATAACAAGAGGCAGTTATGGCCAATTTAGAGCAAATCCATTACTTTCAATGCCATGTCCATGAACGAATTGTGGTTGTATGGCGTGGCAAAAATCTACTGACAGAGAAGCTAGAGAAGCTGGAAACTTGGCTTGCTCACTTTGAGCAACATGTCCACTATCTATACCACCCACCTCATCCTCCTCCACGAATGACGCCAGACAACCCTACTTCTATCCCTTCTAATTACTGATTATGGTAACTGGTGTCTTTCTAGTTCTTTTTGTTTTTTGGTGTGTAAGGCCTATAAATTTGTGGAACTCTCAATTGGGTATTTTTGTTTTTGTATGTATCATGGTAATAATATTGGTTAACAAACATGGCTGGGGTGAGGTCACATGCATTTTGACATATCTATACATACCTTTTGAGTAATGAAAAAATTTGACTTACATATTTTTTTTTAATATGATTTATATATTTTGAATGTATAGCAAAAGAATTTTTATTTTTTAAATTTCATTTATATACTTGTATTTTATAATAAAAATGTATGACTTGCTAAGATGTGAGAGTTATACATAACAATACCTATTATTTTATGTTCTTATACAATGTTTTGTAACTCTAATATATAGTATAGTATTGTTTGTCATTTCATTTTGAACTTTATTTATATATTTTTGTATTTACAATAAAATTAGTCTACATTTTAAGATACATTTTGGAATATTTGTGAGTTCTCTCTCTCTCTCTCTCTCTCTCTCTCTCTCTCTATATATATATATATATATATATATATAGAGTAAGCTTGGCAGGATTACTTCTTCATCATGTCCAATATATCATCGCGATTGGGGCGGGGAATTGAACTGATGACTTCATATCAAGGAGTGCCTTAACATAGCATCCAATCACCGTCTATCCAAGACCCCATGGACAATATTTATATTTTAAACACACACACACACACACACACACACACACACACATATTATTTTTAAAAGTTTTGTTATAATAATATATATTATGAACTATGTGAGTTTTTTTTAACAATGATTACTAAAAATATTTTTATATTTTTTATATAATATTTTTTTTGAAGTGAATTATGTGGACTCAAAAATAAGAGATTACATTAGAACTTGCCATAATTCATATCGATCTTTTGCATGGGAGACTAGACCATAACCAAAATTTTACCCTCTAAAGGGACATAAGAGACAAGAAAATACTAATATAACTACACCCAAACAAACCTATGCTAGGATATTGACCTATTTGGCCATAATTAAAATCAACTACAAAAATAAAAACATAAACACGATCCATCACATAATTGGGAAAGTGGTTCAGAATTTGAGCTTGCTACTGGGATATGGGATATTAGGTTTGTCGAGTGTCTTGCAGCTACTGAAGGTATGCTGAGATGTTGTTCAATCTTGCCAACATGTGATCTATTATATCCAACCTATAATCATAGTGTTTCATATGTCCATGCATATGATCCAAAGTTTATAGGAGGTCCCTCCAAGACTCTCGACTATCCAATAACGTGCATCCCAAGAGGAACTTCATTTTCCAGTACAAATCCATTGTTTGCATATACTGATTAACTTTACCTCGTGTATGCCTCATGTTTGAGATCCATCCTGTCAATCTTCCATCACTTTGGAATTAGAGAGGGAAGTTATTTGGGAGGAAGCTTCCCTTTCCGACCGGGTCAATTATTCCTGCACATGCAAAGGAATCTTCTCCCTATACCTTGGTGCAAATCCTACTACTTTCTTATGTAAATGGGTTTTTTCTCTACAGGCTCTCTCTCGACCTCTTCCTCTGTGAAATATGAAAACAACCCCTGGGGCTTGGATTAAAAGATATGAGTTTCTCTGTGTAGTTACATTTTCTTTGGATAGTGGGGCACACTATATAGTAGGGAAACTTTCAAATGACATTGTTTTCCAACTTTTCTCTTCCAATTTCCTAATACCAATTAAACTCTGGTTCACTTCGCCACCAACTCTACACTCGTGAATTCAGGTCTAGACCCAGAGAAAGGAAATAAATCCACCACCCAACTCACACAGATACAAGAGGACTGAGACATCCTCTCCTCTCAACCCACACCACATAAATTTATTCAATATAACAATGATTCCTCGGGTAGTCCCACAACAATATGCACCACTTTCCAACCAACATGTGCACCAACCATGCCCAAATATTCTCGGACTTGATGAGGTTATCCAAACTAGAAAAATCACACTAGTATAATAATAACGTATACACCAGAAACAACAGAGAAGAAAAAACCAAGACCATTCCCAAAGCGCCTACTCCCCATCGGGTAAATTCTAGACCATTGCCCCTTTAGGCTCCACACCATACTCCACTTCCAACTCGATAGTGGAGAAATAGTAAGGGTAAAGAGAAACACATACACAAACAATATAAAAAACCACACAACATACAATATATTTTCCATAACCTCTTTTAATTTAGACAGACATAACACATACCTAGAAGAAAGGTGCCATGCATAGTTATAGTTGTTACCTGGACAAGTAGCCGAAACTTTACTCCTTAGTTGCTTGATCCCGTTAGAAAAAAATAGAATGAATTTCACCTTCTATGACTGTAGATTTTGTAACCTACTCTCCAAGCCCGTAAGCACCCATCTGCCAATGTGGAGAGGTCCAATAATTATCAGCTCCCGTGAAACCACTAGACAATTCTCCGATAATTTTTTAATTATTCATATTATCTATTTTTGTATGTTTAGTAGTCAAGAATAATTATCCTAGAATGAAAGATTATTATTCTTATTTCTAAAAGAAGAGATGAAATCCATCTAATTATAATATTGTTATGATTAACTCTCTTTTAGCTAAGTTGCATGAACTTATTATGAAAAAGAAGATTTGTGTATGTCTAGAAAGCCACATAATAAGAGTTAAAGGCCAAACAAAATTTATAATTTAGCATTCAAATATGGAGCACCATGTTACACTTAGGATTCTTCTAGATAAGTGTTGCAATAATAAAACATATATCCTTTGTTGCTTCATTGACTTTAGAAAAGAATTTTACATAACACTCAGAACTAACCTCCATGATATATTATTAGAGAGATTTATTTCTAGTTATATTTGATGTGATTAGGTTGTATAAAAGTATCAATGAAAGGTTTAGGAATATTGAGGGTTGGTTCGAAAAAATTAATTGTGATATAGGAGTTGGGCAAGGTCGTCCCTTGTCTGTGCCATTTTTTAGCAAATACATTAACAATATAGAGGGTTTCTCGGAAGAAGTGGGATGTTTAATCACATCATCTCTAGGGAGAGTAGTTGGCATCCTTCAATTTTATGTTAGTGAGATTGTTCTTATAGCAAGAGTCCCTATGATCTCAATAAATAACTCCTCAAGGATATTTTTCCTAGTATGTGAATGATTTTTAACACTTAAAAAAAAAATGTTACGTTTATCAAATCCAAAAATATCATTTGCACCAATTTGATGTATCACAACGACTTGGAGGAAGTGAGTTCATGCAAATAACTTGGAATCGATCTTAAACAAAAAACAATTGGAAATATAACATTGAGATAATGACAAATAAATGGTAGAAAGTTTATTATAAAATTAAAACAATTATGAATCAATAGACTCTTTGCTATAGGATAAGGAGCAACGCCTCTTTGAGGCACTTATCACTAATGTTATCCTGTATATATGTGGAATTTGGGGTTGCAAATTATCTAAACAATTTTGGAGAAATATAGAGAAAATCCAGAACTATTTTATGGGTATTGAGGAAGAGGTCACTCTATAGAATAATGATATTATTAAAAATATTATTAATCTAAATTTAAGAACAAATTATGGTGTAATAAAGAATTACAATATAAGATACATTTTTGGCCTAATTAAAGCTCTTGGTTTTATCTTAATCTAGTTTGAATTATGGATCTAATTTAAACCTTCACTTACTTGGATTTTCTTTATGTGACTTCAACCTTGGTGGTTCATCAGGTTTCTACTTTGTTGTCCATGGTTTATGAGTTTTCTGTGGTTCTATCTCTAGTTATGATTTTTGGGGCTTAATTTTTTGTTGGTTGGTGGCATGAGTCCATGCGATTTGGGTCATGTTGATTAGAATGGCACATACTCTTTAGATTCTAGTTCATGTGGCCTAGTTTGGTTTGGTTGGTTTTAGTTGTGTTATGTGATCTTTATAGTCTAGTAGTTTTTTCATGCTTTAGAAGAGATAGGGTGGTGGTGGCTTGATGGTCACGATGAGAATTAGGTGGCATTAATTAGGGGGGTGGGTGGGAGGAGACTTTTGACTTCACGAGAGATAAGTGCAAGGAGGGAGCTGGAGGAAAAAATATTTGGTTTTTGAATTTTTTGTATGAGAAATAATTTTGTCATGGAAAAGTGGCGTAAAGGAGGGTTAATGGAAGGAAAAAGGGAGTTTTAGATAGGGAGGTGAATTTTGAGGGGAATTAGGAGGGTGTTATCTCTAATAATTTGAACACATTACGGTAATAGTTTGGACATGGGATTAGAAGGAAAGGGAACCTGTGGAGATTCCATGCACTAGGAAGTTGGATAGGTGGTTCATAGTTGGAAGGATGGCATATTCAATTGGGTGGTCCTAGGAGGAACACCACAACCAAGCCTAAAATCCACCTACACACCTATCCATGAGTATAAAATCCCAAAAATTTCTTCCTACTTTCAAAAAATGGGGATAAAAATAAAACCCTGGGTTAGAATAGAGACATTGTGAAAGTAGGTCATAAGAATTATAAGGAAAATAGGCAACTATATTTCTAGAAGAAAAACATTTAATAAACAACTATCCAAATGTATAAGCATGAAGAAGCAACAAAAAAAACCCATTAAAGACTTGATAATAATTAGAATTAAGAAAAAAAATATGACTAATACTCATGAGATGGAATTTCCTTAGCAGTGACTAAGTACTCCTATACCATAGGCCTACCCAAAACCTATGAAAAATGGTGTATGTGTGTGATGGTTTCTACTTAACCCAAAAGATTCACATACAAATGTGAGAAACATAAGTAAATAAGGACGATAATTAAATAAACTTCATCATGGAAGGTGATTATCCAATAAATGTGGTGATTGAATTCCTGTAAATCTCACCTCTACGAATCCTCTCACATGTGACTTGCACATATAAAACAACAAACCTATGATTCTATGTTCCAGTAAACCGAAGTTAGCATTATCATTATGAAAACCCAAATATAAACATAAATAATATCAATGAAAATTTTGTTGTTATGGAGGAAAGTAGATGCTTTCATTATACCAATGGTGTTTACAATAGTTTCTCCCTTTGTAGTCCTTAATATTGGCTCTTCCTATCACCATAGCTCACTATCAAGGCACACAATATTCTACAGGTTATTGCAAGGAGTAGTCAAGTCCCCATTCATAAAACATTTAGTTACATAAAATTTTCTCCTTTTGTTCCAAGGAAAGATTTTCTTATATAAAATTATTTGGAGGAGTGATCATATGTGTCTAGACACTTTTTCGACCATGTTTGTTATGGTATTTTCATCCTTATATTCTAGAATTGATCAGTTTGGACCTTTTTTTCCCTTATCCATCTGCTCTGCTAGCCTTAGCTGGTTCAACTCTCTTTTTTTGTGTAACTAGAGCATTGAAACTCTCCCTAGAAATCCAACAAGAGCGTTGAAACTATCTTTGCTAGTTTTATAGGGGTGTTGAAGAGGAAAAACATTAGTTTTGATGGGTTTTCATGGACTTCTTCCTGCATTCCAGCCTCCATTTTGATTCCTCTCCCTAGTAGAACTAAGGGTGTGTCACTTTGATCTATAATAAACCTTTATGGTGACATTTTGAGTTGTAACAAATGCCCCTTAATGTATGAGGTCTTAAGATAAATTGACAGTCAAAATACATTACAATAATTTCAATTTGTGCAACAGGTTGACATAGCGAGAGACGTGGAACTTGAAATGGGATACAAAATCATAGTTAGATACATATAGTATAATTCCCCAAGGTATGCATACCCATACTCAGTATTGAAATAATAGATCATGGCCTCCCACACAACATATTGTAGACTAATGTCATCAAGGACTGGTCATGATGTAATGTAGATAATTGTCATAATACATATCAGTAGGTATATGTACACCAATTTGAGTTACCATATGATGACCCTCAAACTACATAATACATTCTCCAACATAGCTTGGGAGAGGAAATGTGCTTGAGTGATGTAGCCCCATGCCCCAAGGTCTTAGACTCATCTTTATGGTATGACTCAACTACATCTTAATGAATGAGCTAATGTCGAGCATTCAAGGAGAACATCTAATTACCAGGTGATAAGAGATCTCGTTGACAGATGCAAGGGAGACCACCAATACGATGGATACCACAGATATTACATACCATAACTTCATTGCAAAACTAGTATAATATTTCAAGCTCTCCAAAACCGTAGATAAGGAAACCATGCAAACACTACAGACCACCAAATATCTCCAACAAGTAAGAATCAACGTTGGCAAGTCCTCCTTGGCTTAAATAAAAAGCTCATATCAGAAAATCTATTGATCCAGGTGGATATTGGTGGCCACCTAGCCTATTGCACTTGGTCTCCCACCATTTTTTCTTTTAGTTTTTTAGTTTCCTTAATTGTAATAAAGTTTACTATTTTTGGCAGTTTATTGGGTCTTGGACTTCTAGAGCCGTTTTGAGGCCCTAAAGGACGTTTTTTGGGAAAAATAGGACCAACATTATTATTTAATTGTTGTTGGCCACTCGAAAGTTGTAGTCCTTAGATATATATTTTTAACAAGGTATTGTGTGCGTCAAACGAAGATCATATGCAAAAGTTACGTCCCCGGGAAGTTGATGTACCAATTTACCAAACAGGGCCCATAGTTTTGGCACTTCATCTCCTAGGTTTAGGTTTTTTGATGTTTAGGGTTTTCCATTGTTTCTAAATAATAAATAGGCCTTTGAGCCTCATTGTAAAACAAGTTAGAGGCACATAGTCGCCACATCTCTTCTTAAAGATAAACTACCATCGCCCGGGCTTGTGTATTTCCATTATGTATGTAAGCATATTTCAGTTCTTTGATATTAATGAAATGAAGTTATATTTCTGCTGCATCTTCGTGTCCATGTTTATATTGGTATCTTGTTGCATTCCTACATAAATTTAGATCAGTGGTATAAGAATGAGTTTTCTCTTTCTCTGTTTTTCTTTGCATGTCCCCAACACGGTTAGAATAAAAGGAGTCAGGGCTCGATTTGGTCAAACCCTTGCAAGATCAACCTTGCAAGCCCTGACAAACTCCCATGGTAGATGAAAATAAAGATGAGGGAGCAGGAGATACTATAAAAATATTGCTCGAGTAGGCCCTCGAGAAACATAGGAGCATGATGATGGACAACTTTGCCCAAATCCTTCGGTGGATGCCCACAGGCGAAACATATCCATCCGGCAACAACTCTCGAGGCACCATTCCCTTTAAGGTACAAATCAAGTTTGAAATTCCCACATTTGAAGGCCATATAGATGTAGATGTCGTAGAAAAATGGTTAACTCCATTGGAATTATATTTTTCTATTCATGATTTTACCAATAGGGAAAATATTACTTTTGCACTCTTGAAAGCCACCCCCCACGTCAATGACTGGTAGGAAACCTACTATGAGAAAAAAGACGAGGGAGAACCCACACTATTCTCAGTTGCACCCACTTGGAATTATTTCTGAGATGCCATCAAGGAACAATACTACATTTTCGGTAGTTATAATGGACTACATTGCGGCAAAAGAGGGATCAAGATGTGCATGCGATGACAAATATATTCCAATACCCTGCACACAAAGCTGGGTATAAAATATTATGAGAAACATTTGGTTCTCGAGTACTGCAATTTTTTGAATAAATACATTCAAGAGGAAATGTAGTTCCTGGACATATTCTCGCTTGGTGCAACATACTGATATGCTGCCAAAATTGAGCATAAATTCAAGAAAAAGAAGCGAGATTTCAGATTTGTGAACCCAAAGCAGAAGAAAGGCACCCGCAAACCACAAAGAAAATGACAGAGCTCGACCAAGACCCCCTAGGGAAAATCCTCGAAGCCATAAGCCAAGGGTGACGGGAAGGAAAAGAAGGACATCGACAAGTGGTGTGAGTTCAATAAAAGCCCCGCTCACGACATGAATGAATGTCGCGCAAAGCAGGCACTAGTAGCCAAGCTGAGAGACTCAGAGAAGAATGCATGTTTTAATTTTGAGCTCAAACTCGACAAGGGAACTGACAAGGGTAAGTAGGTAATTTTGTGGTAGTAGCCACCATCAATCTCCAAAAGGTGGAACCCAAATATCCAAAGAAGAGGGAGCACCTCTTGCACTCACAGATGTGGGTGAAGGGATTTACGTTACAATTCATTGTCGACAACGGGAGCCAAAAGAACCTCATTTCATAATATTTCGTGAAGCGGTTGGGTCTACTGACCACACCACACCCCCAATTGTACACCATCGAGTAGCTTCACCAAGGACGAGATCTCCACATCAACCAACAGTGTCGCCTTCCCTTTAGCATCAAGCCCTTCACAGATGAGGTATTGTGTGATATAGCTACTCTTGAAGTTTATGATGTATTATTAGGCCAACCATACTTGTGGAGGCGTCATGCCATGTATGATTCTAGGCCTCTCACTGCTATTATTTATTTGGGTAATATTCTATATGGGATATCGGAGGTAGCCCTGCCTACCGATATCTCTTTGATCTCTGCTAGGAAATGCAATAAGAACATTTTCCAAACAAAGAAATTTGTTTTCTTTCTGATTCACTCTCAAAGTAAGGGGATTATTGTAGCCACATCCATGGTCCCTGGGAAGGGTTTCTCCACACAACAGAAGTAGGTGGATACGGCCGTGGAAGAATACATGGACATATTCTCCTCACCCGGAGGGTACCCTTGCACTGTCAGGTCAAGCATTTGATCGATCTAATTCTTGGGGAACCTCTACACAACGGGCCGATATATCACCGCTCGATTTTGGAAAATGAAGAGATAAAGCGGAAAATCCAAGAGTTTCTGCAAAAAGGGCACATCTAACCAAGTTCCTCGCCTTGTGGGAGCCCAATGGTACTTGTGCAGAAGCAGGATGGGACCTGGAGGCTTTGCATTGATTATCAAGCACAAAAAAAATCACTCTCAGGAACATTTATCCAATACCATGGATTGATGACCTTCTGGACCAACTCAAGGGGGCCAAATATTTAATCAAGATCGATCTGAAGTTTGGCTATCACTAGGTTTTGATAGAGCCCACAGATATATGGAAGACCACCTTCAAATCCAAGGAAGGCCTTTTTGAATGGTTGGTTATGCCCTTCAGGTTGAAAAATTCCCCTACTACTTTTATGAGGCTAATGGATAACATCTTGAGTCCCTTCACCAAATCATTTGTGGTTGTTTATCTAGACAACATCCTCATCTTCAACAAGAGTTGGGAAGAACACTTGCAACATATTCGACAGGTCCTTCAAACCCTTCAGAAACAAAAACTGTGTTTCAACTTGAAGAAATGCACCTTTGGCATGAGCCTGGTCCAATATCTAGGTTACATCATAGATGAGTGTGGCGTGCATGTGGATCTAACTAATATCTAAGTCATTCGGGATTGGCTAGCCCCAATCACTCTAATAGAGTTCCGCAACTTTTTGGGCCTTGCAATATTTTATCGGCGGTTCGTGTTGGGATTCTCCCATACCACTTGGCCTTTGAGTCAGATTACTAAGGGCGGGGCGGAAGAAAAGTTTTCTTGGTCTGAATCCCAAAGAAGGCATTCATTGAGTTGAAGCACTACCTCTAATCTACACCGATACTCACACTGCCAGACCTACAACGCAACCATTTGAAATTGAGATAGACGCCTCCAAACTATGCTATTGGTGTAGTCCTTACCCAACATGGGCATCGAGTATCCTATCATAGGGAGACACTTTCTGATACAATTCAGAAGTACCCCACCTATGATAAAGTGATTTATTCCATCGTGCAGGCTTGCTAGCAATGGAATCATTACATTCTGGGGAAGGAGACGGTCATCCACACCGATTTTCGACCTCTTTAGTTTATACAGACACAAGGAAATTTGCAGAACTATCGACCTCAAAAGTGGTCTACATATCTGTAGCAATTCCACTTGAAAATTAAATAAAAAAGGGCAGCACCAATCATGTTGCAAACTACCTCAGTTAGCTCCCAGTTGCAACACTAACTATTGTTCTCAACTCTTGTGGCCACGAGACCTATGGATGGCCGCAACTATAAAAAAATGATCCAGAGTTCTCCTCCACATACCAGATGCTAGTAGATGGAAATCAAGTTCCTGATTTCCACCTCGAGGAGACATTATTATGCTACTTGGGCCATTTTTGTGTTCCTTCAAGCGAGTGTTCGAAGCTGATTTTGGAGGCGCACTACAGTCTGTTTGCAGAACACTTTGGTGTGGAGAAAACTGTGGCGGCACTACAAAAGTAATTTTATTGGCCAAACTATGACTGGATGTTTGGAAATATATCATATCTTGTACTACCCGCGCCTTCGCCAAGCCAAACATAAAGAAGCAAGGCCTATACACTCCTTTGCCTACTCCCAGGCAGCCTTGGGAATCCATCTCCATGGACTATTTGTCTGAACTCACTTCTACCAAGCATGGGAATGACTGTGTATATGTGGTCGTGGAAATTTTTTCTAAGATGGCTATATTGGCAGCTTGCAAGAAGAGCATCACGATAGAGGACAATGCCAAAATATTCTTTGAACGAGTATGGGTACATTTTGGGATCCCACAGACAATTATATCAGATTGGGATAGTAGGTTCCTGAGCACATTCTGGTCAAGCCTTTGGACACTATTGGACACCAAGTTCACTAAGTCGACTACATTTCATCCCCAAATTGATGGCTAGACAGAGGTCGTCAACAGGATGATAGTGCACATACTCCACATGTACAACTCCAAGCATCCACGAACTTGGGTTGAGAGCCTCCCCTATGTGCAACACCGTTATAATAGAGCTCTCCATATCTCAACCGATCGCAATCCTTTTCAAGTGGGTCTAGGATTTCAACAATTATTTTTTAATGATGTTTCCATATCTCATGCGGCTACATAGACATAATCCAAACATGTATTGTATGAGGCTGATAAAGCAACCATATTTATTGAACGTATCCAGCACAACTGCCAGCAGTTTCACAATATCCTAGAGAAGTCCAGTGCCTAGTACAAGAAACGATAAGATCAACATCGTGTGCCAAACATGTTTTAGGTAGGTGATAAAGTTTGGTTGCCTTTGCAGAAAGAAAGCCTAACCAGAGCTCATTGTAAGCTCAGACCACTCTGGTATGGGCCTTACACCATTTTCAAGGCAGTGAGAGACAATTATTTTGAGCTTAGCATTCCCCCATTCCTTGGCCTGCACCTAATGTTAATGTGGACCACCTTCGACCATACTTTCCACCATTACTAGACACATCAGACATTCCAGAACAACTCACACTAATAGAATTAAACCCCGACTACATGGAACATGAAAAAAATGATCGGATCATGGACATGCAAATCAAGAACACTTGCCAGCAGAAGATCCAACTGTATTGGGTTTTCAAAGCTAGCCAACTCCTACACCAAGGAAAGTGGCTCACCATGGACCAAGTTCAACAGAAGTTTCCTCATCTCATGGAGGAGCTCAACGCAATGGGGACCATTGCTTCCCAATGGGGGAGGACTAATCTAGTTGGATATTGGTGGCAACCTTCCTATTCCACTTGGATCCCCACCATTTTTTCTTTCTTTTTTTTCAGTTTCTTTAATTGTAGCACATTTTACTATTTTAGGCAGTTTTTCGGGTCTTGAACTTCTAGAGCCGTTTTGAGGCCCTAAACGATGGTTTTTTGGGAAAACTGGGGCAAACATGGGTCCTTAACCAATGTTTTCCAATCTGAATTTGTAGTCATCAGATAGATATTTCTAATGAGGTATTGTGTGCGTCAAATGAAGATCATATGCCAAAGTTACGTCCCTGTGAAGTTGATGTACCAATTTACACAAACAAGATCCAATGTTTTGGCACTTCATATCCTAGGGTTAGGTTTTTGAATGTTTAGGGTTTTCCATTTTTTTTAATAATAAATAGGCCTTTGAAACTCATTGTAACACAGTTCAGAGGCTTTTAGCCACCACATCTCTTCTAAGAGATCACTTCAAATGCCCGAGCTACTTTATTTGCATTATGTATGTAAACATATTTCAGTCTTTGATATTAATGAAATGAAGTTATATTTCTACTACATCTGTATGTCCAGGTTTATATTGGTATTCTGTTGCATTCCTGCATAAATTCAGATCAATGGTATAAGAGTGGGTGTGCTCTTTCTTTCTATTTTTCTCTGCATGTCCCAAATGAGGTCAGGGTATAAGGAGTTAGGGCTCGATCTGGTTGAATCCTTGCAAGATCAGTCTCGCAAACCCCAACGACCTCCCATGGTAGACAAAAACAACGACAAGGGAGCAGGAGGCCCTCGAGAGATAGAGGAACACGATGATGGACAAGTTTTCCTAGATCCTTCGGCAGATGCCCATAGGCGACGCATCTCCATCCGACAACCACTTTGGAGGCACCACTCCCTTTAAGTATAAGTCAAATTTGACATTCCCACATTTGAAGGCCACATAGATGTAGATTTCGTAGACAAATGGTTAAATCTGTTGGAAGGATATTTTTCTGTTCATGATTTTTCCAATAGGGAAAATATTACTTTTCCACTCGTGAAAGCCGCCTCCCATCTCAAGGACTGGTGGGAAACTTACTGTGAGTAGAAGGATGAAGGGGAACCCTCACTATTCTCGGTCACACCCACTTCAAATTATTTCCAATATGCAATCAAGGAACAATACTACCTTGTCGGGAGCTATGAAGACAAGTACATATAATGGACTGCATTCCGCCAACAAAGGGATCAAGATGTGCATGAGCTGATTTTTTTTCCATATGTTGCGCACAAATCTTGGTATCAAATATTATGAGAAACATCTGGTTCTCAAGTACCATAGTTGTTTGCACAAATACATTCAAGAGGAAATGGAGTTCCTCGACATCTCCTCGCTCGGTGAACCATACCAATACGTTGCCACAATTGAGCATAAATTCAAGCAGAAGAAGTGACACTTCGGATCTGCGAACCCAAAGCAGAAAAAAGGAGCCCCCAAGCCACAAAGCAAAGGAAAATTCCTGATCGGGACCCCCCAGGGTAACACCTCAAAGCCTCAAGCCGACGGTGACAGGAAGGTAAAGAAGGACATCGACAAGTGGTGTGACTTCCATAAAAGCCCCACTCACAACACAAATGAATGTTGCGCAAAGCAAGCACTGGTGGCCTAGCTGAGAGACTCAGAGACAAATGCACGTTATAACTCTAATCTGGAACTCAACAAGGGTAAGCAAGTCATTCTATGATGGTAGCCACAACCAAGCTCCAAAAGGCAGAACCCGAAGATCCAAAGGAGGGGGAGCACCTCTTTCACTCATATATGTGGGTGAATGGATAGCCGTTACAATTCATTGTCGCCGTAGCGGGAGCCAAAATAACTTCATTTTAGAAGAGGTCACAAAGCGGTTGGGCCTACCGACCACACCACATCCACAACGTACACCATAGGGTGGCTTCACCAAGGATGAGATCTTCGCATCAGCCAGCAGTTCCACCTTCCCTGTAGCATCAAGCCCTTCACAGATGAGGTATTGTGTGTGATCCATGTGGCTCTAGAGACACACACAGGACAAATAGGGCTGATGAAAGCTAAAAACTAAAAGTGTTCGGGTTTCTCTTGAACGAGGTTCAAGTTGAAGAGTTTTTCGCCCTAATCGCAACAGTGTGAATGACGCATCAATCCGAGCTCGTATAAAAAAGTTAGAGCAGTTTGAAGTTTTGTTAAGGAAAGGTAAGTGGGGCCCACAACATGCCACATGGCATCCCAGTAAGCACGTGGGACCCACATGAAAATCCCCTCAATTGTTGACACATGGCACTCCTCCATTGGCCCCTTTCCCCTGCAAAAAAGACAAAACAAAATGATATTTAATTTCCCACATAAAAACAAAAACATCATTAAAATAAATAAATATATATTAAATATTGTTATTAAAAAATCAAAATCAATTTAAATATGGTAAATTGTTATGTAACAAAAATCATATTAAATATGATTAAATTCCATATTAATCAAAACCTCCATTTTTGTTTTTGGGAGTCGTTACAATATGGAGATACGAATTCCATATATTATATAGTTTGAAAAAACTATATTAAAACTAAAATTGGATTTAAAAAAAATATTTGGACTCAATGGGATTTGAACTCAAAACCTCCCAACGACATCTATCTTAATGTGGTTATGCCAAAAAATGTGCCAACCTCACACTTTGTCTTATTCATTCTCACACTTTATTATAAAATGCCATTCAAATGGTTCAAGGAAACCATGGAGAATGATGGAGAATACATGAGAGAAGAGGGCACAGGGAGGCCAATGGAGCCGTGAGAAAATAGAAGGCATGTCAGACGACATATGGACACGTAGTTCGAGGTAGGATGGTGCACGTAGTTCGGGGGAATATTTTGATTCCAAGGAGGTAAAATTTTCTTGTGTCAGAATGTATTCAAATTTATATGCATTTTAACCATAGTTTCACAGGGAGCGTGATGGTGCGCCTAGATTTTCCATTTCAGAAGCGGTTTTGTAGATTCCATGTGGAGGAGAATATTCAGGAATCTTGAGAGAATCTTTCAGATTCCTTGGAGGCACAAATTCGTTGGTGTCAAAATGAGGTCAACTTTATACTCATTCTTCTCGATATTTCACAAGGATCTCAATGGTGAGATCAGATTCCTGTTTTGAGTTGTATATTTCCAGATTCCTTGTGGAGCATCATCTTTGAGGAATCTAAAAGATTCCCTAAGGCCCAGATTTTCAATTTGTCAGAATTCAACAAATTGATAGTCAATCCTACACCTCTCGGCGACACGAGTTCAGTGGTACAGTCAGATTTTCCAACTGGGCCTTATATTTTTTGGCCACTTTTAAAAGTGGAGTTGCAGGTGTCAGCATTCAATGTGTGAGCAGTCATTTTTAGGATATTTGATGCTACGAGATTGATGGTACAACCAAATCCAACAATTTATCATCCTTTTCTTCGGATAGCTCTTGGATGTGAGGTATATGTAGTGTGATTGTGTACTTATTTTTTCCATGAGATGCACTATGCTGTATGGATCCCTGTTGATGTTTGATGTGGGATCTTGTTTTGTTCTTGATGTGAGATGTAATTTCTATCATGGATTTGTATTATGTTGAGATCCCTTTGCTGCCATGTTGGCAAGATGCTCATTTTCACATGTACGTTTTTTTAAGATCCCTTTGTTGCGATGTTGGCGGGATACTCATAGTCATTATGTGTGAGTTATTGTCATACTGATAGGAGTCCTTTTTGTGAATGAGAGTTCCTATAGTGGAACATCTCGTGGAGAGTTCCAACCACTCCTGCGTGAGGTAATTTTCCTTGTACGATAGAGAAAACACCATCCATGTACATCATCACTCTTTCGAGCACTTAATGCAACGACCTACACCATCTTGACACTGAGGCTCAAAGACGTAGTCCCTCCTAAACGAACTCCGTTATCAATATCGTATGTTGATAATGCTTGTTATGTTCCTCTTCTTTACAACATGCATATGTTCATTTATGTTCATTAACACATTGATTAAATGCAATTCTAACACATCGACTGAAGTAAAAGGTCTTGGTTTAAAGGGTATTGGAAATTTACCCGGATCAGTGTGATATAGCAACTCTTGAAGTTTCTGATGTATTATTAGGTCAACCATAATTGTGGAAATGTGATCCCATGTATGAGTCTAGGCCTTGCATTGTTTTATTTATTTCGGTAATAAGTTATATAGGATACCAGAGGTAGCCCCGCATACCGACATCTCTTTGATCTCTGCTAAGTAATGCAGTAAGATCATCCCCCAAAACAGAATTTTTTTTTCGTTATTATTCGCTCTCAAAGTAAGGGGAATATTTTAGCCACATCCATGGCCCCTGGGAAGGGTTCTTCCACTCAGTAGAAGCAGGTGGATACAGTCTTGGAAGAATACAAGGACATCTTCTTCTCATCCGTAGGGGTACCCTTGCACTATCAGGTCAAGCATTCAATTTATTTGAATCCCGGGGTACCTATACCCAATGGGCCGATATATCGCTGCTCCATTCTTGAAAATGAAGAGATCAAGAAGAAAATCTAGGAGTTGTTGCAAAAAGGGCACATCCAACCAAGTTCCTCGCCTTGTGGGAGCCTGATTGTACTTGTATAGAAGAAGGATGGGACCTAGAGGCTTTGCATTGATTGTCGGGCACTAAAAAATATCACTGTCAGGAACAGGTATCCAATCCCACAGATTGATGACCTTCTAGACGAAATCAAGGGGGCAAGTATTTCAGAAAGATTTAGTACTCACACTGGAAGACTGGAGCAGCCATTTGAAATGTAAGCACATGCCTACGACTATGCTATTGGTGTGGTCATCACCCAACATGGGCATCCAGTGGCCTATAATAGTGATACAATTTCTGATACAATTCAGAAGTACCCCACCTATGATAAAGAGATGTATTCCATCGTGCAAGCTTGCTGGCAATAATAGCATTACATTCTAGGGAAGGAGACGGTCATTCACACTGATCACTGACCTCCTCAGTTTATACAAACACAAGGAAAGTTGCAGAATGATCACTATCATAAGTGGTCTACATATCTGAAACAATTCCACTTGAACATTAAATGCTAAAAGGGTAGCACCAATCATGTTGCAGACTGCCTCATCCAACCCCCAGTTGCAGCATTGGCTATTGTTCTCAACTCTTGTTTCCACGAGACCTATGGATGTATGAAACTATACAAAAATGATCCAGAGTTCTCCTCTACATACTAGATGCTAGTAAATGGAAAGAAAGTTCCTGATTTATACCTCGAGGACGAAATATTATGCTACCAGGGCCACCTTGGTGTTCCTTCAAGCGAGGGTGCCAAGCGGATTTGGGAGGTTCCCTACAGTCGGGTCACATGACACTTTGGTGTGGAGAAAACTATGGTGTTACTAAAAAATTACTTTTATTGGCCAATACTTCGACTGGCTGTTGGGAAATATATCAGATCCTACATTTCTTGTGCCATCGCCAATCCAACCATCAGGAAGCAAGGACTGCACACTCCTCTACCTAGTCCCATCTAGCCTTGGGAATATATCTCCATGGACTATATGTTTGGTCTTCCTTCTACCAAGCATGGGATCAACTGTGTATATGTGGTCATGGAAAAATTTTCTAAGAAGGCTATATTGGCGGTGTGCAAGAAGAGCATCATGGCAGAGGACATTGCCAAACTCTTCTTTGAACGAGTATGGGTACATTTTTGGATCTCACAGACAATTTTATGACATTGGAATAATAGGTCCCTGAGAATATTCTAGTCAAGCCTCTAGACACTATTGGACAACGAGCTCACCAAGTGGACTGCATTCCATCCCCATACTAACGACCATTCAAAGGTCATCACAGGATGATGGTGCACATACTCCACATTTAAAACTCCAAGAATCCACGAAATTGGGATGAGCTCCTCCCCTATGTGTAACAAAATTATAATAGATCTCTCCATAGCTTAACTGGTCACAGTCCCTTTCAAGTGGGTTTAGGATTTAAACTATTGTGTCTGATTAATGTTGCTACACCTCATGCGACTACACATATATAATCCACAGATGCACTTTTTGAGGCTGATAAAGAAACCATATTTGTTGAACGTATCCAGGACATCCACCAGTAGGTTCACGACATCTTGGATAAGTCTAATGCCAAGTACAAGTAGCGACATGATAAACATCGGGTGCCACACAAGTTTCAAGTGGGCTACAAAGTTTGGTTGCATTTGTAGAAAGAACTCCTAACCTGAGATCATCGGAAGCTCAGACCACTTTGGTATGGGCCTTACACCAATATCAATGTTGTCGGAGACAATAATTTTGAGCTCAAAATTCCCCCATTCCTTGGCCTGCACCTAGTGTTCAATGTGGACCACCTTCGGCCATACTTGCCACCATTACTGGACACAACAGACATTGCAGAACAACTCACACCAACAGAGCTAAACCCCGACTGCACGGAGCAAGAAAAAATTGAACAGATCATGGAAAAACAGATCAAGAACACTCACCAGCTAAAGATCCAACTGTATCGGGTTGTCAAAGTTGGCCAACTCCTACACCAAGGCAAGTGGCTCACTAGGGACCAAGTTCTAAAAAAATTTCCTCATGTCATGGAGGAAATTAATGCAATGGGGACCATTGCTTCCTAAGGGGGGAGGAATGATCCAGGTAGATATTGGTGGAAAACCGTATATTCCACTTGGATCCTCACCATTGTTTTTTCTTTTCTTTTCAGTTTCCTTAATTGTAGCATAATTTACTATTTTAGGCAGTTTTTCGGGTCTTGAACTTCTGGAGCAGTTTTTAGGCCCTAAACGACATTTTTTTGGGAAAATCGGGGCCAACATGGAATAGTGACTGATGTTGACCACTCTAAAGTTGTATTCCTTGGATATATATTTATAACGAGGTATTGTGTGCATCAAATGAAGATCGAATGCCAAAGTTACGTCCCCGAGAAGTTGATGTACTAATTTACCCAAACAGGGCCCATAGTTTTGGCGCTTCATCTCCCAAGGTTAGGTTTTTAAATTTTTAGGGTTTTACATTGTTTCTCAATAATAAATAGGCCTTTGAGCCTCATTGTAACACAATTTAGAGGCATGTATCCGCCACATATCTTCTCTAAGATAAGCTAACATCGCCCGAGTTAGTTTATTTTCGTTCTGTATATAAGAATATTTCAGTCTTTCATATTAAATAAATGAAGTAATATTTTTGCTAAATCTCTATCCATGTTTATATTAGTATTTTCTTGTGTTCCTACATAAATTCAGATCAGTGGTATCAGAGCGGGTTTTCTCTTTCTCTGTTTTTATTTGTATGTCCCCAACGAGGTCAGGGTATAAGGAGTTAGGGCTCGATCTGGTTGAACCCTTGCAAGATCAGCCTTGCAAACCTCGAAGCCCTCCCATGGCGGACGAAAAGAAATACAAGGGAGCAGGAGATCCTATCAAAATATTGCTCGAGGAGGCCCTCGAGAAACAAAGGAACGCGATGATCAAAAATTTTTCCCAAATCCTTCAGTGGATGCCCATAAGCGATGCATCTCCATCCGGAAACCATTGTAGAGGCACCAATCCCTTTAAGGTACACGTTAACTTTGACATTCCGACATTTAAAGGCTTGATAGATGTTATACTATAAATTACCTCCTCACCAGCTCAGAGGAGAAAGACACATGGATGGAAGAAATTGACCAAGACAGAGTCATAATGCTTTCCTGCTTCTTGTAGGGAGAGTTAGCACCTAGGTTAGCACCTTGTTTTGCATAAAGGGCCACGTTACCCATGTTCCATAAAGATTAAGGGGCGGAATCCAAGTTAACTGACTGAAATTTTTGGCTTTTTCTCAAAGAGTCAGTCCAAAAAGCTGGCAACCTGCGGTGCAAACCTCTCATTGGACATTGCTAAACCTAACTAAGAATCCAAAGAGGGAAAAGGCTAGAAAAGCATGGAAACATCATGGATTTTTACATATTCAAACTAATGGAGAATAATGGCAAGGTTTTTCCTCCCAAACTCTTATATATTGGAGGCAAGGGCTCATTGTCAAAGGTCGAAAGGTTGATTGTGCAAGGAGCGAACTTTTGTTAGTCTGAGGTTTCATTGTTGGCATAGTTCATTGAGAGCTATTTTCCCAAGAATTTTCACACTAATATATTGAAGAGAGTTAGCTTGGAGTTGAAGGACTGAGGGAGGCCTGACCAAGCCGATGGTTGTAACCCTCCTTCATTCGATATAATAGAACTTCTTGTATTTTTTCCACTTGATATCTTATGATTACATCTATTAAGTTATTTTTTTTAGATATATGTGGCCTAGAATTATATTATTTCATGTTTAATTATATGCTTATCTTTGATTTTTTATTGTGATAACACTGTGAATATTACTAGTTTCGTTGTTGGCTTGCAAGATTTGGACTTGGAGCTAGTGAGGCAAACTTCCACCACACTACCTTGAGCTCTCCAACAGATCAACACTACGCATCGAGGTAATCCTTCTCTATTTCATATTGTCAATCAAATACTTGTATAAACATGCATTTATTGTCTTTGTAAATGTTGCAACTAATCTGCTTTTCTACCTTGGGTCTCGGGCAGGCCCGAGAGGGATATTAATCCAGCTACCACCTGTGAATTTTACCCCTAAGAAGAATTGGCGACTCCACTAGGGATTAATCCTTAGTTCCCGATTTTTATTTCGAACTCTTGGTTCTCTCCTTCTATCACTTCTTGTTCTGCTCACATCTCTTTTTGACAAATTGGTGTGCTCTGCAACCATCTCAACTGCTCACAGTTCTCAGATCAGGCCTTACTTGAACCTATTTTTCTATATAACCTTTGTAACGCACCCTCTGTGTTCACCCCAGAGCGTGTAACGCTTATCCTGCATGTGAATAGTACGTTAGTCAAGCTATTAATTCACTATACTCTCTACTGAAGAGCGTTATTTAGTAAAAAAATTTCCATTTCACCTCCTGTTGTGATTTCCTTGGCTGTTAGATTACTGGCTGTCAGACTAGTTCCTGTAACTGAATCTATGTGCTTGGTTTCTTGGTCTCATACTATTTTTTCTTTTGAAAAGTTAGCCTAGCTGCATTTACTTTCTGAAAGAGAGAAAAAGAAAAAAATGTTTTTTCATTTTTAGTTTTTATGATATAGTTGATTACATTCTGTAAAATATTGGGATAAATAGTTTTTAGAGATCATTGGTATATTTATCTTTTATAGGATGAACTCCATTATTGGATGTGTGCTATTGCATGGATGTATAAATGAATTTCTCCTCGTATAGTAACTCTTTCATTGAACTGAATTGAAAATCATTTTCTGCATGGTTTATGTCAAAGTCACATATATTTCATACGTCCAGTTCCCCTCCGGAGATTTAAATGAAAGTAAACTAAAATTAAGCGCTTAATAAAATCGATCAATAACTCTTTTATGATATTACAAAAATATTAGTTCAAGCTAGGATCTTGCGATAGACAGAGTGATAAATTGCCCAAGATCGCAAAACTTGAGACTAGTGTCATTAAAGAGTGAAAATACTGTTTCACTCTTACGATCAGAACTACTCACCTCACAAAGGAGTTAAGCGCAAGAAAAAATTGGTGTGTGTGAGAAGGTAGCCCCCCTTCGATTGCATATCCAATGGGAATTATGTGTATTGATGTTCCCCTTGGGGATGTCAAAACTGGATATTCAAACAGGGTGTTGTCTACGACTGTGAGCCCCTTGGTAGTGTATGTGATTTGAGGTATCCATAGTGGCCATAATTTAGGGATGAACACAAGGTGACTGGGGCGGCCTACCCTGGCACCTGACACAAGTGAACTTACTATTTCTTCTATTTTTGGGAGGGTTATCGTCTTCATGAGAGTACTTGATCCCATTGTCCGAGGTTCGAGTGAAGCTCAAGAGTAACCGTAACTGTACATATGACCAACTCTCTATGTTTTCTATTGTGATACTGAGTTTCATCTCTAGTGAATGGTAGTTCTCAGACATGGTCTTTCCCCTCTAACTGCTTGTTGATTGAATTTTAGAGTTCTTTTATTTTTTAGGTGTTGGTTTGATTATCACTGAGACTTAATAATATACCACATTTAAATTTTGATAAAATTTATCGGTCATTGTGGCGTCCTTCGACCCTCGTTGTCTGTCTAGACGGCAAAGAGGCCTTCCTCCATTGAACCTAGAGGAGTTTTCAAGTATCGATGACCCATTTTCTTCTTCGGAAGAACAATATCCAATGTTGAACCCTGTTTCACACATTGTTCCCCAAGATACTATATTTCCTGAGGATCCTTTCATTGAAGGAGTTGTACCTCCTTATCATCCTCCTCTCACTGACCCTCTTGGGCCTCTACTGATTCATGTAGCATTAGTACCTATGATGTCTTCGGCTACACCCACGTCCAATGTACAACCAACAACCAATGGGTCATTGGCTCAGGTGGCTAACTCAGTTCCACCATCACCTCCCACGCTAGTTATCATTTCTTCATAGCTGTCTAGAAACCCTACTAGATAGAATATGCCCAGTCCCAGAAACTTGGTTACATAGCCTGTGAGTGGAGTTTTGAACCTTCCAACCTCCACTCCTTTAGTGTCTGCTACTCGAATCTGACTACCACTTCCACTAGTGTGGCTACCATGATTCCTTTCAGTAACCCTTTCGGTTGGAATCCATTGCTGAGTTCAAACCCCTTGGCCTCGATGCCAGGGGGAAGTGTTACCAACATATATGTATAAGGGGGCACTTCGATACCCCTACAATCTATGGGAGAAGTAGGTCTGTCCTTTTTTAATTTAATTCCTCATAGTGGGCAACCCTTTTGTGTAAGATCTATTCCAAATGTAAATTATGCAGCCACCAATATTCCACTGCCAAACACAGTCGCGTCTATTTGGGAAAAACTTTTCCAAACCCAATTGGGGCAAGGGGGAACCTATTATCATGGGGGAAACCAACATTTTGTCCCATAGTTTAATAATCCTTATGGAAAACCACCTTACATCCCTACATCGCTACTACTGAAAAATTATTATCCGAAAATTCTTGCATATCCCATTGGGAACACTTTGATGGGAGGATCCTATGGTCCTATTGGTCAACCAACACCTCCTTCAAAATACTTCGGGGAAACCATGCAATTTCCATTTTTGGAAACTCTAGACATCCCTAATCTGTATAAACTGACCAATGATCCCATCAACCACAACCCGCTTTGGCATCCTATACTGCATAAGATTCCTTCAGATATCCCTAAGTTCAATGGGAAACGCGGGGATGAACCGGCCACACATGTCACCACCTCCATCTATTGTCTATTTCTAATTCCATGGTGGATGACATTATTTGGCTCAGGCTATTTTAACGTACCCTCACAAGAAACACTGCCAAGTGGTACATTGAGTTACCATGAGTTGTATTTAACACATTTGCTGCCTTAGAAATGGAATTTCTCAAATACTTTCATCGCCCTATCCGCTAAGAAACCAGAACTGAAATTCTAACCATGTTGTGCCAAGACACAGACACCCACATCTTTGATCACATCCATGAATGGAGGCGTAGGCAGAGGCTTGTCAAGGCTCCAATTCTGTATCATCCATTAACAGATTGGTTTTTCAAGTCGCTCCTTCCTCCCATTTCTATGGATGTGTTGAGGCCTCAAAATTCTGCTGCCAAAACATGGGGGAAAACCACCCGGTCTGGACCTTAAAGCATGTTAGGTCCCTATATTACTAGTGTAGTCCCATATTTTTGTTAGTGTAACCCCCTTACTGTTATTGTTGTACCCCCGTAACCCAATATTAACAATATTGTTATTATTGTTAATATTGTTAGGTCGGCTAGGATTATATTGTGACCCCATGGACTCCTATATATAGAAGGAGGTTTTGGTCATTTGTAGGATCCAATAATTTTTCATTTATGTAATATATTGGAGGTTTCCCCTTCGAAGTGGCTGATTTATAAGGCATTGATCTCTCTTTTCTTCTATTTTTGGAGCTAGTTTCATAACATTTGGTATCAGAGCTTTGGATTCTAAGGTTTCGCTGCTCCAAACAGGTCATCGTGGAATTTTCACTATAATTTTTTTTATACAAAGGTTCAGAAGCTGAAATTTTTACAGAGAGAAGCCAAAATCCTGAGGAACGTCGTGTAAAAATTTCAGATCTTGGTTCGCAATATTTACGGAGATATGATATGTGGAAGTTAGAGTTTGTTTAGGCTCCCGAATTTCACCTAAAACAGGTCATCATGGAATTTGCGTTATAATTTTTTTTCTACAAAGATTCAAAAGCTGAAATTTTTACATAGCGAAGCCAAAATAATGAGGAACTTCTTGTAAAAATTTAAGATCTTGGTTCACAAAAATTTAGGAGATATGATATGTGGAAGGTAGTGTTTCTTCAGGCTCCCGAATGTCATCTCAAAGAGGTGACCATGGTAAAATCATCATAACTCTCTCTCTGAGCGTCAGATTGGAATTCTGTAAAAAGTGGCCACAAGTACACAGACTGTAGTTTCCTGTCTATCAATTTCAAAGCTGAAGGAGGAAACAGACACGTGGCACATCGTACAATTTTTCTCTACTGAACTAGTCCATAACTAGGTCATTGTGGAAGATTGGGCATAACTTGGCCTTGAAGAATCCAAATCAGGTCAGACCTGTGGCATTAGAAAGAATATTCAGAGGGCTACGATAGGAGTGAATTTCAGATGCTGAATTTCCGGAATCACAGAGATAATTCAGTTTCAACACCGAGTGCCTCAAAAGCAAGAAAAATGTGTGTATTTTTTTCGAATTGCATAATTCTTGTTTGAAAAATCAGTTTGAATTGATTCCAAGGGCATATTGTAGAATATATATCAGTATTGGGTTCTAAAATCCCCCCTAAAAAGAGTTTAACACCAACTAATCCTTCAAAAAGCTCTAATATTACTCATGAAGACGAAGAACTGCAACATGACATATCAAAATTACAAGAGCAAGTGCACCAAATTTCGCTCTCGCAAAGATCAACAAAAAATGAAATGGAATTTTTGAAGAAAAGCGTGGAAGCTAAGATGGATGGTTTGAAGAAAGGCATGGAAACTAAGATGGATGACATGGAAGCTAAGATCGATGAAAAAATGAAAGACAACATGGAAAACATGAAGAATGATCTAAAAGCGGACATGGAAGGTTTGACAAAGTTGATACAAGAAATGTTTTCTAATGGCGAAAAGATAGTAGAGGAAACTCATGATGAGAACACAATAAATGTTAATTGTGATTTCATAAACTCTAATTTTGGATGGAAGAACCACCATATTCCAAAGATGGATATGACGAAGTTTGATGGCAAGGTTCCCATAACATGGATACTACAGATGGAGCAATATTTTGATCTCAATAATGTGAAAAACACACAAAAGGTACACATTGCAGCTTTACATTTAGAAAAAAATACATTTGTACGGTATCGATGGATTTCTCCCATAAAAAAATTGTCACTTGGTCAATTTTTATGGAGGAAATGATAGCGCATTATGAGGATACAAAGAGAAATACCTTCTTTAGCCAATTGATAAATCTCAAACAGAAGGGTTCAATGGTGGAGCACATTGAGGACTTCCAAAAATTGAATACAAGGGTAACTGATATTCCATAGGAACACATGATTGATGTCTTCATAGGGACTTTAAAGGATAACGTCCAACATGAGGTTCACGTTTGGGAACCTGATTCATTGGAGAAGGCATTCAGGTTGGCAAGAAAAATTGAATGTAAAATTATGGCAACAAGGAAGCCTACCACTCACATCTATAAAGATGGAAGTGTTGTTACTCCTAGACTTCCACAACCTACAAGGTTGACACCACAACAATTGGAAGAAAAAATAGCAAAAGGGCTCTGTTATAGTTGTGATAAAAAATACACTAAAGGTCATAAGTGTGCTGAGAAGAAATTATTTTACATAGGTTGTGAAGAGGAGGAAGAAAATGAACAAGAAGCTTCAAAAGAAGAGGATACACACCACGAACCAACCCTAGAAGAAGAAGAAATGAGTCTGACCATATCGTGTAATGCATTGGCAGGAATTACCACTCCTCAAACTCTTGAGATAGAAGGACATATCAAGAAGAAAAAGGTAATAGTGTTGATTGATTCGGGTAGTACCCATAATTTTATTCATTGTAAGGTAGCCAAGGAATTGAATTGTTTCCTATACCCAGAACCATAATGTAAAGTGATGGTTGCAAATGGAGGAACTATAAATTTCTCTGGAAAATGAAATAATATCAAGCTAACCATGGAGGAATATGTATTGAATAGTCCAATGCTTTCTACTCCAATGGCAGGTGCTGATGTTGTACTAAGAGTACAATGGTTACAATATTTGGGGATGGTAGCTTTTAATTTTCAAGAAATTTTCTTGAATTTTTTTTTGGAAGGAAAGGAAGTCGAATTACTGGGTATCATAGGGAAGCCGAGAAAGATAAGAAGTTATAATGTCATGAAAAAACTTCTGAAGAAAGAAAAACGAGGTGTAATTGCACAATTATACTCACTAGAAGTTCCAACATCAAAATCATTTATTTCTCCATATCCCCAAAAATACTTGGAGAATCATTCCAAGGTGTTTGAAACTCCCAAAGGACTCCCACCTATTCGTGATCATGATCATGCTATTCATTTGATTCCAGAAAGTGTCCCTCCAAACACCAGGCCTTACAGATATCCATATGTCTAAAAGAGCGAAATTGAACGTATGATTGCAAAAATGTTAGAGGCCGGTATAATTCAAATTAGTCAAAGTTCTTTCTCTACTCCAGTAATATTGGTGTACAAGAAGGATGGATCATGGCACATGTGTTCAGATTATAGGGAGCTCAATAACATCACTATTAAAGATCAATTTTCCATTCCTGTGATTGATGAAATATTAGATGAATTACATGGAGCAATTCATTTTACCAAGTTGGATCTTCGTTCAGGATATCATCAAATTAGAATGAAGACTGAAGATATTACAAAAACAACATGTCAAACTCATGAGGGTCATTATGAATTTTTGGTCATGCCTTTTGGCCTTACCAATGCACCTTCCACATTTGAAGGGTTGATGAATTCCATTTTCAAACCCTCAAAAAATTTGTGCTAGTATTTTTTGCTGATATACTAATCTACAACAGGTCTTGGAAGGATCCTATTCAACATGTTGACAGGGTGCTCAAAATATTGGAGGAGAAACAATTATATGCAGAAACATCCAAATGTTTCTTTGGAGTACAAGAGGTGGAATATCTGGGTCATATTGTATCTCACGAGGGTGTTAAGGTAGACCCTAACAAAATTAAATCCATTAAGGAATGGAAATTCCCCACAACCATAAAGTAGTTGCAAGGATTTCTGGGGTTAAAAGGGTATTATCGCAAGTTTGTTAAGAATTATGGGAGAATAGTAGCACCTATAACAACATTATTGAAGAAATATGCATTTTCATGGACTCTTGAAGCAACTAAGGCCTTTGAACATCTTAAAGAGGCAATTTGCTTAGCACAGGTCTTAGTTATGCTAGAATTCACAAAAACCTTTACTGTGGAATGTGATGCCTCAGAAAATGGAATTGGTGTTGTTTTAATGCAAGAAGGAAGACCCATTGCTTTTTAAAGTCGTCCTATCAAAGGAAAGTATTTACAGAAAGCTATTTATGAGAAGGAAATGTTGGCAATACTACATGCACTAAAGAAATGGCGACCTCACCTAATGGGAAGACACTTCAAGGTAAAAAATGATCATGATAGTCTTAAACACTTTTTGAAACAAAGACTATCTTCAGAAGAGCATAAAAAATGGTTCACAAAGACGTTGGGTTATGACTTTGAAATCATCTACAAAAAAGGCAAGTTAAATGTTGTTGCAGATGAACTCTCATGAAAGGATGAGGAGGTGGAAGGATTTCTTTGTGCCATTTATACTATCCAACCAGATTTGATAACCGAAGCAAGGGATGAATGGAGGAAGGACGAAGAAGTGGAAACTCATTCAAAAATTGCAGCAAGATCCTAGTACATATGATACATTTAGTTGGAAAAATGATTCCTTATGGTACAAAGACCGCTTATATATTTGTAAGAATTCCCAAATAAGACAAAATATTCTTTTGGAATTGCACACTTCTCGTTTAGGAGGACAATCGGGATTCTTAAAAAATTACAACAGGGTGAAGAAAGAATTTTTTTGGGATGGCCTTAAATCTGATATTCAAAAATTTGTGGCAGAATGTTTGGTTTTCCAACAAAATAAAGTTGAGATAATTTAGACCCCGACTCTTCTACAATATTTATCCATTCCAAGTCAACATTGGGAGGATATTTCAATGGATTTTATCACAGGTTTACCTAAGCTAGAAGGAAAGAGTGTCATCATGGTGGTAGTTGATATACTTACCAAGTATGCACAATTTTGTGCATTATCTCATCCATTTAAAGAAAGTACAGTTGCTACTGCATTTATGGAAACAATTCAAAAGCTACATGGAAACCCAAAGATTATTGTAAGTGACAGGGATCCCATTTTTACTGGAAATTTTTGGACGAAATTATTTTCTTGTTTGGGTACTCAACTAGCTCATAGCTCATATTATCATCCTCAATCCGATGGTCAAACTGAGATAGTGAATAAATATTTGGAAGGATATCTTCGTTGTTTTGTATATGATAAGCAAACACAATGGTTCAAGTGGTTACCTCTCACTGAATGGTGGTATAACACTTCCTTCCATACTACAACAAAAATGACCCCATTTATGGCACTTTATGGATATCATCCACTGTCCATCACATCATCTTTAAGAGAAAATTCTAAGGTTCAAGCTGTGGAAGATCACATCGAGCATCAACAACAAGTTCTGCAACTCTTAAAGGATAACCTAAATTTGGCACAAAATTGAATGAAACAACAGGCAAATCAACATCGTAGCGATAGAAGTTTTGATGTAGGAGACTGGGTATTTTTAAGGCTACAACCATACAAAAAAATGTCCCTCAAGCAAGCTAAGAAGGATAATAAATTATCGACAAAGTATTATGGTCCTTACAAGGTGTTGCAAAAGATTGGTACTATGGGATACAAATTGGAGCTTCCTGCTTCTTCGCGAGTGCATTCAGTTTTCCATGTTTCATGCTTAAAGAAGGTTATAGGTGAAAAAATTCCAGTCCAAACAATAGTGGCAGAACTTGATGAGGAAGGAAAAATCATATTGGAACCTGAAGCAGTCACGAAAACAAGAACTTGACAGCTACCCACTAAATATTCTACATGGGAGGATGAGAATTTTATACAGAATCATCCAGAGCTACTCATGTGTCGAGAACGACACTTTTTTGAAGGAGAGGGGCATGTTAGGTCCCTATATTACTAGTGTAGTCCCTTATTGTTGTTAGTGTAAACCCCTTATTGTTTTTGTTGTACCCTTGTAACCCCAATATTGTTATTTTTGTGCCCTTACATTATTGTTGTTAGGTTGGCTAGGATTATATTGTGACCGCATGGACTCCTATATATAGAAGGAGGTTTTGGTCATTTGTCGAATATAATAATTTTTCTTTTATGTAATGTTTTGGAGGTTGCCCCCTCGAAGTGGCTGATTTCTAAGGTACTGATCTCTCTTTTATTCTATTTTTGGAGCTAGTTTCATAACAAAGCAACTCCTTTTCCATTTGGTGTAGTGGCTCTGACTGGGAATAGTGGGACCAATTTCCCAATAAGGATGATTTTGGGGTGTGTTTTGATTATACAACATGCAATGGAAAATGATTCTAATCTATCACATGCATCTATCTAAACTATCTATTCTACTATATACCTGGGGTCTTTCTTCCTTTATGCGATCTAAAGAGATATCCTTCAACTATTAGTAATGTAGATTATTTAACAGTTGAAAGAGATAAAAATTATGTAAGATGATTCTTCTAACAAAATAGTTTGATTAGAAGAATTGTGAAAAACATATCTTATTCATATGTGTGATTATATATTCAATAATAAATCAAAGACAAATATTAGAACATAAGTGCATGTAACATTCATCTATAATAACGTTTCAAATATATAATGCAATAAAAAATGTCTTTCAATCTATAAAGTAAGTCTTAATACAAGTGAATAGAAGTACCATATGTATGAAGTTATACTCATGTAAACTTACAGTAATTGATCTTATCCTCTTCACTTTCAAAGAATTTAAAGAGTATAGTAGTGCAACATCAGTTACACAACTTTAATTGTCAAAAGATAATAGACTGTGTTCCATTAATTCATCAAAGCATTCACAAACTTACAATAGTGCATTCTTTGCAAATGTTTTTAACAAATTTATGGACCATTCTCTAAATGCATGAGAGGGGTTTAAATACTAAACTAGCTATGTTCTAAAATAGATTATTAAAAAAAATAGAGGAGGTTGCAAACAATCATCCTCGTAAGACTTACTTTAACTACAATCTAGGAAAATAAAGTAACAGTATGACTTAAGAGTTATGATATTTATTTTGGATTTCCCCCGAAGTTGACAAATATGTAGCATGGGCTTGAGCTGAGCTAACTCCAAAATCTGTGATCTGACCTACCCTTTGAATATCACATTTGAGGGTGCTGGCTGCGATCTTCTTGTCAAATCTGTTAAAGACTGCAGGGTCTGGTATTGATGATAATGTTTGATTAGAAAATTCCAATAATTTTCTTGATCAAACTTATTTACTTTTTTAATTATTTCATCCTGAGTTTCTGCTTTTTGTTTCCATTGTGTTTCCAGCTGTTTGACTTCTGAGAGCACTTCAGACATGCACTCTTTGATAAGTTATGCTTTCACAAGCTGTTCAGATACAAATTCAGTAATTTCCTTTGCCAACTTGAATGCTTTTGCTCAACTTTCTCTACTTGTTTTATCTGTGCTTCCCAATCTTTGAATAAGATTTCTTTGTGGAACTTATCTACCTGGGGTAGATCAACTTCCTTGCCTGAGTTTGATGCTTGCCATTGAGTGTGTTCATGATTTTCTTCTCGATCTTCTCACATTCAAGTTTCTGGATAACTACTTGCTGGATTAATATTTCACTTGAGTCACAATAAGTGCCAGTAATAGAAGCTTGTTGGAAAAATACTTCTTGTTGTTGCTTTAACTTAGCATTTAAATCCAATGCTTCCTTTATGAATTGCTCTAACTGTGGCTAGCTTTGTAATATGGTCATTTCTGCTTCCTGTTGTGTTTTCTTCTTAGTGATTTCTGCTCGATGCTGCAAATTAAGACTCTCAAAATCTTTTTGAAATTGGGACATATTAAATTTCATTTGCTCACTCGAGTTAGACTTTTATTGATGTAACCGCCTCTATAATTCTTGTATTCTTTCTTCTTTCTGATTTAGTACATTTTAACCTCAACGGCCTTATCAACAGTGGCAGTAGCATATGCCCCTGCAAAATGTGATAGTTTGGTTACATGTTTAGTAGGATCAACTAGAGGATCCTTCCACAAAAAATCAACAGATTCATTTGTAAGATCTAAGATTGTCTCATCAATTCTTCTCCTTTTGCTTCTCTTGACTACAACCTTATGACTAGGAATGTAGAAGATATCCAACGAAGGGATTTCCTCAACTTGTAACACTATCTGTTCTGTAGGATAATTCGGAATGATCTCTCGATCATGAGTTTCTGGAACTTGTTGTAGTCGTGTAAAAAATTCCGCTAACTTCTGGGAATGTTCAGGTGTCTGAGAACTAGTAGCTTGATTAGTATTGGGATTTTTAGAAAATTCATCCCATTCACTATTCAAATTATTTGGTTGGGGATTTCTTGACTGATCAAGTGTATCTTGACTCTGCTGAACTTCTTGAGAATTTGACTCTGTTCCATTGCTTCCTTTTTTCTCCTGCATCTCAATCTCTTGGATTACTTGATCAATTATGTTTTCTGTTTTTGGATTCATTTTCAGAATGATCATGATTGTGAGATTGATGCTCTAATTGTGTTGACTCATCTACAAACATGTCTTTCACTTCATTATCCAAGCTAATACTTGGAGTAGGTCTGTTGACGTCTACAATTGTTAAAAAATCTAGAGGAATCTTTTCAAATCTCTTACTTCTATATTCTTGGAAGGCTTCCAAGTCATCTTGATTGAGTTGATTGGATGCAAACTTGAGTATATATGAAAAATTTTCAATGCCTTGAAAGAAATCATCAAATCTATCTGTTTCTTTCACAAAATGCTTCATTTTGTGCTCTATGATGTAGTTTTTAATTACATTATTTGGATCATATGGCCTCTTTGGCACTACTGCCAAATTCAACAAATTAATATTTGAAACTTCGTTGTAGGTATGACCAATATCAAAAAGTGAAAAAGTACCGCACTATAAATGGAAATTAAGCCAAACGACCTTCTTAGCATCTTTAAGTTGTTTAGAAATACCATTTATAAAAAGATGGTAGGCTATCTCTCTTACAAGTAACTTATCAGGAACATAACATGGTAGGACATGAGGAGAAGCATAACTCCAAAATACTCCGATTTCTGTGAAACTTTCCTTTGCAAACCATACAACAACAGAAAGAATGTTTGTACTAGCCTCTTTGGAAACCCTAGGGGATTTCTCATTGAATATCATCTAGTGCATAGGTAACATGACTCTATGGAAAATTTTGTAAAAATGAAAATGAAAGTCTGAATCCCAAAGGGCTCTGTGATAAATGTGGATTGGGGTAGGGTCTTGGGTCTTCCATTTCCATCCCATGGTGGGAAAACTAGAAGAAAAGTAAATTTCATTCATGATATAGGCACTCATGTAAAAGGGGGGTATTTATCTAGATGAAACACTTATTTTACTCCTATAATTCATGATGTGTTTAGCTAAATTATCAGATAGGATATTTTCCCAATTCATAATTAAAGAATTGATGATTGCGTCAATTAATGGGACCCAATCTATAGAAAACCTAGTGGAATCAGGTTTGGCATATAATATGGACAACATATCAGCAACATAATAATAAGGGGAAGGAATTTGGGAAATTGGGTACGTACCGAGTTTATCTCGCTTAAGTTTTCCTTGGTCTTATTTCCATTCCTCTATGACTTTCATCAGATCTGGATTTTTTGTTCTAAAGCCTTGGACAAAATCTTTGTCATATTTCTGCTGCGGGGAGGGTAGATGTGTAATATTCGTAAATGGGGAAGCAACAATATATGAACACAAAACTGGAAATAGCAGTGTAAATCAACACATAAAAAATGGAGAGCAATATGGAGCCATAACATTATGTATATGAACAACAAATCAATACAAAATAGTGAGGCATAAATCATATGCAATGAGGAAATAAGCCTCCCATAAGCAATCACTCCCAAATATGAGCTTCTGCTACAATAAAAAATGCCGGAGAGCTGCTACAATGTAGTCATATTAAGCATAACTACAGCTGGAGATGATACAATGATACAAAAATACTAATATAGGCCCAAATATATTCTAGACATACAGATCTGGGCACTAGATCAGCTTTCCAAGACAACCCAAGAGGGTTTCTGGAAAATGCACATAATGTGCCAATGTAAGCTGAAACCCTAGGGATGAAAGTATGCTGCAACAACATAAATGAGAATATATGGCTAAAGCTGATGAAGAAGCCTGCAAATATTCTCCAATAGATCCTCCAGATGAAAGAATGTCTCCTCCATTGAATAAATCACCTCCCAAAACAACCACTGCAACCTCCCCTATAACTCCTCCCTAAAATAACACATATCTGGGCTGAAACTGTACTGTAGGGGATAAATTCACTTTGGGCTGATGCCAAATATGTCAATAAAGCCTAAGGGGCTTCTTTACAGGCCTTCCAATGGATGGAAACCTTCTTCCACTGCAAAACTTGCTCTGAAGACACCCAATATAATTCTCCATTGCTGCATCCTGCAACACATCACAATATTCTGCAGAAAATGCGATGATGAAGAAACCTGTAGCTTGGCCTTGAGCCTGAGTGTGGAAATGTAGTGCAATTCTCCTCCAAGAGGCCTCTCAAGGAAAGAGATGGGATTCCCGCTCGGGAACACCTTGCGCTAAACAACACTGCAAACTCAACTAAAGAGCTGAAGAATGCAAGAAGTCTAAACAGACCATATACAAAATAATAAGCCAAAAACATACCCAATATGGCTACCATCCTCTTCGTTATATAAGGTATGAGCTTCCTTACCCTTGGCCCCACTCAATTAGGTCACTACCTCCATGCAATCAATCTCCCTCCAAAACTGCGTTATTCCTCATTAAATGTCCACTCCTCCATAACAACATTGTTGATTTGGTCAAAGTTGACCTATATAACATGTTCCAACCCCGGTTCACACTCAAAGGTGCTTTATTTTTCTACTTAGAGGGTCTCCTTTCACACTTGAAGTGTTTTTATTTCTGCTAAGGAGATTTATGGGCCTCCCTACTCATTTATTCACCTACCTAGTGACAAAATAATCTATAATATTCCATTTAGCTGAAAGCTAAATTTTTGGAATATTATAGTCCTCCCCTCCAAAATTTTGCTTGTCCTCAAGAAATTGTATGGGTTGAACACAATTCTCCCCTCCTCCTCTTGTGACCTTCTCATCAAATAGTCTCCACTACTACTTCAGATATTTCTACAACAATTCTGTCTCCCAATGGTTCCTCCCAAATGTGCAAGTTGGCCTTTGATGGATAAATCAAATGGCTTTCATCATGAGAAAATGGAAGGTCTATATGGAAACCTTCTTGTTTTCCAACGGCCTCCTCAAGGTAGGAGTGATGACAAGCATAGGGGATCTCATTCCCAATGAGAACTCCCATCTCCATGCTATCATCCAAATAAAGTGATCCATTCTTGGTAGCTCATAGAAACAATCACCAATCCCCTGCTTATGTAATGTGTAGGGGCTGCATGGATGAAAGTGAGAGATATGGTTGTTCAAATTACGCTATCTCTCTCTCCATTTATGATAAATTTGGAGCTGTTGATCCTGGGCTGCAATAATATAGTCCTCATGAAGCCAAAAGATACTTGGAATCTCATGATCCCACTCATTGGTTCTAGGAAGTCTTCTTGCTCAATCCTTCATGCATATAGTGAATAGAGTGTCATCACCATATGGGCTCCAAAAGAAACATGGACTAAGTGTCATATGACATCTTGGATGGTGACAATAGTCCCTCAATTTAGACCAGCACTGTTCTTTTTCTTACTGCCTCAAAACATGATATGATAAGTGGCCATCCAACCACCTTCTTGTTGTCATAAGCTTCTCAAAAGCTCAAAAATGGTAGAGGACATTAGGTTTTGGCTGAATATGATCCAAGAAAAACATATCTTGCCCAAAGTCCTCCATAAAGTGGTTATCCCCATCACTAAATGTAGTCCTAAAAGGAGCATGAAATCCACAAATAAGTTTGCTCTCTTGGGGAGAAATGTGCTACAAATGCATGGTAAAGGAGTGCACATACATTGTTAGTTGATAAATAAGCATCAAAACACAATATTTACCATATATTGTAGACAAGTTGGTGAAGAAGTTCATAGATGAGCTTTCCCATCTCTCCATCAAAAGGGGAAGTGATTGAAACAACCTTGCAAGGTGGTTGCTCTCCTCCTCATACATCAAACAAGCTACATATCTCTTGATATGTTGGTGCACATCTTCTTTGAGATCCTCCCAATAGAATCCCTCCATGATGGTGTGATAAGACTCAATGAATTCTACATGTCCTGAAGAGAGTGCCTCATGCTGCATGTATAATCTCCTTCTTGAGCTTGGAGTCTCTAGTTAAGTAGATATGATCATGGAAATAAATGACTCCATAAACCACTCTATACCTCCCATCTATCACTTTCCCATCAAGAACCTTACATGTGAATAGGTTCTTGGAATATTCCACCAATAGTTGGAACTCCCAATATGGATCTAGGCTTCCCAATAATGACAACGCTATAGAAATCTGAAATGAAGCTCATGTCACATCATAACTCTCCTCTTTGACATGCTTAATGCCAAAGCCACATGTTGGAGGATTGTTACCCCACTTTTGCTGCCTCCTTTGCAACTGATCTTACATAAGACAAGATTGAAGTACATGGAGGTCAACCTCCTCTTGGAAGGCATTTCCCATCCAAAACTCCCATAGTTTTGCCAATGCATGCAAGAGTGTTAATAACCTCTTGTCATATTCAGAAATATTCCTCTTGTGTGGAAGTATCATTTGTTGCTCCAAGGCTATGGAGTGGCCATTTGACACCATGCTCATGTCATTATATATTTCTAAATCATCTTTCAACACAAATAACTGAGTGGGAGATAGCAATGTCCATATCAGAAAATTGCTCACTCCTCCTTTGAACCCATCAAAGGTTCTCTGTGATGTGCTAGCTCCTCCCAAGGCTCCTTCCATAGCCAAATATATCAATGCTGCACCATGTTGAAAGAACTCTTTATTCATCTCCCAATTAGGGGGTCTCCCTAGTGGAATTCCTCCATGTAAAGAGACATCAAAATATAAAGTAGACTGTATATGTGAGCGGATTGATTTGTCCCCCCTTCCACTGTGTAAATCAGTATCCTTCTTCTGTATAAAAACCCCTTGAAATAAACAAGGGTGCATTCTCCCCATCCTTTGATGTTGATCCACATTTTCTTCTCCTCCTTTGATCAAGGTGTTACTGCCCATCACTATTGTCACATGATGCTCCTTGGGAAATTTCTGCAAAGGTGCAAAAGATCCTCTACTTGAAGCAATAGCTTCATTCCCATCTCCATGTGGTGATGGTTCCTCCTGAAGTGACATCGCTGTTACTTCCTTTCTGCTCTTCCTCCTCATTAATATTTGAGAATACCTCATCAACAATGAGAGACCCTAGATCTTGGTCTTCCCTTGAAGGAGGAATCTCCATGTATTCCTCTTGATAAGAGGGCTCTTCCTGCAATGGGGATATTTCCCTTGGAAAGGTATCATACAACTTTTTATCCCCCTCAATAGAGATCTGAAGTGGAGTTGGTATAATGGATCTTTCCAACTCATGCAAGGGTTTTGAATGTTTAGGTTTTTCTAGCTCAATCGAAGATGTTTCAGATTGTTTTACATCAAATATCTTCACTAATCTCTTAGTGAATCTTGCATAGGTAGCTATATTTGCATGATTAAATGAAGAAGATTAAACAAAACACCAAGTAAAAGCCTTACCTTCAATATGCAGCGCTGCGATCCTAAGGGCTTCTTTTTCTGAAACTTGATGTAACTGCAAGTATGAGTCTAGCTGCTTTATCCAATCCTTGGCTGTAAATTTAGGTGACCCATCAAAGTTTGGTAGAAAGAATCTACCTCTTCTGCTTTTGTTGTGATTGTTGGGCCTTATATTCTCCTTGAGTTGGAAAAACCCTTGGAAGTTCAAGTGCTCCATGAATCTCCAAGATTGAGATTCATATTCCTGAAGATAGTCACTCAAAGTCTCCTCCCTTGGTGCATCTTCTTCCTCCATCTCTCTTGTTGTGAATGTGGGCATAAAAATGCGTTGTGGATCAGATTATGTGGTTGAATGCTCACACCAATCATGTAAAAATATAGAGTTTTCTTCAATTCAAACCCTCTTGGAGATTCCCTACACATCTCCCTTCTCATCTTAATATCTTCATGGATGTTCTGCATAGTTTGAAAAAGAAGCTTTGAGAGCCCCACTTCCTCCGTTCCTCCAAATAATGGAGTCTTGTTTTTGTTTCTTTTGTACATCTCCTCCCTTGTGAGAAAATTCTCCTTATAGTGACATATTGGATGAATGCACAGGCTGAGCCAAGATTATGCTCTAATACCACTGTAATATTCCCAAATGGGGAAGCAACAATATATGAACACAAAACTAGAAATAGCAGTGTAAATCAACACATCAACAATGGAGAGAAATATGGAGCCATAAAATTATGTATATGAACAACAAATCAATACAAAATAGTGAGGCATAAATCATATGCAATGAGGAAACAAGCCTCCCATAAGCAATCACTCCCAAATATGAGCTGCTACTACAATACAAAATGTCGGAGAGCTAATACAACACAATAATATTAAGCATAAATACAGCTAGCGATGATACAATGATACAAAAATACTGATATAGGCCCCAATAGATTCTAGAAATACATATCTGGGCGCTAGATTAGCTTTCCAAGACAACCCAAGAGGGTTTCCGGAAAATGCACACAATGAGCCAATGTAAGCTGCAGCCCTAGGGATGAAAGTATGCTGAAACAATAGAAATGAGAAGATATGGCTGAAGCTGATGTAGAAACCTACAAATATTCTCCAATATATCCTCCGGACGAAATAATGGCTCCTAAACTGAAGAAATCACCTCCCAAAACAACCACTGCAACCTCCCCTGCAACTCTTCCATAAAATAATGCAGATCTGGGTTGAAACTGTCCTGTAGGGGATAAATGCACTTTGTCCTGATGCCAAATATGTCAATAAAGCCCAAGGGGCTTCTTTACATGAATTCCAAGGGATGGAAACCTTCCTCAACTACAAAACTAGCTCTGAAGACACCCAATATAATTCTCCACTACTGCACCCTGCAACACAACACAATATTTTGCAAAAACTGCGCTGATGAAGAAATTTGTAGCTTGGCCTTGAGCCTGAGTGTGGAAATGTAGTGAAATTATCCTCCAAGAGGCCTCTCAAGGAAAGAGATGGGATTCCCGCTTGGGAACACCCTGTGCTAAACAACACTGCAAACTCAACTAAACAGCTGAAGAATGCAAGAAGTCTAAACAGGCCATATACAAAATAATAAGCCAAAAACATACCCAATATGGCTGCCATCCTATTCCTTATATAAGTTATGAGCTTCCTTACCCTTGGCCCCACTCAATTAGGTCACTACCGCCATGCAATCAATCTCCCTCCAAAAATATGTTATTCCTCATTAAATGTCCACTCCTCCATAACAACGCTGTTGATTTGGTCAAAGTTGACCTATTCAACATGTTCCAACCCCTGTTCATACTCAAAGGTGCTTTATTTAGCTGCTTAGAGGGTCTCCTTTCACACTTGAAGTGTTTTTATTGTTGCTAAGGAGATTTATGGGCCTCCCTACCCATTTATTCACTTACCTAGTGACAAAATAATCTATAATATTCCATTTAGTTAAAATTTAAATTTTTGGAATATTACAAGATGGTACATTGCCAGTAAATCGTCTGCCCTAAATGACCCAATATTCTCACCTTTTGAATCTTTGAATGTTCTGTCTTCTATGCTTAAGTGGTCGATAACCCACTTAACCATGTATGTATAGGGAAGAATCTTGGGCCTTGTTGCTACCTTATGGATGAATGAACATGCAACGTTGAAATAAGTCACGTTTGAAGTGATTGACGTGCCTATTGTAGCAACTTTGGTTATTACCCTTGGATTTTGGGCTTCAAATAACTGATATATTGCTTCCCATGATGAAATGCCGCAATCCTTGTTGCAGGTGGTATCTTAGAACAGGGGAGACATATCTGAGTCTTCGGTAGACGATGCTTTGTCAATTTCTTTGCCTTTCTTATTCATTTCAATTTTCTTCACTCCGTTAAGTGGTCTCCTAATTTTAAGAAAACAGAGAAAACATTAAAAGTATAGAGAACAGGGAGGAAAACATAATTGAAACAAATGTGACATTCAATCACTTCAACACATGCTCGAAGTAGATATGAATCTATCAAAACCGTACTTCTATTAAATGGTATTAATCACCAATGATATTTTTAAATCAAATCTCTTACACCTTCACGTGAAATGTCTATCGAACAACTTAAAGAAGTGGATCTCCTATTTCGGTTTGATTTGACATGAGTCATTTCGCATCGCATATTGCAACTTATAACTCTTTCTATTATGATGTTACCCATAAATTCTGCAAAATGCGATATGTGAAAATCACACATCGCAACTTTTATGCGGTAAATGAATTCACTTTTAGTTATATCCTACGAAATGCGAAGCTTTCAAGAAATCATGCCACTGTGATTTATTGGACCTTGGAGCTTTATGTTCATTACTTTATTGGCTCGTCGGGTCCGCGTAATCACAATTTTTACTGAATTGCATATAAGTTTGATTGTTTAAATGAGGTGTGATGCGATTTTAGTTTATAACGGTGACTAGAGTGTTTGAAATAATATTTCGATATGGCTTTGGAAATAGATTAGCACATATCGTAACCGGCACGACTTAATGGCTTTTAAGTCATTTTAAGTTTCTAAGCTATGCGAATTGCGATGCGCACTAAGGAATAAAAGTGGATAAGCAAAAATAAACTTTATTTCCTAAAGATTTTTGACTTAAAGCTAAAAATAAATGAAAATTAATTTCCTAATTATTTCTAAAGGGTCTCCATTTATTAAAATAAATGGGGGTTGTTGTATATCACAACAATTGGTGGTTCACTTGGGAGAACCAACTATCTCTGACTAACTTTTTGAAAATTCTGAAACTTTTTTGAAAATAAAAATAGTTGTAGGAATTAATTTCAAACAAATAATATCTTACTAAGCAATGAAATTTCTCTTAATTACAATTCATAAGAATCCCTCTTTTAAATATATAAGTATGAGAATATATATCAGTCTTTACTCAGTTAAAAAAGATAAAGCAGGTGGCTCTTATAAATTAGCTTTATAAATATTTACTCTTTTGTCACAGGTAGAGCCTCTGATCCAATAGGCAATTTAAGCTCTTGGCAGGGTTACCTTTTACCCAGCAATGATTCATTGTCCCATCCAGTGTTTCTTAAAATTTCCAAAAATAAATTCTAACTTTATACAATTGATATTTTTTGAAACTTTTTCATTTTGTATCATATTTTTATTTACTTAAAAGCCATTGTCTTGGCTTGGTAACCAAATGATGACAATGTCATTCACTAGTTGTAATTCAACTGATCAAGCTGGCTCTTGATGAGACCCCTTTTCCTCTTGATATAATCTCAAGTCATTACCTTGTTTTGGTAGCCAATATTTGTAATGTCAGTTTAACTATTTCCCTATGAACATGGTAAACAAGCTCGTGATGACACTTATTATCTTTTAAGCTTTTTCTAGTATAATATTTTTTGAATTTCTTTCAAAAATTGATAAGTTTTCCCGGATGGGGTGATCATTGGTCCTTTTGAGGATTTTGGATGATAATGTTGAGTTTTAGATTGTTTTTCTGTAAAATATTCTTTACTATGTTAAGGATTCTTTTCTTGAATGATGACAGAATAATCATGCTATATAAATATAAGAGTTCATCAGAGAATAAATAACTTCAGCGAAATTACATTTTTAAGTGAAAAATATAATCTATTTGTCTTTCAAATCTTTCGATTATTTCCTTAACACTTCTTATTTCTATAAGCGATAAATAAAAAAGGATCATCTGAGATATTTATTTGAAAAGCCAAAAATTTATACTAAGCAACTTTTATTTTTCTAAGGAAAAGAAAAAGACATTAGTATACAGGGAATAGAAGGGGTTACCTCCTATGAAAAGTATTTTTTCAAAATATGCCCATCAATAGGAAAATAATCTCTTTTTCCTCATATATCTTGCAATAAGAATGTTGATGGGCCTATTTCTTAAATTATTTGAAATGCACTTAGCCAGAGTTTTTGAAACTTTGAGTGTTTACCTTTTTCCTCATGCGCGTCCCATTTCAATACTAAATCACCAATTTGAATTTTTTTCGGAGTAACAGAAGTTGAATCAAATGAGGCTTTTACTATCTGTTGATGATGTGCATGAGTATGTTTATCTTTTTCTCTTTCTTCTTCTAACTTAAGAATTTGACATTATCTAAGTTGTAAAGAAGAAGAAGGAGATTCATCAATAAATTGTACTAAGGAAAGAGAGGGAATAACTACATTGGTAGGAAGTACAACTTATTTTCCATAGACAAGATTGATTGGAGAAGTGCCAATAGAATATTTCTGAGTTATTTGGTCTGCCTAAAGAGCAAAGATTAATGACTTATGCCAATTTCGTTGGTTTTGATCAAAATTTCTTTTGATTATTCTAATCAAGTTTTTATTCGTGGAATCTGCTAAACCATTTCCCTATGGGTAATAATTTGCAGAATACTAAAGTTTAAAACCTCTTTTGATTGCAAATTCCATCATAGTAGTTCCTGAGAAGTAAGATGTGTTATCAAACATTAAAGCAGTAGGTAAACCAAACCTAGTTATGATATATTAGTCGATGAAATCAATGATATCCTCAGAGTTGGATGCCTTTAATGGAATTTATTCCACCCATTTAGTAAAGTAATCTATAGCTGTGAGAATATATCTATGTTGTTTAGAAGAGTTAGGAACAATCTCAAAAATTATATCTAATCCCCATTGTTCAAATGGTTGTTCAATATTTAACTGGCTATAATGGGAAGGCTGGTTTCCTTTGTATTCAAGATGCACTTTGACACACTTTGCATTTTCTTACATATTCATGAGCATATTTGAAAAGTGTAGGCCAATAGTATCCTACATGCAAGATTTTGTGTGTTGTCGTATTTCCTCCAAAATGTCCTCCAGTTGGTCCATCATGGAGTTCCTGCAAGACTTTCTCTGCTTGAGATTTTTCTAAGCATCTTAGTAGTACATAATCAAAATTTCTCCTAAACAATACTTCATTGATTAATTCATATTTCTTGGCCTTTAATCTCAAAGCCCGTTTCATTTTGTAACCGAGTTGGGTCAGAGCATATCCATTCTTCAAAAAGAATATGAGATCAACATATTGAGATTGTGCATCGTTGAGGCTTACCTATGATATTTGCACATTGTTACCTAAATATTATTCTGATGATAGATGGGATGCTCTTGTAAGCATTCTGCAAAAACCTTGACCTCTAACAATTTTAGAAGGTCTAATTTCTACATCATATTCTTGTAAAGCGGTAACCCAGTTAGCCCTTTTTTCTCCTAATTCTCTTTGCATTAATAGTTGTCTCAATGCAGAGAATGGAACTATGATTTTGGTGTGAGTTTTTAAGAGAAATGGCCTAAAATGCTTTATAGCCTTAAAGACAAAAAATTCTTGCTTTTCGACAGATGAATAATTTAATTCTGCACCTTGCAAATTGGAACTAAAAAATTATATTGGTGCTTCAATTTGTTGGTCATTAATTTGTGTTAAAATGACAACGTATGATGTAACTGATGAAAAAGTATATAAAGTAAAAGGATTAAGAAAATTGGGGGTAGTCAGGAATGGAGCATTGACAATGGATTGTTTAACCAAATCAAATTCTTATCTTTCATTATGTCCCCATTTAAAGAATAAATTTTTCTTAATCATGTTCTGTAATGGTAAAAATATTTGTGAAAAGTCAGGGACAAACCTTTTAACAAAATTAATTTTCCCAAGAAACGACTGCATAACTTTCTTGTTATGAGAGAAAGGAATTCTTTTAATCTCTTTAATTCTTTTAGGATCAATATAGATACCTCCTTTTGACACAATGAATCCTAAAATTTTTCCTTCATCTAATGCAAAAAATGATTTCTTTGGGTTTAATGAGATGCCATACATTTTACATCGTTCAAAGACTTGCTTCAGGTCATTCACATGATTGGTTACTTATTTAGAAAATATTGTAATGTCATCTAAATAAATAACCACTGATTTATTTATGAGCCCCCTAAACGCTGTGTCCATAGCTCTCTGAAAGGTGGCACTTGCATTAATTAATCCAAATGGCATCTTTTGATAGGCGTAAGTTCCCCACTTAGTCCTGAATGTAGTCTTCAGTCTGTCATCTGGATGTACAAGAATTTGGTTATATCCCAAGAATCCATCTAGAAAGGACATAATTTCAGAACCAACCACTGTCTGCAGTACTTGTTCCGTGGTTGGTAATGGAACGCTTTCCTTTTGACATGCTTTGTTTAAATTCCTAAAATCAATACAAATTCTAATATCGCCATTTTTCTTCCCGACAGGTACCAAATTTGATACCCATTTAGAATGCCTGACTGGAAAGATGATTTTTTCCTTGAGGAGTTTGTTCGGTTCTGTTTTGATTTGATTTTCAAGATTTGAATGAATCTTTCTCAATTTTTGTTGTACAGGTTTTACTTCTGAGATCATAGGAATTGTATGTTGAATAACAGAAGTATCATATGTTTTAAGATCAATGTAATCCCAAACAAAGACACTTTTGTACATTATAAACAATTTAATAAATGATGATTTTTCTTCGGAAGTTAGACCAAGACCTAGATTGAAATTTTGAGGTTTTTCATCAGTTCCTAGATTTACTAACTCAAATATTAAGTTAGAGATTTGAGTTTTTGAGTTAGTAACTCTTTTAAACCTATCTTTCAGATCATATAGGTCTTATAACTTGAAAATAGAATTAGGAATAGGATTTTCATCTTGTTCTTCCTTAATCTGAATGTCATGTCCATTTTCATCCAAAAATTGACTATCATAAGATCCTTCAGATGTTAAGAAATCTATGATACCTGAATCATCATTGAATACTCTCTAATTGGTAATATTATCAAGAACAGATGATCTAAGAATTAATTCAATGGAAAATCTATCGGGACTAAAATCTTGAGATGGAATTAACTTTGATGCTACATTAGCCAGTAGATCTTCACTAGAATTCTGCATTCTAGGTACAAAAGAAATATTAAAGTCTAAGAAATAAATGGTTAATTCTTGGACTAATGATTGGTAATGCTTTAAATGTCCATAATTACAATGAATGGTATTTCTTATTTGTCTAACAATGATATTTGAATCTCCTAGAACTTTCATATATTTGATATTAAGATCAATGGCTTTGTACAAACCTTGGACTAATGCCTCGTACTGAGCTATATTGTTTTTACAATTGAATTCTAGTCTGTAGGCTAACATGGGTTTTTCTCCTTATGGGCTTATTAAAAAAAAAGCCAGCACCTACACCATCTTCAGATTTACAATCTTCAAAATAAAGAGTCCAAAATAAAGAATCAACTACTGCTTTATCTACAAAATTTATACACTTGGAACTATCTGTCTGGGAAAAATTATCAATCTGAGAAACAACTGCATTATCAAAGAAAGGTGATGATTGAGCATTGAACTTTCCCAAAAACGACTCTGGTAAGTAGTTTCCAATAATGTTATTATTGAATGCTACTGGCTCATTTACTCCTTCAAGATCGGTGACTGTATGTTTCATGAAATTTTCACGGTCTACCCAAATTTGATTTGGATTTCCATTATATGGTAGCCACATATGTGACCAGTCTGTTGCAAAATACCCATGAAGTTTTTTGGACCAGTCTCGGCTTAAAACTAAGCCGTAAAACTCAGGAATATCAGCCACCAATATATCTATTATTTGAATAACCTTAGGATTTGATGACAATCTGATGGAAACAAAATTTATTTCTCCTACCACCTCTACTCTGGTTCTATCAAGTTATACTATATGAACAAGGGAACTTTGAGGAGTTATGTTCAACTTAGCACAGATTGATTTTGGCCTTATATTAGAGGAAGCCCCTGAGTCTATTAAACAATTATGAACGTTTTTATTATGGATATCATAGGTTAAGAGAAATGGAGGAGTATGAGGGATGGATCGATCACCTGTCATAATCAAGTATGTAGCATCTATTTTAGTTGAAGGATAATGTGGCTTACCCATTTCATTAGCAACTTGTACTATTACTGGAGCAGGTAAGGCTGAATCAAGAACCACATTTAAGTCTCTAAGTAAGATTTTCTGTTGCTGTTTTAATTTAGTAAGCTCATGAATTGAAATGTTGGCCTTGGTTTTCTTCATATCTTCAACTACATTATACTCAATAGTGTCTGAGACTACCATTGCCTTAGATGTAAATGGAGTATTTGAAGTAACAAGACTTGTTTATGTAGCCTTTGAAGTAGAATTTTTGGATACTGATTTATCCTTAGGAGGCATTGAAATGTTTGTTTGTTGATTTGGCTGTGTTGCTTCAGTATTTTTTTGCTCCTTGTACTCATAGGTAATGCTTCATGTTGTTCTTCATTTGGTAGGATGAAATCCCACATTCCATTTAGTTCAACTTCTTATTCCTCATCATCTTCTTCTTCCTCTATATCTTGATCAAATTCAACATTAGATATGATATTTGGAGGTTGAGTATTAGAGGACTAGGCTTTCTTGAAAGTTTCTGAAAGCCTTTTTTGAGCTAGAATTTTTGGCGACTTGTTTCTTGATATTTGCCATCTTGTTTTTCATAGTCTTCAAAACTTTTTGAAGACCTTCTACATCAATAGGGTCTTTTGGCAGCCTTTTTTTAGAATCATCTTTGAAAGATACCTTTTTTATTTTTATTTTCGATCTTCTTGAGAATTCTTTTTCTCAAGAGCGGTTATGCGTTTCTCTACAGATAGAAATTATTTCATGTTTTCCGTAAGTGTCAACAGTTTTTCTCTATAAAAAAAAATAGCTATATTGGATGGAAGAGATGAAATATACCACTCAATTTGAAATTTTGCACCAGGAACTGATGTAGCAGGAATTTTATTGAGTAATTTATTAAATCTTGAATTAAAATATTTTATCTTCTCAACTGTTTTAGCTTTTAGATTTGATAAACCATTGATGAGCATAGTAGTGGTCCCGTCATCCCCAAACTTAGCTACAAATTATTCTTCGAACATATTCCAGCTAGTTATAGAGCGAGCAGGAAGTGAAAAATACCAGGATCCTATAGATCCTATTAGCGTATACGGAAATAATCTTACAAGACAATCCTCTTCAACTACTTCTTTTAAATTGATGGCTAACATAAAATTGTGAATGTGTTCTTTTGCCGGAAGACCATCATCAGGATTAAATTTAGGTAACCACCTTTCAGGATATTTTGGAAGAGCATGAAGAGGAGTGGGCATATGTACAGCCCTTGGATTGTTCCATGGACATACATTTGATGGAGGTTCTTGGCCTGCCATTGGAGCTTGGGTGGATGTGATGGATTGAGTTTGAGTTGAAGAAGAGGCAGGCTGAGTGCTAGGACTAGTTGAAGGGATAGTAGTTTGAGTACTGGAACTATTTAAAGTAACACTGATTGTTGGAATCAAAGTTGTGGAAGTGAGCGGAGGTAATGATGATGAATGGGATAATATCTCACTAGTGATTGACTCTGATTGAGTCCTCTTTATTATATTTCGAGTACTATCAATGGGAAATTAAAAAGGAATAATTTTTGTCTTTTGACTTTCTGATCGAGTTAATATTCTTCGTGGTTGTAAAGAAGACGAAATACTGATATCCGATATTTGAGAAGATTCAGGATTTTCAGCAGAAATGGATACTCTCTCTAACTTTTCTATCAAATACTGAACTTTTGGGGAAGTTTGATGAGAATCAGGAGATATTTTAGGTTGAGTATCACTAGGAGACTTAGGAGAAGGATGATCAACTTCAGAATTTAAAGATGAGGATCTAGATAATTTTTTGGAAGTTTATGGTGATCTAGAGGGAGAGAGACTCTTAGATTGACCTTTAGATTGATCCGACCTTTTTTCCATTCACAAGACCCTCTTTCTAGTGCCATAATTTTGAGGCCTTGGAATTCCCCTGCCAAAACATGGGGGAAAACCACCTGTTTTGGACCTTAAATCAGCTCCTTTTTCGTTTGGTGTAGTGCCTCCGATTGGGGATAGTGGGACTAGTTTCCCAATAAGGATGATTTTAGGGTGTGTTCTGATTATACAACATGCAATGGAAAATGATTCTAATCTACCACATGCATCTATCTAAACTATCTATTCTACTATATTCCTGGGGTGTTTCTTCCTTTATGCGATCTAAAGAGATATCCTTCCACTATTAGTAATGTAGATTATTTAACAGTTGAAAGAGATGAAAATTATGTAAGATGATTCTTCTAACAAAATAGTTTGATTAGAAGAATTGTGAAAAACATATAGCATTCATATGTGTGATTATATATTCAATAAGAAATCATAGACAAATATTAGAATAGAAGTGCATGTAACATTCATCTATAATAATGTTTCAAATATATAATGCAATAAAAATATGACTGTAAATCTATAAAGTAAGACTTCATACAAGTGAATAGAAGTACCATATGTACGAAATTCTACTCATGTAAATTGACAATAATTGATCTGCTTCTCTTCACTTTCAAGCAATTTAAAGAGTACAGTAGTGAAACATCAGTTAAACAACTTTAATTGTCAAAAGATAATAGACTGTGTTCCATTAATTCATCAAAGCATTCACAAACTTAAAATAGTGCATTCTTTGCAAATGTTTTTGAAAAATTTCTGGATCCTTCTTTAAATGCATGAGAGGGTTTTAAATACTAAACTAACTATATTCTAAAGTACATTATTACAAAAAAATAGAGGAGGTTTCAAACAACCATCCTCGTAAGACTATCTTTAACTACAATCTAGGAAAATAAAGTAACAATATGACTTAAGAGTTCTGATCTTTCTTTTGGATTTCCCCCTGAAGTTGAAAAATATCTAGCATGGGCTTGAGATGGGCTGGCTATGAAATCTGTGATCTGAAATGTTCTTTGAATATCGCATTTGAGAGTGCTGGCTGCGATCTTCTTGTCGAATATGTTAAAGACTACAGGGTCTGGTATTGATTATAAGGTTTGATCAGAAAATTCCAATAATTTTCTTGATCAAAATTATTTACTTTTTTAATTGTTTCATCCTACATTTCTACCTTTTGTTTCCATTGTGGTTCCACCTGTTTGAATTCTGAGAGCATTTCAGACGTGCACTCTTTGACAAGTTCTGATTTCACAAGCTGTTCACACACAATTTTAGAATTTTCCTTTGCCAACTTGAATGCTTTTGCTGCTTCTTTCTCTGCCTGTTTTATTTGTGCTTCCTAATATTTGAATACGATTTCTTTGTGGAACTTATCTAGATGGGGTAGATCAAATTCCTTGAATGAGTCTGATGCTTTCCATTGAATTTGTTCATTTATTTTCTTCTCGATCTTCTCATATTAAATTTTTTGGATAACTACTTGCTGGATTAATATTTCACTTGAGTCACAATAAGAGCCAGTAATAGAAGCTTGTTGGAAAAATACTTCTTGTTGTTGCTTTAACTTAGCATTTACATCCAATTCTTCCTTTATGAATTACTCTAACTGTGGATAGATTTGTAATCTGGTCATTGTTGCTTCCAGTTGTGTTTGATTCTCAGTGATCCTGCTCGATGGTGCAAATTAAGACTCAAAATATTTTTGAAATTGGGACATCTTCAATTTCATTTTCTCGCTGTAGTTAGACTTTTCTTGGTGTAACAACCTCTCTAATTCTTGTATTCTATATTCGTAATGCTTCAGTAACATTTTAACCTAAGTGGCCTTATCAATAGTGGCAGTAGCATATGCCCTTGCAAACTGTGATAGTTTGGTTAAATGTTCAGTAGGATCAGCTAGAAGATCTTTCCACAAAACATCAACAGATTCATTTGTAAGATTTGAAATTGTCTCATCAATTCTTCTCCTTTTTCTTCTCTTGAATACAACCTTATGACTAGGACTGTAGAAGATATCCAGCGAAGGGATCTGCTCAACTTGTAACATTATCTATTATGTAGGATAAGCCTGAATGATCTCTCGATCATGAGTTTCTGGAAATTTTTGTAGTGGTGTAAAAGTTTCCACTAACTTTTGGGAATGTTAAGGTGTCTGAGAACTAGTAGCTTGATCGGTATTGGGTTTTGTTTTAGGAGTTTTTATTGCTTTAGAAAATTCATCCCATTCACTATTAAAATTATTTGGTTGGGGCTTTCCTGACTGATCAAGTGTATCTTGACTATGCTAAACTTATTGAGAAGTTGACTTTGTTCCATTGCTTCATTTTTCCTCTTTCATCTCAATCTCTTGGATTACTTGATCAATTATCTTTTCTAGATTTTCCTTTCTGTTTTCGGATTCATTTTCAAAATGATCATATTTGTGATATTGATGCTCTAATTGTGCTGACTCATCTTCATACATGTCTTTCACTTCATTATCCAAGCTAATACTTGGAGTAGCACTACTACATTTGGCGGAAATTCCGACACTTGGTTCCGACGCTTTTGACCAAATGTCGGAAATTTCCCCAAATTTTTTCCATCCCGCCCGAAACCGTCACTATACCGAAATTTATAGAAAAGTGTCGCAATACCGACACTTAGACAAAGTGTCGCAATTGCGACGTTTGGAGGAAGACGTCGCAATTGCGACACTATGGCCCAAAGCGTCGCTATTGCGACGGCTGCCTCCAAACGTTGCAAGTACGACACAACGTCTAAGTGTCGCAATTGCAACGTTTGGAGGCAGCCGTCCCAGTAGCGACGCTTTTTCCACCGTCGGTATAACGACACTTATATGCACGCTACATAAAAATACGAAACTTATATGCGCGCTACATAAAAATACAAAACTTATATGCACGCTACATAAAAATGATTTTATTGTTTCGTATCTGTCGCAATAGCTACATTAACGTCTGATATCACGCGTGCATTCGCCCTCCACCCTTGCAAAACAACATTCGCCCTCAGCTCTTGCAGAACAACATTTTTCCTCAGCATTCGCCCTCAGCGTTCACCCTCAGCTCTTGCAGAACAACATTTGCCCTCAGCTCTTGCAAAATGGTAAGTTCTTACTGCAGGCCCTTCCTCCTATAGTAGGGTTGACTCTATTTGGGTTTTTTTGGTCAATTCCATTGGATTGTGTTAGGTTGTAGGGTTCTCTCTAGATGTCAAGAATAAAGATTCAATACCCTCTATTATCTTCATCACCCAATACAAGATTTAAATTTTTCCCAAAGAAACGCTTATTAATTTGGCAACCATTATTTCTCCCTGCTTTAAAACCCTACATTTAAATGAAAATAAGCATTGCATTTCAACTACAAAAATCTATTAGTGTTCAAATGTACATGTGTGCTACATTAACGTCTGATATCACGCGGGCATTCGCCCTCCGCTCTTGCAGAACAACATTCGCCCTCAGCATTTGCCCTCAGCTCTTGCAGAACAGCATTCGCCCTCAGCTCTTGCAGAACAGCATTCGCCCTGAGCTCTTGCAGAACAACATTCGCCCTGCATTCGCCCTCAGCTCTTGCAGAACAAAATTTTCCCTGCATTCGCCCTCAGCTCTTGCAGAACATCATTCCCCCTCAACTCTTGCAAAATGGTAAGTTCTTACTGCAAGCCCTTCCTCCTATAGTAGGGTTGACTCTATTTGGGATTTTTTGGTCAATTCCATTGGATTGTGTTAGGCTGTAGGGTTCTCTCTAGATGTCAAGAATCAATATTAAATACCCTCTATTATCTTCATCACCCAATACAAGATTTAAATTTTTCCCAAAGAAACGCTTATTAATTTGGCAGCCATTATTTCTCCCTGCTTTAAAAACCCTACATTTAAATGAAAGCAAGCATTGCATTTCAACTACAAAAATCTATTAGTGTTCAAATGTACATGTGTGCATCACTTGTGTAGGGTATTCCTTTTCCACTTTCACATTATCCAAGAATGTGTGTAGTACAGTTCATATTTTTTGTGATTTAGATTATCTTGAAAAAGGAAAGGTAAATTATTTCCCATGGAAAAAGAAGGTTTTCCCTTTTTATAGGTTGTTTGGACTTACGTGGAAAAATTTATGGTATACCTTTCATATTATGTAGTTTAAATTTGAATTAACAGATTATTCTACATGAAAATATAATTACCTATGTGATGTCCTTCATCACTAATTAAAATTATAGGGTTTCAATTTCCTAGACTCTAACTCATTTGATGCTAAATTCTAGGTTCTCATTGGTGGATCACTCTTCCATTGATTTCCTTTCCCTTTGGATCTTGTCATACTTTAAAAGTCATCAATGATACATATATTATTTCAGGTATCCCAAAAGGCTTTATAGTAGAACATATTGTGAATTTTTTTTGACACTTGAGCATTCTTTTTAGAACTGCAACGCGGTCTATGCTATCGAGTTATATACCGAGCAACTTGTCCTTAATAACCACACTATGAGGTAGGTTCAACCAGTTTGAACTTGTTGGGACATAGCATATGAAGTTGTGTGATGAGTCCATATCACAGGTCTATTATGGTGACAAAAATGAAGACACGTAATGATAGTTAGTATGTTAACATTACTAGAAACATTTTCGAAAGTATCCATGCTATCAAGATGTCAAAATTCTAGGCATTAGGTGTCAATACTCGTAGCTAATAGATAATAATAGTAATATAAAAAAATCACAACTTTATTCTTGAAATATGATTGTTACACATTGGTAACCTAGTTCATGAGTTACTATCACCCAAAGATTGCAAAACAAACTTAAAATATAAATTAAACCAACATGAGAATCAAACTAAGGGTTTCTCGACAAAATCATGCCATAACCTGGCATTTTGAAACCCAAATTTGAATCCATCATAAGTAATACAATGCAAACTCAGATGGATTTTCAATGCATGTTTACATGCTACACTTATTCTCTGTCTAGATATCATTTTTTAAATGGAACCATTAGTCAAGCCCACAGTCCTTTTTATGTGAAAAATTTCAGCTCTATTTGAGCTCTTTTTTCTCCACCACCTCCATAAACATATGCAAACATATATCATGATCTTGGAATTCCATTACATATGTATGTGCCAATGTTCCATAATCATGCCCCATCATCAATTTAAGAAATTTCCATTGAATATCAAATTATGGAGGGGGGGAACTTTTTGCTGCAACATTTGGCTCAAAATAAGGGACCATCTCCGTATGAGGTGAATGAGAACTATAGATATTTGAAGAAGTAGATTAGTGCCTTTTCCTCTGGCCATGGAGTCATATACAGTCATCCATCACAAAATTTGTCTTTGTTCATTCTCACCTTGAAAGTTGCAAAAATTCATGCCCTAATTGAAACGACACTAAATTTGAAAGATATAATAAAAATGCAAGCTAGAAGTGCCCTATTAATACAAAGGGAAAACCTTCCTACTTACCCTAACTGAGATAAATTTTGATTGAATAGGAAACATGATATTGCCAATGGAGTTGATCCAACAACTTGTTAAATGTATGGGACTAAATCATCCATTTGATTTCCAGGGAAACATGCGCATGAAGAGAAAAAGTGTAGAATTAATGGAAAATCCATACATGCCACTTATGAAAACTACACCAAAAGGTCAAAAAATACTTAAGGCCTTAACTTAATTTGAATCCAAAAATGACAAAACAGGATTAGTGAAAACACGAGAGTGGTGTGGGTGAACAACATAAATAAAAAGTGAAGATACCTTTCCCCAAGATGCCTTTGTCACCTTTGTATGAAAACATGTTTCCTTTCCCTTTATACATGTAAGTGAATGCATAATAGGTATGGTGTTTTCCCAGAATAGGAGAAGCCTACTTAAATATATCATTCGTGGAGTGAATGTTTCCTTGACCCAGAACCTCATAGAAACTTATCACTGAATTTGATGTTGGGATGGGATTGTAAAGATAACAACCTCTTCATTCCTACAAACTAGATTCCTTCTTGGAGTTAGGACACAGAGTATTGAATCAAAGTTATAGTTTCTAACTTCTTGTATTGGTTCATCAATCTTGAAATTCAGACATTGCATGTCTTCATTGCTTCATGTTTGAATAATTTGCATCATATCGTACAATAAGAAATTAGGAATTATGATTATTATTACTTTATGGATATGTTAAGTTACTTTTAAGTTTGCATGGTTTAGTGTGAAATTATTCTAGTGTGCCCCTAGGCCTAGGTGAAGGAATGCCAAGGACTGAGAACCCTAGTTTTTAAATGGTATTGTTTCTTATACCCAAAAACCCCTCAACATCACTTCTTATTAGTTCTTAACAATAGTGTTGTAAACAATTTGAGAATTGATATAAAAAAATCTCGCACTTCTCAAGATAAAGTCCTAAAGCTAAAGTGTGATACCATGTGTAATTCAATAGCCCCATTGTCACCTCACCAACCTCTTTTCACTTCGGGCTAGCTCTCCTCCAACTCGAGGGGGGTTCTCCCTAGTAGATGTTAGGGATCTAATGGCCCAACCAAACCAAGTCAAGAGCCCCCTAACTCTCTATGTTTACTACTATCAATCAAAATATTGAACAATAGGGTCAGACATGCATCCTAAAGATAAAGTTGCCAGCGTATTTTTGGGTAATATCAAAGGGAAAGTCCCAAAACACATATAATCAAGGAATTATAACGTGATTTCAAACATTAAATATCAACAAAATCGTTTAAAGGATATTGAAAGGAAAAAGGTGATGGAAGATAGAAAGTGCCTTACTTAAATGCTCTAAGGATTTTTCAATAGTTGCTCCAAAAGCTTCACTTCAAGGCCCTTCAAGATCGTCTCCAAAAATGATATACCATCAGCTTCAACAATGTCGCTCCAAAAATATCCTCAAGGTCTTCACAATGAGTTTACTAGAAGTTGCTCCAACAATATATTCAATAAGGTCTTCATTGTCAACTCGTCTCTTGTTTGGGTGCCTTAATGTGCAATGACATGTTTCCAGGATTGAATTCAATGCAAGGCATATTTGAAACTCTAACTCTGTCTTCTGGTGTCTTATTAGAAATTATTTTAGTTTTCATTTTGTGTTTTCAAGTTAGATATTGTTTTCAAGTTTTTACATTTATAATTTTATTGCAATGTGGCAGACTGATCAGAGCAGTGCAGGAACAACCCCGAGATGGGATGATCGCGGAAAGAGGCCGGCGGAAGAACATGTAAAGTGCCAGCATTGCTCTATCTTCAGGTATTTTAGTTATTTACATAATTGAAATAATATTAATTTTGTTCAAATATGCAGACACCTAGCCATGGTACGCCTAATGATTCCCTCTTTGAGGAAGAGCTTTCTTCATCCCCATCTCCAGTGTTCTTGTTGCAAAAAGAGGCACGAGATGCAAGGTCGAAATTTAATACTTTGATAGACGTGCCTCAAACACCTGAAACAACAGAGAGTAAAACATCTTATGAGCCAGCTAGAAAGATATCAGGTAATAATAAAAAGTCAAAAGGATATTTTTTTTGTTCTGCATGAGATGAATTGTGATAGTTTGATTTTTAATTTTTACATTGACTAAACTAACAAAAAGTTCTTTTGTATGTAGCGTTTTCTGGCATTTGCTGAACCCGGTGTTGGTGGTAGTGGGACACAAGAGCAAGAGATTGCCCAACAACCCTCTCGTACACCTTCTACTCCTTTAGGTGCTAGCCAAGAAACACACCCTGCCCAAGCAGACACCCAGCCAACCGCTGAACGTGTTGGCAATGATGAGGCTTATATGGCCAACTACATTATTGCGTTTCCTGGAGCTACACGTGTCAGCTCCACAGGGACCATTAATGGCACGTTGTTGGTGAACGATGAGGGTGTCCCTATAAAGCATGTACAACTCCCGGGTAAATTTTAATATTTTAACTATTTCATGTACTTTATCTAAAACATATTTATCATGATTTTTATTTCTAAATTAATGATAATATCTTCTTCTTTTTTTGGTTTTATTCTGTGTAGGAAACAATGAGTTCTACAGGATTCTGGAGAGCCATGCGTTGGTAATTTTTGGCCCAACCATACGTACAGGGTGGAATTCCTAGAATTCCAACTTGAAAAAAGAACTTCTAGATTATCTAGAAGCCCTTTTTGGGGTCGGCACATTTGACAGAACAGCGGTGGCTCGGGTAGCCGGAAAATATTTGAAATATACCAGGGACACCTATAGGACACAATTGCAATTTAACCCTAGATATGAGCTTCCTCTCGTAGTTCCAGAGAGTGAGTGGATAACACTCATCCATGACGGAAAAGAAAAAAGGGCAAAGAAAGAAGGAAAAATGCCAACTAGACCCGCAAGGTAAATTACAACTTTAATTCAATAGCTTTAATTTTCTCTATGTCTAAAATAAAAGTGTGCTACGCCATATCTGACTTCAATTTTGTTGATGCTAGGTTTCCTGACACCTCAAAGGAAACCAAAGCTTGGATTGAGAAAAATGGCCATCACAAGCTAGGCCAGGGCGGCTACTTGAAATTAGCTGCAAGAATTGTAATTAAGTAGCTAAACATCTTATAATTAATTGTATCTCCTTCCAACGTTTTTGTAATCCTATCAAATATGATTAAAAATACACAATCATATGTAATGTAGGGTGATGACTTCGGAACAGAAACTATAGAGGAAGATAAAAATATCGCTTTCCATTTCGGCTATCAAGCCGTAGTTGAACGTCGCAGAAGCTTGGGGCGGGTCCCAAGATCCAGAATGCCTGATAAGGTAAAACATTAACCTTTCAATATGTTTGTTTTCGTCCATAAATTTAATGTCTAACAACTTTGTTTAAATTAGGGGAGCAACACTACCGACGAGGCAAATAACCCAGTTTTAGAGCCAAATGTAGATGATCCTCACGTGCAACCTGATCATTGTAGTAGGGACCAGGCCGACAATGCTACTATCAGTGAGGGCCGTGACGGTAATTAATTTCCACTTATATTTTTTTCTAATTATACCTTGATGGTTGTCCTTATAACGTTTTTGTTTAAATGACAGAGAATGTTTCCCTTGAGGATCTTACCACCAGAGAGGAAGACAGGGCAACAGTCCCAACGGCGACAACTGGTGCACCAGGTAAATAATCTCATTGCAATTTTTTTTATTAATATTACCGAACTAGTTCAATGATATTTAAAAAATGACAATTAAATTTAATATTATCTATTTTTGTAGGCGATGCCCCGTCATTGGATGATACCAGACATCGTGACAATGCAACTAGGTCAGCGACGACAATTGGTGCACCAGGTAAATAATCTCATTGCAATTTTTTTTATTAATATTACCGAACTAGTTCAATGATATTTAAAAAATGACAATTAAAATTTAATATTATCTGTTTTTGTAGGCGATGCCCCGTCACTGGATGAGACCAGACATCGTGACTACGCAACTAGGTCAGCGGCGACAACTGGTGCACCAGGTAAATAATCTCATTACAATTTTTTTTATTAATATTACCGAACTAGTTCAATGATATTTAAAAACTGACAATTAAAATTTAATATTATATGTTTTTGTAGGCGATGCCCCGTCACTGGATGAGACCAGACATCGTGACTACGCAACTAGGTCGGCAGTACGGGTCGAAAGTCACAAAACAGGAGCAGAGCATGATGATATTGATGATGTAATTAGGAGCTTTAGAAATAGGAAGAAGAAAAAGAAAATTCGATAATGTAAAATATTGTATTATTATAAGACAAACGTTACCATACTTGGAACGTTTTTTGCGTTATATAAAAAACTCATTTATCATACTATTTTTATGTCATGCATTAATTGCAATGTTTCCTTGCGTACTTTTTGTTGAAATTTTTTTTTATTAGTTATTGAATATTTTTTTTTATGCTCATGAAAGTAAAAAATGAAATATAGATTGGCTATTGGGGAATTGAGAGTGATGTAAGGGGGGTGGGGAGGGGCCATAAGAGCTTCCACCTTCACGTGGTTGGCCCTGTTTAGTAGAGAATAATTTATTGGAGCGATTTAATCTTGGAGCAAACCTCCCTCGATCCAGCGTAGCAACAAAAAAGTCACTGTTGACCTAGTTTCTACTCTTTCAGATCGTGGGAGGCTTGTTCCAAGTTCACGCGACTCCAATAAATTGTTCTTGAAACGAAGTGGAGCTTATTCAGGTATGTTTTGACATTTTCAACATATGTTCTAATATTATCATAAGAATGCATCTTAGAGTAAAAAATACTACATCAATTACTTGTATTTATTGTATAGATAATGATGGATTTTGATTGACTTGGCAGTGCATGTACAAATCCTCTTGCATCATGAGCAATACAACTTGTCAACCAGGGTCATGTCCAGGATATTTTTTCTTGTGCGCTTGACCAGGTTCGTAATGTCACATTTTGTAAGTTCCTTTATAGTTCATAATTCAATATTAAGCTTGTTCATGATTATTATCTAGGTTTTTTTGTATGTGTTTTTTCATCTATTTGATTGTAAGCAACTCTGCATGTTTCCTGTTGTTCACTATGATTTCTCCCATTACCACTCCCAGGATGAATCCGAATTTATTGTTACATAGGTTACTTTATTGTTACTATGATTTCTCCATTTACGATTTCATAGGTTACATCATGTGAAGTTGTCAATCTCAGGTTGGTGATGAGCTTTAGTTCTCCAGATTTGGGGCTTTTCTGATATTTTCTCCCTCATGTCATTCCTGCATCACCTGGTTGTTTGAGCATGCCAATTTTCTACCACTTGTACCAATTGGCACATGTCAATCTCTGAGTGGTGCCACATTTCACCTATTTTCAGTGAGAGTTTAGGGTTTCTCTAACATAGCTTCAGAAATCCGATTCGGTGCCTGCTTGAATATCGTCACATAATACTCATGGTTTGGATTGATGAGCATGTTCTGAATGGTTGGTTGATTCATAAGAACCACCCATATAGTCATCTTGAGATATTTTAGAAGTTTTCTCGAGTTTCCTTTTTCACCGTTTCTAGTGGGTGGGATGGTGTGGGGTGATCCATCAATACTGGTGCTCTTGTAGTAGGGAATTTCATTTTGGGAATATAAAGGAGAATTTTATGTAGATATCCCATTGGATGCATTCATAGATGGGCACGAGAGGTCAAGAATTTAAATTAAAAATATGCAACCTCTAGCATGGCAACCTGAAGGCCGCGAGAGACACTGGTTAAAGATTGTTTTGTGCTGGCCTTAATATAGTTGTGATTTATTTCTATTATCTTAATGCAAATATATAGTCCAGTCTCATTAAAATGAGGATTGTGGTTGTATTTCTCTTTGGTTGTTTCTCTCTTAATGCTCCAGAAGTTGCCAATAGTTGTGATAGTTGTTTAGTTTGCCTGTTACAACTTAAAAGTGGTTTTTAGCAATGGGAGTCATGTTTTTTAAGGTTCATACTAATATGAAGATCTTGTAATTCTATATTCAAGATAAGAGAAGATGGCCTCTTCTTTGGGAAGTATGACAACAATTGCCACATCTACCTCATTGGGTAACAATGGAAAGGGGAAGAAGTTGGGTGCAATGTTTGATAATTATGGCAGACAATTGTCTTCTCTTTCAGTTTTTTCACCCATTTCCTTTAATCGCTCAAGCAGAATAGGGACTCTGAGATTACGCGACAGAGAGAAGGTAGTTAATACAAGAGCTATGGAAAAGGAGTTGTACTTCAACAAGGATGGCTCAGTGACAAAAAAATTGCAGGTCGGAGAAAAAATTATGTTTAAAGGAAGGTCACCTGCACGTGAAACTTCACTGCGGTGGATCTTTCCTTGTCCACTTATATTCGATTTTAATGTGTTATTTTAATTTTTCATGGAGGGTTGTTTTGGCATATGGTCTGGCATTCAATTGCACACTTACTGAAAGCATTGTCAATTTGTCTTGCGGGCGGTGTGAACAAACTTGCTGATCTTGTTGGAGTCACCCTTGGGGCGAAGGGAAAAATGTTGTCTTGGAGAGCAAGCATGGTTCTCCGAAAATAGTTAATGATGGTGTGACAGTAGCTAAGGAGGTAATTTGTAGATGTGTGCTCTGGTTTTCTTTTTTAACGTTGTATTAGTTCCCCCTCTTAAATGTCTTAGATTTGGTAGGCATAATTTGAAAACTCAAAGGTGAAAGGAAACATATTTGTTACCCAGTGGTCTACTTGGCCTATGGACTAGCCACATTAGAGTAATGCATAAAGCTTTTCACACCAATAAAAGGAAAGGGTTATGGCTGAGTCAAATTTTATTGTTATTGACAGTGTAATGAAATGTATCTCAATGCTATGGTTTTGGCCTTTTAATTGGTTCAATTAGAGGACCCAGTTGAAAATATTGGGGCGAGGTAGGCTGGTTTTCCTTTTTGCTGATGGTTTGGTGTATCTAATTGAATTAGTTGCCTAAGGTATTTTTGGTTGCAAGCTCATTTTCATTTTTCATACAGTATTGGCCTTGTGGAATACATTTGATTGTGTGGTCTTGTTAGATCTACAACATTTGTAGTTTTTTAGTCTTATGGCTGAGGTGCACTTTTATTATGGAAATAGTTGATGCAATATTGTCATTTAATCCTTATTGCAGGGTAGCATGTTGAGAAGTTTATTGTGAAACATTTGGTATTCAAAATGACACTTGATCCTATACAACATCATGCACTTTACTTCAAAATTCATATTCAAAGTGTGCCAGACAATTCTTGCAAAATTTCAAATATTTATGTTGTTTTAAACCATTATCTTTTTCATGTATTGGATGTTGAAAATGTGAAAAATACTTTGGTATGAAACCAACTGGTGAATAATTTCCAGCAAAACAACCACTTCCAAGACATGATTTAGAAGTAGAACATATGTACTTATGAAGCATAGAAATATATCCTTGATGCATTGTCAATGTTTGGCTAGGGTTATTTTTGGAGAAAATAACTCCTTATTCCTAGAATAGTGATCATCAATACAAGTAAATGCCAAAGAAGAGAGATCATCGTGTGACGCAAAAAAACTGAAATTGGACCCCTAAGGAGAGCTGGTGTGTCTACAATCACTCTGTCAGCATTTTCCCGTGGTTTACCCCGTTCTTTTCCTCCAGCCTGAGTCTTTATTGACTTCTTCTTTCTTCGGGTTTATTTATCAAATTCGTAGAAATTCGTAGAATTTGATAAATAAATACTATCCACAATGCTTGGACTTTAATTTATATTCCCGACTTTATATTATCTCCAAGCCTTATAACCAATGTTTAACTTTCAACACTTTGTATTTATACTCCACGTTTCTTTTTAAATAAATAATTTGTAATGAACTTTCAGCTCTATATTTCACCACCCAGCCTTACAACAATCATGCTCCAGAATTATGCTAATTATCCACCAATCGTTTAATTAAACAATTTCATTATACTCCGGACCCACCTATATATATCAATAACCAATCAAACACTCGTATCGTACCTGGCTATCCTCCGCACACCTTAGTTAACCTCCGGGAAAGTTCAACGTGCGACCACCGTCTGATGGCCCTTCTCCAAATCAACGACTCTTGGAAATTTCGCTCAGCTTCCAACGTTGGGCTTTAACGTGCGATGGCGCGGGTTAAACGGTGGTTTTCCGGGGGTCACTTCGCCACGTGTCACATTCCCTATGGAATCGCTCGCGAATAGGAAATACCGCCTACTCTGCAAAAGCGGTGCGATATGAGCAACCCGCTTTTGTGATTCCTCTCGTGGTTTTGGTACAGGGCTTGACCATGGGTGCAAGTCTAGTTCCGCTATCCTTTTGTTTGTTAACTCATGTCCAATCCTCGGGTCAGGTTCCGAAAGCACAAAAATCTTGTCTCTTTATTAAGCGGGATTTTTATATTTGAACGGTGTTCACGACCCTGGTTCTCTACACAGACCTCGCCTTTGGGTGGGGTGAGTTCACAGGTTATCCAAAAATTTATGGGAATTCAAAGACAGAATAATGGAATTATCAGTACCCAAACTCCTCACAGTTAAAAAATTCTTCACAATTAGCAGTTCGAGATAATTCAATGGCAACTAAGCTTGGAAATCATTTAATTGGAAACAATTGTTCACACACAGAGGTTTATTGCAGAAATCCCCTCTCTACTCTCCTCTTCCCTCTCTACTTTTATTCATCCGAGGAATTACAATTTATATACATAACATATGGATCTTCGGTTCCTCTGAGAGGACCGTTCTAGAAATCAAAAGGTCTAATTATAATAATTCAACTAACTCAAACTGTTCGACTCCTACAACGCTAACTAGTCTAAGTAATACAGTCAGCTGAGGTATTGACACCTAGCTGTTACAACTCAAATGTTTTCGAACCCTCCTAGCCACAACATGTGGACAAAACCTCCTACATTGCTGGCTAGTGCCTAATGCCCTTGCATCATCGTCTGACATAAACCTATTAACAAAAGTGAACAGGGAATGATTATTAATTATGGCATACTAAGTTGATTTTCTAAAGAGTAACATTGTAGATAACCTTAAAAACATTTGTTAACAATTTTTGTTTGACCATTTGATTGTGTTTGATATGTAGAACTCATGGCAACTAGTGTTTGTCCACTCATATTAAATAATTATTTCCAAAAGTTTCTTGTTACTATTACTTTAGGACAACCATGAAGACTATGAATTTCTTTCACGGACACTTCTGCCACTTGGCTTGTTGTTTATGTACTTTGAGCTCTACAAAAAAAATCTACAAAATTTGTCTATATAAATGACCACAAAAATGTAATACTTACCTTTATATTTCGGTAACCCTGTAATAAAGTCTATTGATATATCTTCTAGTCTTTGAATATGTATGTGGAATGGTTGAAGTAACCCTAGAGATTTTACTATCTCTCTTTTATTTATTATGCAAACCTGACCTTCTATTACAAAATTTTGAATATATTTTTTCATTCCTTCCAAAAATATATTTTTTGATCCTTTGAGATGTTTTAAGGAACCCTGCGTCCTACCATCAGAGAGACATGGGACTCCCTTAATATTTGTTTATTCAAATATGCTTGCGTGCATAAAAATATTCTACATTTGCACAAAAGTATATCTCTCTTTCACTCCCAATGCTCCATAGAGTTCATCCCATCCTTTATAAATTTTAGTTTTTGTTTAGTACTATTGTCATTTTTCCATTATGGCAAGCTTCTTCTAGCCACCTAGGAATAGAAAATGTAATTGGATATAGATTTGAGGCCTCTTCTATTTTAGAAAGAGCATCATGTACTAAATTTTCCTTACCCTTTTTGCAGATTATCTCAAAATTAAAACTTTGCATTTTTTTCTCCTCATTTTTGTTAATCTTCCAATGAAATCCATAGCTTCAAAAAATACTTTATGCTATCATGGTATATATTGACTTTAAAGTACCTCCCAGTGATATACTATCCCCATTTTTTATTGCATGTAATATTGCTTCCATTTATTTTTCATACATAGATTTCACCAAATATTTTCTTTGAATTCCTTGCTTTTAAAAGCCAATGATATCCCTTATTGTGTTAATGTTACGTAAATTCCTTGACCTAGTGCCTCACACTCTACTATGAATGTTTTACGAAAAGTAGGTGCAACCGATGTTGGTGTAGAAGACATGGCATCCATTAAAAGAGAGAATGCCAAAGTAGCCTCATCATTCCATATAAATGATATTTTCTTCAAGAGATATGTGAGTGGACTTGAAATGCATGCATAATTCTTAACAAATGATCAATAATATCATGTAAGTCTATAAAATCTTCTAAGAACCTTGATTTTCTTAGGAATAGGTCATTTTGTAATAGCTTGCATCTTTTGAGGCTCCAACTTCACTCCTTCCTTTAAAACAATATGAACCAAATACTCGAATTCTTATTTCCCAAAAACACATTTGGATATTTTTACATAAAAATGATTGTTCTCAATAATTTATATAACTTTTCCACATGTTTACTAGTGTGGTATTCCCATGATTTATTATAAATATGTGTATTATCGAAGAAAACCAACACAAATTTTATAAGATGGGATCAAACAAAATTGTTCTTAAGTCGAGCCCGCCGGACTTCAAACGGCGATAAACCATAATTCAAACCAAATTCGCGTTCCAAAATAGCCTGCTGACGTCGGCCAATTTTGTGATGCGAAAACCAAATGAATTCCGCCCTAATCTTTTTCGGGTCCGAAGTTGGGCTGGCGTACGGAGGGAGAGTTGTGACGCGAATTTCTTATCAAATTCGCCCTAATATTTTTCGGGTCCGGATTTCCACTGTGCGAGCGGCCCAAACAAAGATCCTCTCCAATCAATTTCTGCCACGTGTCCTCAATAAAAACTTGCCCTGCTCCTGGCTGCAGGTGCATTCGATGGCGTTTAAGGCGATGGGACATGGATGTGGTGATTTCATATCAATCACATTAAGATTTAACACTGTTCAATCAAGTTCCAAGGTTTTCCCATCAAATCGCATTAAATTTTAACACTGTTCAAGATCGGACCTCCACTCCCGTTAGCGATTATGCATGCTCCAATATGATCCGGCCTTTGGCTCTTATTAATGATCAGATATTAATTATGACGAGTGTCCTTCGATTGCATTGCATTGATAATATGGAATTTCGCTATGGTTTTTCAGACGAGCCGGTTGCTGGGTTACACTGCCTGCTCACTGTGACGAGAAGGAGAAGTGGCCAGATGAACTGCTGCGTAGACCTTGCTGCATATCTTCATTTCTTTCGGTCTGGTCCTTGTCTGTCTTCCTCTATTTCTTGGAATTCTGCTTCTCCGTCTCCTCTTGTGCCCACTGCTAGTGAGACTGCACCCATGCCTCGTGTGCGTCAAAGGATGCGTTGCCGCAGGGGGAGCACTAGAGGTCAACTCCTGCGCGCTCCCTCCAGCCCCTCAACCGAGTTGTCTTCCGGCCAGTCCAGTGATTATGCAGGTCGCTATCCAAATAATAGGAGTGGGCGGAGTCGGGTTGTAGGATCTGGCCACCGTATGGATTCCCCTGCTCCTCGTTTCCCCACCGCTATTTCACCTTCTCCCATGATGCGCACTGCGCAATTTTCCTTTAATTGCTCTCTCAACCGCCCACGAATTACAGCTTCAGTCACTGTGGTTTTCCGTGAGGAGGCCCAAATGGAGGAAGAATGCACCCGTCCGGCGGGTCTAAGCTCGGAAAAAGTCGGCCAGCATTTGGGCCTTCAAGAGGGGAGCCGTGGCATGAATGTGGAGGTAGCACCTAGCGATCCTGGACCTTCCGAAGGATGGTGCCGAATCGTCGAGGAGCCGGAGGAGTAGTTTGGTTAATTTGTTTTTCTTGCTTCACGGCCCACTTAATTGGGCTGCTTTTAGATTATTTTACTGTGCTGGACCTTTGTAATATTTTTGAATTCTGTAAATTAAACGTTCAAGACTGGTTTCCCCGTATGAGGGTAGTCTTCTTAATTTTTTGATTTTTTGATGACAAATTTGCCATGAGTCTGGGCAATGATTTTGACTTCGGTGTAATTTTATTCCCATTGTTAATAGATTAACTTTACTTAGAAAAAAAAATGTTGCCCTGTTTCTATTTTAAACCTGTTTTTTGAAATACAGAGCCATGTTTATATGGTCTACGTATTATACTCTTTCTCTGTATATCTACAGGAACATTTTTGCTATGAACAGGGTGGATGTTGTAGCGGGCTACTAATGGAAACAAGCGAGCCTGAACCTTACATCTCAGATGCAACAGATGGTTACCAATTTTGGAATCAAGCGAGCATGATCTTACAAGCGAGCCTGGGTTTCTGCAGATGGTTATCACACTCCTCACATGATTAGCGTTTTTCTCTGTTCAAGGATTTTGGGTACTTTAATTTGTATTTGGAACAATGGACATCGGTACTCTATCTGTTGCTTTACTATTCTACATACTGCTATTTCAATTTCTTATAGATGCCTCGGGCATATTTGGATGCTTTCTCAGATTGTCGATAATCTCCATGTGGACCGTTACTGGGTTTTATATCATGTCCATGTATGTGACATGGGGTATTTTTCTATCATTGTCTAGGGTGGGACTTCCACTTTTCTGGATGGATATTTGGGTTCCAATCTTCAGATGTGAAAATGTAATGACTTCATGGACTATTTTACTTCATATAATATATTCAAAACAGCGTTTTTTTCTCTTGTGAAAAAAAATGATTAATGTTTATCACTCTGCCTTCAAAACTAGCGATGCTGGTTTATTGATATGGTCGATGGTATTTTTATATTTTGGACATATCACACTCCTCACATGATTAGCGTTTTTCTCTGTTCAAGGATTTTGGGTACTTTAATTTGTATTTGGAACAATGGACGTCGGTACTCCATCTGTTGCTTTACTATTCTACATACTGCTATTTCACTTTCTTATAGATGCCTCGGGCATATTTGGATGCTTTCTCAGATTGTCGATAATCTCCATGTGGACCGTTACCGGGTTTTATATCAAGTCCCTGTATGTGACATGGGGTATTTTTCTATCATTGTCTGGGGTGGGACTTCCACTTTTCTGGATGGATATTTGGGTTCCAATCTTGAGATGTGAAAATGTAATGACTTCATGGACTGTTTTACTTCATATAATATATTCAAAACAACGTTTTTTCTCTTGTGAAAAAAAAATGATTAATATTTATCACTCTGCCTTCAAAACTAGCGATGCTGGTCTATGTTGCTGGTTTATTGATATGGTCTGATGGTCTTTTTATATTTTGGACATATCACACTCCTCACATTATTAGCGTTTTTCTCTGTTCAAGGATTTTGGGTACTTTAATTTGTATTTGGAACAATGGACGTCGATACTCTATCTGTTGTTTTACTATTCTACATACTCTATTTCACTTTCTTATGGATGCCTCGGGCATATTTGGATGCTTTCTCAGATTTGTCGATAATATCCATGTGGACCGTTACTGGGTTTTATATCAAGTCCCTGTATGTGACATGGGGTATTTTTCTATCACTGTCTGGGGTGGGACTTCCACTTTTCTGGATGGATATTTGGGTTCCAATCTTCGGATGTGAAAATGTAATAACTTCATGGACTATTTTACTTCATATAATATATTCAAAACAACATTTTTTCTCTTGTGAAAAAAAAATGATTAATGTTTATCACTCTGCCTTCAAAACTAGCGATGCTGGTCTATGTTGCTGGTTTATTGATATGGTCTGATGTTCTTTTTATATTTTGGACATATCACACTCACATGATTAGCGTTTTTCTCTGTTTAAGGATTTTGGGTACTTTAATTTGTATTTGGAACAATGGACGTCGGTACTCTATCTGTTGCTTTACTATTCTACATACTGCTATTTCACTTTCTTATAGATGCCTTGGGCATATTTGGATGCTTTCTCATATTGTCGATAATCTCCATGTGGACCGTTACTGGGTTTTATATCATGTCCCTGCATGTATGTGACATGGGGTATTTTTCTATCATTGTTTGGGGTGGGACTTCCACTTTTATGGATGGATATTTGGGTTCCAATCTTCAAATGTGAAAATGTAATGACTTCATGGACTGTTTTACTTCATACAATATATTCAAAACATCGTTTTTCCTCTTTTAAAGTTTCATTTTTTTTTTTTTTAAAATTGAACCTGATGTCGCTATACCGACGCCTTGTAAGCATCGGAATTGCGACAGATTAGAAACGTCGGAAGAGCGACAGTATAAAAACGTCGAACGAGCGATGTTCAAAACGTCGGACCACATTTCGTCGGAATTGCGATCATTTACAAACATCGGAAGAGCGACGTCCAAAATGTCAGACCACATTTCGTTGAAATTGCGACAGTTTACAACCATCGTAAGAGCGACGTCCAAGACGTCGGACCACATTTCGTCGTAATGGTGACAGTTTACAAACGTCGCAAGAGCGGCGTTCAAAACGTTGGACCACATTTCGTCGGAAGTGCGACAGTTTAGAAAGGTCAGAAGTGCGACAGATTGGGAAACGTCGGAAGAGTGACGCTTGTTTGGAAGCGACGGAAAAAGTGTCGATAGTGCGACACTTTTTAATTGCGTCGGTATGGTAAACCACATTTTGCCTGTCCTTGAACTGTCGCTCTTGCGACAACTATGTGTCGGAATAGCGACGAATTGGCCGTCGGAATTTCCACCAAATTTTCTAGTGTAGGTTTGTTGACATCTTCAATAGTTAACAAATCTAGAGGAATAGTTCCCAATCTCTTACTTCTATATGCTTGGAAGGCTTCCAAGTCATCTTGATTGAGTTGATTAGATGCAAACTTGAGTATATTTGAAAACTTTTCAATGCCTTGAAATAAATCATCAAATCTATCTATTTATTTCATGAAAGGCTTCATATTGATCTCTGTGATGTAGTTTTTAATTACATCATTTGGATCATATGGCCGCTTTGGCATTACTACAAAATTCAACAAATTAATCTTTGAAACTTCCTTGTAGGCATGACCAATATCAAAAAGTGAAAAAGTACCGCACTATAAAGGGAAATTAGGCTAAACGCCCTTCTTAGCATCTTTAAGCTGTTTAGAAATACCATTTACAAGAAGCTGGTAGGTTAGCTCTCTTGCAAGTAACTTATTAGGAACATAATATGGTAGGACATGAGGAGAAGCATAACTCCCAATTACTCCTATACTCCATGATGTGTTTAGCTAAATTATTGGGTAGGATATTTTCCCAATTCAGAATTAAAGAATTGACAATTGCGTCAATTAATGGGGGCAAAGCGTTTAACGTGGCTAAGTCATTGGGCGATCGCGTTAGCTGCCTATTCTATCTAGGGCTTGCCCAAAAAGAAATTTTTGACCAGTAAGCATCATGAAAAAACTAATGAAAAGCATGATAAGGGTCTAAGCTCCTACCTAGAACTGGAAGAATTGAAAAAATTTGCCTGGATCGTCCACAATCAAGAATGGAAGTTTTTCCCTCTTTCACACTCCAGAGCTCTTTTACCGAATGCAAATAGTGAAAAAGTTGTTTAGAAATACCATTTACAAGAAGCTGGTAGGCTATCTCTCTTGCAAGTAACTTATTAGGAACATAATATGGTAGGACATGAGGAGAATCATAACTCCCAATTACTCCTATACTCCATGATGTGTTTAGCTAAATTATTAGGTAGGATATTTTCCCAATTCGGAATTAAAGAATTGAAAATTGCGTCAATTAATGGGGGCAGAGTGTTTAACGTGGCTAAGTCATTGGGCGACTGTGTTAGCCGCCTATTCTATCTAGGGCTTTCCAAAAAACCAATTTTTGACCAGTAAGAATCATGAAAAAACTAATGAAAAGCATGATAAGGGTCTAAGCTCCTACCTGGACCTGACAGAATCGAAAAAAATTTCCTGGATCGTCCACAATCAAGCGTGGAAGTTTTGCCCTCTTTCACACTCCAGAGTTCTTTTACCGAATGCAAATAGTGAAAATGAAGGTATGATGTCCTTATAGACATTCTGGAGGTATGAATCACTTTAGCTAGTTATTGAAATTGGGGCTCTATAAATGTCCAATATGTTTAATGCAAATATTCATTATTTTTTCGATTTTACCTACGATCTGATGAATTTCTAGTGTTTTTATGCAAAAATGACCACGGTTGACTCGGATCAAGCCTTTTTTTAAGGGACTTTTCCTAGCTCGTAAAATTGAAAAACCCTCGATTTTCCTTCTTCTGGCTCGTTAAACTCCCACGAAGAATATTATGATTCATTCTTTTTTGTCTTTTTATACCTCTTTAAAATCGAAAAAGGCACCAAGTTTTTCTTTGTTGGACTTGTTAAAATTTCATGAAGAGCATTGAATTTTTCTTCGTTTGACTCATTAAAATTTCACGAAGAATATTGAGTTTACTTCATCTCCTCGTACTCATAAAAAGGTAGATTTCCATTGAACATAGGTTTATCACTTTATCCAGACTCAATCAACTAACTTATGGAAAGGGAACTGTGTCAGGCATACTATTAACCCTTTTTCACACCCGGTCATTAACCATGAAAAAGGTACCCCCTTGGAGTTGTCTTTTACAATCTCTTTCAGACTCCCTAAATATGAAAAGATCATTGAGTTTACCCTTCTGGACTTGTTAAACCTAATTAGACGAGGTATTTTTTTAGGCAAAGTAGAGACACACTCTTTATACTTTCAAGGATGATTTGGCAACAAAACCTTAAACATAACACCCATAGGAAAACTCCTTTTCACCAGATTCTCACTAAACCCTACCATCCTATGATTTTAGCCTTCAGACTCTGATTTTCCTACATCTTTGAATCCTAACACTCTTTGGTGTTCCTGAGTCTAAGCTGCCTAGTACCTTGTATTGTGTGCCTTCTATTGTTCAAGAGATCACGCTATCTACTGCTTCCTGTATCAACCCAACTGTCATATGCCAAAAATCATTTGGCCGCCTTATGTTTGCACCATTTCTCTATACTATATTCAAAACAAAATCATCTATGCCATGTTTCGTGTCAACTGATGTAGGACACCTTATTTCCTACATTTTGACAAATCTCTTCCTATCGACTTCAACATTATCTAGGAAGGCGATTCAGAAACATATCAGTAACCTGGAATTTGCAGACCTCAGTGGCAGGTTACCTTGTGTTATATTGGGGGTTTCATCATTGGATCCCAGTCGAATAATTCTACGAGTGTTCAACATCAACACCATTTTTCACACTCACTAGATTGTACTGGGAATCTTGGATACCATCATCCTTATCGGTGGGCATCCTCGCATCTGTTAACAATTTTCATCATTGAATAGTAATCATATGATTTCTCGCATGTTTGACTACAACTCCTTTATTCACATGTGTATAAATATGCAGTTTAGAGAAGTGATGAGCAAGACCTTGGGTAGAGGCTTATATCACTCATATTTTTTTCCTCTCCCAAGATGCGTATATTGTTCTCATAGATAACTTATCAGATTGATCTTGTTATGACACAAGATTCCACATTTTGCTTATCGGTGGACACACTAGTCATGTATCTTACTAGAGAAATCACTCTGCTACATCTACTGAGCATGGGAATGCCTGACTCAGGACAAATTTATATATATTTTTGACATATGTTACTTGTTTCAGGTTTCCGAAAGTCCTTCAACTCCTCTCTCTCTCTCTACTACACATATATAAAGTATTTCAGCCATCGTCTTTTTCTCTAACCTCACACTCTAGGGGGGATTTTTTATACTGTAAATGACCTCCTCATTATCTCAGAGGAGAAAGACACATGGATGGAATAAATTGACTAAGAAAAATACCTATTTTTCCATGGTAACGCACCCCAGAAACTTCCAGGCCGAGTTATAATGCTTTCCTCCATCCTGTAGGGAGCGTTAGTGCCTAGTTTAACACCATGATTTTCCTAAAGGGATGCATTACCCGTGTTCCATGAAGAATTAGGGGCGGATTCCGAGTTAACTGACTGAAATTTCCAGCTTTTTCTCAAAGAGTCAATCCAAAAAGCTGCAACCTGCGGTGCAAACCTCTGATTGGACATTGATAAATATAAATAAGCATCCAAAGAGGGAAAAATCTATAAAAGCATGGAAACATCATGGATTTTTCCCTATTCAAACTAATGGAGAAGAATGACAACGTTTTTTCTCCCAAACACTTATAAATTGTAGGTAAGGGCTCATTGTCAAAGGTCGAAAGGTTGATTGTGCAAGGAGTGAACTTTTAATAGTGTGAGGTTTCATTGTTTGAATAGTTAATTAAGAGCTATTTTCCCAAGCATTGTCACACTAGGAGATTGAAGAGAGAGAGCTTGGAGTTGAAGGAATGAGGGAGGCTTGACCAAGCCGATGGTTATAACTCTCCTTCATTCGATATAATAGATCTGCCTCTTTTTTTTCCACTTGATATCTTATTATTATATCTATTGAGTTATTTGTTTAAGATATATGTTATAAGTGGCCTAGACTTATATTAGTTCATGTTTAGTTATATGCTTGTCTTTGATTTTTTTATTGTGATAAAACTATGAAGATTACTACTTTCGTTGTTGGCTTGTAGTTTCCATAGCCTGCATACAAATTTGAGTATCAAATATTCTGAGAAACATTTGGTTCTCAAGTACCAATTTTTTTTGGACAAATACATTCAAAAGTAAATGGAGTTCCTAGACATCTCCTTGCTTGGTGCAACACACTGATATGTTGCCAAAATTGAGCAGAAATTCAAGCAGAAGTAGTGAGACTTTAGATCTGCGAATGCAAAGAAGAGCAAAGGTGCCTCCAAGCCACAAATAAAAGGACAAAGCCTGACCGAGACCCACCAAGGAAAATCCTTGAAGCCACAAGCTAAGGGTGACAGGAAGGCAAAGAAGGAAATCGACAAGTAGTGTGAGTTCCATAAAAGCCCCACTCACGACACGAATGAATGTTGCACAAAGCAGGTGCTTGTGGCCGAGCTAAGAGAATTAGAGACAGATCTTTGTTCTGATTCTGAGCTAAAATTTGACAAGGTAACTAACAATGGTAAGCAGGTCATTCTAAGATGGTAGCCACCACCAAGCTCCTAAAGGCGAAACCCAAAGATCCAAAGGATGGGCATCTCCTCTTTCACTTATAGATGTGGGTGAAGGGATCGTTGTTACAATTAATTTTCGACAACGGGAGCCAAATGAACCTCATTTCAGAATATTTCATGAAGTTTTTGGGCCTATCGAAAACACCACACCCGTAGTTGTATGCCATCAGGTGGCTTCACCAAAGACGAGATCTCCACGTCAGCTAGCGATGTTGTGTTCCCTATAGCATCAAGCTCTTCATGGATGAGGTATTGTGTGATATATCTCCTCTTGAAGTTTTTGATGTATTATTAGGCCAACCATACTTGTAGAAGAATCATGTTGTGTATGAGTCTAGGCCTTGCACTGTTATTATTTATTTGGGTAATAAGTTATACAAGATACCGGAGGTAGCCCGTCTATCGACATCTCTTTGATCTTTGCTAAGGAATGTAGTAAGATCATCTCCCAGACTAGGAAATTGGTTTTCTTTCTAATTCACTCTCAAAGTAAGGGGAAGATTTTAGCCACATCTATGGCCCCCGGTAAGGGTTCCTCCTTGCAACAAAATCAGGTGGATATGGTCGTGGAACAATACAGGGACATCTTCTCCTCACCCGCAGGGGTACCCTTGCACTGTTAAGTCAAGCATTTGAACGATATGACTCCCAGGGAAACTCTACCCAATGGGACAATATATATCCACTCCATTCTAGAAAATGAAGAGATCAAGCAGAAAATCCATGAGTTGCTGAAAAAGGGCACATCCGACCAAGTTCCTCGCCTTGTGGGAGCCCTATTATACTTGTACAAAAGAAGGATGGGACCTAGAGGCTTTGCATTGATTATTAGGCACTAAAAAAACTCACTGTTAGTAACAGGTATATAATCCCATAGATTGATGACCTTCTGGACCAAATCAAGGGAGAAAGTATTTCAACAAGATCAATCTGAAGTTTCGATATCACTAGGTTCTGATTGGTCCTATAGATGTGTGGAAGACCGCTTTCAAATCCAAGGAAGGCCTTTTTGAATGGTTGGTTATGCCCTTCAAGTTGAAAAATGTCCCTGCTACTATTATAAGGCTAATGGATGAAATATTTTTTCCCTTCACCATCTCATTCGTGGTTGTTTATATGGAAGACATCCTCATCTTCAGCAAGATTTGGGAAGAACACCTGCAAAATATTCGGCAGGTCCTTCAAACCCTTCGACAACACAAATTGTGTGCCAACTTAGAGAAATACACCTTTGGCATGAGCCAGGTCGAATATCTAGGTTACATCATATATGAGCATGGCATGCATGTGGATTCGACTAAGATCCAAGTCATTTAGGATTGCCCAGCCCTAACCACTCTAATAGAGATTCACATCTTTTTGGATCTTGCAAATTTTTATCAGTGGTTCATGTTGGGATTCTCCCATATCACTTGGCCTTTGAGTTAGATTACTAAGGGCAGGGTGAAAGTAAAATTTTCCAAGTTCGAATCCCAACATAAGACGTTCATTGAGTTGAAGTAGAGCTTCTGCTCGGCACCGGTACTCACACTGCTAGACCTAGAGTAGTCATTTTAAATTGAAACAACTTCGACTATGTTATTGGTGCAGTCCTCACCCAACATGAGCATCCAATGGCCTATCATAATTAGACACTTTTTGATACAATTCGGAAGTACCCCACCTATGATAAAGAGATGCATTCCATCGTGCAGACTTGTTGGAAATGGAAGCATTACATTTTGGGGAAGGAGACGATCATCCACACTGATCACCGACCTCTTAATTTTATACAGACATAAGGGAAGTTGTAGAAGGATATCCATCATAAGTGTTCTACATATCTGTAATGTTTCCACTTGAACATTAAATATAGAAAGGGAAGATCCAATCATGTTGTAGACTGCCTCAGCTGACCCGCAGTTGCAGAACTAACTATTGTTCTCAACTCTTTTTCCCACGAGACCTATGGATGCCGCAAATATACCAAAATGATCCAAATTTCTCCTCCACATACTAGATACTAGTAAATGGGAAGCAAGTTCATGATTTCCACCTTGAGGATGCATTATTATGCTACCTTGGCGACCTTTGTGTTCCTTCAAGCAAGTGTGCCAATCTGATTTTGGAGGTTACCTACAGTCGGGTTGTAGTACACTTTGGTGTGGATAAAACTATGGTTGTACTACAAAATTACTTTTATTGTCCAATACTTTGATTGGATGTTGGGAAATATATTAGATCATGCAATACCTGCGCCATTACCAAGCCACCCATCAAGAAGCAAGGTTTGTACACTCCTCTACCTACTCCCATATAGTCTTTGGAATCCATCGCCATGGAATATATGTGTGGCCTCCCTTCTACCAAGCATGGGAATAACTGTGTATTTGTGGTCGTGGAATTTTTTTATAAGATGGCTATATTGGTGGCTTGCAAGGAGAGCATCACGACAGAGGACACTACCAAACTATTCTTTGAATGAGTATGGGTACATTTTGGGATCCCATAGAGCATTATATCATATCAGATGGCTGGTTCCTGAGAAAAAAATGGTCAAGCCTTTGGACACTATTGGATACCAAGCTCACCAAGTCAACTACATTCCATCCCCAAACTGATGGCTAGACAAAGGTCGTCAACAGGATGATAATGCACATACTCTGCATGTAAAACTTCAAGCATCCATGAAATTTGGATTAGATCCTCCCCTATGTGTAGGACAATTATATCAGAGCTCTCCATAGCTCGACTAGTTGCAATCCCTTTCAAGTTGGTCTAGGATTTCAACCATTGTGTCTGATTCACATTGCCATACCTCATGCGACTACACAGACATTGTCCACACATGTAATTTATAAAACTGATAAAGAAACCATATTTATTGAACGTATCCATCACATCCACCAACATATTCATGACATCCTGCAGAATTCCAAATCCAAGTACAAGCATCGACGTGATCAACATCGGGTGCCACACAAGTTTCAGGTGGGTGACAAAGCTTGGTTGCATTTGTAGAAAGAATGCCTAACCAGAGCTCATCGGAAGCTTAGACCACTCTGGTATGGGCCTTACACCATTATAAAGGCTATGGGAGAAAATCATTTAGAGCTCAACATTCCCCCATTCCTTGGCCTGCACCTAGTGTTCAATGTGGATTGCCTTCAGCCATACTTTCCACCATTACTAGACACACTAGACATTGCAGAACAACTCACACCAATAGATATAAACCCCAATTGCATGGAACAAGACAAAAATGATTGAATCATGGACACGTAAATGTATAATACTCACAAGCAGAAGATATTTTTGTATCAGGTTGTTAAAGTTGGCCAACTCCTGCACCAAGGCAAGTGGCTCACTAGGGACCAAGTTCAATAAAAGTTTCCTCATCTCATGGAGGAACTCAATGAAATGGGGACCATTACTTCCTAAGGGGTAAGGAATGATCCATTTGGATATGTGTGTCCACCCACCTATTCCACTTGGACCCCCATCATTGTTTCTTTGATTTTTTCAGTTTCCTTAATTGTAGCATTGTTTACTATTTTTGGCATTTTTTCAAGTCATGAAATTATGGAGCCATTTTGAGGCCCTAAAAGACATTTTTTGGGGAAAACCGACACCCAGATGGGTTTTGGACCATGTTGGCCACTCAAAATTTGTATTCCTCAGATAGATATTTCTAACAAGGTATTGTTCGCATCAAATGGAGATCGCATGTGAAAGTTACGTCCCTAGGAAGTTGATGTACCAATTTACCCAAATGAGGCCTATAGCTTTGGCGCTTCATCTCTTAGGGTTATTTTTTTGGATGTTTTTGGTTTTCCATTGTCTCTCAATAATAAATAGGCCTTCAACCTCATTGTAACATAGTTCATAGGCATGTATCCTATTATCCTCCACATTGTCCCAAGGCTAAAAAAGGAGACCAAAGGAGGTAACCTCAGACCACTTTTGAATTGGTAGCTAGCCCTACCAAATCAGAGAGGGCTCTCTCTGTAATCTCACAACCAACAAAATGACTAGAGGTAGAAATTGATCCTAGTCTAGTTATGAATCTCAGTGAAAGTTTTATTTTTAGGGTTTGTTGGATCAAACTCAAAGGTTTATGGACCTAGGTCAGGGTTTCAAATAATTCAGTTGCAGGGATATAATGGGGCAAGGTAGATATGTTTAGTAACACTTTTTATTTTTCATTGTGGTATAGGGAAGAAAAATAGAGAGATCAAAATGAGCATAGGGTTTATGATTTCATTTATCATAAGAAAAGAGACATAAAAATGACAATCCCATAAAAAAAAAGCATATAAACTACGAAGTTTGTTTAGCATCTCATAAGAAAATCACTAAAAGCATGCTAATGTATTAAGGAGAAACAAAAATTCAATATAATGATGAAATAGAAGAAAAACACTACTACTAAATCAAACCACATGAATCCCGAGATAATAGCTACAACTGTCTTTGTATTTCTGCAAAAATATACTGTACACAAAACACGTTATAGACCAAAAAACACATTCCCCTCTCTCAGGGGTTGAATCTATCAAGATAGGAACAATTCACATCATTTTCTCTAACCAAACCTAAAACCGGGGAGGTTAAGAACAAATTCCCTATTTAGATTTGACTGACTTTACTAACATTAATGATCATCATAATCACATCAACTTGAAATTTATCAACTCTATTACACTTATTTACATCATGTGAAAACCCAAATTGACTAATTACATCATGAAAAGTGAACTTTGACTGATAAAAATAAAAAAAATACACTATTGACAGAAGCGCAACGAACTGCTTGGTAAATAATTTTGAGGGGGTTTCCTAGATCCATTTGTTGAAATGAAGGTTGTTGAGGATAGCCTAGTGTGCCTAATAGCCTCCTAAAGCTTCAATATTGAAAAAATCATACTCCATGGCACCCAAAAATCAATTTTCCCACACCTACTCCTAGAAACGTAGCAAGGGGTCTGAAACAGTGGCAGAAACATGTTTTTGAGGTGGTTTTTTGATTTTTCCTTCCAACCTGTGTAGTGACATGGAAACCCAGGTACATCTATGACATGTAATCATAAATATCTATCCAACCATGCAAGAAATTCCTCATTTGGAGGTCTTTGGAATAAGCACAACAAGAGCTCGATGTGCTTCTGTGCATCACAAAATTGCCAAAAATTCCAAAATTTGACCAAATTTTCCCAAAATGTTCTGCAAAAATAGGGCACAAAGGTAGAGAAATATATCTCTAAACATAAAATGTTTTGAAAAATGGAGAGATTTTTTTTCTTTGATATGTTATGAACCCAAACCTTATCCAATTTTTAAAAATACTTTCCCATTTGTTTAGAATCCAAGTTTGAAGTTGGTCACTAAAACATTACAAAAGCACAACGTGCTCTCAGAAGAAGCGCAACATGATATTTGAGAGGGATTTTGGAGGCCTTCCTAGAGGATATTTGGGTTCCAAGTGGTATGGGTGGAAATCATATAATGTTTGCTACACAATAGAGTCATCAAGCACTGAAAAAACCTGCTCCAAACCCCTAAAAAACTGACTTGAAGTCAAGTTGTCGAAAAATGCATCAAATGATCTATAGCAACTGTATTTTTGGAATTTCTCTCAAATAATAATACCTGTGCATTAAATGAAGGGGGATTTTTTTATTTGGTCTATGATTGACAAAAACCTCTTTCACTTTTGTTAAAATCATCTTCCTTAGTTTAGAAAATGATTTTGAAGTAGATCTTTCCCCGTGTGCAATGTAACCTTAGCAAATGATCCAAAACTCTAGAAAATAATTCCAATCACCTTTGCTGATACCATGAAGTCCATCCCTACTATGGTGGTCTTGTCCCTCTTGAAATTGGTGGCAAAAATATTGGTCAAATTTGCATGGCAACCTGCCTCTTAAATCCTTTTAAAAAAACTAAGGCAACCCACAGCTGCAAAGGGTTTCTTGATGAAACATGAGGCCATGATTTCTTGGATCTGAGTTGGCTCAAACCTGGAAAATTGTCCAAATTTTTTGTAATTTTTCTTCTCACTGTCCATGTTTTCTGTTTTCATGATAAAACCATAGGTAGGTAGGGAAGAAGTGTAGTATAAAAAAATAGGGGAAAAATGGACTGTTGTTTGATGGAAGGGAATGGAGGTGTTAGGGGTTGATAATTCTTGGTGAAATTTTAGGAGATGGGTATAAGTGTTAGGGAGTGTAGGGAGGTGAAATTTTATGAAAATAGTGAAGTAAAGGTGGGAAGATGCCCAAAACACAGTCCTAGCCCAAAGCGCAAAGTAGGCTAGGGTTTGTAGGGAAAGTGAGGGAAATGAGGGGAAGGTGTATGGGATATGTTTAGGGGATGTATGTGAGGTATGGGATGGGGGTAATAGAGCATAAATCTAGTTTTTTTACCACTGCAATGTAGAAAAAACTCATAGAAATCGAAAGCGCAACAAAACCCTAGGAGAGGGATTTTCACTGTGTTTTTCAAGGAGAATGGTGCATAAGAGAGGTAAAAAAGGTGTAATTAGTTTCCAAACAGATGCTGGAGACTTTGAAATGTTGGAATCAATCCCTTTGATGTTTGATTTCTCTCTATTTTTAAAATCGTATCAAGGAAATCGGAAGTGTAGTGTCCTTAGGCAAAAGCACAACATGGGAGCAAAAGAGGGTTTTCTGTTTGATATTTGAGGTTTCTGAATGCTGAGATAAGACTTGATAATGGAAGAAAGCTCAATAAAAGTGGAATGAGAAATTTAAAATGCTTTGGATGGTCTTTATTAGTTGAAAATCAATTTTTTCTAGTGATGGTGACATGACATCATATGGTGTTTTTTAGAAATGACGTGATGTGAATGCAACATAGTCTTTTGAAATGAAATGTTACTTTTACCTTTATTGATTTTGTTCCTAAGGATCTAAGTCCCTTTAATGGTGATTGAAGTGATGAACATGACTCCTTTTGCTTTTAAATGATTGAAATTATAATGACCAATTAAGTGAAAACATAAACCATAACCTATATGATGACATGTTAACTTTTTCATGGCCTAAGACACATAAATCAAGACATGACCATGATGAGTGATGATAAAATGAACAGGTGGAGGGAGTAGCATTGACCTAGACAACAACCAATGATCAAATTTTATTGAAACTATAAAATTTGACCTAGGACCCTATCAACTAACCCTTAAAGAGTACATTTGATCACTAGTGACTGACAGACATGAACATAGCTGCCACATCTCTTCTCAAAGATATGTTACCATCGCCTGAGCTAGTTTATTTCCACTTTCTATGTAAGAATATTTCAGTATTTGATATTAATGAAATGAAGTTATATTTATGCTACATCTCTATGTCCATGTTTAGATTGTTATTTTGTTGTGTTCCTGCGTAAATTCAGATCAGTGGTATTAGAGCGGGTTTTCTCTTTCTCTTTTTTGATTTTCATGTCCCCAATGAGGTTCGGGTATAAGGAGTTAAGGCTCGATATGGTTGAACCCTTGCAAGATCAACCTCGAAAACCCCGACGACCTCCCATGGAAGACAAAAATAAAGACGAGGGAGAAGGATATCTTATCAAAATATTGCTCGAGGAGGCCCTCAAGAAACATAGGTACGCAATGATGGACACCTTTTCATATATCCTTCAGAAGATGCCCATAAGTGATGCATCTCCATCTGGAAGCCACTCTGGAGGCACCACTCCTTTAAGGTACAAGTCAAATTTTACATTTCCAAATTCGAAGGCCTGATAGATGCAAATGTTACATATAAATGGTTAAATCTATTGGAAGGATATTTTTATGTTCATGATTTTTCTAGTAGGGAAAATATTACTTTTGCACTCTTGAAAGCCGCCCCCCCATGCCAAGGACTGGTGGGAAAACTATTGTGAGCAGAAGGATGAGGGGGAAGACTCACGATTCTTAGTCGCACCCACTTGGAATTATTTATAAGACACCATAAAGGGAAAATACTACCCTGTCAACAGCTATGAAGACAAGTAAATACAATGGAATACATTGCAGTAGCAGAGGGATCAAGATGTGCATGAGCTGAAAAATATTTTCAATACCCTGTGCAAAAATTTTGGTATGAAAGATTTTGAGAAACATCTAGTTCTCAAGTACAACAATTGCTTTCATAAATACATTAAATAGGAAATGGCGTTCCTAGAAATCTCCTCACTTGGTGTAGCATATTGATATGTTGCAAAAATTGAGCAGAAATTCAAGCAAAAGATGCAATACTTTGAATTTGCGAACACAAAGAATAAAAAAGGCATCCCCAAGCCACACAGAAAAGGATAGAACTTGCCCAAGTCTCCCTAGGGAAACTCGTCAAAGCTGCAAGACAAGGGTGACATGAAGGAAAAGAAGGACATTGACAAGTGGTGTGAGTTGTATCATAATACCCACTCACAACACGAATGAATGTTGTGAAAAGCAGGTGTTGGTGGCCGAGCTAAGAGACTTAGAGATAGATGCATGTTCGGATTATGATCTGGAACCTAACAAGGGAACTGACAAGGGTAAGAAGGTCATTCTGTGATGGTAGCCACCACCAATCTCCAAAAGGTGGAACTCGAAGATCGAGAGGAGGCGGAGTGCCTCTTTCAGTCATAAATGTGGGTGAAGGGATCATTGTTACAATTCGTTGTCAACAACGGGAGCAAAAATAACCTCATTTTAGAAGAGGTCATGAAGCGGTTGGGCCTATCGACCACACCACACCCATAGTTGTACACCATCAGGTGGCTTAACCAAGGATGAGATCTCTGCGTCAACTAGCAAAGCCACCTTCCCTATAGCATTAAGCCCTTCATGGTTTATGTATTGTGTGATATAGCTCCTCTTAAATTTTCTAATGTATTATTAGGCCAACCATACTTGTGGAAGTGTCTTGCCGTGTATGAGTCTAAGCCTAGCACTGTTATTATTTATTTGGGTAATAAGTTATATGGGATACCAGAGGTAGCCCTGCCTATTGACATCTCTTTGATCTCTGCTAAGAAATGCAGTAAGATCATCTCCCAAACCAGGAAATTTGTTTTCTTTTTTATTCGCTCTGAAAGTAAGGGGAATATTGTAGCCACATCCATGGACCCTGGGAAGGGTTCCTCCACACAGTAGAAGCAGGTTGATATGGCCATGGAAGAATATAGGGACATCTTCTCCTCACCCGTAGGGGTACCTTTTCATTGTCAGGTCAATCATTCGATCGATCTGACTCCCAGGGCACCTCTAACCAACATGTCGATATATCATCTCTCCATTATGGAAAATGAAGAGATCAAGCGGAAAATCCAGGAGTTTCTACAAAAATGGCACATATGACCAAGTTCCTCGCCTTGTTGGAGCCTGATTGTACACAGTACAGAAGAAGGATGGGACATATAGGATTTGGATTGATTATCGGGTACTAAAAAAAATCACTATCAGGAACAGGTATCCAATCCCATGGATTGATGAACTTCTATACCAAATCAAGGGGGCCAAGTATTTCAGCAAGATCGATCTAAAGTTTTGCTATCACCAGGTTCCAATAGAGCCCACATATGTATGGAAGAGCACCTTTAAATTCAAGGAAGACCTTTTTGAATGGTTGGTTATGTTCTTCGGGTTGAAAAATGCCCGTGCTACTTTTATGAGGCTTGTTGTGGATCATATCCGCATATCCTTTTCAATCTTTATTTTGAGTATCAAAAATACAAAAAAATCAGAAAATCAGAAAAAAATATGTTATAGCATAAGGTTTTTATACTATCTCATTAAAAGAAGCGTTTCAAAGCTCGATGATTATTAAACTTTATTGAAATACATGTTTTATTTCGAGCTTAAAGTTCAAACCACTTCCCGAGCGGAAGCGGTGATCGTGGGAGAGTGGTTCTGGATTAGTTATTACGGTGGGGAAAATAGCCCGTTAATTATCAAAATCGGACCCTCCATAGTTGACTGGTCAAAATCTTGGGCGAGCCGTGATCAATGGCTGAGATTCATTACGGGGGGTATAGGTCGATGTCTTCCGCCGTACTCCTGGACCCCCCGTATTGACGTCATTTCGGCATTTATTATGGTTTTTCTTAGCTGTTAAATTGTTCTTTGTCCCATTCTCGTTTGATTGTGGTTCTTTTTCCCTTTGAGTCGTGCTCCCGCCACCTTTTCATTACCCAATACCCCCGTATTGTTTTCATCGTCTGTTAGCCATGGAAAAACGAGCCTCTTTATCCGGTTCATCAAGCTTCAGTTCTCTCATGGACAGTGAAAGGGACATTCACGATACCCTGTCATCTGTCAATCATCCCTTGCTGTATCACCAAGTGACCCTAAACACTGAGGAATCTCCAGTGTTTTCGGCCATGAAGAGTTCCGGTGTTTTGTCCGCCTATATTCCAAAAACCCACTTGTTTCCCGAGTTCATCTCCTAGCTTGTCTCCTCAATGTACCCTGGTAAATGTTTCATAATGAATTCGCAGGGAGAAAACGTTCTGCAGGTATCAACGCAATTGATCCGTCAAGCATTGTGCTTTCCCGAAAATGAGTCATCACTGCAATTTTCTGAAGATTCACTGGCTCGTTATTTTGAAGACCTTTCAAATGAAGAATTCAGTTTGTACATGTCATACTTGAAACCAAATTCAAAGGAGGCTCAGTTAGAAGGAAAAGAATTTAGCCTGGAAACGTTCAATGTTGAGTATAGACCAGTTCTTAGTTGCATTGCGGAGATTTTGGGTAAAGACAATGACCAAACAGTTGATAAATCAGTCTTGGGGATGTTCGCGCTGATGATGAAACCAGGGGTGGTTCTCGACATTCCATCTTTCTGGCAGGAAATTGTAAATTCTCAATTGATGGCCCTCCCTCTCACAGGTTTTTTCAGATTCCCGTCATTGATTTTTTACTTGTTTTTATATCAGAATGTCGAAGAATTTATGAGTTTGGGATTGAATATAGTTGATGTTAATAAACATAAACAAACAGTTCTGTTCTGGACCGACATGATAAGAAAAGAAGAAAATGAAGCAGGACTGTTTGAGTTTGCTAGCCATTTCATGACTATTGCTTATAAAGTCTTGAATGGAGTTCTTTCTCCATGCTTCTTACCAAAAGCCCGGGAGTTCCTACAGCTAGGACCTAATTGCAGATTTGGAGATTGGTTTGTATTTGAAGAGTATTCAGAGATAAGGTTGTATGGAGCTAGCATTGAGCCCTATAGGCTCCCAACTTTTGTACCCATGCAGCTTTTCGCATTGGAATTCATAAGACAGATCCTTAATGTGGATCAAATACACTTTCTTCCCATGAAGAAAGGTGTTATGTATAAATTGCCTATGAGTGTGGGGCCTTTTGTGGTCAATTCGAGACAAGATTTTGATGAAGTTTCTAAAATGTTGGAGGAGACACAGTTGCTGCTAGGAGAAAAATGGTCTTATGATCCGCATGCAATAATCTCTTAGAGAAGAATTGAAAATGGATACACTGCATTTTCCCATGTAAGCAAACCTGATCAGGAGAATCTTGCAAATCCAGGTGAAACAAGTGCATCAAAAACCAGCATTCAAGTGCCTGCTATTATGGAAAAGACAAGCAAAAGAGGTAGAGAAAATGTTGTTGAAATAGATGATGAGGAGCCTAGAGAGGAAAATAGAACAAAATTAGCAGAAGATCACTCTTCCAATTCGCCAGGTTTTACTCTCCATGTCAATGAAGACCAAAATGTCCCCTCTTCTCCTAGAGGACGTGAACTTTATTCAGAAAAGATGTCGTCAGTAAAACAAATATTTTCACAGATTGAAGAAAGAAACCAGAGGATTAAAACCAATGTAGGAGTGCAAGAAGAACATCACATAGCTGTTGATCAGACCAGATTATTGAGTGCAATGGATCTTGAAAAGGATAAATTTATGATGGCTCTGTCACATCCAACAGGAATGCTCCTACAACTCAAAGTGAACTTTGGAAAAAATGCAAAATATTCTCCATTGACATAGCAAAAAAGATCCCAACGGATAAATCAAAAGTAGTCGTCGATTCTGCAGCCACTTCAGGACCAGTTGTTCCTTTAGATTAGAAGTTATAAAAATTCTCATTATGTCATTTCTCAGGATTATGAAAATGTAATAAGACTTTTTCGAGGCATGTACCTCTATAACAGTTAATAGTTTAGGCAGTTAGAGTTAGTTAGAATAGTTAGAATCAGTTTCATTATTGGAAACTGTTTCGTGATAATGTATAAAAAGACAATTTGAAGAAAGATGAAGGTTCTGAGTTTTGGACCTTGAAGCTAAAATTTTGTACTGAAGAATACTGAATTAATGAAAAGTTTTGCAAGTTTCCTTCATTCTGTTTATGCTGAATAGTTTCTCAGTTTTCATTATGTTTTTCATATCTGTGAGTAAAATAGAGTAATTTGAGCTGCAGGTCTCTATATACATGTGTATTTAAGAGTTAAATAAACCTTAATGGGCGCTCCTCTATTTTAACGTTATCATTACTCATTCCTTCAGGATTTTACACTGATAGATTCTGTTTCAAGCAACATATCAAATTAAAATCCTTTCTTTCTTGTTTCTTCCATCCTTTCATTTCAGCATAAGGAGGATATGGCATTGCATAACCTTCCATGGGTTTAATATTTGAAGATTATATAATTAATGTTTGAATGTTTATAGAACAGGGACAGATATACTTTTGTTTGTGACATAATCTTTAATGTCTTGAGCACAGATTTCTTTTCATAGCAAGAAATTGTTTCTCAAGGAACAACAAGGCTAATGGATGACATCTTGCAGCCCTTCACCAACTCATTCATGGCTGTTTATCTGGACCACATCCTCATCTTCAACAAGAGTTGGTAAGAACACTTGCAACATATTCGGCAAGTCCTTCAAACCCTTTGGCAGCACAAAATGTGTGCCAACTTGGAGAGATGCACCTTTGGCATGAGCTAGATCCAATATCTGGATTACATCATAGATGAGTGTGGTTTGCATGTGGATCCGACTAAGATCCAATTCATTCGAGATTAGCCAGCCTTGACCACTCTAAAATAGCTTCGCAGTTTTTTGGGCCTTGAAAATTTTTATCGGTGGTTCATGTTGGGATTCTCCCACATCACTTGGCCTTTGGGTCAGATTACAATGGGCGGCACGGAAAAAAAAAATTCCTGGTTCAAATCCAAACATAAGGCATTCATTGAGTTGAAGCACCACCTCTACTCTGCACTAGTACTCACACTTCTAGACTTTCAATAACCATTTGAAATTGATACAATCACCTCTAACTATTCCATTGGTGCAGTGCTCACCCAAAACGGGCATCCAATGGCCTATCATAGGGATACACTTTCTGATACAATTTAGAAGTACCCCACCTACGATAAAGATATGTATTCCATCATGCAGGCTTGCTAGCAATGGACGCATTACATTTTTGGGAAGGAGACGGTCATCCACACTGATCACTGACCTATTTAGTTTATACAAAAAAAATGAAAGTTGCAGAACGATCGCCATCAGAAGTGGTCTATATATCTGCAAAAATTCCACTTGAACATTAAATACAAAAAGGTCAGCACCAATCATATTGCATACTGCCTCAGTTGGCCCCTAGTTGCAGCACTAAATATTTCTCTCAAGCCTTATGTCCATGAGACCTCTAGATGGACGTAACTATACAAAAATGATCTAGATTTCTCCTCAACATACTAGATGCTAGTAGATGGAAATCAAGTTCCTAATTTCCAGCTCGAGGACACATTATTATGCTACCTGGGCCACCTTTGTGTTCCTTCAAGTGAGTGTGCCAAGCTGATTTGGGAGGTGCACTACATCCGAGTCGTAGGACACTTTTTTGTGGAAAAAACTATGGTTGTACTACAAAAGTACTTTTATTGGCCAAAACTATCACTGGATGTTGGGAAATATATCAGATCCCGCACTGCTTGTGCCATTGCCAAACCAACCATCAAGAAGGAAGGCCTGCACACTGCTTTGCCTACTCCCAACAAACCTTGGGCATCCATCTCCATGGACTATATGTCTGGTTTCCCTTCTACCAAGCATGGGAATGAATGTGTATTTGTGGGCGTGGAGATATTTTCTAAGATGGTTATATTGGCGGCTTGCAAGAAGAGAATCACATTATTTGAAACTGTCAAACTCTTCTTTGAACGAGTATGGGTACATTTTGGGATCCCACAGACCATTATATCAGATCAGGATATCATGTTCTTGAGAATATTTTGGTCAAGCCTCTAGACATTATTGGACACCAAGCTCAACAATTCGACTGCATTCCATCCACATATTGATGGCTATACATAAGTCGTCAACAAGATGATAGTGCAATACTCTGCATGTTCAAATCCAAGCATCCATGAACTTGGAATGAAAACATCGCCTATGTGCAACACAATTATAACAGAGTTCTCCATAACTTTACTGGTCCCAGTCCCTTTCAAGTGGGTCTAGGATTTCAACCATTATATCTGATTAATGTTGCCATACCTCATGCGACTATACAGAAATAATCCACACATATAATGTCTGAGGATGATAAAGTAACCAGATTTATTGAACATATCCAATACATCCACCAATAGGTTCACGACATCCTGGAGAAGTTGAATTCCAAATACAAGCAGCGACATGATCAGCATTGGGTGCCGCACAAGTTTCAAGTGGGAAAAAAATTTTGGTTGCATTTGTAGAAATAATGCCTAACCAGAGCTCATCAGAAGCTCATTAAACTCTGGTATGGGCCTTACACCATTATCAAGGTTGTGGGAGAAAATTATTTTGAGCTCAGCATTCCCCCATTCCTTGGCCTGCACCTAGTGTTCAATGTCTACCACCTTCGACCATAGTTTCCACCATTACTGGACACATTAGACATTGCATAACAACTCACACCAACAGAGCTAAACCCCAATTGCATGGAATAGGACAAAATTGATCAGATCATGGACTTTTAAATCAAGAACACTTGAAAATAGAAGATATATCTGTTTCAGATTTTCAAAGTTGGCCAACTCCTACACCAAGGAAAGTAGCTCACCAGGGACCAAGTTCAACAGAAGTTTCCTCATCTCATGGAGGAAATTAATGCAATGGGGACCATTTCTTCCTAAGGGGGAATGACTAATCCAGGTGGATATTGGTTGCCACCCACCTATTCCACTTGGACCCCCACCATTGTTTCTTTCATTTTTTCAGTTTCCTTAACTGTAGCACAATTTCTATTTTTGGCAATTTTTCGGGTCATGAACTTCCAGAGCTGTTTTTAAGCCCTGAACGATGAATTTTTGGGAAAATCGGGGCCAACATGGGTGTTTTAACGATGTGGGTATCTAATTGATTTTTTCCACTCAAAATTTGTATTCCTTGGATAGATCTTTCTAACAAGGTATTGTGTGTGTCAAATGAAGATCGTATGCCAAAGTTACTTCCCCGGGAAGTTGATGTACCAATTTACCAAAACGAGGCTCATAGTTTTGGCGCTTCATCTCCTAGGGTTAGGTTTTTGGATGTTTATGGTTTTCCATTATTTATCAATAATAAATACGCCTTTTAGAGTCATTGTAACACAGTTCATAGGCATGTAGCCACCACATCTCATCTCAGAGATAAGCTACATTCGCCCGATCTTGTTTATTTCCTTTCTATATGTAAGCATATTTTAATCTTTGATATTTAATGAAATGAAGTTATATTTCTGCTGCATCTCTATTTCCATTTTTATACTAGTATTTTGTTTTGTTCCTTTATAAATTCAGATCAGCTATCCACACTAGCATGGTTCTCTTATTTTTTTTCAAACCCTCACCATATTGTATCACACAGTTTTGTGGAAAGACAACTCTATTTCTAGCCTCCAAATCGACATGTCCATCATCTGGTTTGAATACTCAAAAAATATTTCTTCCATTTTTTGATCATCAAAGGCACTAACACTTCCATGGATCATCACGAATAAAATAACTTGATGATATTTCCCTAGACTTACATCCCAAAATAATAAGGCACCAAAATCATGAAAGGTGTTAAATCCATTCTCCATGTCTTCTACTAGGGTATAAACCCCTAGTGCTACAACAATAGCCATATGAATCATCATGATATTCAATGTCATACTATTCTCTAGCATGAACCTTAGCCATCACAAGGGAAAACCCATAACATTGCACAACAATAATATTTCCAAGAACATCCAAGATGTCTCTCTCTCTCTCCCCTTATATTCATCTAGAATTTTAATCATGAACCCTAACATTTAGCTCCTTGTGATTTTCATGACATTAAAATATATAATATGATTACAAAGAAGAGGACAACGATGAAAATGAATGAATACAATATTCTCTTTCCTCCCTTATATATATAAATAATTGATGGAGGTTGACATAAAATAAGGACATGTCTCTATATAATTGAGTAACGAACGAGGAAACCCCACATGGAGTGATCTACAATATAAGGATTCACATGTCTAACTAGGGTTTTTCCAACCCCAAAGTGAAATTTCATCTAAAAGTCATGATCTTTGGCTCAATGTGCCTCCTCCAATATGGTGCAAACTACAACAATACGCTATTCCAATGCTACCTCTCCCATGGCGGTATTCAATCCAAATATCCTCATGCAAGGAAATACTCTAAATATGTTCCCAATGCTACTCTATTGGATGAGAAACTGGTCACAAAGATCTTGTTCTACTCCTCAACATATATGTTTCGGTCCATCACCAAAATCCATGAAGTATTCTCCTTAACTGTTAGGTCCCTATAATACTAGTGTAGCCCCTTATTGTTATTGTTGTTCCCATGTAGTCCCAAAATTTTTATTATTGTGTCCCATAGAATCCCACTATTGTTATTGTTGTTCTCTCACATTATTATTTTTATGTAGGCTCTGATTATATTGTGACCCCTTAGACTCATATATATATATATATATATATAAAGTAGGCTTTTTCATTTGTATCATCCAATAATTGTTCATTTATGTAATGTAAATTAGCTTTCCCCCTCGAAGAGATTTATTTCTAAGTCGCTGATATATCTTTTCTTCTGACTTGTGAGTTGGTTGTATAACATTTGGTATCCGAGGTTTGGATTCTAGGGTTTCTCTTCTTCAAATAGGTCATGTTGTAATTTTTTATATATATTTTTTTCTACAAAGATTTAGAAAATGAAAATGAAACCACATGGATTGAAATACTCGTGAACCTCATGTACAAATTTCAGATTTTGGTTCACTATGTTTTTGGATATATGATCTGAGAAATTTAGGATTTTTGCAGGCTCCAAAATTTCATCTCAAACATGTGACCGAGGGAAAATTGTCATAACTTTTGTTTCATGCATCGGATTTGAATTTTGTCAAAAGTGGACAAAAATTTCACAGACTGTAGTTTCTTGTGTATCAATTTCAAGGCTGAAGGTCAAAACAGTGACACGTGGAACCCCGTACAAGTTCACTCTACTGAACAAGTCCATAATTAGGCCATTGTGGGAGATCATGCATAACTTGATGTTGAAGAATCCAAATTAGGTCTGACATGTGACATTGGACAAAAGAATAATAGGGATACTAAAAGACTGAAGTTCAAATATTTGGGATCTAAAATCATAGAGATACATCAGGTTCAATATCGATCTCCTCAAAAGCAAGAAAAAGGTGTGTATTTTTTTTAAAAATTGCATAACTTTTGTTTGAAAAATCAGTTTGAAGTGATTACAAGGGAATATTTAAGAATTGATATTAGTATTGTGTTCTAAAATTCCTCCCAAAAATAATTCCATGCCAATTAATCCCTAATAAAGCTCTACTATTATGCATGAAGAGGAAGAAGTGAAACATGATATATCACAATTACGAGACCAAGTGCAACAAATTTTGCTCTCGCAAAGAGTAACCAAAAATGAAATGGAAGCTAAGATGGATGGTTTGAAGAAAGACATGGATGGTTTAAAGAATGAAGTGGAAGCTAAGATCAATGGTATAGAAGAAAAACTGAAAGGAAACATGGAAGACATGAAGAATGATCTAAAAGTAGACATGGAAGGTTTGAAGGAAGGTTTGACAAAGATGCTACAAGAAATGATTCCTAATGGCCAAAAGGTAGTAGATGAAACTCATGGTGAGAAAAAAAAAGAAATGTTGATCATGATTTCATAGACTCTAATGTTGGATTTAAGAACCACCATATTCCAAAGATCGATATGAGGAAGTTTGATGGCAAGGATCCTGTAACATGGATACTATAGATGGAGAAATATTTTGATCTCCATAATGTGAAAAACACACAAAAGGTACGCATTGCAACTTTATATTTAGAACCCAATCAGTTTGTATGGTATCGATGGCTTTTTTCTCGTAAACCACTTGTCACTTGGTTAATTTTCATAGAGGAGATGATATCACATTACGAGGATACAAAAAGCAACACCTTCTTTAGCCAATTAATAAATCTCAAAAAAAAAGGTTCAATGGTGGAACCCATTGAGGACTTTCAAAAAATGAATATAAGGGTAAATGATATTCTAAATGAGAATAGGATTAATGTATTCATAGGGACTTTAAAGGATAACATTCAACATGAGGTTTGCCTTTGGGAACCTGTTTCATTGGAGAAGGCATTCTAGTTGGCAAGAAAAATTGAAAGCAAACTTATGGCAACAAGGAAACCTACCACTCACAACTATAAAGATGGAAATGTTGTTTCTCCTAGCCTTCAACAACCTACAAGGTTGGCACCATAACAATTGGAAGAAAAAAGAGAAAAAGGGCTTTGTTACAGTTGTGATCACAAATACACTAAAGGTCATAAGTGTGTTGAGAAGAAATTATTTTACATAGATTGTGAAGAGGAGGAAGAAAAGGAACAAGAAACTTCAAAAAAAGAGGCTATACACAGGAACCGAACTTAGAGAAAGAAGAAATGAATCAGACCATATCTTGTAATGCATTGGTAGGAATTACCACTCCTTAAACTCTCAAGATAGGACATATCAAGAAGAAAAAGTTGATAGTGCTGATTGGTTAAGGAAATATCCATAATTTTATTCATTGTAAGATAGCAAAGGAATTGATTTTATTCCTATATCCAACACCAGAGTGTCAAGTGATGGTTGCAAATGGAAGAACTATAAATTTCTCTGGAAAGTGCCATAATATCAAGCTTATAACCATAGGGGAATATGTATTTAATATCCCAATGCTTTCCATTCCAATGGGTGGTGCTGATGTTGTAATAGGAGTTCAATGGTTACAGTACGATAAATTTTAATTTTCAAGAACTTTTCTTGAAATTTTTTTGGGAAGGAAAGGAAGGTTAATTAAGGGGTATTGCAGGGAAACTAGGAAAGATAACCAGCTCTATTGGAATGACAAATATTCTAAAGAAAGAAAAATGAGGCGTAATTGCACAATTATGCTCCCTAGATTTTCAAACATCGAAATCATCTATTTCTTGAGATCTCCAAAAAGTCTTGGAAAACAATTCCAAGGTGTTTTAGTCTCCCAAAGGTATTCCACCTATTCGTGATCATGATCATGCTATTCATTTGATTCCAAGAAGTTTTCCTCCAAACATTAGGCCTTACAGATATCCTTATGCCCGAAAGAGTGAAATTGAATGTATTATTGTAGAAAGTATAGAGGTCGGTATAATTCAACCTAGTCAAAGTTATTTCTCTGCTCCAATATTATTGGTGCACAAGAAGGATGGAGCATGGCACATGCATTATAATTATAGGGAGCTCAAAAAGCTCACTATTAAAGATCAATTTCTCATTCCTGTCATTGATGAATTATAGGATGAATTACATGGAGAAATTTACTTCACCAAGTTGGATCTCCATTCAGGATATCATCAAATTAGAATGAAGACAGAAGAAATTATGAAAACATCACTTAGAACTCATGAGGGTGATTATGAATTTTTTTCATGCCTATTGGCCTTACCAATGCACCTTCTACATTTCAAGGGTTGATGAATTCCATTTTCAAACCCTTCCTTAGAAAATTTGTGTTAGTATTTTTTGATGATATACTAATCTACAACAAGTCTTGGAAGGATCATGTTCAACATGTTGACAAGGTACTCAAACTAATGGAAGAGAAAAAATTATATGCAAAAAACTCCAAATGTTTCTTTGGAGAACAAGAGGTGGAACATTTGCGTCATATTGTATTTCATGAGGGTGTTAAGGTAGACCGTAACAAAATTAAAGCCATCAAGGAATGGAAAATTCCCACAACCATAAAGCATTTGCGAGTATTTATCGAGTTAATAGGGTATTATCACAAGTTTGTTAAGAATTATGGAAGAATAGAAGCACCTCTAACAACATTATTGAAAAAATATGCATTCTCTTGGACTCCAGAAGAAACTATGGCCTTTTAAAATATTAAAGAGGTAATGTGTCAAGCACCAGTTTAGCTATGCTAGACTTCAAAAAAACCTTTATTGTGGATTGTGATGCCTCAGGAAATGGAATTTGTGTTGTTTTAATGCAATAAGGAAGACCCATTTCTTTTGAAATCCGTCCAATCAAAGGAAAGTATTTACATAAACATATTTATGAGAAGGAAATGTTGGCAATACTACATGCACTAAAAAAATGGTGACCTTACCTAACGGGAAGACACTTCAAGGTAAGAAGAGATCATGATAGTCTTATATACCTTTTGGAACAATCTATCTTCAGAAGAGCAACAAAAATGGGTCACAAATATGTTGGGTTGTGATTTTGAAATCATCTATAAAAAAGGGAAGTTGAATGTTATTGCAGATGCACTCTCAAGAAAGGATGAGGATGTGGAATAATTTCTTTGTGCCATTTCTATTATCCAACCAGATTGGATAACCAAATCAAGGGAGGAATGAAAGAATGATGAATAAGTGTGGAAAATCATTCAAAATTTGCACCAATATCTCAATACATTTGATACATTTAGCTAGAAAACTGATTCATTATGGTATAAAGATCACTTATATCTTTGTAAGATTTCCCAACTAAAACAAAATATTCTTTTGGAATTGCACACCTCTTCCTTAGGAGGACACTCAAACTTTTTAAAAACTTACCACAGAGTCAAGAATGATTTTTTTTGGGATGGCCTTAAATCTAACATTCAAAATTTTACAAAAGAATGTTTGGTTTTCCAACAAAATAAAGTTGAGACACTTAAGACCTCGGGTCTACTACAACCTTTATCCATTCCAAGTCAACGTTGGGAGGAGGCTTCAATGGATTTTATCACAGGTTTACCCAAGTCTGAAGGAAAGAGTGTCATTGTGGTGGTAGTTGATAGAATTACCAAGTATGCACACTTTTGTGCATTATCTCATCCATTTAAATCCAGTACAATCACTACTGTATTTATGGAAATAATTCAAAAGATACATGGAAACCAAAATATTATTCTAGGCGACAAAGATCCCATTTTCACTGGAAATTTTTGGACGAAATTATTTTCTTGTCTGGGTACTCAACTAGCTCATAGCTCATCTTATCATCCTCAATCTGATGGGAAAATTGAGATAGTGAATAAAATTTTTAGAAGGATATCTTCGTTGTTTTGTATTAGATAAAAAAAAAGGGTCAAGTGGTTACCTTTGGCTGAATGGTGGTATAACACTTCCTTCCACACTGCAGCAAAAATGACTCCATTTATTGCACTTTATGGATATTCCACTGTCCATCACATCATATTTAATAGAAAAATATAAGTTTCAAGCAGTGGAAGATTACATCAAGCATCAACAACAAATTCTCCAACTCTTAAAGGATAACCTAATTTTGGCGCAAAATCGAATGAAACCTGCAGATAAACAGCGCAGCAAAAGAAGTTTTGATGTAGGCGATTAGGTATTTTTACGGATACAACCATACAAAAAATTTCTTTCAAGAAAGCTAAGAAGGATAATAAATTATCGCCAAAGTACTATGGTCCTTACAAGGAGTTGCAAAATATTGGTACTATGGCATATAAATTGGAGCTTCTTGCATCTTCTCGAGTGGACCCAGTTTTCCATGTTTCATGCTTAAAGAAGGTTATAGGAGACAAACTCCCAGTTCAAACAATATTTCTAGAACTTAATAAGGAAGGTAAAATCATATTGGAACCTTAAGCAGTCATGGAAACAAGAACTTGACATCTACTAAATCGATCAATTTCAGAGTATCTCATCAAGTGGAGGAACTTACCCGCTGAAGATTCCACATGGGAGGATGAGAATTTTATACAGAAGCATCCAGAACTGCTCAAGCATTGAGTAAAACACTTTTTTGAAGTAGAGGGGCATGTTAGGTCCCTATAATACTAGTGTAGCCCCTTACTGTTATTTTCCTTATTGTTATTTTTGTGCCCATGTAGTCCCCATATTGTTATCATTGTGTCCCATAGAAGCCCACTATTGCTATTGTTGTGCCCTTACATTATTATTGTTATGTAGGCTTTGATTATATTGTGACCTCTTATACTCATATATATAGAAATTAGGTTTTTTCATTTGTATCATCCAAGAATTATTCATTTATGTAATGTAAAGAAGGTTTCCCCTTCGAAGATGTTGATTTCTAAGTCGTTGATCTATCTTTTCTTCTATTTTATGAGTTGGTTATATAAAATTAACCGAAGTGTCCTCATGTAAAGTGCCCAATCTCTAAGGTGTGTATCACATGGTCATAAGATCCAAGGGATAAGTTACCTCCTCCAAGTTTCCATCACTCCTCCTAGGTAGGTACCTCCCCTAATTGAATAGTTGACTCTCCTATTGTTTGTACTTAATGAGTTTGTCAACATATTGATCATGGTAACAACCTCATAGGTAAAGATACCATGTTATCACTCTAACCAAGGTCAAGTATACACATAGAATAAGCCATCCATATATCCATAAATCATCACCAAGGGGCTAAGAGACCTAGTTATCTCCTAACAAGGTAAAAATGTTTATGGAGTAGCCCTAAAAGCTAACAACAAAACCATGAAAATATTAATATGTAATAGATATTGATATGAATGTATGTGTGTGTATGATAATTAGATATAACTTACCATCTAAAAACTACAAGAGAAACTAATTTGATCAATGTGTGTAATAAATTATTTTATGCGACTATACTTTAGGGGAATTTATGAAACAATAAAAAATATCAAAATGCAATAGTTATGAATATACATAACGTGATCATACCCAATTTTTTTTTTGAAATTAATATTATATTTATCAATTATAAAATTGCAAGCCTCATGGCCTTGGTTTCCCCTATTCTACTGCTCGAGAAACCATACCAGTGGCAGAAACTTATACTTTTAATTTTTAGAGTTTGATAGTCAAAATGAGAGTCCAAATTTGGAAATATCTTATCCATAACTAGATGATTTCTAACCAATTTTCCATAATAAATTGAAAAATATAAAACCAAGAAAAAAAATTGAAACAACAATGATGTATCATGTATCTAGGACGAGTTTGAAGGCTTTGCCTTGATTGGATCCTTTCCATGTGGATGGGAGTTTCATGGGTTTGGTGGGAGGCCCAAATGGTCCTTGACTCTATACAAATGATGATCTAGGGTCTTCATATAAAGCTAGAGCTCATCCAACATTAACATAATTTCCTCAACCTTGTTTCTACCTAACATCATTTTTCCAACAAAGTATTCATATGCTAGCATAAATCTACTATATGCATGTAGTACTATTTGTGACTAACTCTAGTATGACCCATTTTTCATATCGAGGAGGCCACCTCTGCCATGATATCTAAGTCTGACAAACACCATCTCTCATGATATCATGTTCCACTTTTTAAAGTTCCTCTCGAATTCATTATAGAGTATGCTCATGATAATGGTGAGAAAAGTATTATGCTCATTGATGAGCACACAATTCTCCTCTATTCTCATAATAAGTAGCCCCTTGACAACAACATGCTCTTTGTTGTGTTATTTATATTACCTTGAAACTAGAAATCATCGAACCACTGGAAATGATGAGAAACAAGCATGTGCTTCTAGAAGTGAGACAAAGACATGAGACAAAGAAAATAATATGTTTCCCTTTGAGAATAAATTGTTTAAATTCAACAATAAAATGCAACACACACACTAGTGTGGGATCACAGGTCACACAGTGATGGGTCCTAGAGACACATTAGTGTGCAAGCCAATTATTAAATAAATTGGAAAATTAATTGTAATATTATCTCATAACAACTTGTAATAGTTAAATAAGTGTGATAGACTTAATTAGCTCAAGAATTTCGATTTGAGGCTTTAAGGATAGGCATGTGGAGTGATTATATTATTAATAAGGTCCAGTTGTAGTTGTAGCACTAGTGTAGTGTGGGTGGGATCATTTAACTCACAATAATTGAGTTAAAATTAGTTTAACTAGTTCTAACTGTTTGATGAGCTAGTGGAAGATCAAGTGAATAAAAATAGATTTAATTCACCAGTAGTGATATACCAAGTAACTGATGATTCAATATTTATAGTTGCATGCTCCCGGTGGATACCCAATTGAGACAAAGGTTCAAGGAAAATAAACTATCAGTTGCATTTTTAGCCAACTGCCCAGATGTAGTTATATAACCACAGGAAGCCCATAATGAATTTCATAATCAGGGAAGGATGAATTTCCTATTTAATAGGGGTTTAATTCTCTAGGGATTTTGTAAGAAGGGTAAGTTGAGGGTAGGCTAATAATTGGCTATGTGTTTACCCAATTTTTCCTAGATCAGTGTGAAGCAATTGGTAGAGTGTATGAGGTTGTGGTGAGCACAAATGCATTGTATTGTTTCATGATTCCTTTGTTTATTATACAATAAAGATGGAGGGGTTTTGAGCAGTTTCTTTCCCTAGGAATATCTGGTGTTGTGTATTGATTTACTTCTTTCTCTTACTTGCATGTGATTGAGCGATCATGTTTTATATTCCTCAAATATTGTAGAAGGATTATCTTTCTTTAGTACATTGCATGATCGGATTGGATCCACTGATATAATTTATAAATGGTATTAAAGTTGTGTTAGAGATTTTATACATGGTATCTGAGTGCTAGGAATCACAATAGTGGAGAAGAAATTGAGTCTGTGTTGAACAATATTCAAATTTGTAGATACTTTCTTTGGAGCTAGTTGTGGATCAAGATTTATTTCAATGGCTTGAGACTCGAATATGCACTCGAGGGAAGTTTTAATTATATTGCATGGAAGGATACGATGGATGAAATGTTGGAGGACAATGGGTTGAAGGAATTCATAGATAATGATATTCCCAAGCCCGCAACAGCAGATGCCCAAATTCTTGATGCATGGAAAAAGAAGGTAGCAAAGGCGAGGAGGATCTTGTTAGATGGAGTTCGAGATCATATTGTCTCGAGTCTCCATAGAAAGGAAAATCCATATGCTATGTGGAAGGCCTTGACACATCTGTTTCAAAGTAGCAATGACCACAAAAAATTGGCACTTAAGGACAAGCTCAGGAAAATCAAAATGGAGAAGGGTGACACAATCCAGAAATACTTGACCAAGTTCACTCAATGTCGAGATGAGCTTGGAAGAGTTTGGATTAATATAGCTGATGATGACTTGGTGAGCCTAGCACTTTTAGGCCTTCTCAAGAGTTGGAATAGTTACCAGGTGTTGAGCCCTAGAATTGCCTTCACTTTTACAAACCTCCACTTCATTTCATCATTATTTTATCACTTCATAAGCCTAAAATCAATGAAGAATGATTAGGATTTCTTAAAGGTTACATGAAATTGATTAACATATTGTGTTTTCATGGTTTTTGCTGTTTTAATAATTTTGTGCAAAATAGCTACATAATACAGACGTTCCATAGTAGACGTTCCATAGCCAATCAAGCGTTGCGCAACTATTTTAGTGTTTAAACAGGTTACAGGTGTCATCTGAGGGAAATATGTATATGGTTAGACTCCAAAACTCTCCTGCATCATTCCTTGTCCTCCACGAGGGCTGAGCACAAATCTGGCAGTGGTTATGCACGTGGATAAAGCCAAAGCCAAGAAGCAGACTTCTATAAGGAAAAGGACTCTTGAGGTGTCTTCAGCAGAATACGAGTCCTCAACAGGAGTTCTAGTTCGATTTTGATTATAAAAGACACCTATGCTTATTTCTACTCAATGTCAGTTATGTATTTCCTTATAAAAATAACTCGGTGAACTGAGAGACAGTAGTTCATGTTTTGTTATTAGTTTCAATTACTGTGATACTCTATTTCCGAAGCATTTTCTTTTAATGAAAGAAGTATAACTTTGATGCATGATATGAAGCAACTTTAAGGACTTAAGGATTAGTGTGCCAATCTTATGGTAGAGGGCCCCTACTGTCCGAAAAGGCTTTTGCATATTTTCTAGATAAGTGAGCTTTTAACTCTGTTTTGTTTTTAACTTAGGCAATTTTCTGATTTTGTCCTTTTGCATCATGTTTTATGTCATTTACCTACATCGAATATTACAATCAATCTTGTTCTCATGATTTGTTCCAATATATCACTAATACGTGAATGAGATCTAGCAATAGTACTTTGAGTTAATTGCATTTTAGTCCAATTCTGTTCACTGCATTTCAGTCCTGTTAGTTAATTTCATTTCAGTCCTGTTAATTAGATTCAAAAGACCCTCATTATTTTATAAGCTGCTCTTGTTCTCAACTTCTTCTAACACATCACTATTATAAGAACAAGAAATTATATTATTTGAGTTCTTATTTGATACGTAAGGATTCTCTGTGATTTCTGAAACAGTCTTTTAAGTTGTTCAAGAAATCTCTAATCATAGATAGGAAGATAATAATGTTCATGAGTTACGAAGGTGTTAATTTTAGTGTGTTAAGTTATTTAGCATAGGATTCTTTATTTTATATTCTGAATGATGTGCACATAAATGTTATGATTTCTATGATGAACAGAGTTCTGTGATGTTTTAAAGAGAACCTCATTACATCAAAACTAATCCTTTTCTTAGTTTGTTCCAATATACCTCTAATGAAATTAATTGGACTAAGTTTAATGTTATGAGTTATTTTTCTTAGCAGCTTTACAATCTGTGGATTAACATTTTCAGTTCTTAGGTGCCATTCATAGTTTAGAGTAGATTTCATTTTGTTTTAGTGTGATCAATAATTTCTCTTTGCCAACAATTTAGTTCTTTTCCTCTTAGCATAAAAACACAAAACCAAAAACACTAGAAAAACACTAAGCACAACGAAGTAGGAAGAAGATACCTAGGCACATATAGTGCATTTCACTTCAACATTTTACTAGCCTTGGTTGACAATTTATGACATCAATTTAGGAACACTAAGTTGACTAGACATTTTGGCGCTGTTGCTGGGGAAGTGTAACTAGATAAACTTATTTCTTACATCCAAAAAAAAAAAATTCAATCACCTACCACACCCACTATATCATGTGGTGCAGTAAGAACCACACATCCACATCATGAAATCATATTTTTGCAAGTAGAAGAAGAGGTGACAAATGAGGTTGAAGAAATGGATGGAGATGATGAAAATGAGGAAGATCCTTTTGGATTTCCCATTCAAGAAAATGATATCAACGTTCAAATGAAGAACATCCATCCATCTGTACTTCCTAACTTCAAAGGTATGAGATTAGAAGACCCGGAAACCTTTCTTTTTGAATTTGAAATAATTTGTAAATCTTATGGCCATTCATTGCACATTCAAAAATTGAATTTGTTTCCGGCAACATTGAAGGATAGAGCTCTTAGATGGTTCATGACTTTAGGAACAAATACTATAAGGACATGGGATGATATGAAAAGAGTATTTTTGGAAAAATATAAAGATTATTGCATGCACCATGACCTTAGAAATAAAGTCTTTAAGATGAACCAAAAAGAGGATGAAATCCTAGAATATTTAGTAGAGAGATTTACTTATAATATCAAAATATCTAAATTGCATAATTTAGGATCAAATGCATTAAAAAATCTCCTACTAAATGCTATAAAGGATGAATGGATTGATCTTCTTAATCTTGTGGGAAAAGGATATGTCTATCAATTTCCATTTCAAGAAATTTGTGAACTGTGCAAGAACATATCAAGAGGAAAAGCAAAGTGTGTAAGGTCCCCTCAAGATCCATTTATGGCAAAAGTAAGTCAGCATCAGGATTGGTAAGTCAAACTGAACCTAACAATTTGCTAAACATTCTTGGTAATTTAAATGAACAAACTGACATGCTAAGAATGCAAAACAAGAAAAAAGTTGCTTCATTTATATTTTGCCCTAAATGTAGAAATAAACATGCTTTGCATGAATGTCCACGTGATAAAATTAAAAAGTGTAAAATTTGTGCAAGATCACATACTACTGAAGATTGCCCATCATTACCAGGGTTGAAGGAAATTTACTAGAAGGATAATGGAGCAAATCAAGCACAATAGAAACTTTGTTATGTAGCTCCAAGAGGACTATGGCAGCCTCATCAACCCAATATGATGCAATATCCTTATGCATAGTTTCAAGGTTATGCACAACAACCTCAAGATAATTGGAAAACACCCTTGCCTTGGCAACCTTGGGCATCTCAATCCCAACCTCAAAACCAATCTTGGCAACAAAGTTGGCAAAGGCCCTACAAAGGAAATCCACTATCTCCTCAATCTTTCCCTCTCTATCCTCAATACCATGATCAATGTTATCCATACCATTTACCTCCACTACAACATAAATATCACCCTCATTTGACCTCAATTCAACCTTTCCCATTACCATCCACACAAGCACCCCAAAGATCCATTCCCACTCCACTACATGAACAACCATTTCATATCCCCAACAATAAAACAACTCAATCAACTTACAATTTTGAGGTATTGCAAAATGATTCACCAGCTATCATTGAAGAACAACAACCAGAAGAAGAAGACTCAGATAAGGTCCAAGAATCATGGATGTCTGTTGATAAAGAGAAGTTATTGGAACCAGAGATTGAAAAGTCTCATGCATGCCTATCACCAGATTCTATGAATGAAGATCACATCTCCGAAGACTTGCATTTCATGATAGAGGAAAGACAAGGAAGACAAGATTACATTGAATCTTGGTTCAAGTCAGTCATCGAATCCCAATGCTCAATTATTCAATATCTTCTGACATCATCTAAATCAAGACAGTTGGCATCTCATATGAAGGTACATATCAAAGAGTATCTTTCAAACCTGCATATGAGTTTATCTATCATCTTGTTACAGACATGGTTCCATTGGAAGTATTCATATACTTGAACAAGATTTTCTTTTTCAAGTAGAGTAGGACATAAAAAAAAAGAAAAAAAGAAGAAGAAGAAGAAGAAGAAGTCCTATTGTGAAAACCAGCTTGCTGGCACAATTGGACATGAGATTTGCTTGAAAACCAGGAAAATGGCGAGAAAAGTTCACAATAAGTTCTGCAATTTCATGATGGTATCAATCTTTCATGGTTCTTCAAATCATTTTTGGTTCTATGCTTGAGTTGGATGATGTGGAATTCCTTAAGGTCCACCTTCCAACAGATCTTGTCCCATCGACCTCAACACTTTATGTGGGATCAAGATTAGAGATTATTTGGAGTGCCTTGGAGCTTGCATTCATCAATGGCAAACCTCCTCGTTGATAACAATGGGAATACAACAATGTCTCTTGATTGTCAAATCTTGCAGGCGGCTCGACTTCGACACATTCATTCATCCCTGTCAAGATGCACTGAGGTACCTTGACACTCATTTACATTATCGGTGAGTTGTCTCGCATTGGTTAACGATTTTCATTATTGATCGGTAATCCAATGATTTTTTCCCATGCTTGACTTCGACACATTTATTCGCATGGTAAGAATTGTACCATGAATGTTGGCTTTGATGAAGACTAATGGTTTTATGGAATCAACAACAACTTGCAGCAGTACATTTTATTAGTTTCTTGTAGCAGCATGTTCATCTTTTTTTCAATTCAACAACAGCTGCGGAAAGTGGTAGTTTCTGCAGTTATTACTGTAGCAGCCTGTTTTTGTTTTTTGCAACTTTTTCCAAAGGCAATTTTGGTGCAAATATTGCAAGAGATTGGAGCAGAAATAAAAAATTATGAGCTTCTGGGTTTTCTCAGAATATGATAAATTGAGTAACGCACAGACAGAATTTGAAAAAAAAACAATTTTTAAGGGCATTTCAGATGGGTTTTTAAGGCAGATTTTCATTTTTTAGCATTATGGACATATTAGGACATATTTCAGTATTTTTTCACAGTAGCACCTTTTCTTCATCAAAATGAAATTATAAAAGCATGTGGCAGTAGAAAAGGTAAAAATACACAATTTCCCTTTTGAATCACTCAATTCGGCCTTAAAATGAGTTCGTGGCGTATTTTTTTGTTGTTGCAACATTGGGTAGAATGAAGGGTGAAACAGGGCAGAAATTGATTTTATCATAAATTTCAAACCATTCATCCGTTGGTCCTGAAATTTTTATGGTAAATGCATTGAGCTAGGGTGAACAAACACAGAAAATTCAGAAAATTTCAGTGTGTATTCTTCAAGAAATTGGCCACTTTCACCTACAGCCATTTCTCATTTTTTGGGCGATCCGTGCAACCAATGGCTGAGATTTTTCGTCGGAAGATGCATAATAATATTGGTAACAACCTAAAAAAAATTTCAGGGAAGTCTGATGTACCATTTGAGAGAAATTGCAAAATTCATTTCATTTTAAAATTCCACTCCATCTCACTCCACTTTCACTCCATCTCACACCACTTTCATTCCATTTCACAAGTCATATTCCACTTTCACTCCATTACATTTCACATCCATATTCCATAGCCATACTTCATTTCTTTTTACAGATTGCATGTTGCAGCCACATCTCATTTAGCAATTCTGACACAATTGTACAGCCTACAAAGAGATGATGATTACAGGAAATTGAAGGATTCTGTTTTGAAGACCAACATGCTAAAAGAGGACCAAAGGAACAACATCAAGCACATCAATTAACAATGTCAAAATTCTAAGGTAAATTGTGAAAATTATTTTAATAGCAAAAAGTTAAAACATGAAATAGATACAATGTGTATAATCATATGTTTCCTAAACAACCTATCATTCGAATTGATTAACATATCTTGGCCATATCCCTTATCCAACATTCCATAACGATCCTCATTAAAACCTTGATTAATGACTAATGGTCATAATCACAAACGTAACCTACTAGTCCACATCTCCTTAAGATTGTATCATTCACTTATTTCACCACAAGTTCATCATAAATTCTCCATCAGATCCATAGCCACTTCATTTTCCCTTATAGCTTAATTACCTCCATCCATTCACCTCCATTACACTTTGGAGCCAATCCATCTCTAAGTACAGAGAGGTAATTCTGAGGGTGAAGCATCATTCTACAGCTAATCCATCTTCAGACACAGAGATATAGTTTCAAAAATAAAGCATTAGACTCTGTAGTCAATCTAGCTTCAAGCATAGAAAAGTAATTCTGAAACGAAGATAATCTGCACAGAGGAGAAATGTGGCTAATTTTCAGGACAGAACCAGTTGGAGTCAAGTATTTGGAAGGATATCCACAAGTCAAGGAGCTACTACAACAAGCAGGGAGGTTAAATTTTATAGAGAAATTTGATGGCTTCCATAAGGAGATTACAAAATCGTTTGCCAAATCTTTTGATGGGGCAGAAGAAGAAAAACTGACATGGTTATTGAAAATAAACTTGACACTCCACTAAAGGAGGAAGATGAAGAACCAATTTCTAAAAAGTTAACACAGATTAGAAAATAGATTAGGGCCAAAAGAAAGGAAAAGACAACAAGTGAGTATATTGATGAAGAAAATGAGAATCCACCAAAGTTAAGGAGAAGTTCTAGACTCAAAGGAATGATGAAAAATACATTGGTTAAGGAAATAGGAATTATAAATGTTGAAGATGAAGAAACTCCGGTTCAAACACCAGTTGATAGATCTCCTTTACATCAGTTTGAAGAAGACCCTAACAGAGGAACTCCTGATATAAACCCAGCTCAACAACAAATTTATGATTATGTGGAATCTTTGGAAAGAAAGGCCTCAAAGAATCAAGAAAGATCCCTCAGTCCACAAGAACCTCCAATAGAAGCCCTGAAGAAAGATAATTATGAATTGGAGATATTGAACAGACACATTAAGAATGAGAATGAAATCTTGAGAGAACAAGTTAAATTGAAGAATGCCATGAATAATACTCTCACTCTGCAAATGGGGACACTGCACAAAGAAAACGGGAAGCTAAAGAAGAGGAATAAGAAATTAAACAGAGCCCTCATAAATCTCAAGTTTAAATTACTCATAAAGAAACCCAGAATGACACTAACCAGCAAAAGAAGCCAAAAGATAAGGTTGGATGTTCTAACAGAGGTTTCAGAGCACATGGAATAAGTTTTGATAAAATTGCATGAGGACATGCAATAGTTTTGCAGTGGGGGTATGTTGAGCCCTAGAATTGCCTTCACTTTTACAAACCTTCACTTCATTTCATCATTCTTTTATCACTTCATAAGCCTAAAATCAATGAAGAATGATTAGGATTGCTTAAAGGTTACATGAAATTTAATAACATATTGTATTTTCATGGCTTTTGTTGTTTTAATAATTTTGTGCAAAATAGCTACAGAATACAGACGTTCCGTAGTCGATCAGGCGTTTCGCGGCTATTTTAGTGTTTAAACAGGTTACAGGTGTCGTCTGAGGGAAATACGTATATGGTTAGACTCCAAAACTCTCCTGCATCATTCCTTGTCCTCCACGAGGGCTGAGCACAAATCTGGCAGTGGTTATGCACGTGGATAAAGCCAAAGCCAAGAAGCAGACTTCTATAAGGAAAAGGACTCTTGAGGTGTCTTCAGCAGAATACGAGTCCTCAACAGGAGTTCTAGTTCGATTTTGATTATAAAAGACACCTATGCTTATTTCTACTCAATGTCAGTTATGTATTTCCTTATAAAAATAACTCGGTGAACTGAGAGACAGTAGTTCATGTTTTGTTATTAGTTTCAATTACTGTGATACTCTATTTCCGAAGCATTTTCTTTTAATGAAAGAAGTATAACTTTGATGCATGATATGAAGCAACTTTAAGGACTTAAGGATTAGTGTGCCAATCTTATGGTAGAGGGCCCCTACTGTCCGAAAAGGCTTTTGCATATTTTCTAGATAAGTGAGCTTTTAACTCTGTTTTGTTTTTAACTTAGGCAATTTTCTGATTTTGTCCTTTTGCATCATGTTTTATGTCATTTACCTACATCGAATATTACAATCAATCTTGTTCTCATGATTTGTTCCAATATATCACTAATACGTGAATGAGATCTAGCAATAGTACTTTGAGTTAATTGCATTTTAGTCCAATTCTGTTCACTGCATTTCAGTCCTGTTAGTTAATTTCATTTCAGTCCTGTTAATTAGATTCAAAAGACCCTCATTATTTTATAAGCTGCTCTTGTTCTCAACTTCTTCTAACACATCACTATTATAAGAACAAGAATTAATTATATTATTTTGAGTTCTTGACTGTTCTGTAAGAGATTCTCATGATTTTACAAACAAGTCTTTTTCCCAAGTTGTTCCAAGAAATCTCTAATCCTTGAATAAGGCTTAATAGTAACATTGTGAGTTGCAGAAGGAGTTAATTTTAGTGTCATAAGTTATTTTAGCATAGGATTCTTTACTATGTTACAGATGATCTTTTTTTTCAAAATGTTCCAACAGATTTCTAACAATGAACAAGATTTCTCTGTGATGTTTTAAAGAGAACCTCATTACATCAAAACTAATCCTTTTCTTAGTTTGTTCCAATATACCTCTAATGAAATGAATTGGACTAAGTTTAATGTTATGAGTTATTTTTCTTAGCAGCTTTACAATCTGTGGATTAGCATTTTCTGTTCTTAGGTGCTATTCATAGTTTAGAGTAGATTTCATTCTGTTTTAGTGTGATCAGTAACTTCTCTTTGCCAAAAATTTAGTTCTTTTCCTCTTAGCATAAAAACAAAAAACCAAAAACACTATAAAAACACTAAGCACAACGAAGTAGGAAGAAGATACCTAGGCACATATAGTGCATTTCACTTCAACAGTTTACTAGCCCTGGTTGACAATTTATGACATCAATTTAGGAACACTAAGTTGACTAGACACCAGGACTCTGTGAATGGGAGGGAGAAGTTACCAGATTGGGAGTGACTTTGGTCAGATTTGGTACAAGAATAGTTTTGGCAAAATGCTAGGGATGGATCCTCATCCAAGATTGATGATGAGGAAAATTGTGCCTTGGCTGGTAAGGAAAAGAAGGGAAATGGGAGGAAGTCCCATTCCAAATCTGAGACCGAAAAAGAAGGAAAGAAGTGTGATATGACAAAGGTGAAATGTTTTCACTATATTCAATTCCATCCTATTGAAGTTGAGTGAATAGCCGCCTTTTTTATCCTTTGGTTCCCAAACTCTTATGAACTAGCTATCTATATACATAGCTAACATTTCAGTTAAGTCAGCCAAGTTTGTCTTCTTGTCCATTCTTACCATCCATTTCAAATTGGTCCTTCCTTAATTTATCAATTTTAGAAACAACACTGGATCAGTGGAGTATAAATATCTCCTGGAATAGATATGTATACCGTATGAAAAAATAAAACCGACCACATTAACATATTGACCCATACCTATTTATTTAGACTCATTCAGATATGAATGAGTCTAAATAAATAATGTGGATATTTAGACCTATTTTGTGTCTATAAGAGTTCTATCTTATATCATCTAAAATAGATATAGATATCCTATATGTTCTGCAAAAGATCCAAACCCATTTATTAAATCTGATTTGATCAGATTCATAAAATCTCGTCATTATGAATATACAGATGAGAAAGAACCATTGTAATTGCTAGAAGTAATAAGCCAACTAAAGGCACCAAAATAGAGGGTAGGAACTATGCCAAAAAAAATCCACAAAAGAAGAAGAGCAACAAGAAGGCTCTAGGAGCTACAGTGGGTGAAGCTTTGGCCTCACAGTTTGAGTTGGACTTCTCTCTCATCACATGCATGGGATCAACTGTGATGGGATCTATGTGGTACTTGGATAGTGGAGCATATTTCCACATGATGAGAAACAAAGAACTCTTTAGTAGCTTGGAGGAGAAGGATATTCAGATGCACATCGATATGGGTGATGACAGGAGGTATAGTGCTACCAGGATTGGTACAGTTACTTTCCAGAGATAGTCAGGTAAGTCTTTCTTATTAAAATATTTCATGCATGTACCAGATTGAAAAAGAATTTAGTTTCAATTGCTATGTTGGAGGATCTTGGATATGATGTGGTTTTCAGTAAAGGAAAGGAATTCCTTCATCACAAAGGCAGAACACAGGTAAAGAGGATTAGGGTTTGTGTGAAGAACCTATACAAACTTGATGTAGATGGTTGCACAACATTGAGCAGTAAATTAGGGAACGTGGTGAGCCGAGATACAGGTGAGTTATGGCACAGGAGATTAGGCCATCTAAACCATAGTTCTTTGAGGATCATGGAGCATATTTCTTTACATCTTCGAAAAGGTACCCTTGCGTAGATAAACACATGCAAGGGATGTACCATTGGGAAGTATACTAAGGCCACCTTTCATGAGAAGGAGAACTGAGCAACGACAATCCTTGAGATAGTTCACTCAAACGTGTGTGGACTATTCTCTACACCTTCCATAGCAAAGCACATGTATTATGTGATTTTTTTTGATGATTTTTCTAGAAAGTGTTGGATCTTATTTCTGTAGAAGAAATATCAAGTGTTCTCCAAGTTTTTCGAGTTCAAAGCACTGGTAGAGAAATATAAAAGGAAGAAGGTGAAGGCTCTAAGGAGCGACAAGGGTGGTGAGTATATCTCTAATGAATTCAATAAATTATGTGCCAAAGAAGGAATTCAAAGAGAATTTATTGCACCTCATAACCCACAATAGAATGGGGTTGCAGAAAGAAATAACAGATCAATTGTGGGAGCACCATGAGCTATGTTACAAGATCAAGGCCTATCATTGCATATGTGGGTAGAGGCATGCAACACAACGATATTTATACATAACCGGAGTCCTCATCGGATAATTGGAATGTGTACACCAGAGGAGGATTTTTCAGGTAAGAAACCACATGTTTCATATTTTAAAATTTTTGGCTCATATGTCTATTGCTATGCGACTAAAGATTCCAGGAAGAAGCTAGAACCAACAACAGAGGTTGGGATATCTGTGGGTTACAATGACACTCCCCACAACTATCGGGTGTATTTTTCGGCTAACAGGATGAAAGTTGTCATGAAAGATGTTAGATTTGATGAGGAGAAATCCATGCGATTGTCCCTTGAGAGGGAGCTTGATTTGCATGCAGATAAGGAACTCTTAGTTCCAAAGGATGAACCTCAATATATGGAGCAGCCACAAGATTAGGATCATGGAGTGGCAGAAACCACTCATGCAAAGCCATCCACCAGAAACGGTAGGAAGTGCACCAGAGAGGTTGACATATTGATGCTAGATGTGGCAGAGCATGTAGGTGCACCTACATCACATCGTAGGTAGAGAAGGTCCCCAGACAGGTACACTGGATACATGGCTCTTATGAGGGAGTGTATTGTAATAGAACCATCCTCTTTTGAGGAAGCAATGCAATAGCTAACATGGGTTGATGCCATGATTGCAGATTATGACTCCATTATCAGAAACAGTGCATGGGAAGTGGTCCCAAGACTAGTGGGGAAGTCAGTGGTTGGATCCAGGTGGATCTACAAGGTGAAGCAAGCAGTAGATGGGAGTGTGGAGAAATACAAGGCTAGATTTTTGGCCCAGGGATTCTCACAGGTAGAGGGGATTGAATATGAGGATACTTTTGCATTGGTTTCAAGGTACTCATCTATTAGATCTATCCTTGCACTCCCAGTGCAGATGGGATGGCAGATACATCAGATGGATGTACAGACAACCTTTCTCAATGGAATTATTGAGGAAGAAGTGTACATTGAGCAACCAAAAGGTTTTGTGACCTTTGATAGGGAGTCGCATATGTGTAGACTCAAGAGAGCACTGTATGGGCTTAAGTAAGAACCTTGTGCTTGGTACACTAGGATCGACAACTATTTCACCAAATTGGGCTTCACCAAGGTTGAAGCAGATGCGAACCTATATCATATTGTGGTTGATGGTAAGATTTTGATTATTTTACTTTATGTAGATGATTTTATACTGGAAGGTGATGAGAAGATCATAACTTCTTGAAAAGAAGATCTTGCAAGAGAGTTTGAGATGAAGGACACGGGGATCTTGCATTATTTCCTAGGCTTGGAAATATGGAAAAGATATGGGGATATATTTGTATCTCAGGGATAGTATGCAAAGGAGATTTTTATGAAGTTTCACATAGAGGGAAACAAACCCATGGAGACTCCTCTTGTAGGTAACGGGAGGAAGGAGGATGCTACTTAAGGTGAGGTAGTGGATGTTATTGTTTACAGGTAGCTTGTGGGTTCACTTATGTATTTGGTGAACACACGACCAGACATATGCTACACAGTTAAGCATCTTAGTCAAGCTAAGGTTAAGACTACCAAGATATTTTGGAAGGAGAGGAAGCATGTGTTTAGATATCTCAGGGGCACTACAGAGTATTGATTATGGTACAAACGAACAGATGGAGTGAAGCTTCAAGGCTTCACTGATGAATATTGGGTAGGTAGTCCATCAAACAAGAAGAGAACATCAGGGGGCATCTTCAACATAGGATCAACAACAGTTTCTTGGTACAACATGAAGCGAGATCAGTTGCACTTAGTTCATCCGAGGCAAAGTACATGGCAACTAGTCAGGCTGCATGTGAGGCCATCTGGATGAGGAAGATACTTGTTGGTTTGTTTGGTCATCAGTTGGATTCGACGATGATACATTGTGATAACCAGAGTTTCATAAAACTCTCGGTTAATCTAGTATTCCTTGACAGGTCCAAGCATATTGAAATCTGGTACCACCATCTTAGAGATTGTGTTTAGAGGCGCATTATGTTGTTGCAGTACATTCCCACGGAGGATCGGGATGCATATATCTTGACGAAGGTGCTTGCAAAGAGAAAATTTGAATACCACAGAGGTAGGATCCGGGTAGTAGATAATCCCTTTCTTGTTGAGAGGGAGTGTTGAAATTCAACTAGAAAATGCAACACACACACTAGTGTGGGATCACAGGTCACACAGTGACGGGTCCTAGCGACACATTAGTGTGCAAGCCAATTATTAAATAAATTGGAAAATTAATTGTAATCTTATCTCATAACAACTTGTAATAGTTAACTAAGTGTGATAGACTTAGTTAGCTCAATAATTTTGAGTTGAGGGTCTAAGGATAGGCATGTGGATTAACAGGGTCCGGCTGCAGTTGTAGCACTAGTGTAGTGTGGATGGGATCAGTTAACTCACAATAATTGAGTTAAAATAAGTTTAACTAGTTCTAATTGTTTGATGAGCTAGTGGAAGATCAAGTGAATTAAAATAGATTTAATTCACCAATAGTGATCTACCAAGTAACTGATGATTCACTATTTATAGATGCATGCATGATAATTCTAGTGGATACCCAGTTGAGACAAAGGTTCAAGGAAAATAAACTATCATTTTTATTTTTAGCAAACTGCCCAGATGCAGTTATATAACCACAGGAAGCCCATTATGAATTGTGCAATCAAGGAAGGCTGAATTTCCTATTTAATAGGGGTTTAATTCTCTATGGATTATGTAAGTAGGGTAGGCTGATAATTGGCTATGTTTTTGTCCAATTTTTCCTAGATCAATGTGAAGCAATTGGTAGAGTGTATGAGGTTGCGGTGAGCACACATACATTGTGTTGTTTCACAATTCCTTGGTTTATTATACAATAAATATGGAGAGGTTTTGAGCAGTTTCTTTCCCCAGGAATATCTAGTGTTGTGTATTGATTTACTTCTTTCTCTTACTTGCATGTGATTGAGCGATCGTGATTTATATTCCTCAAATATTGTAGAAGGATTTAGTTTCTTGCTTTAGTACATTGCATGATCAAATTGGATCCATTGATATCATTTCTACATGGTATTATAGTTGTGTTAGATATTTTCTACAGAAACAAAGAAACATGATGAATAGTGGAAGAGTGAAAGATATGTAATTTCAAGAGAATGAGCCAAATCCCAGTTATCTAGCTTGCATGAAAGAGAGGGGAAAAAAACAAGAAATAACTTTTAAACTGTAAAGAAATTCCATAACTCTAAGAAGAATAAATTCTAGAAGAAACTCTAAGAACTCAACTACCCTTCTCCAAAACAAAATTGGAAGGTAGAGAACCCGTGATAACAACTTAATGTAACAACTTCATTTTCACACGTGGAATCGAGTCAGTTGAATCCCCAAGAGCATGGTAGGAGTTGATGTTATTTATCGATGGTTGAGTTCCATCATGGAAAAATATCAAGAGGTTGATAAGGGTCATACCTACGATCAGATCCAAAATTTGAAGGATAGTATCCATTAAAACTACAATCCTCACCATTATCTCAAACATCATTGCATCATAATCATTGACATCATAACTAGGGTAGTGCAATGACATAGAGCAATTAAATCCTGTGGTGACTTGTGCCCCATATTCATTCTAATCTGCATTCTTCGGGAAGGGTGTAATGGAAGATCCTCACCAATTATTTCTTGGTCTAATGCCTACCATGCTCCCTCACACCCAACATGTCCGATCACACCCCATATAGGGAATGATCATACCTAACTTAATTTTTTTTGAAAAATACAAATGAAAGTAATCTATTAAGAATACATAATGAATCACACTATGAAAGCATAATTTAACAGAATTTTCAATATAGTAAAAATAAATATCAATAATAGGGATATATCACTCTTACAGATAACAACCACGAGCCAAAATATGACCAACTAATGTTGTAGCTAGCTAACATAAGTGAAAGGATATGGAAAATGAATAACATAAAAAATCCCACTAAAAATAATAATAATGGAAGGATCAATGTACAACAGATATTACACATTAAATAATTAGACCTAATTTAATATATAAATATATAATGAAAATGGAATCACAAAAAAAAAATCATTATAAAAATGTGAAATTTGTTTGATAATAGACGTGCAAATGCTACATGCATTTTTCTAGTGCCAAATCATACTTCAAGAGAAGGAATTTAATAAGTAAAATCGCCATATTATATGACTTAATATTATGTTCTTGATAAAAATTGTATATAAGCCTCTACTATTTTAATCCATCTATTAAAAATTATGGAAAATGAAACTATAGAAACATACAATGTGAAAAATATACCCTAGTGCCTTCCAAGTGGTGTATCAATATTGTACATTGTTGCGATTTTTTTATTTGGTAATTCTCTCTTAAAAATAAGAGGATGAAATTTTCATGTAGAGAAAAACCCCAACAATGTTGCAAAAAACACAAATTAAACTCAATGACATTCCCAAGAAAACTCCATTTCTCAAAGACTTGGAAAATCTAACTGCATTTCATTACAAAAACTCAACGTTCACATACATATTTATAACTTGATTACCTACTAGTTATCATATGTTTTCAACATATAGATTGATATTTCTATCTAAAATAACATGCACACTATATAAATCAATATCATGTGATTTTTTTGGAACATATCAACCAATATATGCAAACATATATATTGGCGTCTTTTACCACATCAAGTCATTATCTCTAACTAAATTGGGTTATTCTAATATGGAACTTGTGGAATATATCAAACAATATCATGTGATTTACATTATTGTTTGATTGTGGTGTTTTGAAAATTTCATTCAATATATAAAACCATAGTATCAAACATTCACATCAATGAAATAACTTGAGCACTATATCGATCAATATTATGTGTTTTCCCTCAGCATTCACATATTCATTTATAGCACAAACCTTGGCTAAGGGAAGATATATGTCCTAAACAAGTTAATAAATTTCATATTTTGTTTTATGATAACAATGTTACAATACACATTATATTGTTTAACATCTCTGTGTACAAATTGAGCCTTCAATCTTGGCCACAAAGAACGTAGTTGATTGTCTTAATCATATTGGTCATAATGAATATAATGTTTAATGAAATAAAAACAAGAGCCAATAGTTTAACTCTCATAACCCAAAAGACACACACACACACACACACACACATGTGTGTGTGTGTGTGTGTGTGTCTTTTGGGTTATGAGAGTTAAACTATTGGATCTTGTTTTTATTTCATTAAACATTATATATATATAACCCTTCCTCTACTCTAAAATAGTAATTATGAATTTTGCTATGAGAGGCCATATACTAGCTTGAATTCTTTATCTAAACCACCTTTTACCAACTCCTCTAGCTAGGGGTCATAAATATTAATAAGATGAATTTTCTTCCTTCTCAAATCAAATTTCACTAATGAATTAATTGGAATCTATTAGATTCTCTAATAACTCTAATTAAAATGTGTTATCTTTTCTTACTCAAAGAGATTGGTCCTTTATGTGGTCTAAATTGTTTAAATAATGTCTCCATGTCATCCTTCCAATGGAAAAATCAAGTGAGGGGAGACTTGTAGTGGTAAGATTTACTATGTGCCCATCTATATAATCATGTCCACAACACCCCCTTATTGGATAGGATATGATCATTCACTGAAGTTACAAACTCCTGTACTTTTGGATCCATAGATGAAGCCACCTAGCAATGAGTAAGTTCCCAATCCTTTCACTAAATCGGTTTACTATTCATGCACTATGAATCTTTGAGTTCCTACCCTTCTAACATGAATTTACCACATGCCCATGCTCAAACAAAATTGCAATGGAAGACCATATGTTTCTTATCCAAAAGTTGCATCCCATGGAAATTCTCACACTACATGACTCTATCTTTAATACATTTTCTCAAATATTATTAAAAAATGATTTAACCAAAAATGTTTTTGATTCTCCTCCCCATTTATAGGCATATAGTAATGAACTTCCCAAGTTGTTACCAATGGTTGAATGGGTATTACTAGTCTAATATTAAAAAGGGGTATTATGCATTATTTTACCCAAATTGAAGCCTCTTTTTATGATTATGTAAGTGTGTTCGTACCAAGCTATCAATCCTTCATAAAATGGTGAAAATTGTGCATAAATAAGGTCCCTTATTAGAAACTCACACTTTTACCTACTTTGAGATAAATACAATAATACAAAAACCTTTTTCATTTGGAAGGGGATTGAAACTAGGTTCTCTAAGATGTGAAGAACCAACCAGGGTCTTCTAACAAGGTTAAATTTCATCTCTAATTTAATCACAAGAAGGAAAATAAAATGTTATAGCACAACAATTATTTTACTGTAACATATAAATAAATTTTGATTTACAAAATAATTAACTATAGAAATTTTCTGAATAAAGAAGATTTATCCACCGAGATTATCCTGATCACATATCAATTCGAATTCATATGCAACACATAATCTCTTCCACTCAGATCATCACACATGCGGAAATAAAACAAGCGGTATGCGATCAAAAGATCATAAAAACATCACACACATTACACAGTATGTATGGGGAAAGCTTATAGCTGAAAACCCCGCAGCTATTGTTTATATTATAATGGAGAAAACATGTAACAGTACATAGCACAATACTCCTCACAAGTACTCATTACTATCTCATGAAGTTACACACAAACTAGCTTGGTTTTGAACAAGTCACAGGTTCAAAACACATCCACTAATTTCCTGCCTCTATTGCGCAATCAAAACTGGTCTAATGAGAGATCCAAGGTTCGAATCTCCTTGGCTTGACAGCGCAATCATCATGGGAAATTCCTCCAAGTGTGGTGCAAATCTCATGCACAACTGATGTCACAACTGATAGCTATCTCAACCCTTTCATTTACCTCTTTCACTGGTCTCCACTGAACTGTCCATGCACTGTAGTGAACTGATGTGTTCTTGAGTTGAATAATGAGTTACTAATTAATGAATTAAATAATATTTAATTCACTCCACTCATTACTAGTTGATTAGCTAGTTAAACTAATCTCAACTAGTTCAACTAAGTTAAACCGAACAAAACTCCACCAACTGTCTCATCAACTCCACCAAACTTCTGCCACTGAAGTCCTAACTGAAGTCAACCATGCATGAGCTCACCAAACCCCTAGGAATAGCGTAATTCCTCTGTCAGATGCATGAGCCACTTCTGTAGCTTGAACTGAAGTGCTCAAAGAGAGTAAACTGAAGTTTAGAGTCCAAATATTATTAAGGGTAAATAATATTTGACTTCCCTATTTTTAGGATAGGCAGTCTAAAAATAGACTTCGACCTATAGGTCCAAAAATAGAGGTCCATCTAATTTTACCAACATGACCAATAATCCAAGAATAACATACTGCAACCCCTGGACCATGCTCCATATGTCTAAAAATAGACATAGTCTAAAAATAGACTTTGCGCCAGAATTTGCCTGCGGGCCCACTTAGTGAAGGCGACTTCATTTCACTAAGCTCCATCATCTTGCTGAATTTTCAACACTCCCTCTCAGCAAGATATGGATTATCTGCAACCCCTATCCTACCTCTGTGGAATTCGAACTTGCTCCTGGTGAGCGCCTTCGTCAAGATGTCGGCATCCTGATCCTCCGTGGGAACATATGAAAGCATCATGATTCTCCGTTGAACACAATCTCTGATATGATGGTACTTGATGTCAATGTGTTTGGATCTATCATGAAATACTGGATTAGCCGAGAGTTTAATGCAACTATGGTTATCACAGTAAATCACTGTAGGCTCCAAATGCAACCCGAACAATCCAACGAGGATCTTCCTCATCCAAATAGCCTCGCATGCAGCCAAGCTTGCTGCCATGTACTCGGCCTCCACTGAACTGAGTGCCACGGATCTCTGCTTCCTGCTGTACCAGGAAACCGCTATCGACCCAATGCTGAAAACTCCTCCAGATGTGCTCTTTCGGTCCGTTGGGCTCCCTGCCCAATCTGCATCAGTGAAGCCGGAAAGCTTCGCTCCATCCTCCTGTCTGTACCATAGACCATATCCCGATGTGCCACTAAGATAACACAATACATGCTTGCCTGCCTTCCAAAAGAGCTTGGTAGGCTTAACCATAGCTTGCAAAAGCTGGTTAACATCATAGCATATATCGGGTCGTGTATTGACCAGATACATAAGCGACCCCACCAACTGTCGATAGACAGTGGCATCCACTACCTCCGCTGAAGTAACATCCTCCTTCCTCCAACCACCAAGAAGAGGAGTGTCAACAGGCTTGCAGCCATGCATGTTGAACCTCTCCAGAATCTCCCGGGGATACTTGCCCTGAGAAACAAACAGTCCTCCACTGCGCTGCCAAATCTCCAATCCCAAGAAATAATGAAGGAGGCCCAAGTCCTTCATCTTGAACTCTCTAGCAAGGTCCTCCTTGCATGAAAGTATCAACAGCTCATCACCCGTCAAAATCAGATCATCTACATACAGTACAATGATCAACAGCTTCCCCTCCACCACAATCTGGTACAGGTTAGGATCCGCCTCACTCTTGGAAAATCCAAGCCCAGTGAAATAACTGTCAATTCGTGTGTACCAAGCACGAGGTGCTTGCTTCAGCCTGTACAGTGCTCTCTTGAGTCGGCACACATGCGACTCACTGCTGAAGATCTCGAAACCTTCAGGCTGCTCTATGTACAGCTCCTCCTCAATGACTCCGTTGAGGAACACGGTCTTCACATCCATCTGATGGATGTGCCATCCCATCTGCACTGAGAGAGCAAGGATCGTCCGTATGGAAGAGTTCCTTGCGACAGGTGCAAAGGTCTCCTCATAATCGATCCCCTCGATCTGTGAGAAGCCACGGGCGACAAATCTCGCCTTGTACTTCTCCACACTCCCGTCAGCTGCCTTCTTCACTTTGTAGATCCATCGCGAACCCACCACTGATTTCCCCTCCGGTCTTGGGACAATCTCCCATGCACTGTTTCTGACAATCGAATCATATTCTTCGATCATGGCATCTACCCATGCGGGTTCCTCCACAACTTCCTCAAAAGAGGATGGCTCCGTCATGACATATTGACTCACAAGAGCCATGTATCCAGTGTACCGATCTGGTGACTGCCTCTGTCTGTGTTGTGTTGTAGGTGGTTCTACAACCTTCTCTGCATCTCGAGCCAGTCGCTCAGCTTCTGTAGTGCGCTTGCGCCCTTTGATGGTTGGCGCTGCATGGGTGGTTTCTTCCACCTCCTGAACTTCCTCTTGTGGCTGATCCACATCCGGAAGCTCCTCCTTAGGAACTAACAGCTCCTCATCTGCATGCAAGTGTAGCTCCCTCTCAAGCGAACACTGCATGGCTTTCTCCTCCCGAAATTTTATATCCCGTCGCACAACAGTCTTGCGACTGTCTGACAAATACACCCGATAGTTGTGAGGTGTATCAGTGTACCCCACAAATATTCCAACCTCAGCAGTTGGATCCAGCTTCCTTCTCGCATCCTTCGTCACATGCATGTATACAGGAGAACCAAAAATCCGCAAATGGGAAATATCAGGCCTCTTGCCAGAATAAGCCTCCTCTGGTGTACTCATGCCAAGAACCTTGTGAGGACAACGGTTCTGCACATACACTGCTGTATTGCATGCCTCAGCCCACAAGTGAAGGGGTAGGCCCCGATCATGCAACATCGCCCGTGCAGCACCCACGATCGTTCTGTTCTTCCGCTCAGCCACCCCGTTCTGCTGTGGGTTATGGGGTGCGATGAGCTCTCTCCGAATCCCTTCTGCGCTGCAAAAGTCTTTGAATTCATCCGAGATGAATTCACCACCATTGTCGCTCCTAAGAGCCTTCACATGCTTCCCCGATTCCTTCTCTACCAGCGCCTTGAATTCACAGAACTTAGAAAATGTCTCACTCTTCTTCTGCATGAAGAAGATCCAGCACTTCTGAGAGAAATCATCAACAAAGATCACGTAGTACTTGTGCTTTATTGTCGAAGCTACAGAGAAACGACCACACACGTCTGTGTGAACTCTCTCAAGAATCGTCGTGGCACGACTATCCTTCTCGTGAAAGGTGGCTTTCACATACTTCCCCAAGGTACACCCCTTGCACTGATCTGACTGCGCAAGAGTGCCCTTAGGAAGCCCAGTAGAAATCTGCTGCAAGATCTTCAAAGCTCCATGGTGAAGGTGGCCCAATCTCCTGTGCCACAGTTCGCCCTCATCATCCCGGCTCACCACTTCTCCCACCTTGCATGCCATTGCTGCGCAGCCATCTACTTGCAACTGATAAAGGTTCTTGACTCGAACCCCTATCTTCCGGGTCTCTCCAGTTGTCTTACTGCGCAGGAAAGCTTTTCCTTCGCTGAAGACCACATCATACCCCTTGTCTTCTAACATCGCCACAGAGATCAGATTCTTCTTCAATCCTGGAACATGCATCACTTCCTTCAATACGAAGGGTTTACCAGACTCCCTCTCAAAGGAAATGGTACCGATACCAGTCGCACTGTATCTACCATCATCGCCCATCTCGATGTGCACTCCAAGATCCTTTTCCTCCAGATCTGAAAACAGATCTCGATCTCCGGTCATGTGAAATGACGCACCACTGTCCAAGAACCAAACTGATCCCGCCACACTTGAAACCAAGCATGCGATCAATGAAAAATCCAGTTCGAATTGAGAAGCCAATGCCTCTCCCGCTGCAGATCCGACAACCTTCTTATTTTTCTTCTTCTGCGGACAATTTGTGGCATAGTGTCCGTGCTGGTGATAGTGAAAACACTTCACCTTGGACATGTCTTGATTCTTGCCTTTCACACTAGAATGAGAAGCCTTCTTGCTCTTCCCCTTCTTTGCTTTGGCAGCCAAAGCGCAATTTTCTTCATCAGATACCTTGGATGAAGATCCATCCCTGGTAGTCCTCCTTATCTCCTCCTGCATGAGATCCGCCCAAAGGCGCTCCCATCCCGAAAAATTCTCTCGACCATTGACACTATCTTGATATGAATGCCAAGCCTTCGGAAGACCAAGGAGAGCCAGGTCGACCATGTCCTCATCTTCGACAGTCACCCCCACACTTCCCAGCTCATCTCTGCATTGAGTGAACTTCGTGAGGTATTTGGCGATACTGTTGCCTTTCTCCATCTTGATGTTTCTGAGCTTATCCTTGAGCGCCAGCTTCCTTTGGTCGCTCTTACTCTGGAATATATCCGTCAAAGCTTTCCACATTAAATATGGAGAAGATTTTCCATGCAGGCTGGATACAATATGAACCTTGACGCCCTCCAACAGAATCCTTCGACATTTCGCCATCTTCTTTTGCCAAGCCTCGACTTCAGCAGGATCAGTGGGCTTTTAGACATCCATATCTACGAACTACTTCAGTCCATTATCTTCTAATACTTCCTCCATGCGATCCTTCCATGAAACATAATTCGAACTGCCTTCAAGAGAATATTCGAGTCACAAACCGTTGAAAGACATTTTCAACTCCGGCACCATGAAAACAAAACTGCTGCAAAATTCAAATTCCAAGCTCAAAGCTCAACTACTCTTGATTTGTGAGAAAAAATTATTTCTAGCACAGAGATCGACTGCAGGGGCATTTACTGGATATATCACCTTTCAAAGGAAAGGATGGATCCAGAGGCTACTTGGCCCGCATGCAGACTCTGTCTACCGAAATAAGTTTGTAATCACTGTGATGATCAATCTCTGCTTCAATAGCTCGGATACCATGTAGAAATTTTCTGAATAAAGAAGATTTATCCACCGAGATTATCCTGATCACATATCAATTTGAATTCATATGCAACACATAATCTCTTCCACTCAGATCATCACACATGCGGAAATAAAACAAGTGGTATGCGATCAAAAGATCATCAAAACATCACACACATTACACAGTATGTATGGGGAAAGATTATAGCTGAAAACCCCACAGCTATTGTGTATATTATAATGGAGAAAACATGTAACAGTACATAGCACAATACTCCTCACAAGTACTCAGTACTATCTCATGAAGTTACACACAAACTAGCTTGGTTTTGAACAAGTCACAGGTTCAAAACACATCCACTAATTGCCTGCCTCTATTGCGCAATCAAAGCTGGTCTAATGAGAGATCCAAGGTTCAAATCTCCTTGGCTTGACAGCGCAATCATCATGGGAAATTCCTCCAAGTGTGGTGCAAATCTCATGCACAACTGATGTCACAACTGATAGCTATCTCAACCCTTTCATCTACCTCTTTCACTGGTCTCCACCGAACTGTCCATGCACTGTAGTGAACTGATGTGTTCTTGAGTTGAATAATGAGTTACTAATTAGTGAATTAAATAATATTTAATTCACTCCACTCATTACTAGTTGATTAGCTAGTTAAACTAATCTCAACTAGTTCAACTAAGTTAAACCGAACACAACTCCACCAACCGTCTCATCAACTCCACCAAACTTCTGCCACTGAAGTCCTAACTAAATTCAACCATGCATGAGCTCACCAAACCATTAGGAATAGCGTAATTCCTCTGTCAAATGCATGAGCCACTTTTGTAGCTCGAACTGAAGTGCTCCAAGAGAGTAAACTGAATTTTAGAGTCCAAATATTATTAAGGGTAAATAATATTTGACTTTTCCATTTTTAAGATAGGCAGTCTAAAAATAGACTTCGACCTAAATGTCTAAAAATAGAGGTCCATCTATTTTTACCAACATGACCAATACTCCAAGAATAGCATACCGCAACCCTCGACTCATGCTCCATATGTCTAAAAATAGACATAGTCTAAAAATAGACTTTGCGCCAAAATTTGCCTGCGGGCCCACTTAGTGAAGGCGACTTCATTTCACTAAGCTCCATCATCTTGCTGCATTTTCAACATTAACATGCAAATAATTTGATTAATAACAATTTACATTAATAAAACAACAAAAATGGGAATACCTGATATGATGGCTCGGTTGGGGTGCTCCAGTTGGGGCTACTTGACTGAAATTACCAGCCTGCCAACTAGGAATGTCTTTTTGACTTCCTAGCCTAAAGAAACTCCACAGGTTCCCTAGCCCTCTAAGGCCAAGTCCAATAATAACTACTACAATGTGTCCAAAACTAGGTCTAGTGGCTTCCAACCACAACCAAGATCAAGTTCACCACCAAGGCCAATCTCCTCAATTATTCTTCCTTCCTTTATCTCTAAATTCTTTCCTTCCATGCCAAAAAAAAAAAAAAATAAAGCCCTAAATATCCCCTTTTCTTCTCATCCTCCTTTCCTTTATGTATCCCCAAGTCATCCACCTCAAACACCTACCATTAAAGCCATGAATATCCCCCATCATTTTAAGTTAATGACCATGACTTTCCTTCCTATATGTTATCAGGAAGTAAATTTGAGAACACAACTTGTCAAACTTTGGGAAATGAAATATTAATATTTAATTCAATATATATATATATATATATATATATATATATATATATATATATATTGAGGATACAACTTGTCAAACCTTGGGAAATAAAATAATAATAAAATAATAACTAATAATAAATATTGATATTAATTCATATCATTAAAATAAAATCATCGATTCCCGAGTATCTAATAATAAGTACATACTAAATATAAATATATAATTATAAGTTTAGATTTTAATATTAATTAAACACTAATCAACATTAGTCATAAAAAAGCTTAACCATTTATTTTATCATCTAAAATTTTAAGCTTTAGAATACTAGTGTATTCATGCAAGGTGTGGGTATGTAGCTAGCATACACATACCTTGTATGTATATTAATAATACTTATTGGAATCAAGGACAAAAATTCATTCACTCAGTAGGGAGGCTAATATATATTTTAAGATAATAGAATCAAGTAGCGAATTACATAATAGAAAACCTCATAATATAATTTTTTTGTAATGAGCATAAGCCATCGAACTTGCATATGATCATATGTTTCAAAAGTAACCATATTCCTTCTTAACCCATTCATGTTCAAGATTCAAAAATGAAGTTGAGATTTCCTTATGCACGATGGAAGTGAAAGGAGGGCCCTTCTTAGAAATTTGAGAATAATTAGTTGGATTAAGTGAGTAATAACCTTAAAATGCTACTCAAAGATTTTTCCTGATGAAGAAGGGTGTTTGTAAATGAAGTCTATTCATCTTTGTTTGCCACTTTAGATGGAATACGAGGATACCATCTCTCTATTATTTGAGCATGAGCTAGGGTTGACACTTATATGTTATAGTTGACCAAGCATGACCATATTTTAATTACTTGTCAACAAAGATAAACCTTTTATTGGTCATGAGGAATGCCCTCCTCATCTTGGATCTTTCCCTTCACAATGGAAATGGTATCCAGTATCTCTATTTCTAGGGTAATAATTTTTCTAGTTAAGGTTTTATAAAGATATGTTTTCCCTCTCTCATGCAAAGACCGATGATAATATTTTAAGAGAACCATATGTGTATTAATACAATTATCTAACTCAACATCCATACCACCACCCAAAAAAAATTATCCTCATATTATTAGTGAAAGGTTATCTTTTAATATGTGATGCCTTGGTATAATTGTGGTTTCAAAATGGCATATCCTAGAGAGAATTTTAAAAACTTCTCCCTCAACTCTTCAAAGACAAAGACTTAACACTCCCTTAGTGAATCCTAGCCATTATATTGTCTTACACCTTTATAAAATTAGTGTAGTGTCTAGAGACATAGACACAGACATGTCACACATAAAAATATTGAAGGATTTATTAAGTTAATTCTAAGCAAAAAATTATTGTCAACAATATTTTTTGTTTATACATTTTGACAAATATGAAATTAGTGTAAAACTATGTATGCTCAAGTTGTAATGATATTATAGTTATGAATTTTAGTTATTCAGAAATCCAACTTAGCTTTATTACATGGAATTGTAGTTTGCGCTTGGAATTTTAACAAATTTCAATTTGGCATGGTATTTTTTCCATCTTCAAAAAAGACCCTATATGATATAAACATAAAATAAAACAAAATTATTAATTTTATGAGAATCTTATATAGTTATCATTTTTTTAGAGATCATTTTTAGTGGCTATTTTTAACCTAAAAAATGGTGCTATTGGTAGCATCCTTTTATTTTCAAAGATAAAAATTTCAAAATCAACCCCCCCCCTCCAAAAAAGATGGTGCTCCCAACATCACCTTTATTTTCTTTCGGGTTAAATCACAATTCGATTAAAATCATGGTCTTCACAACAAGTATTGTTTTGATAGGAAAAAAAATAAAATTTACATCCAAACTAGAAGTAGTGTTAGCAATAACACCCCTTTTTCTTAGGGGTTAACAATACAACTTGTTTGAAACCTTAGCCTTGACAATCAATATCATTGTGAATAGAAACAATGAAATCAACCTTTGAATTGAAAAGTGGCATTGTAACACATTTGTTTTCTTTGCAAGCTTAAAATTGTAACATTTTAAATAAATATAAAAGGGAAAACCTTTTTTTCTTAACTATAATTGAAAATTTATATTAAGAAAAACTCCAAAAATGCAGCGAGTTACATCAATAATATTTATCTTGCCAAACTTTTGAGGTAGGAAGGTCTAACTCAAATACTTTCAACATGCCCAAAAATAACATGGTTGAATTGGATTTTCAAATACTGAAAATATTTATTTTCCAAGATTTGTAACATGAATATATTCTCACAAGCTAATTATATAACAATAAACAAAAGCAATACATGATTAAATTGGTTTTAGGGTGTGACTTCTTGTGACCGTTGGTTGAAATACTACTAGATATTTATTCCTTTTTCCTATTTATTTCTCAACTTATATTGAAGTGGGAGGAGTGCTTAATGATTTGTTTGGATCTAGAATATATTTTTCTAAGGATTCTTCTTGTTCTCAAGATTTGCTTGCATCATCCTGATTTGCCACAATTTCTATTTTTCGAGGGACAGACTTACCATGGGATATATGACCAAATTCATGTGAAGCCAAATCTAATTTTGGAAGACTTTTGGGCACCTAATTTTCTTCTTTTATTTGGAAAATGGAGTTACTTGAGGTGGAGGAGAATCTAGAGGATATTTTTCTTGCAAAAATAGCTGATGATCCTCAGTGGAACCAACCCACCACGTAGATTTTCACTACTTTTTATAGTTTGAGTTGCTATATGTATTGTATGAAAAAAATCCGCACATCACAAAGAAACATGCTTGTAATCTAATTTTTGAGTGCAGGAAATATATTTCCCAACCAAATTAATTTTAGCTATAAATTAAAGACCGAGGTCCATTTCCACACAAATTCTAGTATAAGTAGAAATTCTTCTCCTTTAAGTTTCATGGTAAGAAAAATGGAACTTTAATAAAGTAGGTCCTATAGCTTGGAGAGAGTGAAAACCCATATATGCAACAACATATTTCGAAACCACACCCAATTAGGAGTAAAATTCACGACTTTTTTCATTGAATCAAAGGAGGGAGACCAAAGTTTCAAACACAGATCATCATTGCTCCAAAATCACATATTTGAGTTAAATATCATATCCCTATCTTAAACACTATCAAACTTATCAATAAAAAATCCCTTTGCACAAGAGTGGATGAAACTTCTTGCTTAATCATAGAAAGCCACTTTTTAGCTATCCAGAATTGAAGATTTGCAAGCCATGGCTAAAACCCAAAAAAAATAACAAATTAAATTTCATATATGAGTAAATCTACTTCCTCATCAACCTCCAATCCAATGGGAATGGAAATACAGGGAGCTTCACAGACTATAAAAAAGGAATAAAGTGTAGAGGATTGTTGAAGAAAAATGTGCATGAAAGAAATAGATCCACTAGAGGAAATTGATAGATATGGAATTGTAGGACTAGATGGGACAACCTAAGCAAGGGGATTCAAGGACCTTTGTAGTTGAAATGATGATTTTCGAGTAGACGAGGTTGAGAGGATGGGTGATATGGATAGGCACAATAATATATGGGCTACAAAGTATAACATATGCATTGGTTGTTCACTAACCTCATACAAAGAGAAAGATATGTTGGTTGATATCCTAGCTAGAATGGTTTGCTTATGGTATATACTATCATTTTTTTCCTCTAGCTATACCAATATAATATAATTCTTCTATTGAGTCCTCTTGTACCTCCCTATGTTTTCAATATTCAAATGAAATTTAACCTTGTGCCTGCTTCTTGCCATGATCGATGAAGTGATAGGAGTGCATGCAATGTGCTAAGTATAGTGGGAGTTGCAACGTCATTTCGCGTGAGTTAGCATCATATCAAGGTAGGGGATGGAGAGCGGGGGGGGGGGGATCATATGCGCCCTCCTTGGGGGATTTGGTTAGTTTTAATCAAATGCATTAAAAACTATCAAGAATATATCTCACTATCCTTGCTTAGTTTATTGTTGATATTAGAGTCGAGTATGAAGGAGATGAAATGCCTTAAATGCTCAATAATGAGTAATATTATTCGTTATACTTCCTAATAAGAAGGAGATGTGTAATTCATTCAATTACTAATATGAAGCTGATGTGGCATTTAAAAAATATTAATAACTAAATAAAATAAATATATGCCATAAATAAAATCAATCTCTCTCTCTCTCTCTCTCTCTCTGTATACACACACACACACACACACACACACATATATCCGCAAAAAAACACCCCAAAAATGAAAAGTGTTGATGTTGCAACAATGTTTTTTTGTTTGGTAAAAGTTCAAACATTTTTTTAGCAATGGGAGTTAAAACCAATTTTTTTAATGCAAAAAACATGAAAAAACACTCTGAAAACGAAAAGTGTTAATGTTGCATCAACTTTTTTTAATTTTTTTGTGAGTTAAATTACATATTTTTTAGAAAAATTGTTAAAGATAAAATATTATGACTTCGAAAAACCTTAAAATTCCAACAATTTTCAGCCATGGTGTTAAAGATAAAATATCACAACTCTAAAAACCCCTGAAATTCTAACTATTTTCAACCATGACGTTAAAGATAAAATATCATGACTCTAAAAAACCTTAAAATTTTGACATTTTTCATATTGAAATGACACCCCAAGGGGGCTTCTAATATAATTTTCCTTTAATTAAATTGGACGAGAAATTGTAATTTCATCTCATGACAACTTGTATTAGTTAACTAAGTCATAATTACTGAGTTATCTTAGGAAATTAGAGTTTAGGGTCTAAGAGGATGCATGTAGAGTTACCCCATGATGTAAGGGGTTCCAGTTACAATTATTTGTGAGTTGTAATTAGTTAACTCAATAAATTGAGTTAAAATCAGTTTAACTAGTTCTAATTGAGTGATGATCAAGTGAGAGGGAAAGTGAATTAAATCTTATTTACTTCACAAGTAGTGATCAATCAGTTAACTGATAATTCACTATAATTATTTCTTTCATGTTATTTCTAAGGAAGGCCCAGTTGAGACTGAGGTTAAAGGGATTATAACTATCAATTGTATAATTAGAAAATTGTATAGGTCAGTTATAGAGTCAGTTAGAGGCCAAGGAAGGATTTCGCAATCAATTGGATGGATTTTCCTATTTAATAGGGATTTAATTCCTCAAGGAATGCGTGAGTAAGGCTGGCTGAGTAGAGGCAGAGAATTGGCTAAGTATTTGTCTGATTCTTCCTAGATTAGAGTGAGATAGTTGGCAAAGTGCATAATTTTATCTTGAGAGAGAAAGCATTGTATTGTTTCATGATCCTTGACTTTATGCAATATAAATATGGTGGGGTTTTAGGCAGTGTTATTTCCATAGATACATATTTTGTTGTGCGATTGATTATTTATTTCTCTTACTTGTTATGTGATTGTGGGTGTCATATTCCCAAATGGGAAAAGCAGGAATATAGTGCAAAATGCTGGAACAATAGTGTAAAACATCATATAAAAGAAAGAGACCAATATGGAGACCTTTCATATGTTATAATAGTAGAAAAATATTCATAAATAATGGGCCATAAGATGTACAATAAGAAAGAACAAACCTCCAATGGACAAAATCCCTCAATAAGAGGTGCTAATACTATATATAAAGACTGGAAGACTGTTACAGCGTTGTTTTTAAGCCACTACTATAGAAAATGAATATATATTAGATCTATGGATGATATGAGCCTCAAAATATAGATCTACTACAGATCTTAGCATTATACAACCTCCTTTGAAGAACTCCTTAAGGGTTTTCAACAAAACAACATATACAAGATGGGGATCTAGGCCCTAGGGCTGAAGATCCACTGAAAAATACAGATATGGAAAGTGTGGTTGATAGGATATGATCAATACAATAGCCTCCTCCAATAGATCCTCTAAATTAAAGGCAGATCCCTTTCACTCTCACTCGAAAACCAACTCTCCAAATGGTGTGCCAATCCACCCTACAACTCCTCCTACAGAAATAATGCAGATCTAGAAGAAAAATTCATTGTAGGGAGAAATAAATAGTTGGCCTGATGCCAAGATCTGAAAATATGCACAAGGGCTTTCCTTACTGTCCTCCCAATGGAAAGGAAGCCTCCTCCACTGAAAATGAGCAATGAAATGACCCAGATCTAGTCTCCACTGTTGCAACCTGCAAAATAACCAAACCCTTAATAGGATCTGCGCTGTAAATGAAAGATGAAGTTTGGCCTTAAGCCTGATAATGGAAAGTGTAGTAAAATACTCCTCCAAGAGCTTCTGAATGGAATAGGTGGGATTCTCGATCAGGAACACCATGTGATGAACAACACTCTATCTCAGCTAAACAATAAGAGAAAGATATATATCTAAACATACCATATATTCAGAAAATCATATATCAACATACCTAATGAATATGGCTGCCATCCTCTTCCTTAAATAAGGTATGAGCTTGCAAACCCTAAGCCACATCCAATAATAGCACTTCTTCCACACAATTCATCTCCATCTAAAACTATGTTGTCTTTCATTGATGACCACTCCTCCATGACAACGTTGTTGATTTGGTCAAAATTGACCCAGTCAAGGTGTTCCAGCCCCTTTTCACACCTAAGGGTGCTTAATTAAGATGCCAAGATCTATCTCTTTCACATTGGAATTGATTTATTCATTATTAAGGATAATTTTGGACCTCCATTTTCCTCTTATTCATTAAACAAATCAACAGAACAAAATTCAATATTACAACTAGCTCATGGCTAATTGGGAATATTACAGTCCTCCCTTCCAAAATGTTTCTTGTCCTCAAGAAGTGCTACAAATCTCCATAATTGGTGACACCATAATGTGATAAGCTTCCCTCATAAGCTAACTGTATACCAATCCATTGCTCCATGAATTTCTCCTCCAAATTTATCATGAGATGCAAATAATCCATCCCACAAGGAGACAATAGTTCACATGAAACAAACATGGTTTGTCCAATGTTCTCCCTGAAAAATGTAGCATAGTGAACATGGAGAATATCTCTCCCATAGGGAACATACATTCCTCCCATCCTCACTCCAAAAATTCCCATAAAAAGTATAAGCACATCATCAATATATGGGATCAAAACTAAGTACAAACAAATAAAAATTTGCACAAATGGAGGTGGGTCATATTCCCACATGTGGGACAAGTGCAGTGAATCTCCTGACTACATCAGATAATAATATGGTAAGTGGTTTCCCCACCACTTAATTGCTGCCTAAGTCATCTCACCATGGACGAAAGTGTGAGATATGTTTGGTGCTTTTGGAATTCACCCACAATGATACAAAATCTCCCTTTGTCCTCCAAGGGAGAGGCCATGTTCAGAAATGTTTATGGCCCAAATTTGGCCATGAATTTTATATGGAATAATTATCCTCCTTGGGGCTATGGCCTACATATACATGGTAAAGGAATGAAAATAATCATCAAATGAAACATTATGTACATGAGCATGTTATTTACCAACAATTTTGTTCATACAAATGGAGTGGCTCATAGATATATCCCCTCTCATTCCAAAAGAGGAAAGAGGTGGCTGAAATAACTCCTTCATTGACTCATGTCTCTCTTCCAACTCCACATGGTTCATGCATCTTTGAAAATTCTGATATAGTTCCTCTTCAAAGCCCTCCCACGTGTAGTTTTCCAGATAGTGTTGTAGGACTTCATGGAATAAGTATGGCTGAAAACAAACTCTTCATAAGCCCTTTGTAGCAACTTCTCCTTGAGCTTGGAGGCTCTAGTTAAGAATATCCTACCATGATAGTAGATGACACATTCTTGGACTGAATAGCCCTCTTCATGTAGCTGTTCATCAAGTATCATGCATGTGAAAAGATCATTGGAATATTCCACCAACAGTTGGGATTTCCAATATGGATCAATCTTCCACAGTGATAGCGTTGATGATCTATCACAAAGAAAAATTTTCATATGGATGTTCTTCTCCTTGACATCTCCCATGCCAAATTTTTATGTTGGAAGGTTTCTAATCCTCCCATGCTTCTCCTCCCACAGCGCAGAATATGAAATGAGAGTGAGTAATGATGATGTTGGGAGAATGTCTCCCTCCCCTTTGAGTCTACCCAATACTCTCAGTGTTGTATCATGGTCTTCTAATTTTCCCATCCCTCCTAGATCTATGCTTGGAGCATCATGTTGTGAGACATCTCTCACCAAATCTGAATCAGGTGGTCTCCCAGGTGGTTTACCACAAGATAATAATGTCCCATGAAGCAATATCATAAGAATAATAGATGGGACTATTAGGTCGTTGCTTCCACTGCACAAATCCATATTTTTTTTCTATGTGGAAGTTGTATGTGAGAGATATGTGTGCATGCCTTTAATAATTTTGAGTTTTTCCACTCTTTCTATCCACCCATTCCATCTGCAAAGTCTCCCAATCAGTGGTGACTTTCCCCAAAGTAATCAACCATTCCACACCCAATATCACATTGGTGTTGGGTATGTCAACCAAAAAGAAGTGATCAGTCAATGTATATGTTCCCATGGTGACTGATAAGGATGGAACATAGTGCATGCATTGCATAGTTCTATCTCTTGGGACCAAAATATAAAATCCCTCAAAAGCATCAGTGGGCATTTCCCTCCTTTGCACTAGTTGGGCATCAATAAAATTGTGGGTAGCCCCACTATCAACCAAAAAATAAACCCTCTGATTCAAGATGGAACCTTGGACCCTCAAGGTCAAGTACTTAGGTACTCCTCTCAATGATGCAAGATTCTCTCCAATTGGAGAAAATGCCCCATTCCCATCTCCTGGTGGTGTTGGTTCACCTCTTGCTGTGTCAGTGTCGTGACCTCTCCTTGGTTCATATTCTTCTTCCTCCTCATCATCTGATAAGACCTCTATGTAGTGTGCCTTTCCTATTGCACATCTATGTCCGGGTTCCCAAGATTCTTGGAATGTGAAGCAAAGCTTCCTCCTCCTCAAATCTCTTCATACATCATCATCAAGAGGTTTTTTTATTTTGTCTCTCCTTTGAAAGAGGAGCCTTTTCTTCTTTTCCCTTTCATGGAAAATAGGGCTTATGCTGAAATGTTGCCTTTGATTTTGGCAAGGCATCTTGAAGATCTCTAGCCCTTTCAATGGCATCTTGAAGGGTAGTGGGCTTGGTAGACTTAACCAAACCATGAAGAGGTTCATCTAACCCATCAATGAACATATACACCCTTCTTGTTGCAGATAAATCAGGAACCATAACAGAAAGTCTCAAAAATTCGGAAATGTATGTTTCTGGATTACCTGATTGTTTTAGCTTTGCAAGGCCCATGAATGGTGCTTTAGGATCTCTTCTATCAAACCTCTCCACCAACCTCCTAGTGAACTCTGAATATGCAATCACATTGGCATGACCCAATGTGGACAAGCCATGGAACCACCAATCATGTGCTTCACCCTCAAGGTGCAGCGCTGCTATCTTAATGGCATCCATTTCTGGAACTTTGTTCAATTGGAAGTAGATGTCAAGCTTCTCTACCCATGATTTGGCAATGCATTTAGCTAACCCATAAAATTTTGGTAAAAATAATCTTCCCATAGTGCAGTGTAGATCATGATTCTGAATGAATCCACCACTTCTATTGTGATGCCTGGGTCTCCTATTGTCCTTGATTTTAAAAAATTCTTGAAAACTAAAGTTGTCCTTGAATCTCTGAGTTTTAGACTCATACTCCATAAAATAGTATTCAAGGGATTCTTGCTCTTGAAACCCTTCATTTCCCACAGCTAAAAATGTAGGCATTGTAGAGCGTTGGGAAACTTGTTGTTGTTGCATTGGTTGATCACTCCAGTGATGAGACATGCCAGAGCCTTCACTATGATGAAATCCTTTATGGGATTCCTTATATCTATACATCCTCATGTATTTTATCTCTCTAGCAATATCTTGCATGGCTTTAAGAAGGATCTTAGGAAACTCCTTCTCTTCATCTTCTCCTCTAGATAAAGGGGTTTTACCCTTGTCTTCTTTGTCATTTGTATAATTAAACTTCCAATATCTTCTTCTTTGAAACCTCTTCTCTCTATCATTAAGAGGATCTCCTTCTTTAGATGACATATTGGCTTTTCAAGATGCACATGTTGTGCCAAGATTATGCTCTGAAACCACTGTAATATTCCCAAATGGGAAAAGCAGGAATATAGTGAAAAATGTTGGAACAATAGTGTAAAAAATCATATAAAATAAAGAGACCAATATGGAAACATTTCATATGTTGTAACAGCAGCAAAATATGCATAAATAATGGGCTGTAAGATGTAAAATAAGAAAGAACAAGCCTCCAATGGACAAAATCCCTCAATAAAAGGTGTTGCTACTATATATAAAGATTGGAAGACTGTTACAACGTTGTTTTTAAGCCACTTCTACAGAAAATGAATATACATCAGATCTAGGGCTGATATGTACCTCAAAATATAGATCTACTATAGATCTGAGAACTATATAACCTCCTTTGAAGAACCCCTTAAGGGTTTTCAACAAAACACCATATACAAGATGGGGATCTAGGCCCTAGGGTTGAAGATCCACTGAAAAATATAGATATGGAAAGTGTTAATGATTTGATATGATCAATACAATAGCCTCCTCCAATAGATACTCTAAATGAAAGTAAGATCCCTTTCACTAGAAAACCAACTCTCCAAATGGTGTGCCAATCCACCATGCAACTTATCCTACAGAAATAACACAGATCTGGAAGAAAACTGCGCTGTAGGGATAAATAAAAAGTTGGCCTGATGCCAAGATCTAAAAATATGCACAAGGGCCTTTCTTACTGTCCTCCCAATGGAAAGGAAGCCTCCTCCACTGAAAATGAGCAATGAAATGACCCAAATCTAGTCTCCACTATTGCAACTTGCAAAACAGCCAAACCCTTAACAGGATCTGTGTTGTAAATGAAAGATGAAGCTTGGCCTTAAGCCTGGTAGTGGAAAATTTAGTACAAGACTCCTCCAAGATATTCTCAATGGAAGAGGTGGGATTCCTGATCAGGAACACCCTGTGCTAAAAAACACTCTATCTCAACTAAATAGCAAGAGAAAGATATATGTCTAAATAGACCATATATTCAAAAAATCATATATCAACATACCTAATGAATATGGCTGCCATCCTCTTCCTTAAATAAGATATGAGCTTGCAAAACCTAAGCCCCATCCAATAATAGCACTACTTCCACATAAAGCATCTCCATCTAAAATTGTGTTGTCTTTCATTAATGACCACTCCTCCATGACAACATTGTTGATTTCGTCAAAGTTGACCCAGTCAAGGTGTTCCAGCCCCTTTTCACACCTAAGGGTGCTCAATTAAGCTTCCAAGATCTATCTCTTTCACATTGGCACTGATTTATTCATTATTAAGGAGAATTTTGGACCTCCATTGTCCTCTTATTCATTAAACAAATCAGCAAAACAAAATTTAATTTATAGTGCAAAATGTTGGAACAATAGTGTAAAACATCATATAAAAGTAAGAGAACAATATGGAAACCTTTAATATGTTATACCAGCATCAAAATATGCATAAATAATGGGCCATAATATGTACAGTAAGAAAGAACAAGCCTCCAATGGACAAGATCCCTCAATAAGAGGTGTTGCTACTATATATAAAGACCAGAAGACTGTTACAATGTTTTTTTTAAGCCAAAGCTATAGAAAATGAATATACATCAGATCTAGGGCTTATATGTGCCTCAAAAGATAGATCTACTACAAATCTGAGCACTATACAACCTCCTTTGAAGAACCCCTTAAGGGTTTTTAGCAAAACAACATATACAAGATGGGGATCTAGGCCCTAGGGCTGAAGATCAACTGAAAAATATAGATCTAGAAAGTGTGGCTAATCTGATATGATCAATACAATATCCTCTTCTAATAGATCCTCTGAATGAAAGGCATATCCCTTTCACTAGAAAACCAACTCTCCAAATGGTGTGCCAATCCACCCTGCAACTCCTTCTACAGAAATAACGCAGATCTGGAAGAAAACTACAATGTAGGGATAAACAAATAGTTTTCCTGATGCCAAGATATGAAAATATGCACAAGGGCCTTCCTTAAGGTCCTCCCAATGTAAAGGATGCCTCCTCCACTGAAAATGAGCAATGAAATGACCCAGATCTAGTCTCCGTTGCTGCAACTTGCAAAACAACCAAACCCTCAACAGGATCTGCATTGCAAATGAAAGTTGAATTTTGGCCTTAAGCCTGATAGTGGAAAATGTAGTACAAGACTCCAGCAAGAGATTCTCAATGGAAGAGGTGGGATTCCCGATTAAAAACACCTTGTGCTAAACAACACTCTATCTCAGCTAAACAACAAGAGAAAGATATATGTTTAAACAGACCATATATTCAGAAAATCATATATCAACATACTTAATGAATATGGCTGACATCCTCTTCCTTAAATAAGATATGAGATTTAAAACCTAAGCCCCATCCAATAATAACACTACTTCCACAAAAAACATCTCCATCTAAAACTGCGTTGTCTTTCATTGATGATCACTCCTCCATGACAACGTTGTTGATTTGGTCAAAGTTGACCCAGTCAAGGTGTACCAACCCCTTTTCACACCTAAGGGTGCTCAATTAACCTACCAAGATCTATATATTTCATGTTACACCATTTTTTGGTCATCTAACCTGTTACTATTAGATGGACCTAAGTACACCATGTAAGACCAATTTTACCCTAAGTAAAATTGCTTTCACTATGAAAAATAACTTACTAAAACACCTTTATTAAGTTGTTTATGGTCTAAATAGGAAACCCCATGAGGAAATATTAAATAAATCCACATTTTCTTGATTTTCCTCAAGGAATAATTAGTTACACAATAGTTTAATTAGTATTCATGGTCATATTTAACCCAAAACAGTAAAAAAAATTAGATAAATTATTATTTATCTTATTATTTTCTAGGAATAATTATTTATACCTTATTTAAATAATATTCCTTGTTAAATTTGACTAAATCACTCATAAATATTTAAATAAATCATTATTTATTTAATTATTACTCAACCACATCCTTAAAATGATAAATAAATCATTTATTTATTTATTATTTACAAATAAAGGGATTTGACCCAAGTCAAATTCCTTTTCCCTCCAACAAAAATAATAAAATATTCCATAAAAGTTGGATCTTGATTTGGTTAATAATATTTTAATTATGCACCAATATCTATACTAACTCAATACTTTGTTATAAATAGAAGGGTTTTTCCATTCATTCATCACCTTTTGTTGCCTAAAATCACTCTGGATCTATACTTTTGGTCTGACTTTGATCCACCATCATTGTCATATTTCTCCATCCTTCTGCTTGTGAGCTCCCTTTGAGTTCCTTTTTTGTCTGGGTTTTCTACACCATCAAGAGAGAGGAATTTTAGATCTGAAGTGTTGAGGACTTACAAGAACCCATCCCATTGAGGAGAACTGGTAACATCCTTCTATGCTTTCCTCCCAGGTACCCTTAATATAAAATTCATTCAACATATTCTTGTCTTTTCTATTGGATGCATGGAGTAAATCTTGTTTTATTTACTGCATAATGTCTTTTGATGCATAGATCTAGATTTTTGATGCATTTATCTTGATCAACTAATTGCAGATCTGAAAACATTGGCAGCCATATTTTTCTGTTAGGGTTGCTTGTTATGCGTAGTTAAAGTGGTCTTTTTTTGCACACTTGCAATTAAGATTCATACTAACAACTGGCAACTCCACACGGGTTTACGATTACGACCGCTGTCATTTTTCTAATCCTTGCATATCCAGCTACTTCAAACCCTAGGATTTCTCTTTAGCCTCTTGTTTTTTCTTTTCTTGATGTTTTTTCTAAACTATAAAAGCCTAAAACAATAAAAATTCTAACTTTCGTGTGTTTTCAGACCTATTGCGCAGGTGACAGACATCAGTTGTAGCTGAGATGACACTTTTTACTGAAATCTACCGCCAAGAGTGCCAGAAGTGTAGGTCGTGCTTTTTGGCCCTAAACCTGCGACCTGAAGCTTCAAGACACACTTTTCAGCCCAAAAACTGCGACCTCCATTGAAAACAGGTCAGAAACTGCGACCTGAATTTTTTGCGGGATTTTTTCTGAAAGTTTTCTGGGTTTTTCTGGGCCTTTGTTCAAGGTTGTTTGACCTCCGTCTCCACCCATTTTGGACATTTAATTGTTCTTTTGTACTCAACTAAGTGGGAACCTAGTCCCCTAGGGCTTCAGTACCCTCCACACTTTGTGGAAGAGTTTTAGCTACCGCAGGTTTTCTGAAATTTTCAGAGTGTTCAGCCATTTTTCAGATCTGATACTTCACCTTCAGATCTGCTTCAGATTGGCTATTTATCCATCCAAATCACCTCATTTAGTTTTGTTTGAGTTTTCCTCTAGGGTTCACTCCATTTCCCTCCAGGAGATAGCCTTTCGCCACCTCATTTACAAAAATCTTTCCTCTGATTTTTTGTTGTTTTCTGCACCACTTTCCAGCATATTTTGACCTTTAGATCCCTGTCCCTCCTGACCTTATATATATTGGATATTTTGGTGTGTTTTGACTAGTTTTTTGCCCGCCTACAGACTACTTGTTGAGAGGCCCGCCTCCTTGGGTTTATATTATTACATTATCAGTTGTTTATTTACTGTTATTTCAGTTTCATATACTATTATCTGCAGGTTTATTTACAGTTACACAGCACACTTTTTCTTTTTCTCTACAAATGTTTGTGTTTAAAAATTAAAATTTACACACTTTACATACACACCCTAAGCGAAAAAGGGCTTGGTTAACACTGCCAAGCAAAGACTCTACAAAATTGAAATCAATTGATCCTGCACCTCTTCGCCCTTGTTTCGACATTGTAATCAGTTGATCCTGCACCTCCTGGCCCTTGTCGGTATCTTTTTCCTTTGCGTTGTGTTTTTGTTGTCACCATTGCACCACCAAGGCGTTTATCCCAGAGACTTCTTGGCCTTCATCCTCAGTTTATAGTAGGAAGACTTACTCCTCTTCGTAGGATTCGAGTTAGTCCTCCTTCGAGTCTGCACTCCGACTCTTCTTCTGGTTTATTGGGTTCTCCTTCTGCCCCCGGTTCTCCTCTTTTCACCTTCACCATGTCTGGTTCAGGACCTAACGTTGGTGGTAGCTCCGGCCCTAATGTTGGGAATACTACTACTGGGACCGCAACAGGAACTATCCCGGCTACTCCCTTGCTCCCCTATATGGCAGGCCTCAGTCTTCTCGATTTTGACCAGTTGATAAATGACCCTATACACCATGACACTAGTTGGCCTACTATGCCAACCAAGCTCCCTTCCAACATCCCCAAGTTTGAAGGCCTTGATGGAGAATATCCTACAAATCATGTTCGATCTTTCCACATGTGGTGTTCATCTAACTCCATTATCGATGACTCTGTCTGTCTTCAGTTGTTCCAACGTACGCTTACAGGCGAGGCTTCTAAGTGGTATGTTGATAAGGCCTCATCCTCTTATACCACCTTTGCAACTCTTGCTCAAGCTTTTATGTCTTATTTCCAGCTTCCTCTTCATTATGACACTAGTACCGAAATTTTGACTTCTTTTTGTCAATCATCTGCGACCTGCCTATCTGATCACGTCCAGGAATGGCAGAGAAGAAAGACCCTATGTCGAGCCCCTACCTTTGAAGACCATCTCTACATGGACTGGTTCCATAGATCTCTCTTGCCCCCTATCGAAAAATATGTCGCATCGCATTTCCCTCAAACTGAAGAAGACACTCTCCAAATTGCGTTAAAATATGACCTGATCTACGCTTAGTTAGGTTTTGTTTATACTGTTCTACCTGATCTTCCTAGAACCGGTGGTGCCAACTCACTAAGGGAATCTCATGCCGCTGACAGTATCGTTGGAGCTCTCTCTCATCCATACGCTCAGCCTCCCATGGGCTATGGTTTTCCTCAGGGGGGGCCAGCACCTCCTGCACTTTTCCCCCTCCTGGTACCATGTATCCAGGATACGACATGCCTCCTCCTTTTTCCCAACCTCTTACTTACCACACTGTTACCCAACCTCCTTATTATCCATATCCACAACCTAGTGCTCCAACTCCTCCAGCATTAGCACCACCTCCTCCCTTAGCTTTTCAACCCCCGCAACAGAAACCACCGCCCCCTCAGGAGCAGGTGTATGCATAGCAAGGTGCGACTAATCCTCCTCCCTCCAAAAATAAGAGGAAAGGCACTCAAAATCAATCTGCTCTTGGTAATCCTGGACCTAATCCATAAAATAATTCCCCTAACACTGCTAACCAGCAACAGGGCACTCAACCCAAGCAGGACATGCATGTTCGCACAAATAAGCCTTATTCTTGTTGTGGTGTTTATGGTCATTACACACATGATTGTCCTCTTTTTCCACAGATGAAGTAGATGTGGGAGTCTCAAGCAACATTGCGAGGACAACAAGCCTCCCCTTCCGTCCCTCTTAGTGTTATGCCTAGTCAACCGACTGTGTTTACTAATCCTTTCCCTCAGCAAGGATTTGTGGCTACCCAACCACCTGAAGGTCAGGTGGCCACTCAAACTCCTTGATCTAGTACCTCTGATTACCATATTCGCATGATGAACTTTGATCAACCTCTAACTGTAGACATCAATATTTAGACTTGGTCTTGTCAGTACAACAAGCCTCCCAGTACGTCTATCCCCAAGCCGCCTCCTTCAGTCTCTACAGAGCCTCTTTCAACACCTAATGGTCCTTGCATATCCCTCAGCATAAGGCGACGGTTCATACCAAGATCCCTAAGGGACCACTACACCAAAATTCTTCTTTTGGAAAAGCTGCCTATTCGTATAACATAGTAGATGATTTGGCGCAATCTCCTGCTACCATTTCAACATTGGAACTCCTCCATTCGTGCCCTTCACAACAAAAATATCTACTATCTGCCATGGGCGCTGTAGATCCTTCTGACGATCGATTGATTTCCTTTGATGTTGACCGGTCAGAACATTCTCCTCTCCCTGCTTTCGTCGCTTTCCAAATCCTAGTCAAGATTCAGAACGCCAACGTTTCTTGGTGCATCATTGATGAGGGGGCATCCACCTGTGTGATGTTTGCTTCGGTTTGGAAGCAAATCGGATCACCTGAGTTGGCTCCTTCCACGATCACTCTCCGAGCGTGGGATGGCCATGCCTCCCAGCCCATTGGCTTATTCCGAAATTGTCCTATTACTCTTGCGGGCAAGACTGTTTGTGTTGACGTCAAATTCATAGATGCCCCCTTATATTAAAACATTCTATTGGGTCGTAGCTACACCTATGCGATATTTTCTATCCCATCTGCAGTTCACCGCAAGATGTCCTTCCCTCATAACGGAAAGATAGTCACCATTGACCAGTTGACGTATTACGAACCGAAGTCTCAGACCTCCATTGACTCCATCATCTCTTCGGTGGCCAATAAGCAAATCGTCGATCCTTTGACCAGTGTCTCATGCAGAGTCTACAAAGATTCCTCATTTATTGGTACATTCCCTTTTCTTCCTCCTCCTATCTCTGATCCCAGCTCATCGAATGTTTGCATGATGCAATCATCTCGGGCTGCTTGAAGTCAGCACCCTCCGTAGCCTACTCCTAGCCCTTTAATTCAGCCTTTTGGACCTCCTCCTCTTGGCCCTTCACCTACAACTGGTATCCATGAGCCTCTTTACCCTCCTGGAATAGTTCCTCCGGGCCTTAACCATTTAGGAGCCACCCCGCCTGGCCATTACCCCTCTGGTTAGATATTGTTCCTAGCTCCCCCCCTAGGAGTGTACATGGTACTTGTCATGGCCACCCTCTCTCTTCCTAACCTGACCCTTGGGATTCCCATCTGGTACCTTGATCCTCCAGCTGCTACCCCGCCTAGTCAACCCAAACCTTATCTTGCTTTGACCCCGGTTCAACTGGTCCCCATGACTTCTCCCGCTGCAACAGTGCCTCAACCACCTCAACAGGAAACACCTCCTGTTGCGACTGCTTCGGGTAAGAAGGGAAAAGCTTGCAAGAGGGCCTCAAAGGACAAGGCCACCCCGACTGACCCTGCACCTCTCCCGCCCGCAAAGCCCTGTGATTTGTGTGATGTCGTCGGCTATTCCACCTATAAATTTCCTGAACTGCCCCATATCAAGCCCATGGTTAAAGTTACGTTCCCTGAGTCTACGGTCCCTGAAGCCTCTGTTTATTCCTCAACTGCAACCAAGAACCCTAAAACTATTCAAACCAATCAACCCTGCGCTTTGTGTGATCTCCATGGCCATTATTCCCACCATTGTCCCCGCCTTATGCATTACCGCGCCTCTTTAGAGTTAGTTCGGGAGTACGAGTTTGAACAGAACTAATCTGCCTCTCCTATACTTGCGCAGTATGCTGCAAGCCAGACTGAGGATTTCCGTGCTCCCATTGACATTCCCCCTCCTGATGTCGAGATGACGGAGCCTGTGACCACCATCCTCTACCTATCATCATCCATGAGACCCTTAGAGGAAGCTCCCTCTGAATTTTCACCTATTGTTTCGCTTGACCTCCCTTTAGCGATCACCCTAGGCTCAACATCGGTAGATCCCTTGTCTGCTTGTTCTTCTGTCATCCCCTGTGATGATGCACATGTGAACCTCTCTTCTCATGATGATGAGTCAGGTAGCTTTGTAGTGTCATGTGGTCTCTCTTCCTCCAATCACTCCATATTCTGTTGTGATGATGACATCATGGAAGCCATGTCCACCCCTGAATTCATGTTTCCTGCCCATAAACGGGATGGCACCATCTGTGCCTATGGTGACTTTCGCAACCTGAGCACAAGCTACACCTCCGGTAGCTCCCACACTCCACCTCACCATCGGCGTGTGAGTAGTAGACATCCTACCCAGATCACTCCCTCCCGCAGAGTGCGTTTGATTTATACTTTGCGCTCAGGTTGCCATCATTGTTCATCATCCTCCAATTTATTGTTTTTTGGCACCTTTCAGATGGACCTCCCATCCACACCTTATATCGGTTTTGCTGATGGTGCAAGTCGTTACTCCCAGAATCTAGGCTCGATAGTTTGGGCCATTTTTACCCCCTTGCATTCGCTTGTTCTCTCGAACAGTGCATGCATTGGTACTGCTACCAATAATCAGGCCAAATATGATGCAGTGCGAGGTTTATTAGCTAATACACTTTCACATCGCATCCTCCACCTTCATGTTCGTTTAAATTCCCTGCTTCTTGTCATGTAATTGAATGGTGTCTATCGTGTGCACAATCCTATGCTTTTTAGAAGATATTTACGAGTGAAGCTTTTGATGTGTGAATTTGAAATCATTACATTCAGTCATGTACGTAGAGCACAAAATCACTATGTATATAGTATTGCAAACCATATTCTATATTGGAATTTAGCACAGGAATTTAACACAAGACAATAAAATAAAACCATCCAAACGATGCATATCCATAATATGTGTCGTATAAAATGTTTTAGAGTCCATCAATTCTGATACATATTACATGCCCATCTCATGTTACAAAAACTCAAAACTAGGGACACCACCTGTCCCTACACACTAATCACTATCTGGAGGATCCCGAGCCAATGGCTATACTCCCGCAACTCGTAGATCGTGCATCCCCTATCTGGCCATCACCATGCACCGCATGACCCCTCTCCACTTTGAGGATAGACCAATACATGGCTCTATGTACTAGTCCTCTAAGTCTTGCCAGCCGCACTCTGAAACACCAGTCAGAAGCCTCTCACATCTGCGACGAATTTCCTCTAGGAGGGCTGCTGCATCCTCATTTTTTTGTGCCCTTGATCCACTAGGTCCTGTAGCTCCTGATACTACATGCCGTCCCATATACCCGACCAGTTTTACCGGTGTTGTATTTGCATACCAAAAGTGGAAGAATTAGTACCATATACAATATTCTGAAACTTTACAATGCACATAAAAAGATTATCAATTTGTCACTTACCATCGGGCCCTCATACTCGACTAGGAGGCAGTGGAAAATCTGAGTCCCCAAAATAACTCATCCCAATATAGGGATATTGATCTATGTACAATGGCATCTGATCCCAATGTGCAATAACTCGGGTCGGAACACTCGTCCGACTGCCCGACCTCCTTCTCTACACAGTATTCACCCCCACCGGCGCATCCTGGGCTCTCTCGGGCCCCCATGCTGGAGCTGTATACGAGGTCGAAGTGTCGGGATATTCTCAAAGAAGAGCGAGGACAAAATTGTACCATATGCACAGTCATGGTTCACTTGCTTCCTACATAGAGACAACTGTCGTTTCAATGACAACATCATCATCTGGGCCCACCCATAGTAGGCCACCCAACACAATTTCCACAAGCATCATCTGCCCTCCGGTGATGTGGTGGAGTGCCTGGTTTCCCAGGATCCGCAGCATCATTGCGGCCACATCACGTGTCTCTAACTTCTCTAGATCGCCAATGGGTATCCGAGTCCCCTTGACTTGGAGACCTGGTTGAAAATGACTCTCTACAAACTCCATGATGTTTCACCCTCGCGGTAACACTGGCTACGTATTCCCAACCATCCCAAGTGGTGGAAGACCAGTCAGGAAATATATATCCTAGACCGTCAACTCAATCTAGTGCCCCTGCACTATAAATACCTCGTGGTCCAGATCCCAATAGATAAAACTCTAGGCCAATAAGGGCTCTCCAGCTCTCATCAGAGGGTTCTCCACAAACTTCAGAACCCTAAACCTGGCCAATGCACTGTGGACACTTTGATCCTCCCAGATCTTCGACCATAATGTGCCCAGTTATCTCTCTCTCCAGTTGATCCGTAATTCTACCATATCTGCACAAAACAATCATACTTTTCAGTGTACAGATAGGAAAGACTGTATCCAAACACAAAAACCTAGTTCTCAGCCAAAAAACAACATAGAAAAATTCCTCCCTGTCAGGTTGCACTTTTCAGGCCCAATCCTGGGATAGGTTGCAGTTTTCTGACCAAAACCTGCTACCCAGGTCGCAGTTTTTGCCTCAAAAAGTGTGACCCAACTGTGAAGAGGAGAAGGAGTCTGTTCCTGAGCTCTGGGGACCTAAACTGATCTTTCAATCCACTAAAATTAAAGAGTAGTGTTTGGCCTCTTACCTGCAATCGACGGATCTCGATTCCAACTGTCGATTTGTCTACTACGATCGCCACAAGATTTAGGGCCTTCTCTCCTCTCTACATTCACCACAGCTCCACATGCAAATGACTGAATTTGGAGGGAAAATGCCTTATTAAAAGAGAAACCCCTAATTTTTCTTTTGCCTACTGCGACCAAACCATAGCTCAGTTTGAGAAACTGTCTACACCGTTTGAAAGCTCTCACTGAGCCCTCAAATGGGTATCTGTTAGTTTTTTGTGATTTGATACTTCACCAGGATACTTTTTTTCCATGAAGCGTCACTTCACTACTCTCCAAAATTGGATTTCTTCACTTTCAACACTTGTACTTGGGGGCACCACTTTTCCTTCATACTTGTCCATGCTCGTGTTGATTTTCGTCGTGAGTAACCATCATGTACTCATGTTTTTATGGTCCCCATTGGACCTTTTCTGTGTGCCAGCACCATCGAGTCTCCCTTGTTTAGAGCATCCAAGTTGAGTAATCATTGCATTCATGGAGTCTATCCCGAGTCTCTTTGTATCCTACTATAGTCCTCCATCCTTCATTGTTTGGTTCCTCTCTCGTGTCGCACATTATGGCCTTCAGTCCCACTATCCCCTATCCCTCATGATATTGTGTCAGTCGCTGTCAGGTCATCCATGCCCCTTATGCTCTAAAAAGGGAAGTTGTCCATCCACTACTTAGTACCCCCCATTTTATCATCATCCTTGGTGTCAGTCTGTTAGTCGCTCTACTATTTTCTCTCATGCCTTAGTTTAGGATCCCTTATTTCCTCACCTACGGCGGACCTCCTTCTGTCGACATTAGCTTATTCGTTCCAGAAGACAGGTCTAGAGGGCGGTGTACCTTGGTTCCAGCTTCCACTCTTGTTCGATGCCTCGGATCAGGAAAAGGGACTCCTTATTACCCTTTAACTTGATTGTTTCTCAGCTTTAGCTCCTTTAGCATGATCGAGATCTGTATACTTGATGGTTCAGTGATGAGGCGATGGCCTTATAGGTAGCCCCCCACATGCCCAGATAACCTCTTCATTACAGCCTTTGATGTAGCTCCATATATTTTATGATGTCGGCCTCAACCACTTGCACCACCTTTTTGTTTGCATGTATCGGTCAGATTTTCAGAGCCCTTTCTTGTTTACAGAGGCATTTGGGTTGTATTTATATCTCATGTACTTAGATATTATTGTATAAGTCCTGGCTGTTATCCCAGGCACAGTATGTATGTGGGATTCATTATCATGCTTTACATGGCTCATGTTTATGCCAGAATGTACTATATTGTTCAGTCCCTTGTTTACTGGACACACTATTCTTTGTAATTTGTCTCGGTGGGCATAGGTATGCCTCCCCCTCCGCCTATAGCACAGGTACTAACTCATAAAAGAGACTTGTCACACCTGTAAGTCTCACCTCGTTAGGGTCTAGTCCTTTAGCGCTTCGGTCTACCTTATATTTCTCTCTCTTTAACTTCCCCTTCGGTGTCTAGTGATTGAGTTATGACAACGTACTTCGGTCATACGATTAGCTCCTAACGCTCGCACGCTGGGGGGAAATCTGTTACACCATTTTTTGGTCATCTAACCTGTTACTGTTAGATGGACCTAAGTACACCATGTAAGACCAATTTTACCCTAAGTAAAATTGCTTTCACTATGAAAATTAACTTAGTAAAACACCTTTATTAAGTTGTTTATGGTCTAAACAGGAAACCCCATGAGGAAATATTAAATAAATCCACATTTGTTTGATTTTCCTCAGGGAATAATTAGTTAAACAACAGTTTAATTAATATTCCTGGTCATATTTAACCCAAAACAGAAAAATTAATTAGATAAATTACTATTTATCTTATTATTTTCTAGGAATAATTATTCAAACCTTATTTAAATAGTATTCCTTGTTAAATTTGACTAAATCACTCATAAATAGTTAAATAAATCATTATTTATTTAATTATTACTCAACAACATCCTTAAAATGATAAATAGATCATTTATTTATTTATTATTTACAAATAAAGGGATTTGACCCAAGTCAAATTCCTTTTCCCTCCAACAAAAATGTTAAAATATTCCATAAAAGTTGGATCTTGATTTGGTTAATAATATTTTAATTATGCACCAATATCTAGACTAACTCAATATTTTGTTATAAATAGAAGGGTTTTTCCATTCATTCATCACCTTTTGTTGCCTAAGATCACTCTCGATCTATAATTTTGGTTTGATTTTGATCCACCATCATTGTCATATTTCTCCATCCTTTTACTTGTAAGCTCCCTTTGAGTTTCTTTTTTGTCTGGGTTTCCTACACTATCAAGGGAGAGGAATTTTAGATCTGAAGTGCTGAGGACTTACAAGAACCCATCCCATTGAGGAGAACTGGTAACATCCTTCTATGTTTTCCTCCCAGGTGCCCTTAATATAAAATTCATTCAACATATTCTTGTCTTGTCTATTGGATGCATGGAGTAAATCTTGTTTATTTACTGCTTAATGTCTTTTGATGCATAGATCTATATTTTTGTAGCATTTATCTTGATCAAATAACTGCAGATCTGAAAATATTAGCAGCCATATTTTGCTGTTAGGGCTGTTCGTTATGCGCAGCTAAAGTGGTCTTTTTTTCACACTCTTGCAATTAAGATTCATACTAACATTTCACATTGGCATTGATTTATTCATTATTAAGGAGAATTTTGGACCTCCATTGTCCTCTTATTCATTAAACAAATCAACAAAACAAAATTTAATATTCCAACTAGCTCATGGCTAATTGGGAATATTACAGTGCGATCATTTTTTGTTTCTGCAAATTGTAGAAGGATTCAATAGCTTGTTTTAGTACATTATAAGATCAGATTGAATCTCATTGTTAGATTTTATACATGGTATCATAGTGTCAGGAATCACAATAAGAAGAGAAGAACATAGTTTGTTTTAATCATGTTCGAATTTTCAGATTTATTCTTCGGTATCCAGTAACAAATCAAGATGTGTTTCAATGGCTTGAGACTCGAATATACGCTCAAGGGATATTTGATATATATTGCATGGAAGGACAGGATGGAGATAATGCTTGAGGAAAACATACTGAAGGAATTCTTATATATTGATGTTCCGTAGCTCGCAGCAGTAGATGCTCAACTTCTTGATGCATGGAAGAAGAATGTAGAAAAGGCGAGTAAGACCTTGTTAGGGGGAGTTCGAGACCATATTTTCTCGAGTCTACACAGGAAGGCAACTCCATATGAAATTTGGAAATCCTTGAGAGATATGTATCGAAATAGCAGCGACCACAGGAAGTTGGCGTTGAAAGACAATCTCAGGAAGATCAAAATGGAGAAGGGAAACATGATCCAAAAATACTTGACAAAGTTCACTCAATGCCGAGATGAGCTTGGAAGAATTGGGATCACTATTTCCTCAGATGATTTGGTGAGCCTAGCTCTTCTAGGCCTTCCCAAGAGCTGACATTGCTACCATGACTTTTTTAATGGGAGGGAGAAGTTGCTAGATTGGGAGCAACTATGGTCCTATTTCGCACAAGAAGAAATTTGAAAAAGCACCGGAGATGGATCCTCATCAAAGAATTATGAGGAGGATAATTGTGCCTTGGTTGTCAAGGTGAAGAAAGGAAAAGGGAAAGTGTCCCGTTCCAAATCCAAGATCGGAAAGGCAAGAAAGAAGAAATACTTTTCAAAGGTAAAATGTTTCAACTGTCATGAGCATGGACAATATGCCACAAATTGTCCACAAAATAAGAACAACAAGAAGGCCTCAGGAAGAGCTGCAAGTGAATAATTGGCTTCACAGTTTGAGTTGGACTGCACCCTCATCGTATGCATGGTTTCATCAGTGATGGGATCTGTGTGGTACTTGGATAATGGAGATTCATTCCACATGACCGAAAACAAAGAATTCTTTAGTAACTTGGAGGAGAAGGATTTGTAGATGCACGTTGATATGGGTGATGATGGGAGGTATAACATTTGGTATTGTTACAATTACCTTTCAAAGAGAGTCAGGTAAACCCCTCATACTAAAATATGTCATGCATGTACCTAGTTTAAAAAATAATTTGATTTTTGTTGCTATGTTGGAAGATTGTGGTTATGATGTGATCTTCAATGAAGGAAAGGCGTTCCTTCATCACAAAGCCACGTGACAGGTGAAAAATATTGGGGTTTGAGTGAAGAAACTCTACAAACTTCATGTAGATGGTTGTGCAGCATTGAGTAGTAAAACAGAGAAGGTGGAGAGTCGAGACATCGGTGAGTTATGGCACAGGAGGTTGGGACATCTACACAAAAATGCTTTGAGGATAATACAACAGATTTCTACAGGACTTCCAAAGGGTGCACTTGCGCAGAGAGACACATGCAAAGGGTGTACATTGGGGAAGTATACCAAAGCCACCTTTCACGATAAGGAAATCTGAGCAGCAAAAATCCTTGAGAGAGTTCACTCAGACATGTGTGGACCGTTCTCGACAACTTCCACATCAAAGAACATGTATTATGTGATTTTTGTTGATGATTTTTCAAGAAAGTGTTGTATTTTCTTCATGCAAAAGAAAGATCACACGTTCTCCAAGTTTTGTGAGTTGAAGGCACTTGTGGAGAAATATACAAGGAATAAGGTGAAGGCTTTGAGGAGCTACAATGGTGGAGAATACATCTCTAATAAATTCAAGAACTTTTGTGCCTCAAAAGTAATTCAAAGAGAATTGATTGCACCTCATAACCCACACCAGAATGGGGTTGCAGAAAGGAAGAACAAAAATATTGTGGGAGAAGCATGAGCTATGTTGCATGATCAGGGCCTACCGTTGCATCTGTGGGTGGAAGCATGCAATACAACAATATTTGTGAAGAATAGAAGTCATCATCAGATACTTGGAATGAGTACACTAGAGGAGGATTTTTCAGGTAAGAGACTAGATGTCTCGTATTTTAAAATTTTTGGTTCATTTTTTTATTTCCATGTGACCAAATATGCCAGGAAGAAGCTAGAGCCAACAGTAGATTTGGGGATATTTGTGGGGTACACTGATACACCAAGAAAATATCGGGTGTACTTTACAACACAAAGGATGACAGTGGTTAGAAGAGATGTGAAATTTGATGAAGACAGAGCCATGAAATTGTCCCTTGAGAGGGATACCAAGTTGCATGCAGTTGAGGAGCTCTTGGATCCAAAGGATGAACTTCAGGATGTGGAGAAACCACAAGCAGAGGAACAAAGAGTGGTAGAAACCACTCATGCAGAGCCATCCACCAAAGATGGAAGGAAGCACACTAGAGAGGCTGACAGATTATTGTTGGATGTGAGAGATAATGTGGGAGCACCCACATCACAGCACAGGCAGATAAGGTCCCCAGAGTGGTAAACTATATACATGGATCTTATGAGTGGATGTATTAAGATAGAACCATCCTCTTTTGAGGAATAAGTGCAACAACCAGTGTGGGTTGATGTCATGGTTGATGAGTATGACTCCATTATCAGAAACAGTACACGGGAAGTTTTCCCAAGACCTGTGGGGAAGCAAGTGGTAGGATCTAGGTGGGTCTACAAGGTGAAACAAGCATTAGATGGGAATGTGGAGAAACACAAAGCTAGATTTGTGGCCAGACGGTTCTCTCAGGTGGAGGGGATTGACTATGATGAGACTTTTTCACCAGTCACAAGGTACTCATATATTAGATCCATCCTTGCACTCTTAGCACATATGGGATGGAAGATACATCAGATGGATGTAGATACAACCTTTCTCAATGGAGTTATTAAGAAAGAAGTGTACATTAAGAATCCGGAAGGTTTTGAGACCTTGGACAGGGAGTCGCATGTGTGCAGACTCAAGAGAGAATTGTATGGGTTGAAGCAAGCACCTCGTTCTTGGTACACTGAGATTGACATCTATTTCATCAAGTTGGGATTCACCAAGAGTGAAGCAGATGCGAACCTATATCATATTGTGGTTGATGGTAAGCATTTGATTATTGTACTTTATTTTGATGATATATTACTGATAGGTGATGAGCAGCTTATAAAGTCTTGCAAAGATGATCTTGCAAGAGAATTTGAGATGAAGGACATGGGGATCTTTCACTATTTCCTCGGCTTGAAAATATGGCAAAGAGATGGGGAGCTATTTGTATCTTAGGAAAAGATATCCAAGGATATTCTAAGGAAGTTCCACATGGAGGGAAAAAAATCCATGGAGACTCCTCTTATAGTAAACTGGAGGAAGGAGGATGCTACTTCAGTCGAAGTAGTGGATGCTATTGTTTACAAGAAGCTTGTGGGTTCACTCATATATTTGGTGAACACACGACCTGACATATGCTACGTAGTTAACCAGGTGAGCCAAGCTATGGTTAAGCCTACCAAGCCATTTTGGAAGGCAGGAAATCATGTGTTGTGATATATCAGGGCCACGATAGAGTATGGATTATGGTAAAGACGGAAAGAGGGAGTGAATATTCAAGGCTTAATCGATGCAAATTGGGCAGGGATTCCATCTAGCATGAAGAGCACATTAGGAGGCATCTTCAGCATAGGATCAATAACAGTTTCTTGGTACAACAGGAAAAAAATATCTTTTGCACTTAGTTCAACAGAGGCAGATTACATGGCGTCTATTCAGGCATCATGTGAGGCCATCTAGACAAGGAAGATACTTGTTGGTTTGTTTTTTCAATAGATGGATCTGATGATGATACATTATGATAACAAGAGTTGCATCAAACTCTCGGTTAATCCAACATTCAATGACACGTCCAAGCATATTTATATCCAGTATCACCATCTAAGAGATTGTGTTTAGAGGAGGATTATGTCATTAGAGTATATTCCCACGAAGGATTAGGATGCAGACATCTTGACGAAGGCACTGACAAGAAGAAAATTCAAATTCCATAGAGGTATGATCAAGGTATCAAATAATCCATTTCTTGCTGAGAGGGAGTGTTAAAATGGCAGCCCAAGGGGGATTCTGATTTAATTTCCCCTTAATTAAATTGGAAGAGAAATTGTTATTTCATCTCATGACAGCTTGTATTAGTTGACTAAGTCAGAATGACTGAGTTAGCTTAGGAAATTCTATTTAAGGGTCTAAGAGGATGCATATAGAGTTCTGTCATGATTTAAGGGGGTCCAATTACAATTATTTGTGAGTTGTAATTAGTTAACTCAAGAAATTGAGTTGAAATCAATTTAACTAGTTCTAACTGAGTTATGAGCTAGTGAGAGGTCAAGTGAATTAAATATTATTTAATTCACAAGTAGTGAATAATCATTTAATCGATAATCCGCTACAAATAGTTGTTGCATTTTAGTTCTAAGGAAGGTCGAACTGAGACTAAGGTTAAACGGATGATAACTATCAATCGTATAATTAGAAAATTGTACAAGTCAGTTGGAGGCCAAGGAAGGATTGAACAATAAAATGGATGGATTTTCCTATTTAATATGGATTTAATTCCTCAAGGAATGCATGAGAAAGGCAGGCTGAGTAGAGATAGAGAATTGGCTAAGTATTTGTCTGATTTTTCATATATCAGAGTGAGACAGTTGGTAGAGTGCAGAAGTTTCTCTTGAGATAGAAATCATTGTATTTTTCATGATCCTTTAATTTATACAATATATATATGGCGAGGTTCTAGGCAGTGTGCTTTCCACATATACATCTTGTGTTGTGCGATTGATTATTTCTTTCTCTTACTTGTTATGTGATTGTACGATCGTGTTTTGTTTTTGTAAATTGTAGAAGGCTTTAGTATCTTGTTTTAGTAAATTATAATATCAGATTGAATCTCTTTGTTATATTTTCTACATTTCAACCATGGAATTAAATTCAAATATCATGAGTACAAAAAACCTTAAGTTTTCAACACGAAATATTATAACTAAAAAAACTTTAAAAATGAACAAATAAATCAAAGAGTCATCATACTAAGAGTAATTTTTATTTTAAAGGCTAAAAGTATGTCTCTTTTGAAATCTTATCCTAAGACAGCTTGTCCCATTACAACGAAAACTTAAAAATCAACCATCAAATTGAAGTATCCCCTTTATAATGGGACATTAAAATTGCACCATTTTTTTAACTATGGCCTATCAAATCATAACAATAAATAATATCATGACAATATCACCATATAAATTTAAAATTCAACCTTAATTCCTAATATTTGTTTACTTTTAATTAAAATATCAATACTAGGTAGATTAAATGAAACCTAAATTATTTCTCAAAGTTATTGTTGCATTGTGGATATTCAAAACAAATAAATTATTCATAATTAAATCATATAATCCAACAAACATAGAAATGACTCAGAACTTCATGTAAGATCATATGAAAGTCCAAATATTTATTTCAAGTTACCAGGAAAACATCATTTACATAAAATGTCTTAGAAAATTATTCAATTCACTCATAGGTTCTGGTGCACCATAAAAATCTACAACATCTTTAAATGAATGACTAGATGCAAATGAAGATAACACATTTTATTCTCTATCATCAACTAGTGCCCCATCTAAGTTTTCATGTATGCCCACAATTTTTGTTGTTGTTGCTTCAACAGCCTCCAAAAATTCACTAAATTAAAATTTTGGAGCCTACCAAACTATCATACTAAATGTTGCTTTGGTCGTCAAGTGTCATTTCAAGTCATTACACATGTTTCAAGTGTTTTGATGATTCCTAAATGTCTTCATAATGTTTAGAACATATTTAGTGCACTTTATGGTTACCATACCTTTGTTTGTTGTAAAACAACACTTTTTGGTCGCAGCCACACACACTTTGTTTATTGTACTTAGGGAGTGTTTGTAAATTTATTTTTGATGTGTATTTATCACTGATCACTCCTATATAAATTTTATTGATGAGTTGATATGTTTTGCACTTAATTATATGTCTAAACTCATTGTTTTTTCCACTCGTTTTACGTTGCAAACTTAGACAAATTTTGATTGCATAACTTATCCCACAAAGGCTAGGAGAGCACATGGAACACTCTTAAGCCTTAATAGTTGGGACCCCTTCGTTGGTCTAAAGTGAACCCTGTGCCCTCAAAGAGTGGATAACACACTCCTAAGCTTCATTATCCTTCCTTGTTTTGAATTTCGCCCTTAACAAATCCTTCCTCCTTGTTGATCGCATGATGCATCATCGAAGCATCATCATCCTTCCTTCGTCCTTTGATAATGCGCCCTCCGCCCTCCTTGGCTCCCTTGGGCACATAGCACACTTGGGAATCCAAAATCCTAACCTCATCAACCTTCATTTCCTTCCCCCCCCCATATGCCCTTTTGTCCTCTCTTGAGTGCATAATTCACTTTATAAGGTAGAAAATTCATCCCTTAAACCATTGACAATGCGCCTTGCACCCCCCTTGGTTTTCTTGAGTGCAAAACGCACCTTTGTAGACTGAACAACCTTCCTTCATCCTTCGGACCTGTGCCCTGCATCCTCTCGTGATATTCCTCTCCCATTTGAGTGCACAATGGATCCATGAAGTCTTAATCACTCAGTCTTCCCTCCTTGGTAGTGTGCCTTGTGCCTAGAAGCCCCATTGTTCTTCCCAAGCACATTGTTAAGTCAAAAACAAAAAATTTACATGAAACATGTTATAATATGGGATTTTTCAAGATGATGTGTGCTTTCCATGAGTGATTTCAGTTGCAGGTATTCCAGAATAGCATGGAAAATATGCATGAAGGTAATCTGACAAAGAGGATCGTCAAAGAATCATTGGAGAACAAAGAACACATGATCATACAAAATGAAGAACATTGAAATACTGATGATCGAAGCAGCTCAGAATATTCCATATGATCAAAGACCCTCTGGAGGGTGATGAAATCAACAACATGGAAGCTTTATGAAATATAAAAGATATAAGTGGTAATGATTTCACTATCAAGAAAATCCACATCATTAGTCACTATGAGTCCCAGTCATCAATGTTAGTAACTTGTCATGTTCTCACCATATGATGATGTGGAAATCATGATGTAATGATTTAATTATTGTAAAGACAAATAAGTGGAAGTACAAGAGTCATGTATGGACAAAAGAGTCATATGAAGAAGTCCAAAAGACATGTAATTCCAAGGGTCTTGTAATTCCAAAAGTCACATGTAATTCCAAAAGTCAATTATAATTCCAAGAGTTATATCGAAGTCCAAGGGTCATTTGACATTGAAAATTCATATGAGAAACTCAAGAGTCACGGGGATATGAAAGGTCATGTGTAAATTTATAAAAGGAACCTCATTACTCAAGCAAAGGAATTTTCAACTTTACTTCTCCAATAAGGCATTAGAGAGATAGATATAGTACTTTTGGGGAGAAAGTAGTGGCTCTAATACTCCACAATTGAAGCAAGTGATGTTCATTGTACTCATGTATCTTGGAACTTTTGCTTAATTATTGAATCCATTCGACCAACACATTTTCATGCATGGATCGTGGATGTTTTGAGACTATTATTCTAATGTTTATGGTTTGTGTTAGATTTCACATGTACTAAAGTAATTGAACTATTTCAGTGCCTTTGGTGCTAAACTTTTTGGAAATGTGTTGTGATGATTTTAACAATTGTTGCATCTATGTGAACTATTTCTCTTGACGTTTAACGATTCTTCCTTGTTGATGTGCATGTGTCTTTACTAGATTAGTACTATTAATTTTATTTTAGAGACTCACTTTTCTTCATTGCAGTAAAAGAACCTTGATACATATGCAATCGAACATTTCATAAGGCACACTCTCTTTCTCATTCAAAAGCTCATTTGCGTTACTCTCTTAAGCTAATTTCTTAAGCCGAGGAAAATCTCTAAGTTTGTGATAGCCAAGAAATATTTCTGGATGGGACTCCTACACCAAATGGTGTGAGGTATAATTGAGATCTCATATCAGGGAGATCCCTTGTATGTTGGAGGGATCAAGCATCACCAACATTATGGCACTAGAAGGAGGGAAACTAGTTTTTTATGGTTGATAACTCATTACATCCCCATCATTCATCTTCTAGACAAGGTAGTAATATTCCTGAGGTAGTAGGGTCTTCTCAACCTGGTCCAGATTTAGCCTACGGAGTTACTTGTGATTAAATCTGGGAAATTTTATCTATTACTTGTTGGATTGCGAAAGTTGTTTGTTTACTTCCCTTTGCTCATAGTATTCCCTATCATCCTAAGAAGAAAGAAACAACTCGTGTTAGAGTATTGGTTACATCGATGGAGGATTTGGTTTTTTCCACTTGTGAGGAATTAGAAGAGTCTTCAGAAGACATATTCCAACAAGAGTTTCTTCCAACTATTAATGAAGAGTATGAGTAATATCTTGTTCTGTTTGATGCAGAACAGTCGATAGTTGATTTTGAGTTTAACGAAGGCCTAAATGGTGAAGGAGACGGCTCATTAGATTCATAAAAGGAGGATGAAAAAAGAGACGAATACATGGCTGATAAAGACCTATATTGGATGATACAAGGGGCACTCACTCTTCCAGATAATATTAATAGAATGCCTAATAATCCAATGAAGTTGTTATCAAATTTTGATCCTGACTAGAAGATTAAGGCAGAGGACCATCTGAATGATTTCTACACACATCTATGAATGCTCGAGGTACAATATGATGATGTTTCTTATAGGCTCTTTCCTTTCACTTTAGAAGGTAGAGTAGTAGTACGGTATCATAGTATTTCCATACTGTAGCCACAACATGAATGCTTTGGCATCCCATATTTTTGATACTTTAATAGCAGATGAGAAATCTGAGAAAACAAAATAAACAAATGAACCTACAATGGTTGAGGAAAGTATGAGTTATAGACATTTAGTTAATACCTTTTATTTCATTATTAATACTCACAAGAAAAGTGCTAAAAAACCACCTAAAAGTGAGCCCTACCCCCCCACCCCCAGAAACAAATTGGTATTTCTAATTTGAGGAGAATGGCCCATTCTTGAGCCGAAAGTGGCAAGACAAGAACTGAAGAGGAAATTTTTAAGAAGGATCTCACGACCAACCAATCCTATTCAGAATTCGAAAAACAAGTCTAGAAATGTTGTTGCTTCTAAGAACACTTCCACTAGAAGAAATAACAAGTCTATCACTCTGAAATTTTCAAACAAAGCTACACCTCCAGACACTATAGCATTGCCTACTAAAAATGAAACTATTGATTATAATATCATTGAATACTTGAAAGGTGCTCATGCCAACATTTCCATCTTTGAGCTCACAAAGATAGCAAGCCAATGGGAGTTGCTTGTCCAAGCCTCCTCACAACCTTCATCAGGTGACAAAGCTTCTACTTCTCAAAAGGTGTCTGGTAAGTCTCTTGGAACTCTCGAGTCTATGGTTAATGTTCTAACTTTAGATACTAATAATATTTGCACCATTTTATTGTTAGATTTTGAAATCTTTAATTAAAAAGTCCATAATTTTTTTGTTGATTCGGGTGCATATGTGAATGTAATGCCATTATCCATTGCTAATAAATTTATCGTGAAATGGGATACAACTTATGCACAAATCATTCAACTAGAAAGATCACCTATCCAAGTTATTGGTGAAAACAATAATATTATTATTCACTTTTCATCATACCAAAGAGTACACCAATACATAAACATTGTTATTGTGGACATCCCTGAAACCTATGGCTTACTCTTGAGTAGAGACTAGTCTACTAAATTTCCAGGGTATTTTGAAATACATTGGTCACACTTATGGCTTCCATACAAGGGTAGAAACAACCAGATTCGAGTGGAAATCGAACCATACACGAAATATATGGTGACACCACTTGAGGTGATAATGATCCTATTTCCTTTGCAAATGTAAACTTTGGAAATCGTTTCTTGGAAATTGATCACGAGTGTTATCAAGCACAACTATCACTCGTACCACCAGATACACAGTTGTATCTCCTTCCTTGTACTCCGGCTGGTGCTAATGAATCTTGTAATATAGATGAATATAGTAATGATAGTGTAGGAACCAACTTAGTAGCTAATAATATTTACACTTTGTACTTTGATGGTTCAAAAACATAGTATGGCTCTGGAGCTGGTTGAATTCTCATAGACCCACATAATAAGAAGTACATCCTATCATCTCGTTTGGAGTTCAAGTGCACAAATAATATTGTCGAATATAAAGCACTTGTTCTTGGGTTAATGATGCAGGAGCATCAAATTACAATGTTTTAGATTGACCTAGACAGTCAAATGTATTTACCAAAGAGGGAGTTAAGTTCCTATTCCAACAATTAGATTCTTGTTCCTGTTCCAGCAGTTAGATTCTTGTTCCTGTTCCAGCAGTTAGATTCATGTTCTTGTTCTGGTAGTTCGGTTTTGGTTCTCACCTCCATGATTCTCGTACATCAAGCTTTCATGATGGAGAACGATCACATAGGCTTGGAGGAACAGAGGGTTGACATGTTGATGTGTTACCTCAACCATGCCCAGGTCTTCTAGATAATGCATAATCAATCATGGTCAAAGAGCTCAGTCGACATGGTGATACTCCCATAGACCGATCAAATGGAATCTAGTCGAAATGGGAAAATTATTTATTTTTGGCACAGATTCGGGTTTCCAACTCTATTTTTATGCATTATGTAAACAAATAGATCAATTTTGTTAGCATAAGTGTTCAGAAATGCAAATAATTAGGGATTGTAGCTTTGTTGAGAGATTGGGATGGATTTGGTTGTTAATCCTTTTGAATGAGTGATGAATAGAGATAAGGATTTCTTTCAAAGTGTAGTAGTAGAAAAAGACGAAAAAAAAAGTTGGGTCGGAACATAGTTACTGATCAAACGGTAACTATTACGTCAAAACGAGAACTCTCCAAAAAAGGCTCAAAAAACATGAAAAACCACCCCAAAAACAAAAAGTGTGTATTCCAGAACGCACTTTTTTTTCTTTTCTGAGGGTCAAATTTCAACATTTTTTTAAATTTTTCTAAAAACGAGATTGTTCCTTGAAAAAAGGATTGAAAAAACACCCTTGAAAAAAAACAAATTGATGTTGGAAGAAAAAAAAAAATTTGTCACAATTTTGACACATTTTAACAATGGAATTAAAGAAAACATATTAGGACATTGGAAAATCACAAAATTCTACAAATTTTGATACATGATGTTAAACATAAAAATATCATGTCTGAAGGCCTTATCATTTCCAACAATTTTCATCCATCTTGTTCAAGATAAAATATCTTGACTCTAAAAATCCCTAAAATTGTAATTGTTTTCAACCATAACATTAAAGATAAAATATCTTAGCGCATAAAAACCTTAATGACAAGTTTTAAATCTCAAGTTTTAAAATCTTAAGTTTTCAACATACTTGAACCATGAAATTATGGAGAAATTATATGACTTAAACAATTTTTTAAAATGAAAAAGTAAATGAAATATTTATTATTCCAAGTGTAATTTTTTATTTTAAAGGATAAAACTTTTTCTCTTTTCAAATATTAACCTAAGACAACTTTAAATCTAATTGCAACCAAAACCTAAAAGGCAACCATTGACACAAAGTGTCCCCTTTCAATGAGGCATAAATTTTTTATAATTTTTAAAAGTATCTTTTACCAAATGCTAACAATGCATAATATTATGCCAATATCACTGCATAATCTAAAAATTAAACATTAATTTCTATTTTTTTTTTTTTTTTTACTTTTAATCAAAATATCAACATTGGTATGTTGAATATAACATAAATTATTTTTGTAATTCATTTTTGCGCCATGGATATTCTAAACAGATGAATTCTTCATAATTAAAAAATATAATCCAAAAAACATATAAATTCCTCATAACTTCATGAAAGATCATATGGAAGTCAAAATATTTATTTCAAGTTACCATGCAAACATCAATTACATAAAAATGTCTTAGACAGTTATTCAAAATCAATCATAGGTTCTGGCACACCATCATAACCTACATATTCAGATGAATGACTGGACAAAGATGAAGATGTTCCATATTCTTCTCTTTCATCAACTAGTGCTCCATCCGATTCAACATGCATGACCACCATTTCAGAGTTCAAAAGTCTTATAGATCTACGACTACATTCAGCAGAGTCCCATCTCAGCAGTATTTGTTCTGGTAGCAATTTCTTCAAAATATTTATGGTCTTCAAGCGAAGAGTTCCTCTCTTTGTCAAATTGAATTCATACACAATTATGTCAACATCCTCCAATTTTAAGACATCCATGCGACGATGATTTATATTTGTGCCCTTTCTTTTTCTCTTTTTTCCAATTTTTTTTCAACTACAATCTCTAGCTTGTATACAACATTGAAAGGGTGGGTACTTGTGGGATCCCAATGTACTTCAACAGCTGTAATATCTTCATTTTAATTAATGACCTTTATAACCTTGGAAATCCAGAATTGATAGCCAAGTGGATATTCATCTGCTAACACTGCTATCATGCAATCCTCCTTAACATCCTGCATAGAACCCCTATAAAGGTCTTCCATGGCTTCACGTTGTGCACGTGATCTTATAGAACCAATATGGATTTCTCTTTCCTCTACCTATGGATAATTAATAATAGCTTGAGACTGTTGTTTTTCAACAATGTGTGGTTCCTCATTTTCATTTGGCATATTTTGTGGCCAAAAAAATGGAGTCTTCAAAAGTGTATCCTCATTTATCGATCTTGAAATCATACCACTTTGATTATTGAAAAAAGACTCCCACCAAACTGAATCAGCAACATCAAAGTACTCATATGTATCTCTAATACATCTTTTAATTTCCTCCAGACATTCAGAATAATTTATGTCTCTCTTATGCCTTCGTGCATTATGGAAACAACTAACTGTAATAATAATATCTTTGATGAAAATATTGGGTGCTCTAGAATGAACTTTAAAAATGCTAAACCTGATGATGGCCCCCATTCTGTAGCAGTTGAATACTTCTTGCCCCATATAAGTGATATCCCATCAATTCTTTTGATATGAAATTGATGCTGGAAGCTAATGTTGTTAAGTTTTTCAATGCATTTCTCCTCACCATGTGATCCCAGAATAAACCTTCACATGTCAATAGTTTCTTCCAACACATGAAAAACAGGCTCTAGAATTAAGGATTTCTTAATACATTCAACTAATGATGGTAGGCTCCCAACACCACTCCTCCTCAATGTTACTGAAAAATGACTAAACATTTGATCAATATGGTCATGAGCATGCCCAACAAGAAGGAAACCAACCTTTATCTTTTCTAAAATTCCCAATTCAACGAGCATGTTTAGATACCCAAAAAGAACTTGATTCTTGTTTTCACGGCTTGTCTTGTCTAATTGTACATACAGAACTTCAGGAAAAATACCAAACTAATGAGTAACCACATCATGGATTATAGTTGTGGTTATATTTGCATCATTATGAATATTTGGAGCTCTGAAGTAAACCCTTGGAAACATCTTCTCATTAAAGACCATACAACCAACCAAGTGAAACTGAATGAAATTTTCCTCCTATAATTTATTTAGCGTACTCAAAAAATTTGGCAGAAGTGTTTTCTTTTGGTCCATACCATCAATTATCAAACCCAAATATTTATTTGGATTATCATAACACTTCTTTCGATATTTATACATTTTTTCCTTTCACTTGTTTGCTGATTGCGATGCTCTTGAATTTATTTGACAACGAAATTTGTACATGAAATAAAAGAAACATATCAATAAATATATTTTCATAGTTGATAACTATCCAAGTTTTAAAAATAATGTTTTGAATGCATACCTCTTTCTGCACATTTATCTATTTTTTCTTTAAGAGAAGCACATGTGTTGCAAACCCCCATCCTTGTCTTCTTAGGAATACGAACATTGTTGAATTTGTACTTCCAGACCCTTGTAAAATATGAATATGTAATAAAATTACCAACTCATTCAACAACTTCTGCATAATCTTTGTATAAGTTGAAGATTTATCCTCTTGAGAAATTATCTAGAATATGTATTGTGTCTTTATTTGGCATACACTCTCCATGCTTTGAAAAGAAGTATTTCATCCATGACATAGCAGTATTTGCTAAAGGCCCAACCTCTCATTTATAATGTACTTCTGAATAATATGTGGCATCATTTTCCAGTCTTTCTTAGATTGTTGACAAACGAAAATTACCAATTGAATGCAACATTTTGAAATCATTTCTACAGAGTAATACATTCCCAATATGATAATCATAACCTGCTAGTGTATATCGCATGCAACCCACTAAATATGAATTTTGCATGCTTTTATTCATTGAAAAATATTGTTTCCTTTTCTCCAAAGAAAAGTTGAAATCCATATGTTTCAAGCAATCCCTTCGACAACATTCACTTAAAATCAAATGAACAGAAAAACTTATTTTTGTGAGATGTGTTGTCCTCACCCTTGCATAACTGGAATGTTTTGGATTGATATGAAAAGGTCTACTCCTACTCCTAGTTACAATATTTTCTTATAATTGATTCATCATTCCATTATCCTTTGTAGAAGCAGTTTCATTACCATTAGGAGGAATATTATCCCCACTATCATCATTCTCAACATAGTTAAGAAATTCATCAACATCATTATCTGGAAAATATTCAATACCATCCTCACTTGAAGAAATAATTTCATAAGAATCATCTGTGCTTTTGTAACCCTGACTCAGATGAAATACTTCACCATCTTGGTCCATGCTTTTGAATTCTTCCCTTGGAGGATTCAATTCTTCATCACCATGAGTGCCTTTGAAACAATCACTTAGATAAAATGCATTATTCATATTTGTGCATCTCCTTCCTCAATGATGCTCTCATAATCCTTGGGATTAGGCCTAAGTGGAAGCTTTGAATATGCATTTAGCAGAAATTCTTCATCCCGCCCCTCCCCTTCCTCATTGGTGCTCTCATAATCTTTAGGATTAGGAATAAGTGGATACCTTGAATCTCTATTTATTGGAAATTATTCATCCCCCCCTTCATCAGTGGTTCTCTTATAATCATTGGGATTAATATGAAGTGGAAATTTTGACTCTGGAAATTCATCCCCCCTTCATCAGTGGTGCTCACATAATCCTTAGGATTAGGATGAAGTGGATATTTTGACTCTGCAAATTCTTCATTTCCCTCTTCATCAGTGGTGCTAGAATAATCCTCAGGATTAGGACAAAGTGGATATTTTGACTCTGGAAAATTTTCATTCCCCTCTTCATCAGTGGTGCTCGTATAATCCTTAGGATTAGGATGAAGTGGATATTTTGACTCTGGAAATTTTTCATTCCCCTCTTCATCAGTGGTGCTCGCATAATCCTTAAGATTATGATGAAGTGGATATTGACTCTGGAAATTTTTCATTCCCCTCTTCATCAGTGGTGCTCGCATAATCCTTAGGATTAGGACGACGTGGATATTTTGACTTTGGAAATTATTCATTCCTCTCTTCATCAATGGTGCTCACATAATCCTTAGGATTAGGACGAAGTGGATATTTTGACTCTCAAATCCTTCATTCCCCTCTTCATCAACGGTGCTCACATAATCCTTAGGATTAGGGCGAACTGGATATTTTGACTCTACGAATTCTTCATTCCCCTCTTCATCAGTGGTGTTCACATAATCCTTAACATTAGGAAGAAGTCAATATTTTGAATCTATAAATTCTTCATCCCCCCCTTCATCAGTGGTGCCCTCATAATCGTTAGGATTAGGATGAAGTGAAAATTTTGACTCTGAAAATTCTTCATCATGTGCTTCATCACTGGTGCTCTCATAATCCTTAGGATTAAGAGTAAGTGGAATAACTGACTCTCGATTTACAAAAATTTCTTTTTGCTTCCCTTCATCAATTATGTTCTCATCATCCTTAGGATTATGACCAAGTCAAATTTTTGAATCTCTATTCATGGTGAACGGACTCTTGCTATATTCAACAATCTGAATAGATTTGTTTCGTGACGAAGATGTTGATGTTGTAGAAATAAAACTTCGCTATCAGAAGAACCCATGGCTTTCAACAGAATATAATGAATGATAAAAATGCAGCCTCTCCCCATTACAATATATAGCTTAAAGACTGAAAATTTCCCTCTAAAACTCCCCCCCAAAACATTTTGCTAAAAAATTTCCCTCCAAATTCCACCCCCCCCCCCCCTTAAAATTTTTCGCTAAAAACTTTCCCTACAAAGCTTTTGTTTGAAATATTTCCATAAAAAATATTCATCTAAAATGAATTTCATAACATTATATTAAAATTTTGGTCTATAAATATTTTACCCTACTTGTGAAAATTCTATAATGTAGAATTCTAATGCAGCTACTGATTATATTTCTTCTATTTCATTCTCAAACACAATTACTTAACATTTCATTGTGTTAAATAAAAAAATAAAATATGTTGTAGACTTCATGATCAATAAAAAACATAAAATAAATAGCACAAGTATTCACACATAGACACCATTATTTTTTGACAATTTTCCCTGGAAAAACCCAACTCGGGAAATCGATGTAGAAATTCTAAGTAAAAATGTGTTATTGTAATCATCAATCAATCACCTGAGGAAATTTGATGAGAATATATTAGTGAGACAATTCTCACTTTACATGAAGTTCCGGAACTGACCTGCACCCACGCTGAGTAGCTCTACGTGATCTTTGCACAATGACTGTGTCCCGCACATTGTCACTGCATCATTGCTGGTGTTGTTTGATGTGACTGTTTCAGTGCTCATTGTTGGGTGAGACTAGAGATTTTCCCCCTTCCATAAATTTCCTCCAGATACTGGATGAACCTGCTGCTACCTCTCCAACTAAAATCCAAACTCCCTCTGCTGCTCTGCGCTGGCCCAGCGTAACCGCTGCTTGGCTATCTCTGCGCCATTGTTGTGGCTCTCTTCTCTCTTCTCTCTATGCACTCTATATGCTTCATAAACTCTACCTCGTAGAGATCTCACCTTCCCCTCTCTAGACTCTAGAATCACTTCGATTCTTTCTTCGACTGAAGAAATCGATCTCTTGATTCTTTCTCCATCTAATGTGTTTTCCAAATGCCCATCGAGATCTCATTTATAATCTTTCACTAACTCATAAATGGCTAATATTAAATCAAAATCAAGGGGTAAGATTATCTGAGAGTTGATCCGTGACTTTATCTAGAAGATTCACACTTAGTTTAATTAATCAGTTTCCCTAAGTTTAGACTTAGGAAAACATTAAAAAACGATTAATAAATTTAATTAAACCATCTCTAAGTGGAAGTTTCCAAAATCCTTTCTGGGTATTATGAAATGCATGTGTCTTAGCCTATATATAAGATGACAAGGCTAGATCACATCCAATGCTATCATAAATCAACGCTCCCTCTTAACGAGGAAAGTTCTCTAGCAATACAACTCTATGTGTTGCTCTGACTTCTGTAGCATCTACTGTTGTGCTATTGATTATGCTCACCAACACTGAACAAATGTTGCAACTGTAATGTTGTTGACTCTGCATGTTGCTACCAACTGCTACTGTACTGCAACTCCCTCCTTCAACTGCGCTGAAGATCCATTGACTACTGAAATGGATTTTCAGTCATACCCAACTATTTCCTCAACTGAGTGAACTTAATCCTCCCTAGAGCTTTAATGAGTATATCTATTGTTTGTTCTCCTATGGGAATGTACTAGAGTTGTACTACCCCACGCTAAACACATTATCTGATAAAAAGACACTTGATGTCAATATGTTTGGATCGATCATGAAATATTGGATTTTTAGAGAGTTTGATACAACTCTGATTGTCACAGTAAATTCTAGTCAGCTCCATCCTGCTCCTGAATAGACTCAAAAGAAGTTTTTGAAGCCAGATGGATTCGCACGTAGCTATACTAGCTTCCATGTACTCTTCTTAAACTATGCTCAATGCTACTAACTTATGTTTCTTGCTGCACCAGGACACCGTTCCTGATCCAAGGTTGAAACAATACCCAGAGGTACTTTTCCTATCCACTGAGCTTCCTGCCCCATCTACGTCTATGAATCCACTGATTTTGACATCATCTCCTTGGACATACCTTATACCAAATTTGATTGTTCCTAGTACATACCTGAGGACGTGCTTTGTTGTTGCCCAGTGCACTCTTTTGGGTTCCACCATGAACTGACTAAGAGTGTTGACAGCAAAGAAAATTTTTTGTCTGGTGCTAACTAGATACATCAATGACCTGATGAGTTGTTTGTATAAGGTGGGGTATACTTCTGCGTCTTCTGATTCATCTATATTTTTCCAATTTGTGATCATGGGTGTGGCCATGGGCCTGCAATCCTGAATTCTGGACCTTTTCAAAATTTCCAAGGCATACATCTCCTGCCCCATGAAGATATATCCATTATTCTGACAAACTTCCAATCCTAGGAAGTAATGCATCAACCCCAAATCCTTCATGTCGAATTCAACCTCTAGATTCAGTTTTCAATCCTTGATGAGCCTAGATGATCCAGTGAGAAACAGATAATCTACATATATTACTAATACTAATGGCTCATCCTCTACCAGTAAATAGTAAAGATTGGTATTTGCATCACCCTTGAAAAATCCCATTTTTTGCAAATAGCTATCTATTCGACCATACAATGCTCTCGGAGCCTGCTTGAGCCTGTACAGGGACTTCTTCAATCGGCATACATGAGACTTCCTTTCACGAGTCTCAAAACCCTATGGTTGTTCGATATATAACTCTTCCTCAATCTCTCCATTCAAGAACGTTGTCTTGACATCCATTTGATGAATCTCCCATCCCATATGCACTGCTAAGGATATGACAGTCTGGATGGAGGTATATCTGGAAATTGGTGCGAAGGTCTCTTCATTCTCAATGCCTTCCTTCTGAGCATACCCTTTTTCCACGAACCTTGCCTTATATTTCTCTACGCTACCATATGCAGCGTATTTGATCTTGTAGATACATCGCGATCCAACAACTGATCTGCTCTAAGTTCTGGTCACAACTTTCCAGACATCATTTGTCATGATAGAAGCATACTCCTCTATCATGGCATCTACCCATACCTAGTGCTAAACAGCTTCCTGGAAGTTGGAGGGTTCCTCTACCTGAGAAACCAAATCCTGGTACCTGTTAGGAGGTCTATGCTGCCTCTTCCCATTCCTAGGAGTCCCAATAATTTTTTTTGTGTCCCTCAGTATTTGCTAAGCTTCCCTGTTGATCTGACCACTAGTGGAAGGTTTCTCTCTCAACTCTTCCTCTTGTTCTGGTTTTTCCTCAGACTGAGTATCTTCCTGATCTTCTTATATGAAAAAATTAGTACCTGTACTGGGTACCAAATTTTGTCTTTTGATATGTTCTTCTTGGTGTCATTGCTGCTCTTGGACCAAGGGAACTTTTTCAATTTGATCCTCTATCTATATATCACGCGATTTCCGAAAATATCTATCCTCCATGGACTTAACATCATGTCTTATCACAACCTTCCTGCTGCTAGGAATATAGATCCTATATGACTTGGAGAATTCATTGTATCATACAAGAAACCCCATTTATGTAGTTTCATCAAGCTTGCTTCTCTTCTCGCTTGGTACATGACAGTATGCCATGCTACCAAATATCCGAAGGTGCCTTACCTCTGGTTTCTTCCCTGTGAAAACCTCTTCAGGAGTATTCTTCCTAAATTCTCTACAAGGAGTCATGTTCTAGATGTACACTATCGTGTTGCAGGCTTCAGCCCATAAATATTTGGGCAAATCAAGGTCAAATAACATGGCCTTGGTTGTGCCTACAATTGTCTTTTTTTTTTCCATTCTGCCACACCATTCTGTTCGGGATTTTATGGCACAATCCACTCTCTCTTGATGTCCTCCTTTGCGCAGAAATATGTGAAGTCTCCATATATGTATTCTCCACCATTATCTGAACGCAATGTATTGATTTCCTCCCCATCATATTTTCAACAAGAGCCTTGAATTATTTTAACTTTTCAAAGACTTCATCTTTTGTCTTCAAGAAGTAGATATGGGTCTTCCTGGTGTGATCATCAATGAATGTGACAAAATATTTTCCACCCTTGAGAGCATTAGTGGACATTGGTCCACAAATATCTGAGCGTATCAATCCTAATATGCTTGCTGGCTTGTTTTCACTTCTGGGAAAGGCAACCTTAGCATACTTCCAAAGTACACATCCTCGACATACATCATCATGCTCCGTGCTGAGAACAGGTGCCCCATAAACTATTTCTCTGATCATCTTCAATGCACCATGGTGCAAGTGCCCCATTCTTCTATGCCAAAGTTCGTTCAAACATTTCTTATCTTCAATATTACTACTGATTAGTGCCATCGGAGTTTCAAGCTACAACCTGTATAGTTTATTGCTTCTAACTCCGATCTGCCTTGTTTGCTTCCAACTTGGATGCTTGACATATACCTTCTTCCCGATAAAGTGTATGTCATACCCTTTGTCCTGCAACTAGGATATTGAGATTAAATTCATCCCAAGCCCCGGCACATGTAGTACATATGTGACCTTGACATTGGTTCGGGCTTTTGTATGAAACACTACGGGTCCTCTCCCAACTAGAGTGCATTTCGTGCTATTCCCCATAGTGATTTGGAAGTTCATCTGCTCCTCCCTATAGCTCGAGAAATATTCTCGCACTCCAGTCATATGAGTTGAAGCCCTGCTATCAATATACCAGATTCCTGTAGATGTTGAACTTGACAAGCATGCACAATCCTCTTTTAACCTAGAGGATAAAACATCTAAGTCTCCCATACTTATCTGTGTTTTCTTTTCTCTGTGTTGCGTCCCTTCTGAAGCTTCTGGTTTGCGCAGTCTCCTCTCTAACCCTACTTCCTTTGGATTTGATAGCTCTAATACCATGTGAAAATTCTATAATGTAGAATTATACTACAGATACTGATTATATTTCTTCTATTTCATTCTCAAACACAATTATTTAACATTTCATTGTGTTAAATAAAAAAATAAAATATGTTGCAGACTTCACGATCAATAAACAACATAAAATAAATAACACAAGTATTCACACATAGACACCATTATTTTTGGAAAATTTTCCCTAGAAAAACCCAATTCGAGAAAACCGGTGCAACAGATATGAGGGTTTCTTTATTATGCATAAATTATGAGTACAAATGTGTGATTGTAATCATCAATTAATCACTTGAGGAAATTTGATGAGAATAGATTAGTGAGACAATTCTCACTTTACCACGAAGTTCCGGCACTGACCTGCACCCATGCTGAGTAGCTCTGTGTGATCTCTGCACAGTGACTACTTCCCCCACGCTGTCACTGCATCATTTTTGTTGTTGCTTGATGGGACTGCTTCAGTGCTCACTGCTAGGTGAGACTAGAGTTTTCTCGCCTTCTATAAATTTCCTGCGGATACTGGATGAACCCTCTACTGCCTCTCCAACTGAAATCCAAACTCCCTCTACTGCTCTACGCTGGCCCACCATAACTACTGCTTGGCTATCACTGCACTGTTGTTGTGGCTCTCTTTGCTCTTCTCTCTTTGCACTCTATATGCTTCAGAAACTCTCCATCCTGGAGATCTCACCTTCCCCTCTCTGCACTCGAGAATCACTTCGATTCTTTCTTTGACTGAAGAAATTGAGCTCTTGATTCTTTCTCTGTATGATATGTTTTTCAAATGCCCATCGAGCTCTCCTTTATAATATTTCACTAACTCATCAATGGCCAAGATTAAATCATAATCAAGGGATAATATTAACTAATATTTGATCCATGAATTTATCTAGAAGATTCACACTTAGTTTAATTAATACCCTTTAATTAATCAGTTTCCCTAAGCTTAGAATTAGGAAAACATTAAAAAATGATTAATAAATTTAATTAAACCATCTCTAAGTGGAATTTTCCAAAATAATTTTTGGGTATTATGGAATGCATGTGTCTTATTCTATATACAATATCACAAGGCTAGAGCACATCCAATGCTACCATAAATCAACACTCCCCCTTAGTGAGGAAAGTGCTCTAGCAATACAACTCTATGTGTTGCTCTGGCTTCTGTAGCATCTATTGTTGTGCCATTGATGTTGTTCACCAACACTGCAAAAATTTTGCAACTGTACTATTGTTGACTCTGCATGTTGCTTCCAACTGCTACTGTACTGCAACTCCCTCCTTCTACTGCGCTGAAGATCCATTGACTACTAAAATGGATTTTCAATCATACCCAACTATTCCTTGAACTGAGTGAACTTAATCCTCCCCAGAGCTTTAGTGAGTATATATGTTGTCTATTCTCCTATGGGAATGTATTGGAGTTGTATTGCCCCACCCTGAACACAGTCTCTGATAAAATGACACCTAATGTTAATATATTTGGACCAATCATGAAATATGATATTTTCGAAGAGTTTGATACAACTCTGATTGTCACAGTAAATTCTAGTTGGCTCCATCTTGCTCCTGAATAGACTCACAAGAAGTTTCCAAAGCCAGATGGATTCACACGTAGTTGTACTAACTTCCATGTATTATGCTTAAGCTATGCTCAATGTTGCTAACTTTTGTTTCTTGTTGCACGAGGACACCATTCCTGATCCAATGTTGAAACAATACCTAGAGGTAATTTTCATGTCCACTAAGCTTCCTGCCCAATCTGCATATGTGAATCCACTGAGTTTGACATCCTCTCCTCGGCCATACCTTATACCAAATCTGATTGTCCCTCATACATACCTCAGGATGTGCCTTTCTGCTTCCTAGTGCACTCTTTTGGGTTGCACCATGAACTGACTAAGAGTGTTGATGGCAAAGAAAATGTATGGTCTGGTGTTAACCAGATAAATCATGACCCGATGAGCTGTCTATGTAAGGTGGGGTCTACTTCTGCATCTTCTGATGCATCTATATTTTTCCAATTTGTGATCATGGGTGTGGCCATGGGACCACAATCCTGCATTATGAACCCCTTCATAATTTCCAAGGCATACCTCTCCTATCCCATGAAGATATATACATTATTCTGACAGACTTCCAATCCTATGAAGTAGTGCATCAACCCCAAATCCTTCATGTCGAATTCAACCTCTAGATTTCATTTGCAATCCTTGATGAACCTAGATGATCTAGTGAGAAACATATTATCTACATATAGTACTAATACTAATGGCTCATCCTCTACCAGTAAATAGTAAATATTGGGATCTGCATCACTCTTGACAAACCCCATTTTTTTGCAAATATATATCTATTAGACCATACCATGCTCTTGGAGCTTGCTTGAGCCCATACAGGGCCTTCTTCAATCAACATACATGAGACTTCCTTTCATGAGTCTCAAAACCCTCTGGTTGTTTGATATATACCTCTTCCTCAATATCTCCATTCAAGAATGTTGTCTTGACATCCATTTGATGAATATACCATCCCATCTGCGCTACTAAGGATATGACAGTCTGGAAACTGGTGCGAAGGTCTCTTCATAGTCAATGCCTTCCTTCTGAGAATACCCTTTTGCCAGGAACCTTGCCTTATATTTCTCTATGCTACCATATGCAGTGTATTTTATCTTGTAGATCCATCGTGATCCAACAACTGATCTGCTTTGAGGTACTTTCTAGACATCATTTTTCATGATAGAAGCATATTCCTCTATCATGGCATGATAGAAGCATACTCCTCTATCATGGTAGCTACTGATTATATTTCTTCTATTTCATTCTCAAACAAAATTATTTAACATTTCACTGTGTTAATTAACAAAATAAAATATGTTGCAGACTTCACGATCAATAAACAACATAAAATAAATAGCACAATTATTCACACATAGACACCCTTATTTTTGAACAATTGTTCCCGGAAAAACCCAACTCGGGAAAACCGGTGAAACAGATCTAAGGGTTTCTTCATTATACAGAAATTATGAGTACAAATGTGTGATTGTAATCATCAATCAATCGCCTGAGGAAATTTTATGAGAATAGATTAGTGAGACAATTCTCACTTTACCATGAAGTTCCGGCACTGACCTGCACCCACGCTGAGTAGCTCTGTGTGATCTCTGCATAGTGACTGCGTCCCAATGCTGTCACTACGTCACTGCTGCTGCCGCTTGATGTGACTGATTTAGTGCTCACTACTAGGTGAGACTAGAGTTTACTTCCCTTCCAGAAATTTCCTCCAGATATTGGATGAACCCTCTACTACCTCTCCAACTAAAATCCAAACTCTCTCTGTTGCTCTACGCTGGCCTAGCATAGCTGCAGCTTGGTTATTTCTGCGTTGCTATTGTCGCTCTCTTCTCTCTTCTCTCCATGCACTCCATATGCTTCAGAAACTCTCCCTCATGGAGATCTCACCTTCCCCTCTCTGCACTCTAGAATCACTTCGATTCTTTCTTTGACTGAAGAAATCGATCTCTTGATTCTTTCTCCATTTGATGTGTTTTCCAAATGCCCATCGAGCTCTCCTTTATAATCTTTCACTGACTCATCCATAGCCAAGATTAAATCATAATCAAGGGCTAAGATTAACTAAGAGTTGATCTGTGACTTTATCTAGAAGATTCACACTAAGTTGAGACTTAGGAAAACATTAAAAAACGATTAATTAATTTAATTAAACCATCTCTAAGTGAAATTTTCCAAATTCTTCTCTATGTATTATGGAATGCATGTGTCTTAGCCTATATACAATATCACAAGGCTAGAGCACATCCGATGCTACCATATATCACCACTACTTTCTATTCAAAATATCCACAAAATATTCCTTTCATGCATGCCTTCCAAACTAAAATAAATTTCTTATTTGAATAATTTAATATTAACTACGTGTTATAATAATTTTTTTAAATTTATGTTTTATTTTTTTGCCGACATTGAATATAAGTTAATATAAACCTATAATATTAACCACATGTAAATATTTTTAATTTTTAATTTTAATTCGACATTCTCGAAACGGTAACCCATCACACAATCTTTGCAATATAATAACTACCATTGTTTTTATTCCTCACATCACATCAAGTCTTTTGGGTTTCGTTGGAGCAATTTTGTGGAGGTGTTGCATTTCCACTGGTAAATTTGTGGAGGCGTTGCGTTCGCATTGGAGGCATTGCGTTCACATTAGAGGCGTTGCGTTAGCATTGGTAACAGGAGTTTTTTGCATTTCAAAGATTAGTTTTCTTTCCATTTTGGCCATTTAAAGATGAATTTGGGGAGAATTTGTTTTTCTATTGATTTTTATGTTGCAAAACTATTTTTTTATGGTTTTTAGGTTCGAAAACCTTATTTTTTATATTTTATAGCGAAAAAAATGGAAAAAAACTCAATTTTTTAGGTTTTTTAGGATACAAATTTAGAATTTTTTTCTTTTTTAGGGTTGTTGGGTTCCTCCACGAAACAAAAAACCAAAAAACAACCATACACATAAAAAAAACAGTTATATTTATTCTATTTTTATTTTTTCTAAAAGTACAATTGGAATATATATATATATATATATATATATATATATATAACTTTAAAACATGAAATTTTAGCTTTTAAAATAGCATTAGATATTTTAATGTTTTTTTATTAAAATAAAAATATCAATTTCATTTTGTTTTTATTAAACTTGTTTTTATTTATTATAAATATATTTTACAATTAAAAAAAAATTATTTTAAAAAATATTTTAGCTTTTTAGATTTGTGTTTTAAATTTTATTAAAATAAAATAATTTAAAATATATATATATATATATATATATATATATATATATATATATATATATATATATATATATATATATATAAAAATAATTTTAATTTATTATTTAAATTGTTTTAATTTATTATTTTTATTTTAATAAAATTAATTTAATTATATTATATTATTATTTAAAAAATAAATATTATTTAAAATATTTTTATTTAAGTTAATATATTATTTCATATTATTATTAAATTGTTTTTTTTTAAATAAAAATAAAAATATTTTTTTTCTTGCCGCTCGCGGGGTCGGAAGTCGGCTAGGTAGTCGTCCACGGTGCCACCTGGCCGGCCTCTAGCCCCTGGCTAGGCGGAGGTTGATTGACCTTTGTCCAGCCGAGGGCTGAAGGCCGGCCGAGCGGCGCTCCGACTGGCCAGCACTCCATGGCGCCACCCGACTGGCCTCCGACCCCTGGCGGGCGGACGAAATCCATATATATATATATATATATATATATATATATATATATATATATATATATATATATTAAAAAAACAACAACGACAAAACATATTAAATTTTTAATAATTTTTAAAATTTGATTAGTTTTTATATTCAAATTTTATATTAATAAAATTAGTTTATATTTTAAAATTTTATATTTATATTTTAAAATTTAAAATTTAAAATAAAAATAAAAACTTCATTTTTATATTTTTAATATAATCTTTTATAATTTAAATAATTTTATATTAAAATTTATAATATTAAAATAAATTTATATTTTAAAATTTTAAAATTATTTTTTTTAATATTAAAATCAAATTTTAAAACAAATAAAATTTAAAAATAAAAAATAAAAAATCCAAAAATAAAAATAAAAAATTCATATTAATATTCTGTTTATAATGTTTTATAATTTAAATAATTTTATATTAAATTTATAATATTAAAATAAATTTATATTTTAAAATTTTAAAATTAATTTTTTTAATATTAAAATAAAATTTTAAATTTTAAAACAAATAAAATTTTAAATTTAATAATAAAAATAAAAAATTCATATTAATATTTTGTTTAGAATGTTTTATAATTTAAATAATTTTATGATGATGATGGTTAATGTCCACTGAGACCAATCTTTGGCCTATTGGACCTAAAGAAAAGAGCTATTTAGTTTGATTTAAGATTTTATTCCTATGCTTAATTTTATTCCTATTTTCTCCCAAGCTCACTATAATTTTAACATCTTAAAAGGCTAGGAAGGTCAGTATTGCAAAAAAGATTATGAAATTGAGCTCTAATGTGGTTGTACGTGGGGCACTCTAAGAGGAAGTGATTTTCATCCTCGACGTTCATATTCTCACAGAGATGGCAGATCATTTCCATCCATGGTGTTTTATGAACTATCCAACGACCTGTTTCACTATGGAGCTCATGAGAGTTCATTCTAATCTTGGCTATGTTAATTTTCTTCTTTGAGCTAGTTAAAACAGAGAGATAGTTTTGATCTTCTAGGGTGGGCTTGATGACCTCCTTGTAATATCTTAATTTTCTTTTAGTTGCTAGATCTTTCTCACACCACATTTTTTCTTTGAACTTAGAAGTAACAATTTTTTAATGTTATTAATGTTTTCCAATGCAACATTCTCATCGATCTCCCAATGGTTTAACCAGGCCCTGGTGTCTTTATACCAGCCTCGTTTAAGCCTTAGGTGGTTTTGGCTAGAATTTAAAGCTAGCTTAGGAAGTCTATGGTCTCCTATGCTATTGAGCTTGTGCTTGTACAACAGAAGCCTAGTCATAGCTAGGCTCTCAATAAGGTAAATACCCACCTCTATAAGGATAATAGGATAGGGTGTATTGCTTTTAATTTTAAGGTTATACGTTATAAAACGCTTCTGGATTTGCTCAATCTTTCTCTAGGATTCTCTAGAGATGCTGCAACCCCAAACCTCACATCCATATAAGATAACAGGAGTGAGTAAAGTTTCAAATAGGAACTTATTTCTATCCCACATTACGATGTTTGTCGTTTTACAATTATTTTCAAGACCAAAATAAGCTTTCCACCCCCCATTAATCCTTTTCTGAATGTTATAGTTCCAGTTGAGCTTGTGATGAATATCAATTCCTAGGTACTTGTAAGAAGACACTTCCTCCAAGTTACTATTGTCATACATACAATTAGCGTAAGTGTCCTTCTTGGATTTGATAATCATAGCTTTTTTTTTGTTAGTGTTAACAGACATACCCATGGTAGAACAGAAATCCTTAAGAAGTCTAAGTTGCTTATCAAGATCAGATGGGCACCTTGCGATAAGAACAATATCGTCAGCATAGAGAAGAAGGATGATGACTATCCCAGCTAAGATCGTGCCAGCACATCCTGCTTCCTCTAAACAACCTTCTAGCTTTTCGATGTAAATGCCAAATAGGGTAGGGGAGAGGGGGCAACCTTGTTTAACTTCGATATTACACTTAATATCTTTCGACTACCCCTCATTACTCTTTAACTTGGAAATTACATTCTCGTATAATCTTATAGTGGCCGCTCTTAGCTCGAAAAGAAAATTTATCTCTTCTAATATATTCCATAGGTTGTTTCTAGGAACCGTATCGAAAGCCTTTCTAATGTCCACAAAGCAACAGAAGAGATTGGATTTATAATTGCGGCATTCCTCCACAATGATCCTAAGCGTAACGAGGTGGTCTGTTGTTGAGTGTTGCCTTCTAAAACCTACTTGGCCTTTAGCCCGCTTACCTTCACTTTCAAGCCAAATGCTCAACTTATTTTCCAAAATAATACCATATAACTTGGCCAAGAGAGCGCTGATCATAATTTTCCGATAATTAGAGGGGTTATTTGTATCCCCACTTTTAAAAATAGGGATAATAAGGCTCTGAGTCCAAGGTTTAGGGAACCCTTGCTTGATCGCCTGGTTGAAAAGCTTGTGGATGTGAGGGATGAGAACAGGACCTCCAATTTTTAAGATTTCCGCCTGGTAACCTTCAATGTCTTTAGCTTTCCCATTTGCCAGGTGTTTAACCTTAAAATCAATGTCTTTTAATGAGAAAGATTCTTTCGTTGTGAGCAGGGTTTCAAAGTTATCCCTCACATTTGGAGATTAATAAATCTTTTTAAGATAGGAATTCCAATCATGTAAAGCAAGTTTATTATTATCTTTAGTTTTCCTAGTTAGAATCTGCCTCCAGAATTTCTTAGGAGCCACCTTAGAGAGGTGTAAGATTTTTATCTTGTCAATTTTGAGATACTCATCAACAGCTTCCTTAATTGCTCTCCTCGCACTTTTACAATCTTTGTCATACCATGGGTTGGTTTTGTTATTTCTTTTATTACTTGAGACTTCAATTGAGAACTTGTTAATAGAATATGAGAGGGTTGTAGTACAATTATAATAGAGGTCATCTATGTTGTCTACACTAGATAAAGGAAGCAAATTAGTTTTTAATTCATTTAGAAAGAGATCGTTTTTATTTCTATCAAAGATTAAGTTCTTTTGACTATAAGGATTATCTTCAATGGGATCTCTATGCATGACAAAATTGAGAGTTATGAGTAAAGGCCTATGATCAGAGTCAGGCTCGTGGTCGTCTAAGATGTCATAATTTAGTATTTCGTTGTATAAAGGGAGATCGGAAATAACATAGTCTACCACGATGCTACCAAGCCCATGGATGCAGGTCATCCGGCTAGAATTGGGCTATTTCTTTAGACCATTGCAAATTATGAGATCCTAAGCACTATAGAGCTTGACTAGCTTCGACCCAAACAAATTATCCCCGAGGTCTTCAGAGCTCCTTTTGTACCGGCTAGCCAGAGTAAGGTCTTCATCTAACCAAAGAGGATTGGGGTTGGAATGATTACTTAGAAGAATAGCTTGGTTGCTTGAAGTTTGAGCATTAAAGTCACCCATTAAAAGGATATTACCTTCATTCCTTAGGCTAGAAATATCATTCTCTAAACCATTGTAAGGACTATTTTTATCTAGATTATTTTTCTTATAGAAGTTAGAATTGACTAGGGGGGGAATAACAGATTGCTATGTAGGTCTTTTTATCATTAATGTCAGTAATCTCAATCCAACTATATTGGTTGTAAGGGTCATTTTTATAAATCCTAGCATGGGGGGAGATGTTCTTCTTAATGTAGCAAGCTATGCCCCCAATACCTCTATGGGAGAATTTATAAATATTAAAATAAATTTATATTTAAAAATTTAAAAACTAAAATTTTAAATATTAAAATTGAATTTTAAATTTTAAAACAAATAAAATTTTAAATTTTAAATTTGAAAATAAAAATAAAAAATTCATATTAATATTTTGTTTATAATGTTTTATAATTTTAAATAATTTTTATTATAAAATAAAATTTTAAAATTAAAGATATTAATTTTATATTTAAAAAAAAAAACAACAATAATTTAAAAAAAATAACATTAAATTTTTTTTGTTTTTAACTTACTTTTAAAAAAAAACAAAAAAAACAAAAAAACTTAAAAAAACTTAATATCAAAAAAGTTAAGTTTCAATTTTTATTTTTATTTTTTAATTTACATTAAAACAACTCTTCTTTTATAAAATGTATTAAAAAAAATATTATATATATATATATATATATATATATATATATAAGATTTTAAATATGTGGGTTTTAAATTAAAAAATTATATAGTTTTTTTTTTTTTCAAGTTATATAGTTTTACAAATAAATTTGTTTTTTAAATTTATTTTATAGACATTAATTTTCGACTAATTTAAAATTTATATTGGCAAACTTTTTTAAAAAAATGATTAATTAAGTTATGTGCTTTTTTATATATATATCAGGAATATGGCATCAAAAAAGCTTTGTGTGAATGTTTCTGGACCTAGGGCAGCGACTGCCAAATCTAAAGTTGCAGTTGGACACACTATGGATATGGTTGGACATAATAAGGATATTGTTGCACACACTATGCAGAATGTTGAAGAATAAAAAATTGAAAGACGTAATAAAATCCAAGCAAGTGGTCCACCAGGTTCATTAAAGCTTCTTTCTGACTGGAAGAATGCAGAGGAAAAAAATAAAACTGATTCTTCATGGTATCTTGAAGACAATGAAACGACGGATGATATACAGATCTATCTGATATGTGGTATGATTGACTTAGATGAATCATATGAGGTGATGGGAAAAGTACGATACATATGTATGGTGCCGAATACAAACACTGTCTATGTTCTTGCAAGAATGGCTAATAAATGTGACAAGGTTAGATATCATCTATCAAAGGTCAAGTATGACACAAATGAAACATCCACAAATTTTCTACAGAAATCGTAAGAAAAATTGCAAATAACATTGTAAGTATGCATATTTATAATTATGTTATGCATTATTGCAAGTATCATTCATTTTTTTATAAATTATTGATCATTGACATGTTTTATTTTGTTTCATAGGATTTTGTTGCACCTCTTTCAAACATGTTTGAGGGTATTTATTATATGGATCCAAATGTTATGACTTTGATCAACTCTTTCCACATAGACAAAGAAGAGGAAAGGAGAATGAAGCAAAGATCAATAACTCTGACATTGCAATAGTACAAAGAGGGGATCAACCAAGAGTCACTAAGGTGGGTTAATCTAGTAAACCTAAACATGTTGCTTTTGAAGTTGTGGAACATGAAACTGAAAATTATGATAGAATTAGTGAGGAGGAGATTGGAACTGTTGTGCAAAAGGAGAAAAAAAATCAGACAAGAAAAAGAAAAATGGCCAAAGATGTCTCTCTTTCACTTAATGATGAAGAGCTTGTTTATAAAAAAATTGTTATGTTAACCAATAAGAAGAAGAAATCAAATCTTGGTAAACCTGTAAAATTCATGAGAAGCAATGAAGAAAAAATTGAAAGCTCTAAAGGAAGCAGGGAAATCATAACACTGAGTGATGAGTTAGAGGATGGTATTATTAAAAATAAATAAAATGCCATTCGATTTGAGTTGAGGAAGAATAAATTAATTCATGGTAGCCAAACATTTATGCATAATGTCAGCCAATTTTATAGGCCAGATGAAGGACAATCTCAATATCAAATTAGAAAGGCACATCACCTACATGTACATAATCTGAAAACATTGTTCAGGTTCAATCCATATGCACATGTGGTGGATTATGTGGTTCTTTGTAATATTCCAAATTTTCCATCAGCTAATTGGAATATTATAGTTCTTATTATTCTTATTTAGTTAGTAAATAAAAGGGTGGATAGACCCATAAACCCAGTAGATGAATAAAATCCACTTCTATAGTGTGAATGTGGCTTAATTGAGTAGTGGAGTAGTATTATGGAGTAGTGGAGCAGCGTAATAATGAAGGAAGAGTGGAGATCATAAAGAAATAATGAGGAAGATGATGGAGATAGTGGAGGAATAATTATAAGATCATGGATAAATAATGATGAAGTGATGGAGGAAGTGGTGCATTAAATGCACACATAATGGAGGAAGTGGAGATTAATTTCAGCAGTGATGGAGATCATGGAGGATAGCAGAGTTTAATGGAGGCTAGTGGCCACATGTGTAGTGCAGTTATGAGGTGGGCCAAGGTTAGGGAAGGCTCACAACCATAAAAGGAAGATGAGGGCAGCAAAGGAAGGGGAGTCTAGATTTTTATTGTTGAGTGTCGTAAGACATTTCTTTGCATGCTTCAGTTGTTTAGCTAAGTCTATTGTGTTTTTTAGCGTTGGGTGTTCCCGAGCGGAAATCCCACCCCTAACCACGAGGGACTTCGAGTGCCTACTCTGGGAATTTTTTCTTGGGCAATAATTCATCATCCGAAAATCAGTGCCACATTCAGCCACTCTCATCTGCACTTCCAGCTACAATAATTACGCATTCTTGAACTTGGGTTTGAGAGTTGGAAGGTTTTTCTCAGTACTTCAGCTGAGAAACCTATGGAGGGATCAACCCTTCACATTTTGGATCCATTTCAGTCTTCTGGGAGTTTCATTTTCATATCCAGCATCAGGCCATCCATCTATTCTCCTATGCAGCAACATTTCCTGCAAGAATTGTGTAATTCTATAGTGAGGGTTTGAGGAGAAGAGGAAGTTCTAAGTAACTCGGCTTGGAATCCTATGAGGGATTAATCCTTCACTCTGGGAATCGCTTCAGAATCCTGGGATCATCATTGTATTATCTATCAGCATGCTACATCATCAGCCCTCCTAGACAACGTAGTATTAGCCAACAGTTGTGCATGCAACAACTGCATATTTAGTGGAGGATCTAGATCCTAAGTTTCTCAGCTTGAGATTGGGAGAAGGGACCTTCCCTTCAGTTATTGAGTTGAGTGGGTGCTATTTCAGCAAATAGATCATTCTTTCAGCCCCAAATCAGCAGTTGTCTCCAGGTATTGCATAACTCAGCCAACAGGGGTGTAGTGTGCAACCCAAAAAGGGCCAAAATTCAAAACTGAAAATCTGACCAAACCATTTCTAGGTTTTTCTTGGTTTTCGAGTAGAGTCTGTGGTTAAAATCCCAAATCTTCCTAAGCACTCCAAAATCATCTTGCACATATATATTATTCCCATCAATAATATTTTCCAGCAGCAACAACAGTTTTTACTTTCCAGTGTCAGTTTTCAGTAGAGTTGTTTCAACCATCTTTGGATGGCTTGAGTGCATCCATTTTTGGAGCATTGTGTATATTCATTTGTTGTTGATACATAACGATATGGCTAAGATGTTTCTTCTCATATTTAATATTGGGATATTATAGTGGTATCAGAGGATGATCTTTGGCTCAGCTTCTGGGAATTTCATGACATCAGAAGAAGTAGAAGAAGAAGAAGTATTTAATGCCGGAAGGATTGAGTTTTTCCATACTTCTCTTCATATCTATGCAAGATCTCACCATGGAGATCAAAGAAATGAGAAGGGAAAGGAAAAGTGAAACCTCAAGAGAGTTTTAGAATGGAGAAGGTATGAGCACTTCCTATCAGCAGTATAAGCAACCGGCGGTGCAGAAAGTTCCACAACGCCCTACTATGCCCACTTTCCTTAGAAAAGGAAATTAATGGCATGGAGATGGAGGATATTTGGAGCATGAGACTCTGAGTGATTATCTTGCAGAGTAAAAATCTCAATCTAGAGCATTCAAAGAGAATCTTAATTTCGAGCAGTTTTTCCAGATTAAAGAGAACCGGAGACCCCGAAGCAGCAATAGAAGAAAAGGAAATATGCACGATAGATTCTTCCTACCTACATTTGATGGGTCATCCACAACCACGGAAAAATCTTGGATGGAGAAGTTAGATGCATTCTTCCAGCTACACCAAGTAGCGGAAGCAGAGGGTGTTCAGATTGCAGTGCTACACCCTGAGGGTGAAGCAAAGGACTAGTGGTTCGGAAAATTGAAACATGCAAGAGTGACTGCGTATGCAGAGTTCACTCAAATATTGGTAAAGAGGTTTGACAGAAGAAAAGCAGAGGCACTTTCCATTGAGACATTTTCCAACATTGATGAGGAAGCATATAAGGATAAAAAATAAGATATCAACATTGATACTCTGAAAGAAGAGCAACTACCATCACCACCAGCTGCAACAGAGGTACTTGCATTAGTGTGAGGAGAATTTTCATTTTGGCAAGATGTTCCCAAGACTTCAACATTGAGAGTCCAAGGCATGATTCAAGAGGTGCATGAGGAAGAGGAATTAGATACCAGCGTTGGTGCAACAATAAAGGAGCAGCTATCACCATCACTAATAGTTGGAGAAGTAATTGCATCGGTTGGAGGAACTCTTGTAGCTTTGCAAGATGTTCCCAAGCATCAGTTGATCCAAGGCATGCAAACATTTCCACCCGATATTGTTTTAGCACATCATATGGATATTTTTGGGGTCATTCCATCAGGGAAATTGCATGACCAAGGGTTAGAGCACATTCCTGATTTGGAGCAGCAGACTATTATTGCGCGGAGGACCCTTGACTGGTTCAAAGAAAAGATGTATAGTTGTCCCAGTTTGACATTGTTGAGCTGCACACAACACTTTGTGTTGGAGTATGGATTTTTTGAGGATGGTATTAGCATAGGCCTAATGCAGGGAAGCTATACAATAGCTTTTGAGAAACGGAAGTTACTGTTGCATGAGTTATCGTATTATATTTACAACAAAGATATATTAGCCATTATGCATGCATTGGTCAAATTCTGGCAGTTTTTGATTGGCAATAGATTTCGGGTAAAGACCAACCACCATAGTCTCCGACATCTTTTTAAGGAGCAAAAACTGCAGAAGAGGCATCAACGATGGATCAGTACAATGCAAGACTATGAGTTCAGCATTGTGTATGGAAAGAGCCATGTGACAGCAGATGCACTATCATGGAGATCAGCAGCGCTGTCAATAAGGAGTTGTAATATTCCAAAATGGAAAAGACATGAATATAGAACATATGCAGCATTCCAAATAAATCAAAATAAGAATATAGCACTAAAATCTGGAAAATTCCATAAATATGTTGCAACTGAAATTTACATCAAGACATTATAACTATGAGCAGAAACAACTAAGTCATATCATTATAAAAAATAGCAAATATGAATGTACATAGTGCTCCAAAAGGAATGCGCTCAAGCCAAAAGATGGCTAAAATACACTAAAGAAACCAAGCACTGGAAATGTTATGTTGCTACTATTGTTGCTGTTGGAAACCACTGCTACTAAGGAGAAAAACCATGTTTGGAAGGTTGTTATATTGCTCAAAATAATCTAGGATTTTAACCATAGATTCTACTCAAAAAACCCAGAAAAACCCAGAAATATTCTGGCCATATTTTAAATTTGGATTTTCGGCCCTTTTTGGGTTGCCCACTGCAACAACTCGCTAAAATAACACAGTCATGGACTGGAACTATGTTGAAGGGGATAAAAACACTATGGCCTGATTCCAAATGTATCAATGATGCTCTAGGGCCTTCTTTACTAGCCTCCAAAGAGAAAGAAACCTCCCTCCAATGAGATCTAGCTCAGAAATCTCTCAAATCAAACCTCCACAACTTCTGCCCTGCAACACAACACAAAATACTCAACAGGAACCGTGATGTACATTAAGACTGAAGCCTTGGCCAAATTCCTGATAGTGGAATGTAGTGAAAACTCTTCCAAGAGGCCTCTCAAGGAAAGAGGTGGGATTCCTGATCTAGATCACCCTGTGCTAAACAACATTGCAATCTTAGCTAAACAGTTGAAGAAAGCTATATTTCTAAATAGACCATATATTCATAAATATAATAACATCAACATAATGAATATGGCTATAATCCTCTTCCTTTTATAAGATATGAGCTTCCAAACCCTAAGCCTCATCTATTAATGACACTACTTCCATGCAATGTGTCTCTATCTAAAACTGTGATGTCCCTCCATTAATGTCCACACTGCCATGACAGCATTGCTGATTTGGTCAAAGTTGACACATTCAAAGCGCTCCAACCCCTGTTCACACCTTAGGGTGCTTTATTACGCTGAAAATATGATCCACTTTCACATGAGAATTGGTTTTATTCTTCATAAAGAGGTTTATGGGTCTCCCTACCCACTTATTCACCTATTTAAGTGACAAAAAAAAACTTTAATATTCCAATTAGTTGCAAGCTAATTTAGGAATATTACAGTCCTCCCCTCCAAAATGTTGCTTGTCCTTAAGCAACTGCAAGGATACTGCAAAATCTCCAATGGATATGTCCCCTCCCAAGAATACAAATTTTCCTTTGGTGGATAAACCAAATAGCTCTCATCATGAAAAATTGGGAGATATATGGAAAGATTTATATGTTGTCCATTGGCCTCCTCAAGGCATGAGAGATGGTAAATGTTGGGTGCCTCAATCCCAATGAGAAAATCCAATCTCCATGCTATCATCCAAACAAAATGGGCCATCCTTGGTAGCTCATAGGAACAATCACTAATCCCCTGCTTTTGCAATGTATAGGGGTTGCATGGTTGAAAATGAGAGATAAAATTATTCAAATTACGTTGTCTCTCTCTCCATTTATGATAAATTTGGAGCTGTTGGTCTTGGGCTATAATAATATAGTCCTCATGAAGCCAAAAGATTATTGGAATCTCAAGATCCCACTCCTTGGTTCTAGGAACATTTCTTGCCCAATATTCCCTACATATAGTGAATAGAGCGTCATCACCATATGGGCTCCAAAAGAAACATGGACTAAGTTTCATATGACATACTGGATGGTGACAATAGTCCCTCAAGTGAGACCAGCGTTGTTCTGCTTTTTTTTGTCTCCAAACATGATATGATAAGTGGCCATCCAACCACTTGCTTGCTGCCATAAGCTTCTCAAAAGCTTGAAAATAGTAGAGAGAATTAGGTGTTCGCTGAATATGAACCAAGAAAAACATGTCTTTCCCAAATTCCTCTATAAGGTGATCACCCTCATCACTGAAAGTAGTCCCAAAAGGACCATGAAATCCAAAGAGAGGTTTGCTCTCTTGTGGAGCAAATGCAAATGCATGGTAAAGGAATGCACATACAATGTTAGTTGATAAATAAGCATCAAAACACAATCATTTTTCAAGAAGCTTTCTGGATTATCCACAGTATTGAGGAAAGCCTCAATATTGTGGATAATGACACATGTTCCTCAATACTGTGGATAATCCGAAAAGCCTCTTGAAAAATGTGACACATGTTCCTCAATACTGTGGATAATCCGGAAATCCTCTTGAAAAATGATCACCACAGGAGTTTAAAAACCAACACAATCTTTACCATATATTGTAGACAAGTTGGCGAAGAGGTCCATAGATGAACCTTCCCATTTCTCCATCAAAAGGGGAAATGATTGTAACAACCTTGCAAGGTGGTTTCTTCCCTCCTCATACATCAAACAAGCTACATATCTCCTGATATGTTGGTGCACATCTTATTTGATATCCTCCCAATAGAATCCCTCCATGATGGTGTGATAATACTCAATAAGTCTACATGTCCTGAAGAGAGTGCCTCATATTTTGCATGTAGAATCTCCTTCTTGAGCTTGGAGTCTCTAGTCAAGTAGATCTGATCATGGAAATAAATGACTCCATCAACCACTCTATACCTCACATCTATCACTTTCCCATCAAGAACCTTACAGGTGAAGAGGTTCTTGGAATATTCCACCAATAGTTGGGACTCCCAATATGGATCTAGGCTTCCCAACAATGACAGCGTTGTAGAAATTTGAAATGAAGCACCTGTCTCATCAAAACTCTCCTTTTTGACATGATCAATGCCAAAGTCACATGTTGGAGTAATTTTACCCCACTTTTAATGCCTCCCTTGTAGCTGATCTTTCCCGAGAAAATATTGAAGTACATGGAGGTCAACCTCCTCTTGGAAGGTATTTCCCATCCAAAACTTCCATAGTTTTGCCAATGCATGCAAGAGTGTTAATAACCTCTTTTCATATTCATAAATCTGCCTCATTTGTGGAAGCATAATTTTCTGCCCCAAGGAGATGGAGTAGCCCTTTGACCCCATGCTTGTGTCATCATAGATTCCTGAATCATCATCTTTCAACACAAATAGCTGAGTGGAAGATGGAAATGTCCATATCAAAAAATTGCTCATCACTCCTTTGAACCCACCAAAGGTTATTTGCATTGTGCTAGCTCCTTCCAAGGCTCCTTCCTTAGCCAAATATATCAATGTTGCACCATGTTGAGAGAAATCTTTGTTTATCTTCCAATCAAGGGGTCTCCCTGGTGGAATTCCTCCATGTAATGAAACATGAAGGCCTAGAGCAGGATGTATATGTGAGTGGACTGATTTGTCCATGTCCTCACTACACAAATCATCCTGCCTCTTATGTGCATCAACCTTCTCAAATAGAGGGGGTGTGTGCTCCTAATCATATGATGATGGTCCTCCTCCCTATCTTCTTCTTTCATCTTCAAAATCTCACAATCTATCAATAATGGCACATGCTTCTCATGGACTGTGCCCGAATCTCCACATGTGAGATTCTTTGGAACTCCTTGCAAGGGTGCAAGAATTCCTCTCTTTGGAGAAATTGCTCCATCTTCCTCTTCATGAGGTACAAGATCTGATCCTGTTGTGACAGCGTTATTACCTCATACCTTCTCTTCCCCTTCATCAAGAATGGAGGTTTCATTATCATCATTAAGATTCTTTATGTTTAGATCCTCTTTTGAAAAAGAGATCTCCCTGTCTTCCTTTTGAGAAGAGAGTTCTTTTTGAAGTGGGGATATTGCCTCTAGCAAGGTATTATGCAAGTTTTTAACCTCCTCAATAGTTTTCTGAAATGGAGTTGGGTTTATAGATCTTTCCAACTCATGCAAAGTTTTTGTTTGTTTAGGCTTGGCTAGCTCAACCAAGGAATTTTCAGAATGTTTTACATCAAATCTTTTCACTAACCTCCTAGTGAACTTTGCATAAGTAGATACATTTACATAGTTCAAGGAAGAAGTTTCATAAAACCACCAATCATAAGCCTTACCTTCAAGATGCAGCGCTGCTACTCTAAGGGCTTCATATCCTGAAACTTGGTGCTGCTGCAAATAGGTGTCTAGCTCCTTCACCCAAGCCCTTGTTGTACATTTAGGTGACCCATCAAAAGTAGATAGAAATATTCTACCCAAATCATGGTGCTTGCACCCCTTTCTTCTATTGTGATTGCTAGGTCTTCTATTCTCCTTGATCTTGCAAAACCCTTGGAAGTTTAGATGATCTTTGAACCTCTGAGATTGAGATTCATACTCTTGAAGATAGTCACCAAGAGTCTCCTCCTTTGGTACATATCCTTCCTCCATCTCTCTTGTTATAAACATAGGCATGGTAGAGCATTGTAGATCTGATTGTGTGGTTGAATTCTCACACCCATAATGTGAAAATATGGAGCTTTCTTTATGTACAAGCCCTCTTGGAGAATCTCTACATCTCTCCATTCTCATTTCTTTGATGCCTATGTTAATGCACTGCATAGTTTGAAGAAGAATTTCTGAGAACTCCTTCCCTCCTGATAATGAAGTTTTGCCTTCATCTCTTTTGCAGATATTCTCCTTTCTATGAGAAGCCTCCTTAGATGACATAATGTCTGAAGTACACAAGCTGAGCCAAGATTATTCTTTGATAACACTGCAATATTCCAAAATGGAAAAGACATGAATATATAACATATGCAACATTCCAAATAAAGCAAAACAAGAATATAGCACTAAAATCTGGAAAATGTTGGAAATATGTTGCAACTAAAAATTACATAAATACATTATAACTATGAGCAGAAACAACTGATTCATATCATTATAAACAACAAAAAATATTAATGTACACAATGCTCCAAAAGGAATGCACTCAAGCCACAAGATGGTTGAAATGCACTAAAGAAACCAAGCACTGGAAATGTTGTGCTGCTATTGTTGTTGCTGCTGGAAACTACTACTACTGAGGAGAAGAACCATGTTCAGAAGGTTGTTAGAGTGCTTAGAATAATTTGTATTTTAACCATGGATTATACTAAAAAAAAAAAGAAAAACCCAGAAATTGTTTGGCCAGATTTTAACTTTGGATTTTCGGTCCTTTTTGGGTTGCCCACTGCAACAGCTCGCTAAAATAACACAGTCATGGACTGGAACTGCATTGTATGGGATAAAAACACTATGGACTGATTCCAAATGTATCAATGATGCTCCATGGCCTTCTTTACTAGCCTTCAAAGAGAAATAAACCTCCCTCCAATGAGATCTAGCTCAGAAATCTCCCAAATCAAACCTCCACAACTTTTTCCCTCAACACAAAATCATCAACAGGAATTGCGTTGTACATTAATATTGAAGCCTTGGAAAATTTTCTGATAGTGGAAGAGGCCTCTCAAAGAAAGAGGTGGGATTCCCAATCAGGAACACCCTTTGCTAAACAACACTGCAATCTTAGCTAAACAACTGAAGAAATTTATATGTCTAAACAGACCATATATTCATAAATATAATAACATCAACATAATGAATATGGCTTCCATCCTCTTCCTTTTATAAGATATGAGCTTCCAAACACTAAGCCCCATCCATTAATGACACTACTTAAATTCAATGTGTCTCCATCTAAAATTGCGATGTCCCTCCATTAATTTCCACTCCTCCATGACAACGTTGTTGATTTGGTCAAATTTGACCCATTCAAAGTGCTCCAGCCACTATTCACACCTTAAGGTGATTTATTAAGCTGAAAATATGATCCACTTTCATATGAGAAGTGGTTTTATTCTTCATAAAGAGATTTATGGGTCTCCCTACCCACTTATTCACCTATCTAAGTGACAAAACAAAACTTTAATATTCCAATTAGATGCAAGCTAATTTAAGAATATTACAGGAGCAGTGATGATTTGAGGGCCCAGTTATGATTTGAGCATTCCGATGACCGCTTCACTTATGAAGCATTGGATGGGAAGATGGTAGATGGTAGACATCATGTAATGGGTAACATCTTCCATTATCAGGACAGAGCCTTCTTGATGAGAACCTCACAATATCTCAAAAATAATTTTCTACATGCAGCATATTCATAACCTCGTAGGTTCTACCAAGCCATCAGAGAGAGGTTCTTGTGGAGAGACCTCAAGGAGGATGCACTTTGACATATCATGGAGTGCAAATATTTCATCATATTGTGGAGGATGGTATTGTTGACACTGATCCGTTGTCAAGGTATGCACATTGCTTCGACATTTTCACACAGTACATCTCTTCACCTGTGACCAGATTATCTTTTCGGGATGTCTTCATGCTTCATGGTCTTCCCAAGGCCATAGATAGTGATGGGGACAATTATTGTATGAGAATTTTTTCGTGGGAGCTTCTCCATTGGGTGGATACCGAGTTGGTGCATGATATGATTCATCACCCACAGTTGGATGGATGGATGGAGATGATAAGCAAGTGGTTGGAAATCTACTTGCAAATCTATGACACAGGGTAGCAAGAAGCATGGCTATGCTGGCTGCTCTTGGGTGAGTATGGTTACCACCAGAAATTTCACATTTTTATGTTCCATGCCTTGCATAGTACGGGTGTGATGCAGCAGCAGGAGGCATGGTTGCGTTGGTTACTCTTGGGAGATTATGGCCAAGACATTGCATTTTATATGTCCATTGGTATATCATTGTTTCCTACCTTGCATATTAGTGATGAGATGCAGCAGCTGGAGGCATGGTTGCACTGGTTACTCTTGGGAGATTATGGCCACCATATGAAATTCCACATGTCAATAGGGATGTCACTATTTTATACTTGGCATGATGATAATGTGTTTGTAGAAATTATACAATATGCATGTATATCTTGGATTCACCCGATCTAACAATGTACTAAAATTAAATACTGAATCGCTTCTACAAATCTTTTGCAGAATTAAAAAACACAATCGCTAATCACATGAACATGAAGAAATATCAATCACACACAAAACAAATAATTTCCCCGAAAAATCTTACGGCTAAAACCCCACTATCTTCTATTTTATATTAAGCATGGATCATGAAACAATTACATACAAAACTCTTCTCACAAGAGCCCTCCAGTACTTAGCTAATTTTCTAACACTGTAATATGAAAAACTGACCAACACATAGCCAATTCTAAACCTCCAGACAGTCTACCTTGCTTGCATAATCCCTGATGGTAAAGATCCCTAAAAGATAGGAATTATTTCCTACCTTGACTGCACAAGTATCATGGGCACTCCAATGGGTTTTTTCCTGCATGTGTGCAAGCAAATAATCCTACAACTAATAGTCAACCTCCCTTTCACCTAGAACTCAACTGGGTCTCCACTAGATCTGACATGCATGAAGCTAATAATAGTGAATCCTCAGTTGCATGTGAGATCGTTGATTGTGAATTAATTAATATTTAATTCACTAGATCTCTTACTAGTGTATCTTCAGTTACAACTAGCACAACTGAGTTTAACTCACTTAACTGAGTTAAATTGATTTACAACTTTCACCAACTCATGCATCACTGCACTTCAGACTCTGTTACAACTATAATTACTCTGCATGCCTCACCAACAACCTCTAACTCGAAATACACTAGCTAATTGAATTTATCACTTTCTGTTAACTCATTCAAGTCCACATTGAGAATAGATTACAGTTTAATGTGCATCTTAATTAATGGATAATAAAAATAGACATGCACCCAAAAATAGCATTTTGGGCCCCACCCTAGTCTAGGTGCTTAATCTAACCAGGTGTTGAATGCAACCAGGTTATTAATGCACTTGTCGTGGGTGTTGAATCTTCTTGTTGAATCTCAACACTCCCTCTCAACAAGAAAGAGATTATCCTTCACCCTGACCCCGTCTCTATGGTATTCGAATTTTCTCCTAGTGAGTGCCTTCATCATAATATCTACATCCTGATCTTCCGTGGGAATGTATTGAAGCAACATGATCCTTCTCTGCACACAATATCTAAGATGATGGTACCAAATATCTATATGCTTGGACCTATCATGAAACATTGGATTAATCGAGAGTTTAATGCAACTCTGATTATCACAATGAATCACTTTCGGATCCATCTGAGAACCAAACAAACTAACCAAGATCTTTCTCATCCAAATAGCCTCACATGCAGCTTGACTTGTTGCCATGTATTTTGCTTCCGTTGAACTGAGTGCCATGGATCGTTGTTTCCTGCTGTACCAGGAAACTACTGGCAATCCAATGCTAAAGATCCCCCCTGATGTGTTATTTCTGTCTGATGGACTGCCAACCCAATCTGCATCCGTGAAGCCATGCAACTTCACTCCATCCGTTCATCTGTACCATAGACCATACTCTGATGTGCCCCTCGGGTATCTCACAAAATGCTTCCCAGCCTTCCAAAATATCTTGGTAGGCTTAACCATAGCTTGACTCAGTTGGTTAACTGTGTAGCAAATGTCTGGTCTCATGTTCACCAAATACATTAGCGAACCTACTAACTGTCGATAGACAGTAGCATCCACTACCTCTCCAGAAGTAGCATCCTCTTTCCTCCAATTTCCTGGAAGAGGAGTATCCACAGGTTTGCAGCTCTCCATGTTAAACTTACCCAGTATATCCTTTGCATACTTGCCTTGAGACACAAAAATTTCACCATCCCACTGCCATATTTCCAATCCAAGGAAATCATGGAGGCCCATATCCTTCATTTCAAACTCCCTTGCCAGATCCTCCTTGCATGAGTGTATCAGTTGCTCATAAACAGTAAAAAATAGATCATCAACATAAATAACAATGATCAATAGCTTACTCTCAACCACAATTTGGTACAGGTTTGCATCTACTTCACTTTTGGTGAAGCCCAATCCGGTGAAATAACTGTCTATCCGAGTGTACCAAGCACAGGGTGCTTGCTTCAGCCCATACAATTCTCTTTTGAACCTGCACACATGTGACTCAATGTTAAAGATTTCGAAACATTCAAGTTTCTCTATCTACACCTCTTCCTCAATTATCCCATTGAGAAATGAAATTTTCACATCCATCTGATGAATGCGCTAGCCCATCTGTGCTAAGAGTGCAAGGATGGATCTTATGGAAGATTACCTTGCAACAGGCACAAAAGTCTCATCATAATCTATCCCCTCGATTTGTGAGAATCCTCGGGCCACAAATCTGGCCTTGTAGATCCATCTCGATCCAACCACTGATTTGTGGATCGGTTTTGGGAATATCTCCCATGCACTGTTCTTGACAATGGAGTCATACTCCTCCACCATTGCATCAACCCAAGTACTTTGCTGCACTTCTTCCTTAAAGGAATATGGTTCAGTCACAATACATTTTCTCATAAGAGCCATGTATCTAGTAAATCGATCAGGAGACTATCTTTGTCTGCACTGTGAAGTAGGGGATCCTACATTCTATGTAGCATCAAGTCTCAGCCTATCAGCTATCGTGGTGCGCCTTCTGCCATTTCTGATGGATGGCTTTGCATGAGTGTTTTCCTCGACTCCATGAACTCCTCATGTGGTTGATCCACATCTTGAGACTCATCTTTGCGAACCAACAGTTCCTCCTCTACATGCAAGTCCAGCTCGCTCTCAAGGGATAACCGCATGGCTTTCTCCTCATCAAATTTGATATCTCATCACACAAAAGTCATTCTATTGTTTGGAAAATACACATGATAATTATGGGGTGTTTCAACGTACGCTACAAAAATCCCAACCTCAGCAGTCATTTCCAACTTCTTCCCGGTGTCCTTGGTCACATGCACAAAAACAAATGAGCCAAAAACATATTTTAATTGAAATGATTTACCTGACTCCCTCAGAAAGGTAATGGTACTAATCCTAGCACCACTATACCATCCGTCGTCGCTCATTTCAATATGCATCTAGAGATATTTCTCCTCCAAGTCACTGAAAATTTCATTAACTCCCGCCATGTGAAAGGAAGCGCCACTATCCAAATACCACACAGATCCCAATGCACATGCGATAAATGAGAATTCAAGCTCAAATTATGAGGCAAGGGCCTCACCAACTGTAGATCCAGCAGCCTTCTTTTTCTTCTTCTTTTGTGGATAGTAGCAAAATGCCCATGTTCGTGATAGTGAAAACACTTCACCTTGGACATGTCCTGCTTCTTGCCATTCTTGGACTCGGATTTAGAATGGAATTTCTTCCCCTTCCCCTTCCTCGCCTTGGTATCCAAAGCACAATCCTCTTCATCCTCATTCTTAGATGAAGATCCATCTCTGGTGTTCCGTCTGAACTCCTCCTGCACCAAATCCAAACACAGTCATTTGTAATCTAGAAATTTCCCCCTTCCATTGAAAGGGTCTTGATAACTGTGCCAACTCTTGGGAATTCCTAGGAGAGCCAAACTCACCAAATCATCATCAATAACTATTATTCCAATGCTCCCCAGTTCATCCTAACATTGGACAAACTTTGTTAGATATTTTGGAATGGTGTCACCCTTTTCCATCTTAATCTTCTTGAGTTTATCTTTGAGCGCCAATTTTCTATGGTCATTGTTGCTTTGGAATAGATCTTTCAAAGCCTTCCTCATTTCATATGGTGTGGTTTTCCCATGGAGGCTTGAGACAATGTGGTCTTGTACTTCCTCCAACAGGATCCTCCTCACTTTTTCCACTTTCTTTTTCCATGAATCAATATTTGCAGCATCAGGTTTAGAAACATCTTTAATGAATTCCTTCAACCCATTGTCTTCGAGTACTTCCTCCATCGTGTCCTTCCAAGAAATGTAGTTCAATCTACCCTTGATTTCATACTCTAACCTCAAGCCATTGAAATCCATTTCGATCTTGAATCAGTTGTAGCACCAAGAAAGTCTTTCTGCAAATTCAAATTCTATCTAGTCACAAACTCAACTCCTGCTTCACTTCTGCAATTTCCTGTGCTATGATACCATGTAGAAATTATACAATATGCATGTATATCTTGGATTCACCTGATATAACAATGTACTAAAGTTAAATACTAAATCGCTTCTACAAATATTTTGCGGAATTAAAAAACACAATCGCTAATCACATGAACATGGAGAAAGATCAATCACACACAACACAGATAATTTCCTAGGGAAAGAATATAACTAAAAACCCCACTATCTTCTATTGTATATTAAGCATGGATAATGAAACAATTACAAAAAAAACCTCTTCTCACAAGATCCCTCCAGTACTCAGCTAATTGTCTCGCACTGTCATATGCAAAACTGACCAACACATGGCCAATTCTCAGCCTCCAAGTAGCCTGCCTTGCTTGCATAATCCCTAATGGTAAAGATCCCTAAAAGATAGGAATTCTTGCCTACCTTGACTGCACAAGTATCATGGGAACTCTAATGGGTTTTTTCCTGCATGTGTGCAAGCAGATAATCCTACAACTGATATTCAACATCCCTTTCACCTGGAACTCAACTAGGTCTTCACTGGATCTGACATGCATGCAGCTGATAATAGTAAATCCTTAGTTTCATGTGAGATCACTGATTGTGAATTAATTAATATTTAATTCACTAGATCTCTCACTAGTGTATCTTCAGTTGCAACTAGCACAACTGATTTTAACTCACTTAACTGAGTTAAACTAATTTACAACTTACACCACTGCACTTCGAACTTTGTTACAACTAGAATTACTCTGCATGCCTCACCAACAACCTCTAACTCTAAATCCACTAGCTAACTGAATTTATCACTTTCAGTTAACTCATTCAAATCCACATTGAGAATAGATTACAGCTTAATGTCCATCTTAATTAAGGGATAATAAAAATAGACATGCACCCAAAAATAGCACTGTGGGCCCCACCCTAGTCTGGGTGCTTAATGCACTAGGTGTGGGTGTTGAATATTCTTGTTGAATCTCAACAGTGTTGTGGTAGCAGGAGGCCTTGTTGCATTGGATTTTCTTAGGAGAGTATGGATACCATAATTGGTATGATGATGATGTGTTGAGGAAGCAAGAGACATTGTTGCGGTGGCTGCTATTGGGAGAGTATGGTTCGACATTTCACGTGTCAATCCATATGTCTCTATTTCCTACTTTTCACAGTGTTGAGATGATGCTTAGAGAAATAAAGGCCACCAGGGCCAAGGATTGGAGCATGGAGAGATACAACCTACTCCATGTAGCATGGGTTGGAGAGACAGTTTATGAGTTGGTACTTTCCACTTGGGGAAGGAACCACTAAACTTCACATATCTCATGTAGAGAAGAGGCTCTTGGAGAGCAGATTGTTGCCACTTGGGGATTCATTGATGAGGAGAGGCATCTAGCTACACAGCTGGAGACCATTCTAGGCATTCTAGAGAGGAATCTATGGATATGGGCATTCATAACACATTGGAGTAGATGGGTAAACCTTTCATATGAGGATTCCACTTGGGAGGGAGATGAATTTCTGCAACATCCACTTTTGCAGTTGCTTGAGGAAATGAAACATTTTGGCGGGGAGGATTGTAATATCCCAAATTTTCCATCAGCTAATTGGAATATTATAGTTCTCACTTTTATTTTTCAGTTAGTAAATAAAAGGGTTTAGGTACCCATAAACCCAGTAGATGAATAAAATCCACTTCTCTAGTGTGAATGTGGGTTAATTGAGCAGTGGAGTAGTATTATGGAGTAGTGGAGAAACCTAATAATGAAGGAAGAGTGGATATCATAGAGAAATAATGAGGAATATGATGGAGATAGTGGAGGAATAAATGTAATATCATATAGAAATAATGATGAAGTGATGGAGGAAGTGGTGCATTAAATGCACACATGATGGAGGAAGTGGAGAGTAATTGCGGCAGTGATAGAGATCATGGAGGACATCGCAGTCTTTATGGAGGCTAGTGGCCACATGTGTAGCATAGTTATGAGGTGGTCCAAGGCTAGGGAAGGCTCACAACCATAAAAGGAATATGAGGGCAGCAAATGAAGGGGAGTCTATATTTTTATTGTTGAGTGTCGTAAGACATTTATTTGCACGCTTTAGCTGTTTAGCTAATTTTGTTGTGTTGTTTAGCACTGGGTGTTCCTGAGTGGGAATACCACCCTTACCCATGGGGGACTTCGAGTGCCTACTCTGGGAAGGTTTTCTTGGGCACCATTCATCATCTGGAAATCAGTGCCACATTCAACCACTCTCATCTGCACTTCCAGCTACAAGAATTATGCATTCTTGAACTTGGGTTTGAGAGTTGGAAGGTTGTTCTCAGTACTTTAGCTGAGAAACCTATGGAGGGATCATCCCTTCACATTTTGGATCCATTGCAGTCTTCCGGGAGTTTCATTTTCATATCCAGCATCAAGCCATCCATCTATTCTCCTATGCAGCAACATTTCTCGCAGGAATTGCATAATTCTGCAGTGAGGGTTTGATGAGAAGAGTAAGTTCCAAGCAACTCAGCTTGGAATCCTATGAGGAATTAATCCTTCACTTCGGGAATCACTTCATTAGCCTGGGATCAGCATTTTATTATCTATCAACAGTCTACATCATCAGCCCTCCTAGACAACGCAGTATTACCTAGCAATTGTGCATGCAGCAATTGCATATTCAGTGGAGGAGCTAGATCCTAAGTTTCTCAGCTTGGGATTAGGAGAATGGACCTTCCCTTCAGTTATTGAGCTGAGTGGGTGATATTGCAGCAAATAGATCATTCTTTCAGCCACATATCAGCAGTTGTCTCCAGGGAGTGCGTAACTCATCCAACAGGGGTGTAGTGTGCAACCCAAAAAGGGCCGAAATTCCAAACTCAAAATCTGGCCAAACCATTTATGGGTTTTGCGAGTAGAGTCCGTGGTTAAAATAGAGGATCTTTCTTAGCACTCCAAAAGCCTCTTACACATATATATTCTTCCCAACAGTATTGGTTTTTACTTTCCAGTGCTAGTTTTCAGTAGAGTTGTTTTAACCATCTTTGGATGGCTGAATGCATCCCTTTTTGGAGCACTGTGTATATTAATTTGTTGTTGATACATAATGATATGGCTCAGCTATTTCTACTCATATGTATGATTTTTTTATGTATTTAGACATTTTTCCAGTTTTATATATTTAATTCTTATTTGGAACTATGCATATGTTATATATTATTGTCTTTCCCATTTTGGGATATTACATTATTTTTATTCACATCAGGTTCCCGAAAAACAGGCATTTGACAAGACAAAATTTTTTTATTATAAATATTATGTAATTGGAGGGAACCATTCGGTAGAGGCTAGAATACAATTGATTGAGGAATATCTCAATAACTATTTGTTTCAAACAGTGAAATACATTATTTACGTTGGCTTAACAGAAATAGAATCAAAGTTACTGGCATGGGATCATAATGCAGATAATGAGTACATAATGAAAATGAATTTCATCCAAAGGGTTAGATTTATTCATAATGAATTCATAGAAAAATGTGGCGGGGATAAGGCACAAGTTATTCTAACATTTCAGAAGGAATGCTTAATGGAAACAGGTTATCAAATTGATGAAAAAATCAAATCAAAATATGGAAAAATGCATTCAAATATATTCAGAATCATGGATAACATTTTTCAATTAGCATTTAGAATGGGAAGATATGGGAATTGATTGATGAGATTTTTTAGTGATGGGAGAATATTTCCATAAAAAATCAGAAGGTTAGAAAGAGTAAACCCATAATACCAACAGTAAGACAGGTCCAGAAATGAAGCAACTTCTAGAGGATATGACTATCACACCTTAATGAAAAATGAAAGGAGTGAAGGATGACAAACTAGTCAAATCAATATTATCCCGTGTGAAGTCGAGTGAATTATCAATGGATGAAATGTGCACAGAATTTCAAAAGTAAGTTTCTTGAATTATTCTACTTTTCCTTCGATTATAATTTTATTTTAAATAAAATATAATGTTTTTGGTAGAATTTTTATACATGTCATTATATTAACAATTTTAACTTTATTTATTCAGTCATAATATTTATATGAAAATACAAGAACATATGGTTAAAATGTTGAATGAAGATAGTTGGGATGATGTCGTGTGCAACTACCCAGAATCAAGTTCTATAGCAACACATAAAGATTTTTATATTGCATTCAATAAGGTATGTTGATTTATACATTCATTTTATTCATGTAAACTATTTTTATTTTATTACTTATATTTTTTATGTCATCAAAGATGTCGAAGAAGGATGGAAGTGCAGTACCAGATACTTTCAAAAACTTTATTGAAAAAATTAAGTTGGAAAAGATGAGAAAGAAGCGTCTTATGAATGTTGAACTTGATCCTATTCTTAATCATTTCATTGGGAATGGGCTCGACAGTATCCAATATCAAATAATATCAGGTGAATGTGAAGACATTGCAAATCTAATACCTAAAAGGGAATATGCCCTAGTTATTACAGATATTCCTCATGGTTTCAATTTCCCAGAAATTGAATATGATAGCGAACCATATAATTATCAAGATTTTAGTAAAGTGGTTACGGGTTTTCAAGAAGTTACAACATCACCACTTTGGAGATTTTTGACATTTCATTTAGACACATAGTTTGCAATGTTATTAGCAAGATTCAAGGGAAAAACAAACTCAAGGATGCAACTTACATGGTAATACATTGAAATTGTATGTTCGATTACTATTAAAAAAAAAAATTATGTACAATTTAATAGAAATTTTACTATGTTATGTTACAAGCATAAGTCAAATCTTGTTTCTTCCGAAGATCAGCCTATTATAAATGATTGTGAGTTCATCCATGTTGAATGTTGGACAAGAGAGGATATCTATAAGCGTGTTCTTATGAATCAAGTAGATGGGGAGAGTCATAGTCAATTATTGGTTCATGATGTTGTTGTAATAAAACTAACATATGAGGATAAATATGCAAAAGGAGATATAGTTAACAGTTATCGGAAACCACAAGCATTGATTAATTATCTTATAGATATACGTTCAAATGAAGGAGATTGAATTTTGGATTTATTCTCAGGTTCAGGTAAGTTTTATTATACAAATTTGAATTTAAATATTTTATTTTTACTTTTTATGTGTTTATACTAATTTTCTTATTTATTTATTTTGTGCTTGATGACTAGGTATAACACTAACATGTTGCCTACAAAAAGGAAGAAATTGCATTGCCATTGAGAAAGACCTAGTGCAATGCAAATTTATTCAACAAAGAATTAACGCTCTTCAATTTCTTCCAGATGCAAAGCAAGAAGTTGGTTTGAGGAAAGGGGATTTTAATGAATCATGTGTGGCAAGAAATGCAAGGGAATCTCAACCACCATTATATGGAATGATTGGAAAATGACACTTTGGAAGATTTGCATATATGAAAGATCCACTAGAAGATGACAATGACCAAAATGAAGCAGAAAATGTTGCGGAAGAAGACATTAATGATGTTCTAGAAGATGTTGAACATGGATTAGTTGATATTGTTGATGATATTTAAGTTATGCTTGCAAATAAAGATCAGTTTTGAGAGCTATGAATCAGTTTTAGTTGTAATGTTTAGACTTTGATATTGTATGAGAAGAATCCTTATTTTTTGAAAAACAACTTGTCATTACTATTATGTTTTGACACAAAATTCATAAAAAATGTTAATTTCTTAAGTTTTTTTGTTAAGATTTTCCCAAAAAAATTGTTTATTTAACATGTCTTTTTTAACAAAATGTCCCTAAAGTGTCTTTTTTCCATTGTATTTATATTGAAAATGTGTATTTTTTTCATATGGTTCAAAATATTGGTGTCCTGTAGAAAATTACTTGATGTGCATTGAAATATTAATTAACAATACATAAACATATAGAAAATAAAAACTTTAAAATATTGACCCTTTTTAAAATATGTGAATTAATGAAGATTTCATTACAAATTTTTTTAATTTTTTTTTTAAAACACAAGTACATAAATGCACTTAAAAATAAACATCTAAGGGAAGAATAATACATTATAAAATGTATAGTGTCAAAATCAACCCTCTAAAAAACAGTGGGTGATTTTGCACCACCACTATTCAAAATCGACATGAAAATCATCACATAAAAAAATTTTAGAGTGCCAAAAACATGCTCTAAAATAAAGAGGGTGATTCTGCATCACTAATTTTCAAAATCGGGTGTTTTTTTTGCTACCTCAAAAAAGTAGGTACCAGTTCAGTTACTTATTTGATTGTTAACTATGTTTCAAGTTTTCTTAGTGTGAATTAGTGATTGTTTTGTCCTTTGATATTTTATTCAATTGGAAGTTGAAAACAACATGTAATATCTCTTGATGGTGAGTTTGATTCATAAAATTCACTATGTGTAATGCTAATATGTGTTGTGTGAGGAGAGTAGCACAATCAAACATGATTTAACTCTGTGTAGCCATATTTTTTTTTTGCATTCTTTTAGAAACCCGTAAACAAAATTTTAAGAAGTATTTAAGACATAATTTGGTGATCATGTGTCAATTCGTTTCAGAATAGAGCCAAAGGAATCATAACCTCACCTCCAGATAAGGAATTCGGCCTTAGATCGTCATCATTTGGTATCAGAGAAATAGGAACTGAGTTATGTTCTTAGAATTTCAACAAATACTCCACCCAAGAGAGGAGGAGTTGGCATAGGTCAAGGAATACATGTAGCCAATGCAATGCTACTTGAAGAAATTAAAAATCTTCACACAAGAATGGAAACAATGGAAACTGCTCAGAGGAGAGAACCTAATGAGGGAGATGCCAGTGCTGAAGAAGAAGAGGAAGAAATTGAAGCATCCAAAGTTCTCAAGATGTTGGAAAAATCAAGTGGAAGACTAAAGGTGGAAATACCTCTGTATGAAGGAAAATTTAATGTGTAAGATATGATGGATTGGATCAGGTCATTATATAAGTGTTTCGACTATGAGGGGGTCGAAGATAAAAAGAAGGTGAAATTTACAGTTACCAGATTGAAAGGTCATGTAGCCATCTGGTGGGATGAGCTAAAAACATCCAGATAAAGAAATGGAAAACCCAAGATTAAGAAGTGGGATAAAATTGTGAGTAAATTAAAAAGTAAACTATGCCTAAGGATTCCCAGTTAAACCTTTTCAGATAGTTACAAAACTTAAGACAGAAAGGTATGAATGTCAAAGAGTACACAGAGGGTTTTACAAGTTGAGAATTAGATTAGGACATGCTGAAGATGACATAGAAAAGGTAGCCAGATATATCAATGGCTTGAGATATGACATACAAGATGAAATCAGTCTACTAAGTCTGAAGACAATTGAAGGTGCCTATCAAGAAACTTTGAAGACAGAGGAGAAAATTATGAGAAAAAAAGTCATAGAAACGGAGGTAAAGGTCCAGCAAGAGGAAGAGGAGCTTCCAAACCAAGATTCCATAATTATCAGAATGAAGCAGGAGGTTCAAGTAATAAACCACCATAGAGGGGAGACTTTAGTAGAGGAATATTTGGACCCAGAGGTAGAGGTCGAGGAAGATAAATTTAGTGCGACATATGTGGAAAATTAGGACATGGATCATGGGACTGCCCTCAAAACAAAAAAACAAATCAAAGGAACGTAAATATAGCTGATAAAAAATAATAAAACCCTGAGGTCATGGGGAAATAGGAGCCACCTGAAGCGCGACAATATTTATTGTTAAAAAGAGTGTTTCTTAAGGTAGAAAAAGAAGCAAATGAACCATCTCAAAGGAAAATTCTATTCAATATTGTATGTAAGTATAAAGAGAAATGTTGCAAGGTTGTGATTGAGAGTGGGAGCACTGAAAATCTTGTCTCCACAGATATAGGAGAGAAATTGGGGTTATTTAAGATGGTACAACCTACTCCCTACAAAGTTTCATGGTTTCATAAAGTACATCATCTCTTGGTGACATAACAGTGTAGAGTGGAGATACATATTGGTACATATAAATTTGTGATATTATGTGATGTAATTCCTTGAATGGATGTGTGCCATATATTGTCGGGAATACCTCAGAAATTTGATAGGAAAGCCATTCATGATGGCTGAAGGAACACATATACCTTAGAGAATTATTGGAAGAAGCACGCATTGTTTCCTTTGAATGATGAAGTGAACAAAGGAGCGACTAGAAATAATTTTTTGATTATCAGTGGAAAAGAGTTGTTGTGTGAAGTCAAAAATGAGAAAGAAATGCATTTTGTTGTTGTGGGTAAACCCAAGGTAATTTTGACTTCTACTAATTTAGATAATCTTCCTGTGGAAATAAAAATATGTTAAATGATTATGTCGACATTATTGTTGATGAATTTCCAAATGCATTGACACCAATTAGAAGTATCAACCATCACATAGATTTAATACCTGGTACAAATCTACCAAACAAAGCAGCATATAGGCTAACTCCTCAGGAAAATGAAGAAGTTGGAAGACAGGTGCAGGATTTATTGGATAAATGATTGATAAAGGAGAGCCTAATTCTGTGTGCAGTACCAGCGGTGCTCAGTCCAAAGAAGGGTGGTTAATGGCACATGTGCACTGACTCCAGAGCGATAAATAAGATCACTATCAGGTATACATTTCCCCTACCACGTATGGATGATTGATAGAATGTTTGATTGGGTCAAAGTATTTTTCTAAGATAGATTTGAAGAGTGGATACCATCAAATAAGGATTAGAGAGGGGGATGAATGGGATATTGCATTCAAGACTAATAGTGGGTCGAATGAATGGTTAGAGATGCCTTTTGGACTCACTAATGCACCAAGTACATTTATGAGACTCATGAATGAGGTCTTAAAATAATATGTTGGAAAATTTGTGATATTTATCTTGATGATAGTTTATTTTGATGATATCTTGATGATATTCTAGAGCATCTTAAGTTGGTTTTGAATACTTTGCAAAAAGAAAAGTAGTTGAAAATTTTAAATAAGTGCATTTCATGAAGAAAGAGCTTGTTTACCTAGGATTTTTAGTCTTAGAAGAAGGTTTGAAGATGGACCCAAAAAAATACAAACAATTTTGAATTGGCCAACTCCAAGGAGCGTATTTAAGGTAAGAATTTTTCATAGTCTTGCAATTTTTTATATAAATTTTACAAGAATCTTTAGTCTAATTTGAGCACCGATAGTTGAAACAATAAAGGAAATAAAACAACCATTTAAATGGATAGAGGCAACAAATCAGAACGTCAAACTGTTGAAAAAGAAGATCACTGAAAAAAACTTGTTTTAGCCTTACCAAGCTTTGATAAAACTTTCCAAGTTGAAACTAATGATAGTGGGATAGCGATTGGAGTTGTACTGAGCTAGGAGTAGAGACCTATATCTTATTTCAGTGAAAATTTTAATGAGGCCAAGCAGAAGTACTCATTTTATGATAAATAATTCTATTTTGTTGTTCAAGCTTTAAATAAATAGAGGCATTACTTGTTGCCCAAAGAATTTATTTTGTATTATGATAATCATGTACTGTAGTTCATAACTAATCAGCCAAAGTTGAACCAAAATCATGTTAAGTGGGTGGATTTTTTACAAAGTTTCACCTTTGTAATCAAGCACACAAGCGGTAAGTCAAATAAAGTTGTTGATTCTTTGAGCCAAGTAAATTTGGTTGTGCAGGAGCTGAAGATTGGTATTTTTGGATTTGAAGACATGATTGACATGTACAAGGAAGATACAAATTTTAAAGAAATATATGCAGTTGTCAAAAATCCTGTGATTTATAATAGAATTCAATGGTTGGACTACATGATTCAAGGAGGTTTGTTGTTCAAAAACAAAAAATTGTGCATTCCCAAGTGTTCCATGAGAGAAAATTTGATTAAAGAAAAACATAATGGAGGATTTTCCAGACACTTTGGACAGGACAAGACATTATCTCTAGTGAATGATTTATAGTATTGGCCAAAAATGCAAACTGAGGTCAAACAAATTGTTGAGAAATGCAGGATTTTTCAACATGCCAAAGGAAGGAGCCATAACATTGGGTTATATCAGCCATTGCCAATACCAAACAGGCCATTGCAAATACCAAACAGGCCTTGGGATGCAGTCAGCATGGATTTTGTTTTGGGTTTTCTAAAAAATCAAAGAGCACATGACTCCATCTATGTTATTGTACAGAGATTTTATAAAATGGCTCATTTCATTGCTTGTAGGAAAACCAATGATGCAACTCATATTGTTAATTTATTTTTCTCAGGAATTGTAAGATTACATGGGCTACCAATAAGTATTGTTTCAGACATGGATACTAAGTTTGTGGGACACTTCTGGAGGACTCTATGGAGAAATCTAGGTACAAACCTCATTTTTAGCTCAGCCTATCATCCTCAAATGGATGGGAAAACCGAAGTAGTGAATAGGAGCTTTGGAAACATATTGAGAAGCTTGTTTTATAAAAATCCAAAACAGTGGGATTTAGCACTTGCTAAAGCTATATTTTCTTACAATGATACTCCTAACAGGAGTACAGGAATGAGCCTACTTCAGATTTTTTTTGGAATGCACCCTAGAGGAGTATATGAGCTTAGAGATTTGGGAAAGCTAGAGATAAGGAGTGGAAAGGATGAATAATTTGTAGAACATATGTAGAAATTGCAGGAAGACGTCAAGAAAAGGTTTCAAGAAATAAATAGCAAGTATAAACAAAGTGATGATGTGAAGATAAGAGAAAATTAGTTCCAAGTTGATGATTTAGCTATGGTTTACTTGAGGAAAGAAATATTTCCTGTAGGAACTTATAACAAATTAAAAATGAAAAAGATAGGACCATGCAGAATTTTGAGGAAGTTTTCTACCAATGCTTATGAGATTGAGATACCGGAAGGAATTGAAATATCTCCTATCTTTAATGTTTTAAACTTGTACCCATACATTGAATCAGAAGTAGAATCACAAGATGAACCTACAGATGAGGAATTTCAGACTCTAAATTGCGAGGAACATATTCCAAAGATAGAAAAGAAATAAGTGGAAGGAGTCTTGAAGAAGAAAGTGACAAAGAAAACTAGAGGACATACGTATTAATAGTATCTAATCAAGTGGAAGGGATAGCCAATTGAAGATTATAGTTGGATGACAACAGTAGTGTTAAAGAAATATCAAATAAATCCTAAAGTTTTAATGGAGCATTCTTTTCTTCTCCATGAGTCTGATGCAGGACCATCAAATTACAATGTTTTAGATTGACCTAGCTGGTCAAATGTCTTTACTAAAGAGGGAGTTAAGTTCTTGTTCCAACGGTAAGATTCTTTTTCCTGTTCCAGTAGTTAGATTCATGTTCTTGTTCCAGCAGTTAGGTTCATGTTCATGTTCCAACAGTTCGGTTCCTGTTCTCACCTCCGTGATTCTCATACATCAAGTTGTAATGATGGAGAACGAGCACATTGGCTTGGAGGAACAGATGTTCAACATGATGATGTGTTACCTCAACGACACCCAGGTCTTCTAGATAACACATAATCAAAGGTCAAAGAGCTCAGTCAACATCATGATACACCCATAGATAGATCAAAGGGAATTCGGTCGAAATGGGAAAATTATTTCTTTTTGGCACAGAGTCGGGTTGCAAAATCTATTTTTATGTGTTATGTAAATAAATAGATCAATTTGGTTAGCATAGGTGTTCAGAAATGAAAATAATTAGGGATTGTAGCTTTTTTGAGAGATTGGGATGGATTTGGCTATTAATCCTTTTGAATGAGTGATGAATAGAGATAGGGATTTATTTCCAAGTGTAGTAGTAGACAGAGAGGAAAAAAAAAGGTTGGGTCGGGTTTTTTTAGTGTGAATTAGTGATTGATGTGTCCTCTAATATTTTATTCAATTAGAAGTTGAAAACATTATGTAATATCTCTTGATGGTGCGTTTTTTTCATAAAATTCATTGTGTGTAATGATGATATGTGTTGTGTGAGTAGAGTAGCGCAATCAAACACGACTAACTCTGTGTAGCCATATATTTCTTTTCATTCTTCTTTCAACAACTTGTAAACAACATTTTAACAAGTTTTTAAGACATAATTTGGCGATCATGTGTTAATTCGTTTCAGAACAGAGCCAAAGGAAGCATAACCTCACCTCCAGATAAGGAATTCGGCCTTGGATAGTCATCATTTAAAGAAATCCATCGACCTGAAGGTATAGTTTCTCAAGGTAATTGGTGACTCAGAAGTGGTTACTCGTCAGGTACGGAATGCTATCCTCTATGTTTCACCAAGTTTAATAAATTACCAATAGGAGGTATGGCGACTTATTTCTTATTTCAAAGCTTTTAATATTATTTATGTTCCTAGAATTAGAAATGCCGAAACAAATACATTAACTAATGCAGTTGTTAGAATGTCGCCTTTAAAAAATGGTTTTTCTATATAAATTAAATATGAACCATCTGGGCCCGATAATGTAACTAATTTTCATTTTTCAATGATGACCAATATATACTTCATTTTATGGCTAATGCATACGTGTTCAAATATGCATCCATCGAGGAAGATGAGCACGACAAGGCTTTGCAGGAAGCATTTGATGCATGAAAGGAAATATTATGCCTAAAGGTGTAGTGTCCCTAGAAAAATTATCTGACCTGCAAAAATAGTTCAGAGGACCAATTAATACTAAGACTCAAAGTTCAATTTTTTCATTTAAACAAGACAACCTAGTAACTCAGGATAATCAGAAATATGTAGACCTCGGTACATTTTGTTCTTCGCAAGAGAGACAAGCATTCATTCACCATTTCAAACAATATCATGATGTGTTTGTATGTACTTATGGTGATCTGAAGACATATTACATGTGTATTATCCAGCATGCCATTCCTATTAAAGAAGGGGTAAAACTATTCCATCAAAATCTAAGGAAATTTCATCCAACGTTGGAACCCCTAATCCAAAAGGAATTAAGAAAACTATTGGATGCTCAGATCATTTTTGAATTCAAACTTTATACTTGGGTTTTAAATCCGGTCCTTGTCAGGAAGTCCAATGAGATAAGGTTATGTTTCAACTTTCACAATATCAATCGGGCATCAGAAAAAGAGAATTGTTCGGTGCCATCTATGGAACAGATTCTCCAAACAGCGTCTGTGTCCAATATGTTCTCGTTGTTAGACAGTTTTTCTGGCTACAATCAGGTTCTAGTGGTAGAAACAAACCGCCTCAAAACTACTTTCAAAACCAAGTGGGGAACTTTTGCCTTTAATCGCATGCCATTCAGGCTTATTGCTTTTGGTGCTACATTTCAAAGAGTAATGGACATTGCTTTTCATGGCCTAATTGGCCAAAGTGTGGTGGTCTATTTGGATAATGTTACTATCATTAAATGAATTTTGAGGTCTAAAATGGGCCTCAAAACAAAAATGTACAACCAAAATCAACTTTATAAGAACCAATAGGATTCAAGATGATGATGTCAACCATGGGGGATGATTCACCATTTTTGGAATAAAAATGTAAAAAGATTAAAAAATAAAAATACTACTTTTCAACTCAAATTTTACATTTATCTCCATAATTTTTTACTCAAATTTCATGCGGGAGCACTTATTGGATGTGAAATTTAATTCCTCTTCCAAGGAGTACCCATGTTTCACACTTTCTATGGACCCTGCTACATGAAAAATGAGAAATACATGAAAAACGTGATTGCAATCACGTTTTTCATGTATTTCTCATTTTTCTTGTAGTATGGTCCATTAAAAGTATGCAACATGGGTACTCATTGGAAAAATAATTAAATTGTGCATCCAACGAGTGCTCCCACTTAGAATTTGAGTGAAACTGTAGTGAGATAAGTTGAAAAAGTTTTTTTTTCTTTTTTCCCTCTAAAAGATGATGACGTAATCTAAGCTTATTTTATTATTTCCAATATTATTTTATAATATTCCTTAGGAGGACTATTTTATACCTGGAAAATTATCTAATGATTCTCTAAAATAATATCATGCCATGTGTGTCATCTGAAAAAAATATTTGATTGATGTTGCAAATATGGGATTTCTCTCAATCCAAAAAAAACATCTTCAGTGTCTTAGAAGGTACTCTCTTAGGACACATCGTTGCAAGAGTGGAATAAAATTTGATCCTGAAAGGGACAAAACTATAACTTAGATTGCGTTCCCAAAAAATAAGAAGGCTATGCAATCTTTCTTAGGAAATATTAATTTCCTACACAAGTTCATCTTTGACTATGCTCAAATAGTTAAACCATTGCAAGAGATGATAAAGAAAAATGAAATTTATAAATGGGACAAAAGGGAAAAGTATGATTTTGTTTGAATAAAATAATATATTGTTGATGTACCTACATTTTTTAGTCCCGATTATGGCAAGTATTTCTTGCTTTATACTTTTGCCTCAGATTCATATATTGCGATTGTATTGGTTGAAAAGGATGTTGAAGGAAATGAACGGCCAATCTCTTTCATGAGTGATAGCTTACAAGTGATTGTTGATAAATAAGATTATGATGTATACAAGGAATTCAAATATTTCGAGCCCTATCTCCTAAAATATCACACGATCATATATGTGTCTCTTCGAGTTTTCAGAACACTTTTCGTGTAACAGGAGTTGGGTGAGAAAATGGCCAATTGGATGACTTATTTGCAATAATATGATATGGATTTTCATACAGTTCATACTATTAAAATTCATGGCCTTTGTCAATTAGAAGCAGAAGCAAGAGATGCCCCGAAGAAACACCTTTTAGGATGGGAGTAGGAAATAGAGATGTATAATGTTGAACAAGTTCCCTAGTCCATCTTGATAGTGTCATGGTATTCTGATATATGAAAATTCTTAGAGCACGACACCTTGCCCACACATTTATAAAACAAACAAAAGAGAGAAATATGCCTTAAAGATTTATCTTATCATATTGTCCATGGAGTGCTTTTCAGATTGCATTGCAATGGTGTCTTTCTAAGATTCCTATAGCCTCAAGACACAGAGAAGGTATTAAGAGACTTGCACGATGGACCAACATGTGGACATTATGTGGGTGATACAACTACAAAGAAATTAATGATGGAATCTTATTATCAGCCTACCTTATTCAAGGATTCTCATGCTTATGCCCGTAAGTGCCCAACTAGTCAAATATGATCCAGTCGAGACCATAAGTCAATGAACCCACTACTATCAGTAGCAGTTGAGTAACCTTTCCAAGAGTGGGGAATGGATGTTATTGTAGAAATATTTTCACACTCATCAAAGAAACATATATACATCTTAAAAATTAAAAAATATTTCACTCGGTGGATAGAAGCAGTTCCTTTAGGACAAGTTAACAACCAAAAATTCATCCAATTCTTAAAGCAGGACATTATAACCAGGTTTGGAATTCCAACATCTCTTGTCTTTGATAATGCGACTTATTTTTCCTCATTGAAATTTTATGAATTTGCGTTAGAAAATGGTATTGTATTAAAACATGCATCAAATTATTTACCACAAGGAAATGTTTTATCTGAATCAGAAAACAAAAATATTATTCACATAATTAAGAAAATTGTTTTCACTAAGAAAAGGAACTAGCATAATACTTTGGTAAACGTGTTATGGGTTAACCATGTAACTCCTAATCCTTCCCTCAAAACCTCACCATACTTCCTGGTATACAGTAAAGAAGTTATACTACCTCCTAACCGCTATCTTCCAACATTACAACTCTCACAATAGTCTCAAGTAAAACTATGCCTTTTGGTTCTTAGAAGGATAGATACTTTGCTTAAACTTGAGGAAGAAAGGATCAAATCTAAAGGAGGATTTTTCATTGATTAAAACAATATTAATCGTTGGTTCGATAAGAAATCCACGGGGACTAAGAGTTTCGATGCCCGATGACTTAGTATTGAAGTGAAATAAAGCCCACGAAAAGAAAGGAAAACACACGAAGTTAAAATCTCTGTGTATAGGCCCCTATAACATAGAAGAGAAACACATTCATAATTATTTCAAGCTGAAATATTTAGATGGGAGGACTGACCCTCTTCTCGTTAATGGTCAAGATTTAAAACACATTTTCAATAGCAACTCCAAGTTGCATTTCCTGTACAATTAATTTCCTTACTGTTTGGTTTCAACCTTTTGTTTGTTGTGTTGATTCAAGTCTTGTATTTTTGTGTGTATTGGTAATTGTAAATAACTAATACCTTGTTTGAAAATTTTCATGCGTCACATAACGCTTTGTGGTGGAGAAAAGAGGAAATGCGACAACCACAGTGCTTGGTTATCTATTACTTCTTCTTCTTTTTCTAGGAAAATTCCATAGGTTGAGCTAAGTCTAGATGGAAAATACAATACATCCAATAAGTAAACCTTGATAGAACCTATTAGACCCGCATCTATTCTAGTATCTAAATTCCTCAAATTGGTGTTAAATCTACTTGGTGTCTTACATGCTTATCCAATCTAATAGAGAAAGGATAAGGGGACAATCTATGGCGAGCAAACCCATATCAGTGGTTATATTAATACTTCTTTGAAGGGGTGACCTCTTTTGCTCTCAATAAGTCAGGATCCATCTTCCACCCATTGAAATAATTTTTCAAAGCACATTTCTATTAAATAAATAAATAAAGGGTGAAAAAAAAGAAAATATTCTTCTGCAGATAAGTTAAGAAAGTGACTTTGCCAAGGTAATTTTCATGCTCACTGGAAGCGAAGCAACACTTGTGCTCCTGTAGTGACTCCATCGAGGTATTGTCTAGGCCTGCTGGCAGTAGAGAAACACTGAATTTGAAACTGATAATCTGAATATCTTAAACTCACAGTGCATATTACCCTTTCCTAGGTTGAAACAATTATGATATGGAAAATTTCTTGTGTTTGAAACAAGAAGGAAAGTAAGATGTTATGTATACAACTAGGTCGAAAGGGGAAGTCAAGGAAATATAATGGTTGAATCAATACTTCCTGAAGGAATAACTCTTTAAATGAAAACCTATTCCTAGATAGAGAACCTAAAGTTCGTCTAGTGTGTTGCCAAGTGTTGTCGTTGCTACAACGCCCTCCAAAACTTCACTACATTCAAATTTTTTAGCCTACCAAACTATTATACTAAATTTTTCTTTGGGTGTCAAGTGTTGTTTCAATTCATTCCACATGTATCAAGTGTTTTGATCATTCCTTAGTTTCATCATAATTTTAAGAACATATTTAGTGCACTTTAGGGTCACCATACCTTTTTTTGTTGTAAGATGATGGTCACAGTCACACACACTTTGTTTATTTTACTTGGGGAGTGTTCATAAACTGATTTTTTTATTTGTATTTATAATTTTTCACTCATGTTTAAGTTTTATTAGTGATTTTGTACGTGTCACACTTGATTATATGTCTAAAATCATTGTGTTTTCCCCTTGTTTTCCCTTTCTGACTTAGACAAATTGCAATTGCACAACTTAGCCCACTAAGGCTAGGAGAATGCATGGCACACTCTTAATCCTTATTTGGGACCCCTTAAATGTTTTGAAGTGTTTCATGCACCCTCCAAGAGTGCATTATACACTCCTAAACATCATTCTCCTTTTTTGTTCTGAATTGTGTCCCTAATAAAGCCTTCCTACTTGTTGAGCGAATGTTGCATCATCGAAGTATCATCATCCTTCCTATGTCCTTCGTAATTCCACCCTGCACCCTCCTTGGCTCCCTTAAGCACATAACACACTTGGGAAACATGAAGCCTAACTCCTTTAGCCTTCGCACCTGCACCATGTTCCCTCCAGACCTCTCTTGAGTGCATAGTGCACTTAGGGAGGTCTAAGCTTCATCCCTTCAACCTTATACAGTGCGCCCTACACCCTCCTTGGTTTCCTTAAGTTCATAGTGCACCTCTAAAGCCTTAACAACCTTCATTCATCCTTCAAAACTACACCCTGCGCCCTCCCTTGAGCTTCCTCTCCTATTTCAGCACACAATGCATCCATAAACCCTTAAGCACTCAATATTCCCTCACTTTCAATGTGCCATATGCTCATAAGCCCCATTTTTCTTCCCAAGTGCATTGTTAATTCACGAACATAAAATTTACATGAAAAATGTTAGAATAGGGGATTTTCCAAGCTGATGTGTATTTTTCATGATTGATTTCAGTTGCAGGGATTCCAGAAGAGCATCACAAAGATGCATGAAGGGAATCTGACAAAGAGGAAAATCAAAGAAGCATTAAAGAATGAATAACATGTGATGAGATAAAATGAAGAATAATGAAATCATGATGATCAAAGCAACTCAAAAGACTCCATATGATTGAATACCCTATGGAGGATGAATACATCAACAACATGGAAGTTGCATGAAATATCAAAGACACAAGTGGTAGTGTTGTAACCTATCATGAAAATCCATGTCATTAGTCACTATGAGTCTCAGTCATAAATGTTAGTGACTTGTCATGATCTCACCATATATTGATGTGGAAATCATGAGGTAATGATGTAATTATTGTAAAGATAAAGAAGTGGAATTCCAAGAGTCATGTATGGAAAAAAGAGCCATATAAAGAAGTAAAAAATACATGTAATCCCAAGAGTCATGTAATTCCAAAAGTCATTTATAATTCCAGGGGTTATATAGAAGTCCAAGGGTCATTTGAAGTTTAAAAGTCATATGAGAAACTCAAGATTCATGGTGATATGAAAGGTCATGCCTCAAGTTATAAAATGAGCCTCATTACTAAATCAAATTACTTTTCACCTTGGATTCTCCCATAAGGCATTAGAGAGATATAGATAATACTTTTAGGGAGCAAGTAGTGTCTCTAATTCTCCACTATTGGAGCTATTGATGTTCATTGTACTCATGTATCTTGGAACTTTTTCTTAATTCTTGAAGCCATTCGGCCAAAACATTTTCATGCATGGATCATGGATGTTTTGAGACTATTCTTCTAATATTTTTGGTTTATGTTGACTTTCACATGTACTAAAGCAATTGAACTATTTCAGTGACTTTGGTGCTAAACTTGTTGGAAATGTGTTGTGATGATTTTAACGATCGTTGCATCTATGTGAACTATTTCTCTTGATGTCTCAAAATTCTTCATTATTTATGTGTGTGCGTCTTTACTAGATTAGTAATATTAGTTTTCTTTTAAAGACTCACTTTTCTTCCTTACAATAAAAGAACCTTGATTCATCTACAATGGAACATTTCAAAAGGCACACTCTCTTACGCATTCAAAAGCACATGCGTGATAATCTCATGTTAATTTCTTAAGCCAAGGAAAATCTCTAAGTTCATGGAATCCAGACCATATTTCTGAATGGGACTCCTACACCAAATGTTGTGAGGTCTAATCAGAACCTCATATTGGAGAGATCCCTTGTATTTTGGCGAGATCTAACACCGTCAATTATTTCATATGTCAAAAGTGTTCTAGATCTACAATTGGGTTTAGCAAACTCCCACCTCAACATTATTTTTTATGGTAGAAACATCTTCATAATCGCTATGGTCTTGAAGTGAAGAGCTCCCCTCTTTTTTGAATTGAAGTCATAAATAAGTATGTCAACATCCTCTGATTTTAAGAGTTAATTGTGGTTACAACTTATATTTGTACCCTTTATTTTTATCTTTTTTCTAATTTGTTTATCAACTACTATCTCTAGCTTGTACACATTATAGAATGGGTGTGTATCTATGGCATACCATTTTTCTTCAACTACTAGAACATATTCAATTTTTTTAATGACCTATATAATCTTGGTAACCCATAATGGATAACTATGTTGATCTCCATCCGCTAACACTATGATCATTTAACCCTCCTTAACATCATGCACAGAACCCTTGTAAAGGTCTTCCATGGCTTCATGTTGTGTATGTGATTTTCTAGAACCAATAAAAAATTATCTTTCCTCTACATGTGAAGACTCAATAACACCACGAGATTGTTTTTGTTCAAAAATGTTTCTTTCCTCATATTCTAGCATATTTTGTGGCCAAATAGATGGAGTCGTCAAAAGTGTATCTTTATTTCTTGATCTTGAAATGATGTCACTTTGATCATTGAAAAAATAATCCCACCAAATTGAATCAACAACATCAAACATATGTATCTCTAATATATTTTTTAATTTATCCCAAGCATTGAAAACAATTTATACCTCTCTTATGCCTTCGTGCATTATGGATTTCAACAACTGATTGTAATAACAATAGATTTGATGCAAATATTGGACGATCTAGAATGAACTTCAAAAATTATAAACTTGATGATGAACCCCATTCTGCAGTAGTTGAATACTTCTTGCCCCATATAAATGATTTCCCATTAATTTTTTTGATATAAAATTAATATTGGAAGCTAAAGTCAATAAGTGTTCAATGCATTTCTCTTCACCATGTGATCCCAGAATAAATATTTGCATGTCAATAGTTTCTTCCAACATGTGAAAATTAGGCTCCGAAATGTATCATTTCTTAATACATTCAATTAATAATGGTAGGATCCCAACATCCTTCCTCCTCAACAGTTATTGAAAAATGATTTAACATTTGATCAATATGGTCATGAGTGTGCCCAACAAGAATGAAACCAACCTTTACCTTTTGAAAATTTACCATTTCAACAATCATGGTTAGATATCCAAATACAATTTGATTTGTGTTTTCACAACTAGTTTTATCTAATTGCATATACAAAACTTTGAGAATATTACCAGACCAATGAGCGATCACATCATGAATTATATTTATGGTCATATTTGCACCATTATGAAATTTTAGAGTTGTGAATTAAACCCTTGGACGCATTTTCCCATAAAATACCATACAACTAACCAAGTGAAACTGAGCAAAATTTTCCTTTTGTAAATTTTTTGGTGTGTGGACAAAATGTGGTAGAAGTGTTTTCTTCTGGTCCATACCATCAATTATTAAACCTAAATATTTATTTGGATTATAATAACACTTTTTTTATGCTTGTACAACTTTTTCCTTCCACTTGATTGTTGATTATGATGCTCTTGAAGTGATTTGACAATGGAATTTGCACATAACATAAAAGTAGCCTATTAATAAACACATTTTCATAGTTGATAACTATTTAATTTTAAGAAATAATTTTTTGAATACAAACCTCTTTTTACCCCTTGACATTTATCCCTTTTTTGTTTAATAGAAGCTCAAGTACTACAAACCCCCATCCTTGAATTCTTAGGAATATGGATATTGTTGAATTATTTCCTCCATATCCTTGTAAAATATGGATATATAATAAACTTACCATCTCCTTCGACACCTTTTGCATATTCTTTCTATAAGTTCTAGATTTCCCATCTCAATAAATTATCTAGAATATGTATTGTGTCTATAATTGGCATACACTCTCCATGTTTTGAAAAGAAGTCTTGCATCCATGAAATTGCAGTATTTTCTAATGGCCCAATATCTCATCTATAATTTACTTTTGAATAAAATGTGAGATATTTTTCCCTTCTTTTCTGTATTCTTGATAGACGAAAATTACTAATTGAATACAAGTTTTTCAAAGCCTTTCTACATAACAATAAATTCAAAATATGACAACAATAATCTATCAATGTAGATTGCATACACCTCACTAAATATGAATTTTTCATGCTTTTATTGTTGAAAAATATGTCTTCCTTTTCTCCAATGCATACTTTAAATCTATACATTTCAAGCAATCCTTTTGAAAAAAATCACTTGAAATCATATCAATGATAGAACTTTTTGTTGTGATATATTATTTCCTAAACCTTGTATAACTGGAATATCTTGGATTTCTATAAAAAGGTCTATTCCTAATCCTAAATACAATATTCGATTGCAACATCTCCATCATCTTAGTATCCTCTCTACAATCATTTTCATCATCATTAGGAAGAATATTATCCTCACTATGATCATTCTGAACATGTTCAAGAAATTCATCACCATCCTTGCTTGGAGAATATTCTTTACCATTGTCACTTGGAGGAAATTATTCAGTATCATCGTGTGTTCCAATAAAATCCTCACTCGGAGGAAATCCATCATAATCATCATTATTTATGCCTTCCAAATCCTCACTTAGAGGAAATCCATTATTGTCACTAGTGCCTTTGAAATCATCACTTGGATGAAATCCTTCACCATCCTCATATGTTCCTTTGAAATCCCCAATCAGAGGAAATGTATCATCATCGTTTTTTCTTTTTAAATCCTCGCTCGAAGGAAATCCACTATCGTCATCAATTCTATTGAAATCCTTGCTCGAGGAAATCCATCATCGTCATCGATGCTTTTGAAATCCTCGCTTAGAGTAAACCCTTCATCGTCCTCATTTGTTCCATTAATGGAATCCTTTATTGAAATAAATCCTTCACCATCATCATATGTGCTTTTGAAATCCTTGCTTGGAGGAAATTCATCATCATCATCTATGCTTTTGAAATCCTCGCTCGAAGGAAATTCATTATCATCATCTATGCTTTTGAAATCCTCGCTCGAATGAAATCCATCATCATCATAAGTTCTTTTTAAATCCTCGCTCAGAGGAAATACATCATCATCATTAGTGCTTTTGAAATACTTTCTCAGAGGAAATCCTTCACCATCCTCATATGTTCCATTGAAATCCTCGCTCGAAGGAAGTCTTTCACCATCCTCATCTATTCCTTTGTAAACCTCACTTCAAGAAAATCCATCATCATCGTTTGTGCTTTTTAAACCCTCACCCAGAGGAAATTCATCATCATCATATTTTTTTTTTTCAAATCCTCGCTCAGAGGAAGTTCATCATCATCATGAACGCCTTTGAAATCCCAACTCGGGGAAAATTCATTATCCTCATCTGTACCTCTAAAATTTTCATTTGGAGGAAATTCTCCATCCTCCGTTAGTAGTGTCGTCATAATCCTTACGATTAGGAATTTTTTTATTAATATGATAAATATCATTACTTGTACTTTCATCAAACTCCTCACTAAATGAAAATCTTGACTCTCTATTCATAACAAAAACATTCATGTTATATTCATCAATACTAATAGAGTTTTTACTTGAACAAGATGTCGATGCTGCAAAAATAGAAACATCACTATCACATGAATCCATGACCTTTCAAAGAAGATGTCGAATGATGCAAATTCTCTCTCTCCCATTGACAATTTATAACTCAGAGAATGAAAAATTTCCCTGCAAAGTTTCCGTCCAAAAATTTTGACCCTACTTTCTATTCAAATTTCTCATAAAAAATTGTCTTAATACTTTCTTTTATAAATGAAATAACTTTTTTATTTTAATTATTTAACATTAACCAGGTAATTAAGTTAATCTTTATAATTTATTTTTTTATTTTTTATCCTGGTTTTAACAAAAGACAATCTAAACCCATAATCTTACCTACATATTATTTTTCGTGAATTTTAATTTTACTCCAACATTCAACAAATCTTAAAGTAATCCCACAAACTTAGTTATATATTAGCTTTCATCGTTTCTATTTCTCACATTACATCAAATTTTGTGGATAATTTACTAAAAAGCTTGGAGCAATTTACGAAGGAGCTATAGAGTTATCGAAAATACATAATGTGAGACTTTTTCTTTTAAAATGTTATTTTTCTTTCAATTTTTACCATTCAAAAAGGAATTTGAGTAAAATATGTTGTTTCGTTGTTTTATTGAAAAAATAATTTTATTTTTTAAACTATTTTTCACCTTTTATAAAATATTTTTTTCAATCATATTTGAGAGGGAAAACAAAAAAAAATCACATTTATAAGATTTTTAAGGGAAAACACCAAAATAAATCCATATTTGTAAGATTTTTAGAAGAAAAAACAATAATTTTTAGAACTTTGAAATGGAAAACATTTCTTTTAGTACTTTTCAAAACAAAAACTTAATTGGTTGAGTTATTGTTGCTAAAGGAGCTCACAAAGGGGAGGTCACGGGGTCAATTATCCTTGATGCCCTTGGGGTTAGGCTCTGTTAATAAATTGATGGCATGTGATCCCTTCACATAGATCTACCTACATATTTTCTCAGGAAACTATATATATGTGTGTGAAAAAAAACTAAAGGTAGAAAAATAAATAAATAAATTTAAACTTTAAATATAAAAATAAATTTAAAATTTAACTAATAAAAAAATTAAATAAATTATTAAAAATTAAAATAATATATATATATATATATATATATATATATATATATATATATATATATATATATATATATATATATATATATATATATATATATATATATATATATATATATATATATATATATATATATATATATATATATATTCAAAAATAAGGGTTAGAAACCAACATTGACCATCCAAACATTAACAAATATTTTTTATTTTTATTTTCAATTTGACACAATTTTATTTTTTTAATTTTAAATGTAAATTTTTTAAATTTGTTTTTAAATTTTTAAATTTATAGATTTGTTTTATTTTTTAATTAAATTTTTTAAGTTCGGTTTTTTAAAAAATATTAATTTTCCTATTTGTTTTATTATTTTCTATTTTATAATTTTTTTTTATTTTTGGTTAATTTTTGTTTTGTATTATATTTTTTATTTAATTAATTTAAGTAAATTATAAAAAATTAAAATATATATATATATATATATATTCAAAAATAGGGGTTAGATACCAACATTGACCCTCCAAACATTAACAAACATTTTTTATTTTTATTTTCAATTTAACACAATTTTATTTTTTTAAATTTAAATTTTTTAAATTTCTCCTTTAATTTTTAAATTTATACTTTTGTTTTATTTTTTTAATTAAATTTTTTTAGTTTTGTTTTTTTTTAATTAATAATTTTCCTATTTGTTTTATTATTTTCTATTTATTTATTTTTATGTTGTTTATAATTTTTAATTTTTTTGGGTTAATTTTAGTTTTGTAATATTTTTTTTATTTAATTGATTTAAGTCAATGTTATTTTTTCTAATTACACTTTTTCTCTTTTTTCGAGGATATATTTGGGCAGATCTACTCAAAAGAATAACATTTTGATGGCTTATTACAGAGCCTAACCTCGAGGGCGTCGAGGAGAATTGACCATGTGACCTCCCATTAGCGAGATGCTTTAGCGACAGGAACTTAGCCAATTGGGCTAACCGTCAAGGCTACTATATGGTATTTTATTTTCTATTTATATTTCTATAATGGTTTTTCTTGGACATTATAATTTTTTCTTGTTAATTTTTGTTAATTACTGAAATAATTAACATTGTTTAAATTCAGTGTAATTTTTTTTAAATATAATAAATTTTATCTCTATGATAATAAAATACAAACTTATATTTGCTTTTTCATTTAGGAAAATGGCATCAAAGAAAGTATATGTGAATGTTTCTAGACCAAAGGTAGTCATTACAACATCTAGAGTTGCGATTGGACCCTCTATGAATGCTATTTAACAAAACCCAACTAACACCTATGGTAAAAGTTAAGAAATCGACCCCTCAAAATCAATGAAGAATGTTAGAGAATGGAATATGGCACCAGAGGAAAATAAAATGGACTGCACATGGTATATTAAAGATAGACAAATCAATGAAGGGGAGCAAATATTTCTATATTGTGTTGAGCTTCGATATGGTGGAAATTATGAGTTAGTTGGTAGGGTACGAGACATAAGTTTGGTGTCGAATACAAATATGTTTTATGTTCTTTTAAAAATGGCCAAGACACATGGAAAAGTTAGACATTGTTTTACAAAGAGAAATTATGAATCAACACAAGATTTTACAAAGATTTGTGCGTCATGAACAACATTGGAGAATGAAATTGTAAGTTTCATTATTTATATTTATGTTTTATGCATTATTGTAAGTATCATTATATTTTTTAATAACTTGTTTATCATTGAAACGTTATATTTTGTTTGAAAAAAAATCTAAGCCCCTTTCAATTATGTTGGAGGGTGACAAAGAATGAAAAGAAATAGTGGAATGGAGATTACTCTTCTCAATATTCAAAATAGTTTAGAATACATATAAAACATCAACAATAAATGATTGGAGTGAAATTCGACTAAACATAAGTAAAAATGAACTGACTGTGATACCTAGTAGATAATGAAGTCAAATGTTATGACACCTAGCAGAAAATGAGACTAATATCTCAACATCCCCTCCTAATCTTAATTGTTACAAGTAGAGGCACTTACAATTCCTAATTTCTCTCTTTGACATTCAAATACATTTTTTCCCAATGGATTTGGGAAAATATCTGCAAGTTGATCTTTGGAGCCACAAAAAGAAAGTATTATGTCCCCATCATTGACAATCTCATGGATGAAATGAAAACATGTGTCAATGTGCTTTCTTGGTTTGTGGAAAACGTGATTTTTTTTATAAATAAATTATTGAACTGTTATCACAAAAAATAGGAATTAGCTCCTTCTGAACATTTGAAATATATTTCAATAATATTCTCAACTGCATTACTTAACAAGTTGTTGAATTTGTTGCTACATATTCTGCCTCTATAGAATATATTGAAATGATTGATTGTTTCTTGGATACCCATGATATTAGATTGGTTCGAAGATGAAAAACATACCTTGAAGTGCTTTTACAATCATCTAAATTGACTGCATAATTGTTGTATGTATAACCTGAAAGTAATCAATCTTCATAATGAGTGTAGAACAAACCATATTCTAGGGTCCCTACAATATACCTTAAGGTCCTTTTTGCAACCTTCCAATGAGAAATCTTAGGTGACTGCATAAACTCGGAGACAAAACTTGTTGCAAACATGATATCAGGTCTAGTTGTGGTGAGATACAACAAACTTCCAACTATAAAATCTGGGATCAATTGGTGGTGCTACATCTTCTTTGCTCATCTTTGTGCCATGATCAATCGGTGTATCAGCTAGTTTGCAATTGGTCATTTTGAACTTTTGGATGATGTTAGTGGCATATTTTTTTTGGCCAAAAAAATTCCATTAGAATATTGTTTAATTTCAATGGCTAAGAACTATTTCATGACCCCTAGATTAGTGATATCAAACTCTATTTTTATTGCTATGTTGAAGTATTCTAACATCATATTGCATGTATAAGTAATATCATCTACGTAAATACATACAATGAGAATTTTGACTTCATGAGTTTTGGTATACAAAGTTGGCTCATGGTTGCTTCTGCAAAACCCACTTTTTTATGAGATAGGTGTCGATGTGACTATACCAAGCTCTTGGAGCTTCTTTCAAGCCATAAAAGGCTTACCTCAATATGTATACCTTGTTCTCATGTCCTGGAAATTCAAAACCAAGAGGCTGCTCTACATAAATTTCTTCATACAATATACCATTTAAGAAAGAATATTTAACATCAAGTTGATAGACTTTCCATTTGTGTTGAGATCTTGTAGAAAAAATGGTTCTGACAGTGTCTAACCTTGCTACTGGAGCAAAGGTTTCACCATATTCGACACCAAAATATTGTGAGAATCCTTTGGCAACCAATCTTGCCTTATGTTTCTCAAACTATTATTTTTCATTCAGCTTGGTCTTATATACCCATTTTACACCAATTTTAGCTTTTTCTCTTGGGAGATCAGCTAATTCCCAAGTCTATTTATTCTCTATAGAAGAAATTTCTTGGTTCATTTCATCAACCCAATTCTTCTCTTTAAATGCTTCTTCAAAATGGGTTGGTTGAGATGAAAGAAATGCAAATATAAAAACTCATGCTCCTACTCATATATTTCCCTAATGGTTCTTATTTTCTGACTGTCTTCTGAAGATGTTGAATCACTGGTGGATTCACTGCTTGAAGGTGTACCATTTTTAGAATGGTATAATTCTTCTTGAACCTGCAATCTTGGTAGTTGTGATGGATATAAAGACTGATTTGAACCTTCATCAACATGATCATACCAAGATTTATTTTTATAAAATTTAACATCTCTGGTTAAAACAAACTTATTGGTAACTGGAATGTAACATCTATAGTCCTTTGATTGGTCACTATAGCCTACAAAAACACATATTTCACTTCTATAATCAATATTTTTTCTTAGCTACTAAGGAACATGTGCAAATGCTACTAATCCAAAAATTATAAAGTGAGATACATTTACCTTTTTACTACCCCATGCTTCTTGAGGTATTGTATGTTGGAGACTGGTTGTTGGAGATCTATTGAGAATATACACTATTGTCGAAACTACTTCAGCCCAATAGTTATTTGACAACTTCTTCTCACAAAGCATACATCTGGACATGTTCATGATTGATTAATTTTTCCTTTCTTTTAATCCATTCTATTGTGGAGTATACCTTGTGTTTTGCATGATGATTCCTTCTTGTTGACAAAAATATTTCAATTCATTGGAACTATATTCTCCTCCACTCTCTGACCTAAGGACTTTTAAAGGCTTTCCACTCTGATTTTCTGCTTCTGCTTTGAATTCTTTGAATCCTGAGAATGTATCTGATTTATTTTTGAGAAAATAAACCCATATATTCCTGCTATAATCATCAATGAAGGTTAGAAAATAAATACTACCACCATTTATTGTGTCTACATTGGGCCGCATATATATGTATGGACTAGATCTAAAGGCTCTTTTTCTCTAGAGGAAGATGTGGGAAATCTATCTCTTATATGCTTTTCTAGAATACATGTTTCATAGCTACAATATTTTTCATTCATAACAGGCATACCAATGACCATTGAATGTTTCTGAAGCAGACTTAGACTCTTGAATGAGATCTGGCCATACCTATAATTCCATAGTTGAGACTCATCTATTCTTGACACATTGTGGGAAAAATACTGTGATATATTTCAACTTTTAAGAGTTAATGGAAACATCATATTCTTAGTTTTTTTAACCTTTTCTATCAGTCTTCTATTGGGAGGTTTGTCATAGATATAACATGTGTTCCCTTGAAATATTACATCATAACCATGTTCCATCAATTTACCTACACTAATGAGGTTATGATTCAGATGTGGAACATAATAAACATCAGATATGTATTTATGTTGATTTTTTTTAGTAAGAATAGGGATAGTACCTTTTACTTCAACTTTAATACATGAATGATATCCAAGAGTAATTTTTGATGTTATGGAAGCATCAAGATAAGAAATAAAATCTTTGTTACTTGTCATACAATTGTTGCAACCACTATCCAACTTTAACCAAAGGCCCTCGCTATGAGTGTCTTAAGAAATATGGCAGGAAAGAAACATTGTTTCAGAGGATTCTCCTTCATTGTTGGAGAGATGGATGTTGCCTCTTTGTTGATCTGACTGTTTCTTTCTACATTCGTGTTCATAATGCCCAAATTTCTTGCAGTAATAGAATTTAAAATTAGGTTTTCTCCATGTTATGCTTCTCTTTGTTTGGTTTTGTGGAGGTCTCCATTTCTTTGCTGTATGATGATTTTTGATATGCCTCTGCCTTGCTTAATTTTTCCTCTATGTCCTCTGCATATGCCTCTTCCAAGAGATATATGTGCTTTGAAATATTGTTCTATGGAATCTTCTGCCAAGTCGAGTCTTGTTTTGTGTGATAGAAGTGATCCAGTCAACTGTTCTACTGAGAAATTTGTAAAATATTTGGATTCCAGAATGGCTATCACAATCATGTCAGATTTCTTAGGCAGGCTTCGAAGGAATTTTTCAACAATCTTATGATATGTAATGGTTTCACCAATGAGTTTGATCTGATTGACTATTCCCATGAATTTAGTCATGAACTGATCCACAGTATCTATGTCAGTTATATTTAGGCTTTCGAACTGATTTCTTAAAGTCTGCAATTTAACAATATTCATGGTATCATTACCTTGATACACAAATTACAAAATATCCCAAGATTCTTTTCTTGTTGATGTGTCGGTTATCTTGTCAAAGATAGAGTCATCAACTCAGTTTTATATCCAACATTTCGCTATGCGTTATCTCTTTCTTAGTTCAATATTTTTATTCCTATGATTATTGGTCATGGTCTCCCATGCTTCTTGGGTCAGCTCTACATAGGCATTCTGAAGTGTATCCCAAAACTCTTGTGCTTGCAGAAATTTCTTCATTCTTAAAGACCAAAAATCATAATATTTTCCAAGCAAAATTAGGATCTGTGGCAAGGTACTGGAGGAAGCCATATTTGAAATTTGGATATGCGCCCCTTTTGTTTACAAATTCCTTTCCAATAATTTTTTTCTAAAAAATATCTTTAAAAAAATTCGTTGAAAAAAAAAATTCAGTGCCCCTTCCTTTAAACTTTAATAAAACCTTTCCCTTTTTTTTTGGTTTCAATAACCAACCAAAAAAAAAAAAAAATTAAGACTTCCTACCTTTACACTTTTAAATGGACATTTTAAAAGAAAAAATGAAAGGTTTTTAAAAGAACCTTTTTACATATTTTAAAATATCCTTTTTTTTTAAATCAAAACAACTTCGGGGCTCATTAAAGAATCGCCCTTTCAAATGAAATGAAATTTTAACATCCACGAGACTAAAAATAGTCTATGGAACTATGAGTTCCTTGTTTTTTTCCTTTTTCATTTCAGTTCTTTTCTTATTCAAATTGATGATGAGTTGGCCCAACCTTCCAACAATCTCATCGTTGAAAAGACAGTGCTAAGAAACCGATGCTAACATATTCCCATAAATTTCTCTGATGTCTTTGAACACATCACATTCCAAAATGAAATGTTTTTCCAATTCCATTGCCCCGGACGTGCAAAATGCACACACTCGTTCTTCCCAAGATTCTTTAGGCCTTTTCCATTGTCCTGTTTCACACCAAATATGATGCAAGTTGATTCTCAATTGAGCAGTAAGAACCTTTTCCGTCCATGGAATGTTAGCTCCAACGTACTATTTTTGTTGGAAATCATACGTAGGGTTGAATTCTTCAATGTAGTACTTCTGCTTTCTACCCAACTCTTTTCCCCATACCTGTTTACGAAACTTCTCCATAAAAAAATTCTTTAGCTCCTTGTTATTTGTGGGACAAGCATTAAGGTAGATATTCCATTTTTTCATCCATCTGTAGTTTTGTCTCATCCATGTTTTCTTTCTTTCACTCATGTCTTCCTTGAAGATAGCATTAGGCCATCTACCTACTCCAATTTGCTCAATTATTTTTAGATATCTTATGAGCCGCACCATAGCGATTGCTTCGATGGGAGTTTCCTTTGTTTCACTCAACATTATCTCATAAGGTACCAAAATTTTTATTTTGAACTTGCTCATGATCAAGATTTTTTGGATTTTCTCAATTTTCTTCCATTTCGAGACAAGAGTGTTGCTAGCCCACAATTCACACCCATATAGCATCACTGGACAAACTAAGAGTCCAAAAATCACTTTAATCGTTTTCCAATCCCATAAATCTACCTCTCAGACATCTGTTTTGAAGAGCATAAAATTCTTTCGACCCTCTTAAGATTCTCTTCTTTCTGTAGTCCTCCCAATTAAGTTTGTTGTTGAAATCGATCCCAAGGTATTTGTACTCATTTACTTCCTCGATAATGTTTCCTTCAAAGAAGAACGTATTCTGACTTTACTTCCTTTTATTAGAGAAAATCATTATCTTGGTCTTGCTAATATTGACTTGCATCCCCACTGCTCTACAAAAATGCTCAAGGGCATATAGGTGCATCTGCAATCCATGGGCCGATTTAAAAAAAAAAAATGTTAAACCTTTTTTGAAGAACCGCAAACTTCATATTTAAATAACCTTCGTGGTTTTTTAAGACTTTTTGTATCACTTTGTGGTTTTCACTCGTTCATTTGAACTCGTTTTGTATGCTATGCTACCAGTGCACTTTTCGATAAACGACAGGAAGCGCTCAAATGTAGATATCAACGTAATCATAAATTTTCGGAAGTCAGCACACATGGTCCTTCAATGGGGTTGTGTTGGGTTGTTGTAAATTTAAAAAACAAAAAATATGGCCTTCCCTTGAGCTGAGGGAGACGATTCGACTTGACCTAGATTCTTGGCCTTCATTGGTTTCTTAAACTTTGCTACTCTCAAGGCGTCTTACGCAGACCAGGATGTGATACCATGAAAAATAATGAAAAGAAATCATGGAGCAGAGATTTATCTTCTTGATATTAAAAATAGTTAAATATAATACATAGAATACATCAACAATAAATGACTTGGGTGAAACTCGACTAAACTGGAGTAAAATTTAAATGATTGTGACACCTAGCATACAATGGAATCAAATGTGATGACACTTAGAAGACAGTGAGATTAATATCTCAACGGAGAAAATTTATTATACAGAGACATATTATGGACATGATCAAGAGTTTTCATACAAATAAAGTGGAATAAGAAGGAAGAAAGAAATGAAAAACATTAGAACCTACAACTAGAAGAGTAAATACATGGGATTAGTAAAGGACTAAAAATCATCAATCTAGTAAGGCTAGAAAGGTTAGTTTTGAACATGTGGAAGTTGGAGATGAAGAAGATGTTTCCATTGGTGACAATGAGGTTAGAACTCTTGTTGAAAAGGAGAAGATCCACAAAAATAAAAAATAAGAATGCCCATGGATGTTTTTATTCCAGTTGGTGATGGGGAGAACGTTAATTTAGAATAAATATGTTAAATGATAGGAGGAAGAAATCAATTTTTGTTGGTCATCTTGTTGGGCAGGGTACCCCTAGGTCGAAGTTTTGGTAAAGATTCTACATTTTGAGGAGCAGAGTGTACTACGCGCAGATTTTTAAGAGTCATAGGGGATTTGGGGCAAGTCAAAGCCCCTTATTTTGTAAAGGGATTGGATAATTTTGTATACTTTGAGCTCCGCCCATTGTTTTCGTACCATGGTATTGTAAAAGGAAAAACTATATAAGGAGTCTAGGGATGTCTTTTAGACATAGAATGCATGAGGATGTAATTTTAGATCTTATTTGAATTTTTATTCTATCATTTTTGTGTGAAAGAGAAGGCTCCTGCAGTTGTGTGCGCAAAGACCTTAGAAATTCTGCAGCTAAGTGCACAAACCCCTACAATTGTGTGTTCAGGGCACGAAGTGTTGTATTGAGAAGATTTGAGCTAATAAAAGAAGACTTTGAAGACGGATCTGTGTTATATTATTATATTCTTTATTTATCTATTTTTTGTGATTATCTATGCTAGATAAGGTTTTTTACCTATATTTCCATCGTGAAAACATGAACAAGGCTTAATATGATAATTAATGCATGAAAAAGTAGAAATGCGCAGTGTGCAAGCTAGTTAAGTAGAATTGTCGAACAACGTATGTATATTAATCAGATTAGTTCTTCGAAGCTCTGAATAAGGCTTAAGTGAGGATAATCCCTAAATCCACACTCCATAGTCCCTCTAGATGCAGAAACCTGGTTTTAGCATCCCGTAATATTTCCTCGGGTGAGACTTTGGTATGCGCAACAAATCATTGCTAAAAGGGTCGTTGATAGAGGGTTTTGTTGGTTCATGCAACCATCTTTTAACCTGGGTCTAGGCCCCCTTAAGCCAAAAAATGGTTTCATTGCTAGGACTGGGATCTGAATATTGAGGGATATGTGGATGTGGAATCCGACCAGAAAATAAGTTCAAGATTGGGTATCTTTGAAAGAGCAAGAATTTGCAGTACAAGAAAACAGAAATTTGCGCCTATCAACTGAAAATTGGTTGCATAAATATATTTTCACATATCAACACAAGATCTTTTTCTCATCGTTCACTAACAATTTTCATGAGTGGATGTCAAGATTAATTGATAATGAAACATGTTTCAAGAACAACGAGCCTACTTCGTGGAACCCAGAGTTTATTAAGCGACTTAAGGAGACAGATAACAAGATCTCAAGGGTTGTTGATTATTGGATCGATAGTATTCTTGGAGGCTTTATTATTGAGTTTGTGATTGATACATCTGTATCCTACAACGAATTCGAGCGCAAATTTTTCAAAGATCCACGAGGTAAGTACTTAAACTCTTTAAAGCTCTAGATTAAGGTGATATTATGTGGAAAAGGTGTACTACGCATGCAATCAGATTAATGTTTGGAGGACATAAACCTAGATCTACGCGAGGTGGAAAAATATTTAGGGTATATCATAATAACTACGTTAAGACTGGGTATAGTCCGTTGTTTAGATCTAAGAACAAAGAAGGAGAAAGTAACCTTTCAACCCCTAGAAGTGTGTCGCAATTAGACTTTGGAGATCATTAGGGCACCTCTGGGATTCTCCATCCTTCCACTCCCATCACCCCTCATCCCCATCTCCATATTGTTGCTCCACCTCCACATCCCCTTTTACCATGGCTCAGATGGAAAAGACACATTTTTTTAAGGTTCTAGGATCAGAGGATCCCGAGCAATTTTGGTTTGTTTCAGAAGAAGTATGTAGATCACAGCAAGTCACTAATGATGATATGAAGAAATATTATCTTGTCACGGAATTGCAGGAAAGATCATTGTCTTGGTATATGAAGTACTCTGCAACGAACCTGAATGCGACATTGGATCAAAAAAATTAGCATTGAATGTGTTAAGAATTTAGCAGGGTAACGTTTGATTCAAATTCTCTTCTCAATAACGGCTTGTGTTATTCCTTATCTCATTTATATTTAATACATAAAACGGCTATTGAATCAGAAAGAACACAGACACAAAATATAGATTGTATGCCAGGGTCAAAAACCTGCAAATCTCTTCTTATATATTATTCAATAAACGAAGACCAAGACCCTTTGCTAATGAACGCTGAGATTTTTCTCCAAAACCACTTATCATTAATTATTTATCTTCACATAGAAACTCGGTTTCTATTTTGTGCTTTCAAAAATATTGATTGTAACCTTAACGTAGAGTAGAAACGATGTGATGAAACTTACCTAAGGCTTACTTCGTATTTCGAAACTTCTGAACTTCTATAGATTCTGAATTTTAGAATTTTCTCATTCTTCTGGTATATGCGGTATTTCAGAATCTCTGCAATCTCAGAATATCTGCAATTTCGAATTTCTATGTACCTGGTGAATGCGTAATTCTGCGATTTCTCTTGTGCAGGTCCGAGAAGATGATAATCGTTTTTCTTCTTAATAATATTGCATTGTATACATAGCCGCAGATGTATTAACTCATAATGCGTATCCGTCAAATTTTGAATGTGTGTATGAAATTGCCCACGTGAGCCTATATATAAAGGTTTTTCCTTTTTATTTAAGCTGACAGGTATATTCCAACAGCCGAATTCCATTAACTTGATGAGGGCCGACATAACATGGTTTTTGGAGAGAAGTCTTTCACACATTTTTTACAACTGCAACATGACATCTTATTTAACCTTTTTTCATTTACATAAAAGCATAAATATAATTTATTATTAAAACCTAACCTAGTTACACTTTCAACACTCCCTCTTAACTAGGGAGGTATTCATAATTGTACTTTTCCATTCTCAATCTGAAGAGCTCTCATAAGAAGAGTCGAATTTGTAACCCATCTGTTATAGCATCATATCAACCAGCATTGTCATAGTGCAAGGCCTTCAATAACAGCTCCATCTCCTGAAGAGACAATAGGTTACAATGTTGGCGAGATCAATGACTTATAGACACCATCGTCATTGTCTCTCCAAGGTACATACTCCACCCGGGTGTTCACCAAGTATGACCTCATTGGACTATTCTTATCTTGGGTAGCTAACCCTCAAAGAATATCGTCCCACGACTACTCCTATCTTGACTTCACTACTACATTATCAAGAAGTATCGAATGCCAGATGTTTACCAAATCCTCCATTATTTCTTCCACTGAAGACAAGAATGAGTGTCTATCTCTCCCTCTCACATAGGGAGGACATATCCACCAAACCAAGCTTGTCTCTTAAGTACCCAAGCTTCTTGTTTGGAAGTGATTTCTTCAATATGTCAGCTACCTGCTCATCAATAGGAATATGATGAAGTTGTAGCACTCCATTTTGTACTAGCTCATGTACATAATGATATATGTTGTTTATTTGCTTTGTCTTTCCATGAAAAACTAGATCTTCAGACAAACGTATACAACTGTTGTTATCACATTGTATCATAGTCATTAGGGGGATTTTGAGGTCTAAAATGGGCCTCCTAAGGAAATAATAAAATAATAGCTAAACCAATAAAATAATATTTATGAATTTGCATTTCACTTTTTGCACCAAAATCCATGTAACCATGGCTATATTCAATTCAAAAGTTGTACTGAAATAAAATTAATAAAAAAAATTGTATTGATGTGACTATAAATAAGAATGATATTTTCAAGAAAAAATCATTATCCTTGCACAACTAATGCATTTGTCCTTTGTACTTAAATAACATAAAATAAAATATAAATATAAATTCATAAATTCTTAATTATAGAATATACTATTAATTAAAATTTATATTATTTAAATTATATAATAACATGTAATTAATATGCTATATAAAAATAATATAATATAATACATTTTTTTATGTATGAATTTTATATTACATATTGAATTGATTTGATTTATAAAAAAATATTTGAAAATATAGAAATATAATATTTATTGAAAAGTGTATAAATACATGAATATTGTGTAAGGATATACATTGTTTCTTTCAAAAAATATGAAATGACAATAATAATATTTTATTGAAAAATTGTGAAATGACATTTATTATGAGTACTTTAATTTATGACTTTAAAATTACTTAGAGCACTACCATGGTTAACCATGATTTTTTATCCACCATTGAGAATGTGACAAGTAAGTACCTTTAGCTCAAGCAATGCCACCTCAACCAATAGGGATGTTGTCATCCCCTAAAATATGATTGGCTCTCATAAAGTGAATTTTGATTGTACATTTTCCTACAAAGGCCCATTTTAGACCTCAAAATTCCCCTAATGAGGGTCCATAGGTTTTTCAAATAATTCACGTAACAACTTCCTCAACCAGACTACTTCTTTGCTTACTTCACCGGCTGCAACATATTCATCCTCAGCACTACTCAAGGCAACAATGTCTTGCTTTCTGCTTATCCATGAGATCATAGAGGATCCCAAACTAAAGCATCCACTAGTAGTGTTTCTTCCATCTTGTTCACTGCCTCCCCAGTCGAAATCAGTATATCCACTTAATTGGACATCATTCCTTCTTTCATATTTTATGCAGTAGTGGATGGTCCCTTGAAGATATCTCAAAATATGTTTTGTTGCTATCCAATTATCTTACCTTGGTTCTACTAGGAATTGAATGAGAAAATTTACTGCAAAGCATAAGTCTGATCGTGTATTTACCGAGTACATCAGTGATCCAATCAATTTTCTATATATAGAAGGATCTACCGGACATAATTCAGAACTCCCCAGTATTTTCAAGTTTGTGATCATCAGAGTGGACATAGGTTTGCAATCCAACATGTCAAACTTCTTTAGCACTTTGATCACATACTTCCCTTGACCTAAATAAATTTCATTAGGTCCTTGCCAGACTTCTAGTCCCAAATAGCAATGCATTAGTCTAAGATCCTTCATATCAAATTATGTTTCTAGATGCTTCTTGCTTTCTCCAATACGACCTTCTACATTAGTAAGGAGAAGATCATCTACATACAGAAGAATGATCACAAGTTCACCCTTTACTATCTTGACATATAGGTTATGGTCAACAGAACATTTCTTGAATCCAAGTCCTTGAATATAAGCATCCATCCTAGCATACCATGCCCTTCGAGCTTGTTTGAGACCATATAGTGCTTTCTTTAATCTGCATACATATGTCTCCCTATCCTTGACTTCGAAACCCAAGGTTTGTTCTATGTAGATTTCTTCATCTATAGTTCCATTTAGAAATGCAGTTTTGACATCCATTTGGTGGATTTTCCATTTCTTTGATGCAACCAAAGAAACCAGAGATCGAATTGTGGTGTATCTTGTTGTAGGAGAAAAATTATATTCATAATCAATGCCTTCAAGTTGAGAGAAACCTCTGGCTACAAATATTGCTTTATATTTATCTATACTTCCATCAATGGCATGTTTGATCTTGTAGATCCACTTGGAAGCGACCACAGATTTGTCCTTGGGCCTAGACACGATCTCCCATACTCCATTCTTCATGATAGATTGATACTCTTCATTCATGGCATTCTTCCATTCAAAGTTTTGAACATCCTCTTTGAATGTAGTTGGTTCTGCTTCTATTAATTTTGTCATGTATGAAGCGTACCCAGAATATATTTTGGGTTTCTTGCTTTCTCTAAATGTTCCTTTGGGTGCTTCATGACCTTCAGCATCAAGAAATGTGGGTTTCAACCAATTAGGTCTTTTTCTTGTTTTAGGAATGGTTAATGGTTGAACTGGATTGCTAGTACCTTCTCCTTCTTAGTTGATTTCTTCTTGGATTTTATTTTCCCCAAGAGTGGGAAATTCTTCATCTTCAGAGTCTATGGGAAGATCTCTTGATTTTTTAAAATCTGTACTTTCATCAAATAATACATCGCGGCTAACTTCTATGGGATGACCATCCTTCACGTAGATCCTATATGCTTTTTATGAGTTTCTATATCCAACAAAAAATCCCTCTATTCCAGAGGGATCCAACTTCTTTCTTTTTTCCTTTGGTATATGGATATATACAAGACATCCAAAAATTAAAAGGTGGTCTATAGATGGCTTCTTTCTAGTAAATACTTCTTCTGGATTTTTATCATCAAGAGATCTATGAGGACATCTATTTTGAATATATATTGTAGTTTTAGTTGCTTCACCCCAAAGGAATTTTGGAAGATCTTGATCATGAATCATTGCTCTTACACTTTCTTCATTGGATCTATTTTTTCTTTATGCAACACCATTTTGTTCTGGATTGTATGGAATTATAAGCTCCCTCTTAATCCTTGACTCCTTACAGAATGCAATTAACTCTTTGGATGTATACACCGCCATTATCATATCTTAATATTTTGATCTTTCTTTCTGTAATATTTTCGACTAAAGCTTTGAATTCTTGAAATTTTGTAAAAACTTCATCCTTGGTTTTTAACAGATAAACCCAGGTCTTCCATGAGTGATCATATATAAAAGTGACATAGTAGATATGACCTCCAAGAGATTTATGGTTCATAGGACTACACACATCGGAGTGAATTAGATTAATAATGTCTTTTGATCATGAAGTACTGCTTCCAAATGGCCTTTTGACATTTTTCCTTAATGCACATCCTTTGCAGATACCTTCATGATATTCTTTGAGATTTGGAATTCCTTCTACAATGGAACTTAGGGAAGGAAGGATTTTGAAGTGTAAATGTCCAAATCTTCGATGCCATAGTTCACATGGACTGACTTTGATGTGAACTAAGGCTTGGGCTAAGGGGGTTGTCAATTTGTAAAGTCTTCCTTCTCGAATGCCAATAGTTTGGGCTTGGTCTATATGTGATTCTTTTCCCCAAACAACAACTTTTCCATCAATGAAAGCTACACTATCTCCCTTGTCTACTAAGCTTGAAATTGAAAATAAGTTCTTTTGCAAACCTAGAACAAATAAAACACTGTTGATGTGAATGCTGCTACCATCTTCAAGTTTTATTGATGTAGATCCAATGCCTTTTACAGGATAACTATTGTTATCTCCAAGCTCCACAGAATAAGTAGACTTTCCTTTTGATAAGGTCTTCAATTGATTTGAATTTCCAGTCATATGTCTTGATGCACCACTATCTATTACCTAAGCATCTTCACCTTGAAATGTTCCAAATAGAGCTAAGAAAAGACCTTCATCCTTTTCTATAGAGGAGATCATTTTAGAAGAAAATAGGAAATTCCATATTTTCTTGAACCTTTCCTTTAATCGACTTGCAATCCTTTTGATGATCTTCACAACGCCCTTGACTAACCTTAGCTCTAATACCATGTTTAGAATTCAATAGGGCAACGTTTGATTCAAGTTCTCTTCTCAATAACTGCTTGTGTTATTCCTTAGCTCATTTATCTTTAATCATCGATATACATCAAACATCTATTGAATCAGAAAGAACACAAACACAAATATAGACTATATGCCAGGGTCAAAAACCTGCAAATCTCTTCTTATAGATTATTCAATAGACAAAGACCAAGACCCTTTACTAATGAAAGCTGAGATTTTTCTCCAAAACCAATTGTCATTAATTATTTATCTTGACAAAGAAACTCAATCTCTCTTTTTTGCTTTCACAAATATTGATTGAAACCTTAACGCAGAGCAGCAACGATGCGATGAAACTTACATGAGGCTTACTTCGTATTTCAAAACTTCTGAACTTTTGTATTCTGAATTTTAGAATTTTCTCGTTCTTCTGGTATATGCAGTATTTCATAATCTCTTCAATCTCAAATTTCTATGTACCTGGTGAATGCGTAATTCTGTGATTGCTCTTGTGCAGGTCCGAGAAGATGATAATCATTTTTCTTCTTAATAATATTACGTTGTATACATATCTGCAGATGTATTAACTCATAATGTGTATCCGTCAAAGTTCGAATTTGTGTATTTGAAACTGCCCACGTGAGCCTATAAATAAAGGATGTTCCTTTTTATTTAAGCCGATAGGTATATTCCAACAGTTGAATTCCATTAACTTGATGAGGGCTGACATAACATGGTTTTTGGAGCGAATTCTTTCACACGTTTTTGACAAGTGCAACATGACATTGTATTTAACCTTTTTTCATTTACATAAAAACATAAATATAATTTATTATGAAAACCTAACCTAGTTACACTTTTCAACAGAATGTCAAATTTAAGAAGCCGAATTTGCAGTCACAATGTATTACTGAGATAAAATAGATCAAGCAATTGGTCATTGAATCTATGCGGGAAGTAGATCAAAGATTCAAGATTTTGTTAAGCTAAATCAGAGTTGAGATCCCTGATGAGAAGAACAAGGAATGGTTTATAGTTGTGCTATTACCACATCTCATACAATAGTTATCATAGCAAAATAACGCAACCGAAGTCGAAGCATTGGAGATTGTGATGAAGCTAGAAGCTTTGCAGGTAACGGATACCAATATATGGGTTTAGTAGATCCATACCTAGTTGGCAAGCTTACATATGGAACTCCAATACTTGAAGAATGGAAAATAATTTTGGCCTCACATGTGTTCATAACTTTGGTGCATAAAGTGCAAGGTGGAGGGCAACTATAAGGATTAGCGTCATCTTTTTAGAGAGTACTTGGGTACTAGTATACCTAGCTCGTTGAAGCGTGGACCAAGTGTGGGGCCAAATTTCTAGTTTATCCTATGCCAGGTTGCAGGCCAGACCCCCACTGACTATTTTCATTAAATGCAAAATTATATCCAATCATCAAAGCAATTGTTATGTAATTTTTGTAGCTCAGTGGGACATGATGACAAGAAATTTCGAAGCTATGATTTGACGATGCAACAAAATCCTCGGGCATACAGAATGCAAGTTGAAGGTCGCGAAGATCAAGGTTTTCCATCAGCATGTGAAGGATTCCAAGGCAGAGGACGAGGCCGAGGAGGAGGCATTGGATGAGGTCAAGGAAATATCATATGTTATAACTGCGGTCAACTTGGACATTTTTCCAATGAATCCCGCTACAACCTCTTGTAAGTATTTTAGAGAACTTGGTCATGAGATAGAATATTGTCCCGTGTTATTGGCTATAATGCGAGAAAATAGAAATTAGCATCCTGCACAGAATCTGCAGATGATGAGGGATGAACCGCGCAAAGAAGATGGACGTGTCAATATAGTAACAAGAAGCAGCGCATCTATAGGATAAGACAAAGCAGAAGGAAAGAAGCCTATGGAGGATGCATGGGTTAGGAAGGCTCGAGAAAAAAATAATGGGTTCAATGTACAGCAAGAAAAGGTGACCTTCATGGAAGTGAAGAAGAATTTTATGGACCTTGGAGTTTTGAATTCAATGGCATAGAGACAGCTAATCTCGCAAAATAATACACCCAAGGTGGTTACTGCGACGAAGGAATTTGATCCGACCATTCGGAAATAATTTCTATTGACATATATGAATCTTCTAAGGGATCAAAAATTTGTGTAAGGATTGTAAGATTTGATTGATAATTGTGATGGCAACGAAGAACCACAACTTGAACAGCGCATAGTGAAAAATTATACAAAAATAAGAAGAGAACCGGCAGGGAAATGCAGTTAACTACGCAGATAGGAGATTACTAAATGGATCAAGTAATTCTTGACTTGGGCTCAGATGAAAATGTGTTTTCGATGCAGACGTGGGAACGAATTGGTTGACCAAAGATGCATTTGTCACCAATTCAGCTGAGAATGGCCAATCAACAAAAAAATATTCTTATGGGTCGATTGCATGACATTGTCGTATATATTGATGGAGCAATTGTGTTGTTAGACTTTGAAGTCATTGAGATTTTGGACGACAACAATTTGTATCCTGCTTTACTAGGATTCGATTGGGCTTATTATATGGATGCCATAATAAATATAAAGAGAAGAAATATGGTATTTGAGAATAATTGTACTAAGGTCATAGTTCTTTTGGACCCCTCTGAAGGAGCGTGATATACAGAACCAATCTGTGATGAATATGGTGATGTAGATATTGACAATATTTATAAGTTAACTGTGTAGGATGAATATTGGATCAACCCCATCGCATATAGAAGGATAAGCTGGAAAAGGGATAGCTCGTGGATTTCAGACTCTGATTAAGAACTCAAAAATTGGTAGAGCTAGTTGAACGAAGTTTCTACCAAGAGGTGTAACAGAATTACTAGATCGCTTCGCTACATTGCATCAGAGGTATGTGATTTTACCTATTATGATGGGACTGGGGATGTTAACTTATTTCTTGATGTATTTGAAAGGACTTCGCTTTCAGGTCCACTATAGCCATATGGTGGGGGGTTCACAAAGAAAACTTAGGAGGATGGAAGGAATATCGCAGATTGATGAATATCATGTTTAGGTATGCAAACACTAAGCTCACAAAAAAATACAATGGTAAGGATGATCCTTGAGAGAATTTTTCTGATTGGATTATGGCTTGGGGCGAAGAACCTCAACCTAAATGGGTGCACATATTATTCTACACTTTGGATGTTATACCTCAGAGGTGGTATTTTGAAACGGAGTTACGCCATGTCACCACAGATTTATGAGTTGATTGACAGAATCTTATTGACATTTAGCTTCAAAAATGGTTGGGATTGGATTGATGGTGCTCTTAAGGAAGTTAGAGTAGGGATATTCCAAACTCCCACTGAGCCAATGACTTAGGTACATCCTGACTGGGCTGCGCAGTTGGAACTTTCTCAATAATGTTACAATGTGACCACAGAGGAAGACGAGGGAGATCCGCGCAACATAAATATTCCTAAGTCAAAAACACAACGAAAGGTTGCAGGCCCTAAAGCAAAGATACCTTATATAGCACAACCTATACATACGTAGCAAATAAACATAGGCTCAAAAGAGGAGCCCAAGTTCGTGAATATTGGATATACTGGGACAATGATATAGTAAGTAAGGTTGTTGAGTTACTCCATGAATATCGAGATTTTTTTCCAATGAAGTTTTCTGAATTAAAAGGCATTGTAGGAGATCTAGGAGTGATGAAGATCACCCTAAAGCCATATGTGAATCCGGTGAAACAGTTCCCCTATCGGCTAAACTCTAAATACAAAGAGAAAGTGAAGGAGGAGCTAGAGAAGATTCTCAATGCTGGAATTATTGAATCAGTAGAGGAGTCAGAATGGGTTAGCCCTATGGTAGTTCAAGAGAAAAATATGAAGGGAGAAATAATAATCTGTGTCGATTTAATTAAGTTGAATGATGCATGTGTGCATGATCCGTTCCCAACCCCATTCACTGATGAAGTTTGGAAAATGTTGGAGGGAAGGAAGCCTATTCTTTTACAGATGGGTTCTCAGGGCACCATCAGATTAAGATCGTGCCAAAAGATAGGAGCAAGACCACCTTCGCTACTGAATGGGGATCATTTCAGTATATAGTCACGCCTTTTGGATTGAAGAATGCTCTAGTAATATTTTCCAAAGTTGGAGTCACGGTGTTTAAAATAGTATATCCACAATTTTCAGGAGGTTTATTTTGATGATTGCACAGTATTTGGACTATTGAAGTGTTGGGTATGTGTTATATTCTTTCCACGACTAGCCCTACGCGCTGTACGTTGTGCCGGGAGCAGCAGGGGGGTCACAAGGGGGGAGGCAGCCCCCACTGTTGGGGTCTAGGGCAGCGCCCCAGAGAAATTTTTTTTGGGTGTGCGGACCCACTCATAGGCGGACCCACCCATGTTTTGTGCATGAATTTGCACATGGTTTTGGGGTACGATGGTTTTCAGCCCCTGGTATTTTGTAGATCCTGTCAAGGGAACTACGGTTATGTTCTAATCCAGGGTTAATGGATTGGGGTTTATGTATGCTTCGTCATGTATATATATGTGTTGTAACACGAAAAGGAATATAATGAAAAATCAGGCTAGTCGTCCTGATTTGGGATCCAGGGGAAAATCTCTGTGTTTATCTGTTTATCTTTTATGCTCTCGCTATTGTTTATTTTCTGTTATAATATTTGTGTGTAGATAATTTTTGTTCAGGGTTAAAACCTACATTTGGTATCAGAGTTGTTTCGGCTTCAAGGGGACGCCTTTGTTGCTGAGGGTTTTTTGCTCGGGCCTGAGGTAGACCCTGTTTAGTGGGAGATCTGCAGGATCGATTCTTGCGGTGAAAGAAGATGGCGAGCAGCGGAAAGATAGAGATCAAGAAATTTAATGGTCAGAGTTTTGAGTTGTGGAAGCTCAAGATGGAGGATCTGCTGGTGGATAAAGATCAGTGGATCGCAGTAGATCCAGGTACTAAACCAACGACAATGTCAGATGAAGACTGGAAGAAATTGGATCGGAAGGCGAAGAATTTGTGGGAAAAACTTGGGACTTTGTACAAATCTAAGTCTCTGGTGAATAAGTTGTTCCTATGGAAAAAGTTGTATAACCTGAGGATGAAGGATGGAGACTCGGTGACAGAGCATCTGAAGACCTTCAATACTGTGGTAAGTCAGCTGTCATATGTTGATATTAAAATCTCAGATGAAGATAAGTGCATCAGTTTGTTGTGTTCTCTACCAGACTCGTGGGATAGTCTGGTTATTGCAATAGGTAGAAATACAAATACCTTGAATTTTGATGACATTGTCTCAGCCTTGCTGTCTGAGGAAATGAGACGGAGAAATATGGAGGGCCAGAATGGAGATGCCTTATCTGTACGAGGAAGGTCCCAAAACAGAAACAAGAATAAGGTTTCGAGTAGGAGATCCAAATCTAGAGGGAGATCTAAATCTCCTGGAAAGTTTGTAAAGGTATGCTGGAAATGCGGAAAGGAAGCGCACTACAAAAAGGAGTGCAGATCTAAAGCTCCTGAGAAAGGAAATGGATCTGATGATGCTCCTTCTGCAGAGGCAAAAACCACCTCGGATGAAGGTGGGGATGTGTATTTGGCTTATTCTTCAAATACACATGTAGATCATGAGTCATGGTTGATTGACTCAGGTGCATCCTTTCACTTCACTCCCCATAGGGAGTGGTTCTGCGAGTATGAGAAATATGATGGTGGTGATGTCTTCCTAGGGGATGATAGGAAGGCCAAAATCATTGGACGTGGAAAGGTCAAGCTAAAGCTGCAAGGTGGAAGGATTAGAACACTTCCTGGTGTTCTGCATATTCCTGCATTGGCCAGAAATCTGATTTCTGTAAGCAAGATGGATGATGCAGGTGTAAAAACAGTGTTCGAGAAAGATGCATGCAAGATGGTTCGGGGAGCACTGGTATTAATGCGGGGAGTTCGGACTGGAACTCTGTACAAGCTACAAGGTAGCACTGTTATTGATGGGTGTAACAGTTCTATGGTTCCTGAAAGTGGAGCGGAAAGCCTAGATGTCTCTGGAGAAAAGACCATGCTATGGCATCAAAGGCTTGGACATATTGGAGAGAAGGGCCTTCGGATACTGCATAGAAATGGTATGGTAGAAGGTATGTCTAATTTCTCTCTGGATTTAGATTTCTGTGAACATTGTGTATATGGGAAGCAGAATCGGGTGAGTTTTCCCTCTGGTGCTAGGAGGGAGAACAAGATATTAGAACTTGTGCACAGTGATGTGTTTGGGCCTGTGTCAGTTCCGTCACTGGGAAAATCTGTGTACTATGTTTCATTCATAGATGACTTCTCAAGGAATACATGGATATATTTCTTGAGGAAGAAATCTGAAGTCTTTGACAAATTTAAAGAATTTAAGGCTCTGGTGGAAAACCAGACAGAGAAGAAGATAAAGACGTTGAGGACAGATAATGGTGGGGAGTTCTGCAAGAAGGAATTTGAAGAGTTCTGTAAGAAGTGTGGTATAGCACGGCAGAAGACTACTCCATACACACCTCGGCAAAATGGAGTTGCAGAAAGAATGAATAGAACACTGATGGAAAAGGCAAGAAGCATGCTCAGTGGTACCGGGTTAGGACAAGAATTCTGGGCAGAGGCAGTGGAGACTGCATGTTACTTAGTTAATAGATCACCTTCATCAGCGTTGGAGGATAAAACTCCACATGAGGTATGGACTGGTAAGAAACCCTCTCTTTCACATCTAAGGGTATTTGGATGTGATGCATATTTACATGTTCCAAAGGAGAAAAGGACCAAGTTGGATAATAAATCTGAAAGGTGCATCTTTATTGGGTATAAGGATGGTTTAAAGGGTTACAAGCTTTGGAACCTAGAAACAAGGAAGGTTGTGTACAGCCGAGATGTGGTGTTTAGAGAAGTGAAAGATGTTGTTAAACATGAAATCCTACCAAAGGAACCTGAGAAGATAGAGTTTGAGCTAAAGGAGGATGAATCAGACTCTACAACAGAAGAAGACTCAGAAGATGAAGAGCCACAAACTCCGGCTTTGAGAAGATCATTTTGGGAAAGAAGGCAACCAGAAAGGTATAGTCCATCTGCTTTATTTTCAGGTTTTGCCTTAACTATAACTGATGATGAACCCAGAACTGTCAGGGAGGCAGTAGATTCAGAGGATGGAAAACTCTGGAAGGAGGCCATGGTTGATGAAATGGCATCCTTGCACAAAAACGATGCATGGGATCTGGTGGAGTTGCCAGCTAGAAGGAAGCCCATTGGGAGCAAATGGGTGTTTAAGAAGAAGATGAATGTAGAAGGCAAGGTGGAGAAATACAAAGCTCGGTTGGTAGCGAAAGGTTATTCCCAGGTGCCGGGAATTGATTTTGGGGATATTTTTTCTCCTGTTGCCAAAGTTACTTCTATTAGATTACTTTTATCTGTTGCTGCTGCATTTGATTTTGAGATAGAACAGATGGATGTGAAGAAAGCATTTCTTCACGGGGATCTAGAAGAGGAGATCTACATGAAGCAACCTGAAGGCTTTATGGTGAAGGGTAAGAAAGAACTGGTATGCAAGTTGAAGAAGTCTTTGTATGGGTTAAAACAGTCACCAAGGATGTGGTATCAGAAATTTGATACCTATATACGGGGACTTGGCTTCACCAGAAGCAAGGAGGATCACTGTGTTTATTTTAAATTAATTGGTGACCGTGTTATTTATTTGGTCTTGTATGTGGATGATATGTTGTTGATTGGAAATGACAAAGAAATTATCCAAGATTTTAAGACCCAACTATTCTCCAAATTCGACATGAAGGATCTTGGTGCTGCAAACTATATTTTGGGCATGGAAATTAAGAGAGATCGGGCAAAGAGGAAGCTCTGGTTAAACCAGAGGAAGTATGTTGAGACTATATTGCAAAGGTTCAATATGCAAGATAGTAAACCAGTGAATGTTCCTATTCCTGTAGGTGTAAAGTTGTCTGCTGAACAGTGTCCCAAGACACAATAAGAAGAGGAGGATATGTCCTGTGTTCCATATGCAAGTGCAGTGGGTAGTCTGATGTATGCAATGGTCTGTACTATACCATACATTGCACGTGCAGTGGGAGCATTGAGCAGGTTTATGTCAAACACAGGGAAGAAGCATTGGACAGCAGTGAAGCGGGTTTTCAGATATTTACGTGGCACTAGTGATTATGGCTTGTGCTACCAGGGAAGATCAGGATTGGAAAGAATGTTGGACATTCGTGGTTTTGTTGATGCAGACTGGGCTGGAGATATGGACCAAAGAAGATCTACAAGTGGGTATGTGTTTAACCTATTTGGAGGCACAGTCAGTTGGATGAGTAAAATACATTTTGTAGTGGCTCTTTCAACTACAGAGGCAGAATACATAGCAGCCACTCATGCAAGCAAGGAAGCAGTTTGGTTGCAGAGATTGTGTTCAAGTATGGGGTTGGTACAGCAAGCTATAAGGATAGACTGTGATAGCCAAAGTGCAATTTTCTTGGCTAAGAACCCTTCTTACCATTCAAAGACAAATCACATTGATGTTCAATATCACTTTGTTAGAGATATGGTTGAGGCTAAAAGGGTGTTGCTGGTAAAGGTGGACACTTTGAAGAATGTTGCAGATGCATTGACGAAGTCTGTGAGCACTCAGAAGTTCTCTTGGTGTAGAGAAACAATGGGTGTTGAATAATTGGCCAAATGACTAAGCTCTCCTGTGGCCCCCCATGGAAAGAAAACAGCAAGTGGGAGAATGTTGGGTATGTGTTATATTCTTTCCACGACTAGCCCCACTTGTAGCATGCGTTGCGCGGGTGCGGCAAGGGGTCACAAGGACGGCCCCCTTGTTGGGGTCGGGAGCGCTTGCATGAGTCCCACGGTGTGCGGGCCACTCATAGGGACCCACACATGTTTTGTGCATGATTTTGCACATGGTTTTTGGGTACGATGGTTTTCGGCCCCTGGTATTTTGTAGATCCGGTCAAGGGAACTACGGTTATGTTCTAATCCAGGGTTAATGGATTGGGGTTTATGTATGCTCCGGCATGTATATATATGTGTTGTAACACTAAAAGGAATATAATGAAAAATCAAGTTGGTCGTCCCGATTTGGGATCCAGGGGAAAATCTCTGTGTTTATCTGTTTTATGTTTTATGCTCTCACTATTGTTTATTTTCTGTTATAATATTCGTGTGTAGATAATTTCTGTTCAGGGTTAAAACCTACATGAAGAAGCATGTTTCTAGCATGTGCTTAACGTTGGATACCTGTAGGAAGTATCAAATCTCCCAAAAATAAAATAAATGTATTTTTTGTGTGCCATTTGGTATATTATTAGGGCATGGTTTTTTTAAACATGAATTGATGGTAGACCCCGTGAAGACCGTTGTTATTATCAACTTGGAGCCACCAAAGAATGTGAAGAAACTACGCACGACGCTTGGACATACGGGTTATTATAGGAATTTCATAAAGGCTTATGCACCGATCATTGCGCAGATGGAAAATATCTTGAGGAAGGATGTCACGTTTTTTAGGATGATGGCTATCAAAATAGCCTCATTGTGTTGAAGGAGAAGATGGTAACTGTGTCGATTCTAGTTTTCCGAGACTAGAAGAAGGATTTCCACATACATGTCGATGCACCTTGCATAGCTTTGGGAGTTGTATTAGTTCGGCCTGGAGAAGAATATATTGATCACCCTGTAGCTTTTACGAGAAGGAAATTTTCTAAGGCAGAAAGGAATTATTCCACAATAGAGTGTGAAGGTTTGGCTATGGTATATGCACTGCAAAAATACATGCACTATTTATTAGGGGCACACTTCAAAATTTTCACTAACCACTCTGTGTTGAAATAATTGGTGAACAAGCTTGTGTTGCGAGATTTCGAATTCATACAATATTATGGGCATACAGGACTACCTGTAAGAAGTTGATGGGTCAGAATTCATTTAGATTGGTATATGGATAGGAAGCGGCGATGCCAATGGAATATATTGTGCCTAGTCTCAGAATCGCAACAGTTACAGATACGACAGACAATGATATTATGGAGGAAATATTGGAACAACTACTCTCACTGGAAGAAGATCGGTTCATCGATGGATTTCATCAACAGGTGCATGAAGGAGAGGGAAAGGCCTGGAATGACAGGAATATTAAACATAATACTTTCAAGAATAAATACTTAGTTATTTTTTACTATAGTGAGTTTGTGAATTTCCTGGGTAAGCTTCAGATGCACTAGTTAGGACCATACATCATTAGGAATATCTCAGATGGTGACGCAGTTCAGCTCATGAAGCTGACTGGCGAGTTGTTTCCTGGACGTGTCAATGGAAGGAGATTAAAGTTATACAGAGGTTACTCTGTCCCTAGGGATTTGCATTGACTATATGGATATAGAATAGTCTTAGTGCTACATGCAGTTGAAAGAGAGCACAGGACTACAAACTACTTTGTCAAAGAAAGGCTTCGTCGAAGAGGAAATGTTGCGCGAAATGCAAAAAGTTGGTGCAGTTGGAGGGAACCATGATGAATGAGGAAATATTGTGACACGCAGAAGGGTCTGATGAAGTTCATCCAGAATGAGAATATTGGAGTAGGAACAGTAGATTTGATAGGAAGTTTTTCATTAAAAGGAGCGAGAGGGATGAATTTAATAAGCATTTTTGGGAAAATCTACCACAAAATACGCATTTATGAGGCGAATCTAAAGGGGATCGTGAGGTTTGAATTTCAAAATTGTTATAAATCTGGCATCTCGCTCCATATTCGGAAAATTTTCACTCTAAGAATTAGACTTGTGATATTTTTCCTAAGTAAGAGCTGAGTGATTCGTTGCATGTCTCGAAAGAGTTTCGAGGAGCTTGAACGGGAACTTCTCAAGAGAGGAATAGGATACATCATGACTACCACACAACCATTGCTTGTGACAAGGCCGAGGTCGCTTAGGAAACAGACTGTTGCAGGAGGATCACAGTCGAAGAAGCAAGAGAAGCCCGCAGTTCTATAGCCACCGAAGAAGAAAATTGCAAAATAGCAGTGGACCATGGAGAGGCGAGATAGGAAGAAGTAGCCAGTATAGGTTGAAGAATTCGAAGAATAATTTCGGACGACGATATTCATATATATTGACGTCGAATATGTGGAACCTATTTCCAAGTTACCACCATATATGTCATCGAGGAAATCGACTGCTGCTAAGCCTACTAATGACCGAGACGCGGTACAATTCAAGATACTTACACCATTGTTGTCGGAGGAAGTACCTATAGAGGGAGACCCGTTGGAAAAAATGCAACAACTACGCATCAATTATTGGGATTTCAATGATCATAGTAAATTTCCATAGTTTGATCCAAGCAAGTGCTTGCAATCAATTTACTGTGAAGCAGCCGAAGTAACAAGGGTAGAGCCACTTAGGTGGGTAGTAGGACTTCAACAAGCAGGGTTGTTGAACATGCTTTATGTTCCGCATTTCAGGAACAGCAACATCAACACAATCTGTGTGCGACATCTGTTAGCCCTTATACATGATGATTGCATTTGGCTGGGTGAAAGAGTCCTGATTGACAAGATGTTGATCCGACGGATTACTGCGCTTTCGTGTCAATGATTGAACCCCGTCAACGGATTTTTCGAAAAGGATTAGGATAAGAAGGTAGCCGACAAGATGAAGGACTATGGTTTGGAAAATTATCCTAGGGATACGGCATCAGTTCTATTAATGATTAGGTTTTTCACTTTTCCGCACATATTCTAGCAGGAAAAATCATGTGGAAGTGTCATGTAGAGGAGGTATCATCGCCCGTATTATCTTTGGCTACGCAATGTAGAAAAGGAGTCCAATTCAACTAGGATGGGTATTTATGCAGAGAATTTTTGGATGATTGCAGGGAAGCATGGGAGGAGGGTAAGAAATTTCACTATGTGTGGCTATTTCTCCTGATTGCGCTAATGGTGTGGAAAGAGCTAGATGAGTCACAGTTCCCCACTGTGGAACGAGACATCTGCGAGGTTGCAAGATATGCTTTGATATGGCTCAAAGGAGCCAACGTGGGCGATGGAGAAATTTAATTTTGGTTTATTTTGAGATGAGTCTGTGCACGGTGTTCTGTCAGAAACCAAGGTTATCACCAGGTACTTTTTAACAATGTCGATGAATTGTCAATTTTAAGGCAGATTTTCACCATGTACATATCCCCGCAAATAAGGATCTTGCAGAAGTATGGTACGAGCTTCCATACTTGGTGACCGAGGATGACGTCGCACACATAGTAAGTCAATGTTCAAATGACTGGTTAAATCCATCCACGGAAGGGGCGGAGACAAAGCAGGAAGGCACCAATGGAGAAAATAAAGAAACTTCAGGTGCTCAAACTAGCACAAAAGGCCCCAAGAAGCCAACGAAGAAAGTCACTTTTTAGGTTGAGAAAGAAACTAAAAAAGAAGTAGATCTGGAGACTCATAAGGAGGATCCAGAGATTAGGGGTAGTGGTCTGAGTGGCGATGACTTGTTTCTTGATCCATCACACCCTGCCTCCCCTTACATTCTAAAGAGGCAACAGAAGCTCAATGAATTAGGTGAGTGGAATAATATGAATTCGGATCGATCAGTTGGAGCCGAGTCTATGGTCCTCACTGAGGGGGACTTCGACAAGATTGGTGTTACAATCTGGCACATCACCAAGTATCTATGTGGAAACATTGACGTCCAATACAAGGGCATATTAGTAGAGTTCCACAACGGCTTCAAATAATTGCAGGTGCAGATGAGCGCAATTCAAGTGAGTGTATCCTAGGCGAGCATAGCCCAGGTGAGCATGGCTCAAGCGAGCGTGGCACCAACAAGTGTGAGTACAAAAATTCTGGCGTTTGTAGCTACTTATGTCATTCAAGCTCTAAAGATCCTTAGAGGAGCCCTATATTTTTACACTGCCAAAAATCAAGCACATCCATCACATTGGAATAATACTAGGTTGAACCTTGCTACACTTCCCATAAAATAATTTCATGATTTCCACCAGGGAGTTACCAAAGATTTTCAAATCTGTGAGTAGCACACCTTGTTGGAAAATCAGTAGGTTGTGCAGGATCGAGATGAGGCAGTTGCGCACAGGCATTAACTGGAGGAAGAAATCACTAAAGTTTGCAATGAACTGCCTGACCTGCATATTCAAGTTGAAGCAGTGCCGGAAGAAAAGATTGAGAAGTTCGCGATGGTGGTCAAATATTCCAAGGCTAAAGTGGATAAGGTAAAGATTAAGCTTCAAATGCATATCTTTTAGTTGAAGATGAGCTACTCCACCAGAGGTCTGGGAGCAATGAAAATCAGATATTAAGGCTTTCATAGTGAATATTGAAACCATAATTAAGGATTGCAATCAGTTGTTTGATAATGTTATGTAAATATGGGCCTCACTACAAGAGGACCCACATGTGCAGAAAATCGAAGCAGTAATTCGTGAAAAGAAAGAACAGTTCGATCAAATCAAGGTAATAGCACGAACCTTAGCTCCAGCACAGGGGTTTTCCCGTATTCAAGAGGGAAAGTTTTTGCAAGGTGAGATTGATGAGCTACGGTGGAAGGATCATATTATCACCGCCAGAATGAAACCTTGGGAAGTAGAAGTGATTCAAGATCTTTTTCTTATAGATGCATTAAAGAATTACATATAGCAGAGCATTCAAAACCCTGAATCATAAACACATAAAATTAAGAAAAAAGATACCATGACACGCATGAGACCAAGACACCAAAAATTGATTACGGAGTTCTTCCAATTCAAACTATGTCTTTGGGCCCTGCTTAATAGTGGGGAGGCCTTCATTCATTAAGTGGCGAGAAGAAGAAGAAGTATACGAAAAATTATATAAAGCACCCTTATACCTCCAATCTGGAAAATGCCCAAAAAATGGATACCTTTGTTGCAGAAACAGACAACACCATCGGATTCCTGCCACCTAAAGGTGTAGAATCCATATAAAATTTTCCCAATTTGGACACTGAACAATTTTGGGCCCTCTAAAAATGTGGCTCAAATCATGGTTCCATTGCCTCCCTGAATGGCTCAGGGTTCCACCACCTCGAAATGTGTGCCCACATGTACCTGGTCTGCCTGCGCACTTTGAAAAATGAGGTTTTATATATGTTTTTCGGGCAGAGCTATCAAAGTCAAACCCGGCGGGTAGTTGGTTAAGGTTGTGTAATAATAGGCATAGGGTCGGGGATCAAATCCCACCCATGCCAAAAATTGATGTGTTTAATATAACTGTTGGGTTTTAATTGGGCGTGTTTGTTATAGTGTTGTAACGTTTTCTTTTAATTTTTGGGACCACCCACTTGGGGGTTGGCCACGTGGGCCAGGCGGGTTTGACCCCCGTCGGTCCCATACTCCATGCTGGTCGACTGTATTAAATGGGGTATTGAAATATGTTATGGTTTTTAATGCTTTGGGTGGGCATCGTTAATATATGGTTGGGGTGGCGTGGGATCATGGCCCGCCCCCATATATTTAATATATATGTTTTATATGGTTTGGGGAAGGGCAGTGGTCATGGCCTGCCCCTTTATTTACATTTTTTTTTTTTAATAAACAACCCCAAATATTCATTTTAATGGATTTTGGGAGATATTAAACAAACTAACCATCCCAGAATTTGGCTGGATTCTGGTGCCGAAAAATTACAAAATTTTTGCCTATTTAACCTGCCATATCACCAAGTCAACCCAAAAAGTTTTACCAGCTCTAACTTTCACATACAAACTCGGTTTGACCAACTGTTCCCACCGTTGCGATAAAAATTACGAGGTCTTCAACTTTACACTAAGTTTGCCACATTTCTTCCACTTTTAATTTTGAGTCTTTTCCCTTGCCACTAGTGTACATAGATCCACCGGGATAAATCCTCCCCATTGAGGAGCTTTTAGATCACCAAAGGCATTAACACATCCAGCACACTGCTTGTGTCTTCACCAAACCATACTTTCAATCACTTGCACACAAATCTGGTACATATTTTGCAAACCACACATGACTCAAACAACCCCCCACTTGTCCAGAGTTTATAGCACACACTCATTGGTCAAGGATTACATAATAAACAGATGATGTTTAGAAAAGGAAAGGTGTTCCATAAACACATAGCCACAGGACAAGTGAAGCAGATTGGTTCAAGAGTCAAGAATTTTTATGCTCTTGAGGTTGAGGATGCATGCAGAGCTTTAAGGAGCAAAGCAGTGGTTAATGACTTGGAGGTTGAGAGGGAGAAATTATCTCTCAACATGCAGCCTCAAAAGAAGTCTCAGATTTTTGTGGAGCAGCCACAATTGGAAAATCAGAGAGGAGGCCAAGTGGAAGAATCCACTCAAGCAGAGACCTCTAGGAGGGGGGAATTTTGATCCAGATGGGAAGAGGGAGTACATGCATCTATACCTCCAGGTGTGAGGTGGGGCGATGTACAGATATGATCCCAAGAAGAAATTTGGGTAGATTCCATTGAGATGGTGTGTCTCATGGATTGAACCTGGCTACGAGGAGCCCACAGTACATCAGTAGCAGGAAGGATCAGTTAGATTGATGCAATCAGATTTCATGAGACCATAAATCAGAGTGATAGGTGTCTGATACTTGAGCACAGATCAGAGTTGGCAGCAATGCAGAGAGCACAGCTGTAGATGTCAACCGTAGCGCAGAGAGTCCAGTAGACATGTGCAGTAGCTAGCAGCAGTCAGAAGACTCTGATTACAAATGCATTATACTGATTTAGTTATTTGAGGCTATTCAGTTTCATGAGAGTTGCATGTGCAAAAAACACTAGAGAAGCGTTGCATGCAAGAACATTCCAAAGGTACCGGATCGAGACAGATTGATTCCTTTCTTGTTGAGAGGGAATGTTGAAATTTGCAACAAGAAACCGTGAAATTGGCATCCAGAAATGGCTACCATGTGAGGATTTTGATTTATTTATCCCTTAAATAAATTGGACAATAAATTGTAATCTTATCTCATAATCACTTGTAATAGTTAACTGAATGTGATAGAATCAGTTGGCTCATGAAATTCGAGTTGAGGGTGGTTTATGAAGCATGTAGATTGATTCTATTTGTTTTAGACTCCAAGTTGCAGTTAGTGTATTAGTTTAATGCATGAGAATTCAGTTAACTCAATTAAGTGAGTTAAAGTCAGTCTAACTAGTTGTAACTGATTGTTGCACTAGTGAGAGCTCAAGTGAATTAAATCATATTTAATTCACATGTAGTGATTTTCAAGTGACTAGTGTTTTACTATTAATAGTTGCATGCATGTCAGATCTAATGATGACCCAGTTGAGACAGAGGTTAAAGGGATGTTATCTATCAGTTGTATTATTAGTAAATTTTCGGCGCGCAATTAGACAACCATAGGATTTACCATGATGTATTGCGCAGTTTTGGAAGGTTGAATTTCTTAATTAATAGGGATCAATTGTACTTAGAATTTCTCAAGCAAGGCAGGCTGAGAAGAGGTAGGAAATTGGCTAAGTGTTGGTTAATTTAGTTCGGATCAGTGTGAGACAGTTGGTAGAGTGCAGCAGACTCTTGTGAGAAGAGTGCATTGTATTTTTTCATGATTCCTTGGTTCATTATACAATAGAGATAGAGGGTTTTTTAGCAATTGTTTTCCCTAGAAAAATATCTTGTGTTGTGGATTGATTTTCTTTCTCTTACTTGGTGTGATTGTGCGATCGTGTTTATTTTCCACAAATATTGTAGAATGATTCAGTATCTTGCTCTAGAATATTGCATTATCAGATTGAATCCGTTGGTATACATATTGTTTGTATAATTTCTACATGGTATTAGAGTGCCAGGAATCAAAATAGTGGAGAAGAAATTGAGTTTGTGTTCAACATTATTCAAACTTGCAGATACCTTCTTTGGAGCGACAAGTGGATCAAGATGGATTTCAATGGATTAATATTGTAATATGCACCTGAGGGAAGTTATAATTATATCACATGGAAAGATATAATGGAAGCAGTTCTGGAGGACAACGGGTTGAAAGAATTCATTGATAATGATATTCCCAAGCCCACAGCAGTAGACGTCGCTCTTATTAATTATTGGAAAAATAACGTAGCAAGGGCGAGGAGGATCTTATTAGAGGGAGTTATATATCACATCGTCTCGAGTCTCCATGGAAAGGAAACTCCATGTGCTATGTGGAAGGCCTTGACAGATCTGTTTCAGAATAGCAACGACCAAAGGAAGTTGGCATTAAAGGACAAGCTCAGGAAAATCAAGGAGGGCAAGATGGTACCAACATACTTGACGAAGTTCACTCGATGTCAAGATTAGCTTGGAAGTATTTATGTGACCGTAGAAAATGATGACTTGGTGATCCTAGCACTTCTAGGCCTTCCCAAGAGTTGGAATAGTTACCAAGACTCAGTGAATGGGAGGGAGAATTTACCAGATTGGGAACGAATTTGGTCATATTTGGTACAAGAAGAATTCAGGCAGAATACCAGGGATGGATCCTCATCCAAGATTAATGACGAGGAATATTGTACCTTGGTTGGTAAGGCAAAGAATTCCAAGGGAAATAAATCGCAAGGCGAAGAGGGCAAGAGATACTTGTCCAATATCAGATGTTTTCATTGTCACGGGCATGGGAACTATGCTTCAAATTTCCTACAAAATAAGGCAAGCAAGAGGGAGCCTCCAGTTGCAGTGGGTGAAGCATTGACTTCACAGTTTGAGCTTTATTTTACTCTCATTGCATGCATGGCCAGCACTGCAATGGGATGCATGTGGTATCTAGACAGCGGTGCCTCGTTCCATATGATGAGGAATAGATATATCTTCAGTGACTTGGAGGAGAAGGACCTCCAGCAGAACATAGAGTTTGGAGATAACAGACTAGCATATGTTTTGTATGTTCCAGGCCTAAGGAATAATCTTGTTTATGTAGCGGTATTGGAAGACCATGGTTGTCAGATGATGTTGATAAAAGGAAATGTGTTCCTTAAACACATAGCCATGTGACGGGTGAAGAAGATTGGTTCAAGAGTCAAGAACCTGTATGCTCTCGAGTTTTAGGATGCATGCAAGGCTTTGAGGAGAAAAGCAGTGGTTAATGACTTGGTGGTTGAGAGGGAGAAATTATCTCTCAACATGCAGCCTCAGAAGCAGTCTCAGAAGGTTGTGGAGAAGCAGAGAGGAGACCTAGTGGAAGAGTCCACTCAAGAAGAGACCTCTAAGAGCGGGAAATTTCGATCCAGATGGGAAGATGGAATACATGACTTTATACCTCCATGTGTGAGGTGGGGCGATGTACAGATATGATCCAAAGAAGAAATTTGGGCAGGCTCCATTGATATGGTGTGTCTCATGGATCGAACCTGGCTACGAGGAGCCCACATTACATCAGTATCATGAAGTATCGGTTAGATTTATGAAATCAGATGTTAGGAGGACAGAAATCAGAGTGACAGGTGTCATATACTGGAGTGCAGATCAGAGTTGGAAGTAGTGCAGAGTGCACAAATGCAGATTTCAGTCGTAGCGCAGAGAGTCTAGTAGACATGTGCAGTAGCTAGCAACAGTTAGAAGACTCTAATGAAAGATGCATTATACTGATTCAGTTGTTTGAGGCTATTCAGTTTCAAGATATTTTCATGTGCAAACAACACTAGAGAGGTGTTGCATGCAATAACATTCCAAAGGTACCGTATCGGGACAGATTGATTCCTTTCTTGTTGAGTGGGAGTGTGGAAATTTGCATCTAGAAAATGGCACCCAAAAATGGCTACCATGCGAGGTTTTTGATTTAATTATTCCTTAAATAAATTGAAAGAAATATGTGTCAAATTTATTTATTCCTTAAATAAATTGGACAATAAATTGTAATTTTATCTCATAATCACTTGTAATAGTAAATTGACTGTGATAGACTCAGTTAGCTCATGAAATTCGAGTTGAGGGTGGTTGGTGAGGCATGTAGAGTGATTCTATTTGTTTTAGAGTCCAAGTTTCAGTTACTGTATTATTTTAATGCATGAGAAATCAGTTAACTAAATTAAGTGAGTTAAAGTCAGTCTTACTAGTTGTAACTGATTGTTGCACTAGTGAGAACTCAAGTGAATTAAATAAGATTTAATTCACATGCAATGATCTGTCAAGTGACTAATGATTTACTATTAATAGTTACACGCATGTCAGTTCTGATGAAGACACAGTTGAGACTGAGTTTAAAGGGATGCTATCTATCAGTTGTATTATTATTAAATTGTCGATGCTTAATTAGACAACCATTGGATTTTCGATGATGTATTGCGCAGTTTTGAAGGTTGAATTTCCTAATTAATAGGGATTAATTTTTCTTAGAATTGTGCAAGAAAGGTAGGCTGAGAAGAGGCAGGAAATTGGCTAAGTGTTGGTCGATTTTTTCTGGATCAATGTGAGACAGTTGGTAGAGTGTAGTAGACTCTTGTGAGAAGAGTGCATTGTATTTTTTAATGATTCCTTGGTTCATTATACAATAGAGATAGAGGGGTTTTGAGCAGTTGCTTTCCACAGGAAAATATCTTGTGTTGTGGATTGATTTTCTTTCTCTTACTTGGTGTGATTGTGTGATCGTGTTTATTTTCCGCAAATATTGAAGGATTCAGTATCTTGCTCTATAATATTGCATGATCAAATTGAATCCATTAGTATACATATTGTTTGTATAATTTCTACATTCTTCTATTTTGATAGGTTTTATGATTCCTTTCTCATTATTGTCGAGGCCCTTTTCCTGATACCCCATATTCTTCAACAGTTTAGATCTGATACTTGTAGTATGTTTTTCAAAATCATCGAATTCGTCATCATGAAAAGTATGTGAAATCGAAGAAACACTTTTTACCTCAAGGGGGTTATGTTGCAGCTTCTCCAAGGCCTCATACTTAACTCGAAACTGGCATAGTAACCTTTGTTTCTCATTTTTTTCTTCCTATAGGAGTCTACTTAGCTCAGTATTCTCTGCTTGAATACTTTGATTGATCTCCTCAAGTTCTTGGAGTCATGTCGCATTGGGCGACCTTTTCATCTTCGGTACACTATGTGTTGAATTTTCTGTTTCATTGCCCAAATCTGCACCCAAATCGATGGGTCCATCTACTTCTACTCCAAGAGTTGTGATCCTTCTTTCATCACCGGAATCCAGTCCCAAGTCAATTGGTCTACCTCGTGCAACTCCCGTATTTGTGACCTTTTAATCTTCCTATGATTCATACTTTTTATCTTGTTGCATGGTGGCAGCTCTATTTTTCCTCTCCTTCCTTTCATCCCTATTGATCTTCATCATGTCCTTCTTTCTCACAATAGGTGCAAGAGGTCTTTGCTCGTCTTCTATTTGCTATTGCGACTCTTTTTGGGTGGTCATTTTATTCATATGTCTCCTTGTTTTCAATATGCATGACCTTCACATTGCCCTCATCAATAGTAGCAGGCTAAAACAATAATAATGAATGTCTTATGTAACTATGTAAAGAATCGATATACTTAGTTACAATCTCTGGAGAATCTAAAGGAATGTCTAAGTTCAATGCTTGTTTCCTAAATTCATCTGTTAAGTTTTACACATTTTGGCCTTTGCCTTGCTTTAGGTGTTTCCATTTCATTAATGCTTTTTTCTTATAACTCAATGGGTAAAATTGATTTTTCAATGCAGAAATAAAATTTGACCATGAGGAGAGAAGGTTACCCAGATTGTTGTTGCCTTGTAATTTTCTCTCCCACCAAACAAGAGCCATGCCACTCAGTCGAAGGAATTCCAACTGGATATTTTCCTCATCTTTCTTAATCTATTGAATCCAACAGTAGACCTCAATCTATCTAATTCAATTGTTGATTCTTTCCGCATTACATTATCCTATATAAATAGTCAAGTCGAAATTTACATCTAGTTTAAGGAAAGACTTGTTAGATGTATGCCTTTGACATATGCGAGAATGATGAGAAGAAGAAGAGGAGCTATGACTAGAATATGGAGAGGGAGGGGACTCTTCTCCACCATCTCCATGGTTTATTGATTCGTGGTCATCTACATTTTTCTTCTGCGGCTTGACGGTCTTCTCATACTCTGGAAACAGTTTGTCTACCATATCTTCCATGTTCTAGAATGTCTTGCAGTAATTTCTCTCTTCTTCCCAACAAGATTCTTCATCTGCCATGTTTCTTCTTCGTCGTGCACGTCCTACTTTGGGATCAAAATAATTAAACTTTCCTTCGCCTCTCTGAAACTTTTTTCTGGTTAGCATATTCTCATTCAATTCGCATCGACAAAGACCTGCTCGAATACCACTTGATCCGATATATTTTTCTTATAGATGCATTAAAGAATTACATATAACAGAGCATTCAAAACCATGAATCATAAGCACAAAAAATGAAGAACAAAGAGACCATGACACCAAAAATTGATTACGAAGTTCGTCCAATTCGGACTACGTCTCCGGGCCCTACTCAACACTGGGGAGGCCTTCATTCATTAAGTGGCGAGAAGAAGAAGAAGTACAAGAAAAAAATTACATAAAGCACCCTTATACCTCCAATCTAGAAAATTCTCAAAAAATTGAGACCTTTGTTGCAGAAACAGACAACACCATTAGATTCCTGTCGCCTAGAGGTGTAGAATCCATATAAAATTTTCCCAATTTAGACACTGGACAATTTTGGGCCCTCTGAAAATGTGGCTCAGATCATGGTTTCAATGCCTCCCTGAATGGCTCAGGGTTCTACCACCTCAAAATGTGTACCCGCCTATACCTGTTCTTCCTGCGCACTATGCAAAATAAGGTTTTATATATGTTTTTCGGGCGTAGCTATCAAAGTCGAGCCCATTGGGCGGTTGGTTAAGGTTGTGTAATAATAGGCATAGGGTTGGGGGATGAAATCGCGCCCATGCAAAAATTGACGTGTTTTATATAACCGTTGGATTTTAATTGGGTTCATTTTTTATAGTGTTGCAACGTTTTGTTTTAATTTTAGGGACCAGCCATGTGGGCCAGGCGGGTTTGACCCCCACCAGTCCCATACTCCATGATGGTCGGTTGTATTAAATGGGGTATTACAATATGGTTACGGTGTTTAATGTTTTGGGTGAGAATCGTTAATATATGGTTGGGGGGCGCAGGGTCATGGCCCGCCCCCTATATTTAATATATATTTTTTATATGGTTTGGAGAGGGGCGGGGGTCATGACCCGCCCCTTTATTTATATTTTTTTGTGTTAAAAAAAAAACAACCCCAAATATTCGTTTTAACGGATTTTGGGGGATATTAAAAAAACTAACCATGCCACAATTTTTCCCGAAATTTGTCCAGATTCTGGCGCCAGAAAATTGCAAAATTGCTGCCTCCTTAACCTGCCATATCACCAAGTCAACCTAAAACTTTGACCAGCTCTAACTTTCATGTACAGCCTAGGTTTGATGAACCGTTTGCACCGTTGTGATCAGAACGATGAGGTATTTAACTTGAAACTTATTTTTCCACATTTCTTCCACTTTGAATTTGAAGTATTTTCCTTTGCCACTGGTGTATGTAGATCCACCTGGATCAAGAAGCTAGGCATTTGTCTCATAATCTGGATAGCTAGTTGAAAGCGCTACACCAGACATAGCAGGAATTTTTTCATAAGACTACAGGGCCAGCCACAGAGAAGTTGTTGACTGAAGTATGTGAAGCAAAAAAGTAGTGTGTCAAGATAATTCAACCTCTGAAGGATGCATTGAGAAGCATCAAAGCAAAGACTCAGGGTGCACTAGCTGAGTAACTATGTACGAGTCACATCTTTCTGTTGGGGTCCTATTGGGCAAGGTAACCCTAGGTCAAAGTTTTCGTAATTTTGGTATATATTCTTCTATGATACTGGTTCCTCTCTCTCTCTCTCTCTCTCTCTCTCTCTCTCTCTCTCTATATATATATATATATATATCCCTCCCTTTCTCCTTCTCTCTCTCACCCTTCCATATTTGTGTCACTCTCTCCCTCTCTTACCCTTCTCTACTTCTCTCACTCCTCTCTCTCTCTCTTTCTCCCCATTCCTTCTCTCCCCTCTCCTTTAGTTTATCTCCATCTCTCCCTTTTGACTCCCCCTATCTCTCCACCTCTATCTCTTTATGTCTTTGTTATTCCTTCTCATATATATCTAGATTTAATATATATCATCATATATTAATATATATTATAATATAACAAATTTAATATTGTATTAATCCAAATTTATTAGATTTAATAATATTAATATATTAATATATTAATATATTAATATGAATATTAGAATTAATAATAATAATCTTTTAATATTGATATTAGGGTTAATAATATTTGTTTCATGGTATTAATAATAATTTGGCCAATGGCATTTGGTTCATAGGCTTCACCTAAATAAAACCTATTTTTTGAGTGTTCCTAAATATAAAGAGGATTATGGAGTAAATATAAAAGATGTTTTAATTATTTACCATATTTTTGGTTTATTTAAATTTTATTTATTTACAATACCTCTATTATTTACCATGGTATTTGGCTCATAGGCTTGGTATATAATTAGTTGTTGATTTATAATCCTATTTGATATATTTTTATTTATTTACCATACTTCTTTATACCTATTTTATATTTATTCATTTACCATACATATTTTAGAAATATGGTATTTGGCCCATGATATTAAAATGGCATTTTTCCCATAGGCTTCACCTAAATAAAACCTCTTGTTTGAGTTTTCTTAAATATAAAGAGGTTTATGGAGTAAATATAAAAAGAGGTTTTATTTATTTACCATACCTTTAGTTTATTTATATTTATATTTATTTTCCATACTTTTGCAGTAAGTATTAAAATAGGTTTTATTTATTTACCATACGTATGTTTATTTATATTTTTAATTATTTACCATACCTCTTTTTTGAGTGTTTGTAACCCTTACATATTTTAAATTTATAGTGTGTTTATATATAATAATAATTAGATATATTTTTAAATAGGGCAACATTAGCTTAAAAATGTTAAATATTTACGTGTTTAAGTTTTTACTTGATATCTACCCATACTGGACTAGAAACTCATAATGATGCTTGTTTAGTGAAATGTTTAATGCAAACCCTTACACATTTTATGAATGTACTTCCAATTTTAAAATCCTTATCTTTTATTATTGAAAAAAATTGATAAATAGTGTTTTTTTTTTCATTTTCCCTCCTAAAAATTTTGTGGAGCTATCAAAACACTAAAACCTCTTGACGCTCTTTCTAAGCTCCTTCATTGTTTTGTGGGCATTGAATTTTTTTCTGAATTTCAAATACAGTGGATGTTGGCAACTCTAAAGTCCGTTTAAAAAATTTCACATTAAGATAGTTCTGGGCCCTCACTGTTTTGTGGACATTGAATTTATTTTTGAATTTCAGATTTAGTGGATGTTAGCAACTCTGAAGTCCGTTAAAAAAAAAATCACATTAAGATAGTTTTTCTCCCTCACGAGCTCAACATAATCAACATTTTCTTACGTTTCTCTGTATACGGGTAATATTATTTTGGTACATTTAGGTATCTAAATTTCTATTTTAAGTTGTCTCTACTTCAAACCCCCAATATTTTAAGTAGAACAGAAGATGATAATTCGTTTATTTGTCAGGATTTCAAAAAGAGAATGCTAAGGATGATGCCATGAGGTTTTCTTGTATTTTTTGAAATGACAGAGATTAAATCATTGATTTTAAGTAGAAAGCTTGAAAGAAACGAGACATCAAGGCTGCTAGAATGGCGAGGGGAGATTTTGATCCAGAGAAAATTTTTCAGTTTGATATCCCCACCGAGGTTCCGTGCACAAACTCTACATCTCATATTGCAATTTGATGGCGAGGGGAGATTTTGATCCAAAGAACCTTTTTCAATTTTATATCCCCACTGAGGTTTCGTGCACAAACTCTACATCTCATATTGCAATTTGATATCCCCACTGAGGTTCCGTGCACAAACCCTGCATCTTGGATTTTTTTACTTGCAGATAATTTTATTACACAATTTTTGTAAAATAATTATTTTGTGGTCACTAAAAAAGACCTAATTTCTTTTTGCCTCAGTTGGTCCTAATTGAAAGATTAATTTTTCTTGGTTTCCTTCAGTAAAACCTAATTCTGCTTGGTTGCCATGAATACAAAATTGATTTACTTTTGTCCTTATGAACGTTAGTTGCCAGTTAAAGTGAAGCATTGAGTTTGATGCTCTTTACAAATATGTTTACCCAAATTCTTGAGCAACATAATTTTTTGAGGGAAAGGAAAATATTCACACAAGATGGAAATTTTCTTGGTTGAAGATATCATAATTTGAAGATTAAGTTGCTTAAATGAGTATGGTTGATTTCTCACCCAAGGTCCATAGACCATAGTAATGGTTTATAAGGTTGTCTCATAAACTATTGAGAAATCACTGCATGCAGCCAACACATTGTAAGCATTTGATCACATTTGGAGATGGCTCACTTTAGTGATTCATTGATGGCCCATGGTTTATTGAGCATTTTTCCATGATTATTAAACGTTGAATGTATTTTTATTATTTTTTGCGGGTTCACTTCTTAGGAGCATAATACCATAGTTTATAATTTGTTTTCTTTGTGTGTTCTTCTCAAATACACAGAGTATACTGAGATTCCAGGATTTAAAAATATTTCATTTCTTTCAACTGAATATATAGAGAGATTTGTGGATTATAACTTTTTTGTAGTTTGGTTTTTAAGAACTTTTGTACTTTTCCTTTTGTAAGCATTGGAATTTATTTTCCTATAACATGACATGTATGATTGAGGAGTTCTCTTTAACTGAACGAGCTAACAATTATATTATTATTCTTGAACCTTGAGACTATAAACCATGCCACAATCATTCACTCGTGATATGGAAGCCCAAATCAAATACCTTTATCCATGAAAACACTTGTTCTCTACAATGGTAGGAAACTTGGGAGCATCTCTAACTTTTTTGTGATTGCAATATTCTATGAATGCATTGTTAAAAATTAGAAGAACATTTGCTGAAGTATAGGTAAAATACTACTAAATTTTTTGTTCACCCATATAATAGAATGGGTAACGGTAATTGAGACGATGGCGCGCACGGGAGCAGTTCTAGGGTTACAGTCCTCCATCGCCGCCGCGGGCTGGAGATCAATGTTCTGGAGGCGCATCCATGGTATGAGACATTGCGTTACCTGTGCTGTTCATTGCGACTTGATTGGGGCTGATAATCTGTTGGAACACCTAATCCTACATGGGTAGGTGTGGAATGCAAAAAGTCACAATGGAGTCCAAGTGACCTTGGAATGTGAAACCAAGAGTCACACCATTGTACTATAAATGTACATCTTTGTATAATGGAAAATAAGAAAGCCCCACGCTTATCTTTCATTGTGTGTTGTTTCTCTTGTGTGTGCATTCTTCTTCCTCATACACCATGTGTGTGCTTCAACATGGTGTTTAACATGGTATCGGAGCGGGCGATTTCTGGCCCTGCTCCACTTTGAATGAGCCATTTGTGTCTATGGCCTATGCATATCTGCAAAATTCTTGGCATTTTTGCAGCACTCAGTGATTTTGCAGCAGTGTTTTTGCTGCCATTCAGAGGTGTTTTGAAGAGACTTTCTGCAGCAGTCTTTTTGCCACATTCAGAAAGTGGTTTTGGAGAAGGAGCAGCATTCAGAACTTGTTTTGAAGAATAGCAGCATTGGTTTTGAAGGAAAGGCAGCGCTGCCCATCTGAAGGTTTTCATTCTCATTTTTCCTGCAATTTCTATTAATTTCTGCATTGAAGAGTTGCTGGAAAACACTGTTTAAAGAGGGTTTCTGAACTAGAATTTTCTGGCTTTTTCATGGAAAATAATTTTGAGTTTTTCTGCTGCTGAGCTATTGGAAAGATTTCTGAGTATTTTTAAATTCTGCATTTTTGAGCTGCTGAGAGGGTTTTTTGAAGATATTTCTGAGTTTCTAGATTGCATTTCTCTGTTGCTATTGCTTAAGATTCTGCTATACATCTGAAAAACAAAAAAATTTCTATTATATATTTGGAAGAAGATCTGCTACTGTTTTTAAATGGATTTCCTACTCTCTGCTCTGTTGTTTTAATAAATAAAAAAATTTAAAAAAAAATTTAAAAAAAAAAAAAAACCCTGCAACACAGCGCTCGCCCCTCACTTCACTCAAACCTTACAGCGCTCCCATCACACTCGTCCCTGCTCACTCTGCAACAGCGCTCATTCAAACCATCTCACAATACCTCACGGCCCTCAGCATACACTACACTCATCTCCCTTAACACCGTCTTCCCCTCTCCCTGCAACCAAACGCCCTTGCCCCTACGCCTCCTCACACTGCACATTACATCTCCTCACGGCTCACTCCTCCCTCTATTCCTTATTGCTCCTTTACAACGCTCCCTCCTCATCAAACTACTCTCAACCTACGCTCCTCTACGCGGCTCTCACAATACAGCCACACCCCCGCCGCCTTCAATACGCCCTACCTGGCCTCCCACCTTACGGTTGCACACACCATACGTTACAGCAAGCGTTACAGCACCTACCTGCGTTTTTCCACAACCCTCCACGCATACACTCCACGCTCCTTACCTCTGCCCACGGGCTTCAATGCTCCGGCCCCTCACGCGCAAACCTGCTCCCATTTCTGCGTTATACACCCTGCTGCCTACGCCCCTGCGCATACTCTCCAACGCTCCCCTCTTTCCACACTCACCCGAATCCATAACGCATACAAACTTACCATCGACTCTACAGCGCATACATCCAAACGCTTCCTCTCTACCAGTCCGCCTCCATAACCGCTCAACGCACTCCCTCTCAAACGCTCCTGCCACTTCATTTCATAAAAATCGATTTTTATAATTCCGCCCATTTTAATTTGTTTTTTAATTCGATTTTTAAAATTCTTTAATCCCTTTTCCATTCAATTTGTTCCATCCCATATAATCCCTCCCTATTTTAAAATATTCCCATACAATTCCTCCCTATTTTAAAATATTCCCCATCCCTTAAAAAAAAAAAAATTTGAAATCCCATTTCATTTAAATTTTCTAATAAATTCCCTCTCCCTCCATTAATAGCACCCTACCTTTTAATTAAATCACCCCCCCACACCATATAGTTTCCCTTTTCCTTTTTATTTTATCCTCATTTTTTAATTAATTTTTAATTTAAAAAAAAAAAAAAAAACAGCAGAGAGAGAGAGGAGAGAAAGAGCAGAAAAAGAGAAATGAACAGCAGTAAAAGAAGAAATGACATGTGAAGAAAATGGACAAATAAAAGAGAAAAGAGAAGTCTTGCATTTAATGATTTGTAGCATTGATTTGAAGGGTGTTTTTTTTGAAGAGATTGACATTTGAAGAAAGTTTGCCATCATTACAGCTATTTGAAGAAGATATTTCAGCTGCCTTAAAGGCCCCTTGCACTAGTGTTTCAGCTGCACATTTTTGCAGAAATATTGTATTGAGTTGACATTGTATTGCTTCTTCATAGTTGCAATCAGTATTTGAGTTGTTGGAAAATTGTTGATGTAAGTCATTGTTGATTGCCCTCCATCATTTGAGGAGCAGAATTTGTACTTTGAGATTTCCATCTTTGGAAGTTTTCTTGAGTCATTTGTATTTCTTTTTGCATCACATTGTAACCGGGTGCATTTTCGGTTGAAGCCGACACCTTTCATTTTTGAGCCTAAGTTGTTGAAAATGGCCAAAATCAATGAGGTATTAGTGTTGTTGAATAACCTCATTCATTCAAATGTTGATGATGTGATAAAAATGAGCAAGAACGCTCTTTGTAACATTCAAATTTGTTTGCAAGATGCACAAGAGAAGATTGAGTTTTTGCAGTTGGAATCTCAGCTCCAACGAGATGAACTTCAGCAGAAGAGTCACCATTCTGAACCTGTTTCTGTTCAGAAGATTGTGAAGGACTCTCATCAGAAGAAAGAAGACAAAGTTGCAGATGATTCACATTCAGTTCCTTGCACTAGAGCAGATGTACATGCATGCAAACATTTCAGTCAGCACTTCTAAGCCTCCATCATCAGAGATTTGGGTTATTTGTCCACAACTAGTTACGAACCAATCTCTTTGATAGGATAAGGATGACCTTCTTTATCTGCACTTTCATTACACAAAGCCCATCATATTTCGAGTGCGATTCTTTGCATGACAGCTCACCCGCAAATGCTCCGCATCCTACTCCACTTCCACAATGGGATGTTGTAAAATGCCAACACCGTGACTCAGGTTGGCCATATGAAAGATCATTGTTTTGATCTTCATCCATGCAAGCACTGTGGTCGGCACACCCATTCTTCAAACAGATGCTTCAGACACAAGCCTCCTGCAAGAAAAAAGAATCATCTTGGATGGATCGCTTCTTAGCAATGGGCATCAGCAGCCAAGAAGATGTTTATGACACATGTTAGAACTTGTTCACGGATATTGAGCAAACTTGCAGTTGAGTTTTCGCCATCATCTCACCTTGTCCCTGACAGGGGGGAAAATGGTGGTCATGTACAAGCTTCGACGACAGATCAAGCGAGCCTAAGCCACAATCTCTCATTCCATGTTCAGAGTTGTAGCTAGCAGTTCAAGCGAGCCTGAGCCACAATTCGTCATTCCGGATTCAGAGATGTAGCCAGAGACACGGATGCCCATGAGCATACCTTCGGTTGGTGGATAACCTAAAACCATCATCTTTGGTTGGTGGACAACCTAAAACCACCACAAGCGAGGAACACTTCCTCTAGCAGAAGCCTTCAGCTTAGCAGCCTTCAGCTTCTTGCCAGCATTGGTTGAGTTCCAGAAAATGCTACAAGAATTCCAGAGTTGTTGGTAACCCTAAAACCATCACAGGTCGTAGACCTCCCTTCTTTTAGGTCGAAGGTCTCCCTTTTTTATGAGGGACAATTCCTCTAGCAGAAGCCTTCAGCTTCTTGCCAGTTTTGGAAGAGTTCCGGGAACTGCAACAAGTATTGCATTCCAGTGTTTGTGGTCATCCTAAAACCACCTCTTTTTTCCAACATTTTAGAGAGTTGATTCAGCCCAAGTGCTGCCATGTATACTTTGCATATTTGTATTACAACTCTTTTCTTGGACTCACACATACCCCTTCGGATTAAGGGGGGATGTTGGAACACCTAATCCTACATGGGTAGGTGTGGAATGCAAAAAGTCACAATGGAGTCCAAGTGACCTTGGAATGGAAACCAAGAGTCACACCATTGTACTATAAATGTACATCTTTGTATAATGGAAAATAAGAAAGCCTCATGCTTATCTTTCATTGTGTGTTGTTTCTCTTGTGTGTGTTTTCTTCTTCCTCATACACCATGTGTATGCTTCAACATGGTGTTTAACAGAATCCATTCGCGCCGGTGGGATTCTATATTTCTGCTGTGACAAGCTCATGGACTCCCTGCAGAACAAACAGAAAGGGGCACTGGTGCCTGACCAGTCTATCAAAAACTACAGCGAGGTATGGAATAAGCCCCTGCGAGTGTCATTGGTTCTTTGGTGGCTTTGGCGTTGAACCAGAGCCGGTTTTAGTGCTCTGCTGCACCGCTCATGGTGATAATGTGCACAATACTCTGTTCTTTTGGTCGATTCCTTATGTTGAGATTTCAGTTCTTCTCGTTCATTGGAAGTGGATACCGCTTGATTTCCCCTTTTACAGACCGGCCTTCTCATCCACGGCCTGGTCCTCGATGATGGGCGATTATTGGGCTTCGGACCATCGCTCTTGGGGATCATATGCATTACGGTTTCCACAGCTGCATATAATACAGAGGCTACAAGGGCCTACTTACTTCTCCAAAGCGGCTGAGACAAGGAATACAGACCTTAAGCGGTCTCTGTGGATGCACTCGGAACTTCTGAGCCAGGAACAGGCCCACGATGATGTGCCTATAGACAAAAATCGCAGCCAGCTTATCTACAATATTGATTCTCAGGTAGGCACGAATCCATTTCAAGTGTTCATTAAGCCTCCTGTAGGTAACTGCTTTATTTTATGGATTCGAACAGTAGATTCTATACTACACCTGAAGGAAGCAATCCAATCTATGGCGGGTTACCCTGTTTTTTCACAGTCTCTGATTTTTGGGGGGAAAGCTCTGGCTGACCATTGCTCGGTTAATGACTACTCCATCACCACTGGGTCATCCATCTGCTTCAACCTCAGATTGAGGGGTGGAATGATGGGCCAAAACAGGGCACATGGATCCTCCATGGGTGCTGGTGCATCCAAAAAAGTACCCACAAAAGGTTCATATAGGAATGTATTACAGGGGGACAAGAACATTCCCACAGCTCCTGCCACCCCTGCTGAAAGTTCCCCCAAGCCATATATTGTAGAACTGCAGGACAGCGTGCCTGAAATAAACATAGACAGTCTAGATATTGATTTGCATAGAACTGCCTACGAATCCCAAGCAATTATAGGCAGATTCAACTGCTTCTGGCCCAAACCAATGGAGCTGTTCCATTGGATTTTTACAAATTGGACTATGGACTATGAAATACACCTATGCTCTAAAGGGTTCTTCATTGTCAAATTTACATCCACTGAGGTCAGAGATGCCATTATCAGCCAGGGACCATTGTTCTGGGGCTCCACGGGACTCTTCATTACACCTTGGTTCCCAAATTTTGATGCCAACACCATGGAGGTGACCAAAATGTCGGTCTGGGTAAGGCTCTACAATCTCCCGCTACATTTTTGGAATGAAAATGTTCTTGGCTGCATTGGAAACACCCTTGGCAGATACATCAAAACAGACACTCAACGCCTGGAAGAGCGCATTTTCACCTTCGCACGAATCTGTGTGGAGGTTGATTTGAGCAAAGGACTCCCAGAGTCAATTATGCTGAACAACAAACAACAGAGAAGGACACAGCATTTAGACTATGAGAACACAGCCTTCAGATGCCGGATATGCAGATGCACAGGCCACCTACAAAACACATGCCCGGCAGCAAAAAGGGATAACAGGAAAAAGAAGAAAACAGGCAAAGCGGCAAAAGGTTGGCAATTTCCATCTGAAGAGCCAGAACTTCAGGAAGAAGAGGTGGAACCAACACCACATGAGAATCAACAAACAGATACTTCCTTGGGCACACAAGAACAGGAAATGCAAGAGCAGCTCGACACCACCACAAAGACTCAGCAGGACATGGAACCTGGAACACTAGACAGTGGGGGATACAAAAGAACACATACATCAGACACATCTGACTCTCATAAGGACAATGGAGCACCAACAGAAGGAAATCAGCTTGTCCTTATCGAGACCGAGCCAACACTTGGTGCTTGGCGTAAGGTTGAAAAGAAGAAGGGGAGAAAATCTTAAATGTATCCCCTTTACTTTTTATTTGCGGCATTTGAATGTCTTTGGACATATACCAGCTCATACAACATGTAATTTTGTTTTCTCATAAATAAAATTACGAATTTTTTCTTTGTGAAAAAAAATAGAATGGGTAACATCTATATTTTTGAAATTTACCTCAAAGAAGTATATAGTAAAAATGCTTGAAATTATCATTTTTGGTAATGCTTGACTAGTATGTTTCTAGAAACAAATAATGAGGGGAACATATATAAGATGTTGCAGAGATTTACTAGAAATTCCAAACTATGGTCTCCCTACATATCCCTTGTTTTTATAGTAAAAGGAAAATTGAAAGAAAGATTGTATTATATTGTCTAGAAGTTGTTCAAAAGGTTTGCTCAATGCATAATATATAACATCTCAAGGGTTTTTTAAATATTCATTCAAGTTAAATTCAATATAAAAAAAATATAAGTTAGAACCACAGATATGAGGCACATAGTTGTTTATGTTTTTTTTATGCTTTAGTTTTTCTATGTGACTGGGTGGGGGATGGGGGGATGTGGAGTAATATCGGATTATTTATTTTCAGCTTAGTTTTCTTTGTCTAATAAAATCATCATACTAATAGATGTATTTAGGAGGTAGGTGCATGCGCAGGTTCATATCTATAATAGACAACAGGAATTGGGATTACTTGAAAAAAAGAGGTCAATATTCCCTAATCCCTGAAGGAATTATTTGCTTCTGGAAATTTGCCAATAAAAGGTCCATTTCGGTCTCTTATGACCCATCTAAAATAATCTTGTATCAACTTGGGTAAGATATCAAGTCTCCCTAGGAAAATCTATCAACTTAGTGTGTTAATCATGTTGGAGGTCTTGGTTGAGGAGATATTATTTGCATGTATGCACATGCAAGAAAATTAATTGCAAAGTTCAATGGAGTTGCATTTCTGCCTTATGTGATGGAATGATGAGATGCATATCTACCTCAAAAAATAGTTGTAAAGGAAATATTTCTCTTTGAACATAAAGGGAAAGGAATTTTTAGCTTGGAATTTAAACTAAAAAAGTATCTTAAATGAGTACAATGGGGGTTCCATGGTTCTTCAAGAATAATAGTCTTTTTATGCAGCATCGATTTCTCCTTTATACCCCCAATGAGGTAGGTTTTTAAAAAAAATCTTGTCTAATAATATTGGCTTATTTTCTTGATGATTTTAAGGTTCAATAACGATTGGAAAAGATACATGGGTTGGATGAAGGAAATTCTTTAAGTTATTGGATGATTTATTTAATATAGTTAAATAAAAAACAATTGTGTACCCTTAATTGGTTGATTATTTCCTCAAATATTGGGCGAACTGCAAGTGACCCACCACATGACAAAACCAATATATAAATGGTACTCTCTAATGGTTAATTTTTTTAGTATAGGCCTGGTCTCCTCAAGGATGATTTTTTTCCAACCAACTACATATATCCTTGACTTATTTTTTCCAACCAACTATAGTTAGTGTATTAACACCATTTTCTGAAAAATGTTTATAAATTCATTGTTGCAGGTGATATGATTTTTTTTGTCCTTGATGAGAAGTATCATGAATTTTTCTTTCATGTTTCTATCATTTCAATGGTTGGTACATTCTAGTAAGTTTGGATTTCTTGTTTTTATCCATTAAGGTAGATTTGGATCCTGAACTTTATGCTCACTTTTATGTCCATGCTTTGCAGTTATACGCTAGGACTATGCATCTTTGTTAGTTAAAGATAATAGTTATCAAGAAACAGTGTGAGATTTAAATATTTTGGTCCATTAATGGGAAAATATCCTATCACAGTTCATTATATTAGTGGCACTATGGAGAGTTGAAAATTGATCAACGTCACTTTAATGTATTATGGATGCCATATTTGTTTAATGTACTTTAAACGTGTTAAAATTAGTAGATTTTCGTTGTTGGTTATTTTTTCTTATCATCTTTATTTTTCCCACTCTAATCCTATTCTCTATGGATGTTTTTTTAACTCCCCTAGATCTATTCTATAAAAGTAGAGGGGGGGTGAAGTGTGTTTTTGTAATGCGTACTTTTTTTGCTTTGAGGTGCTTGCCTTCACACCCTTTTGCTAGTCGAAGTAATTATGGGAGTACACAGTTATCATTGAGAGGTAGAGAGTGCTTTCCTTGTATCCATACAATTACATCTTTGGATACTTACGCTTGATGTGGATTTCGAATTTTCTGAATGCCCCTTTAATATTTTGTTGGTGTAGCGTATATTAGCCAAACTTTGTACTTAAAATTTTTAACATCTGTTTAGTGGTTACGTTTCAGGATCATTGTTATTGATTGTGGTATTTTGACATCTTTAATAACGAGAACCACTCCCAATTAGTTTTATAGACCCCATAGATAGTAGGATTCAAGCATGTAGCTCATTTTTTATAATTGCATCATATATACTCATTGTTTTTGGATTTTTGGCATGGAAACCAATCATTTAGAGGCGGATTTTTATGTCATCACAACATATTTATGTGATTCACAAGGTGAGAAATCAATATTTGGTGTAATTGCATATTTTATATTTGATAATTTTAGGTCATTTATAAGTTATCAATTTCTTTAAAGCTTCACTTCTAATTGAGTATTTAACTGAAAATATTGATTATCTTATACATGAGTATTTTTCCCTCCACCCACTTTTCATAACTTCCATAACCATTAGGTACAAACTTAGATCCTATTTTGCTTGTTTAGTAAAATATTTTCCAAGACTTTACAAATTTTTATAACTTATTGAAAGTTGTATAATTTACAATTTATAAAGTTTCAAGATCTATTTTTTTTAAGTATAATTATTTAAAGGGTGTTAGGCCAATGGAACAGCACCTGCTTTACAAGAAAAAGATTGGCGGCTTGATTCCATCATGCCCTGATATTTATATGGAATGGAGACGATCAGTATTTAGTAACAGAGACTCTTTTGACCATCCCCAATGAGTTGATGGTGACATTTTTCGACCCTCACCAAAATATGAAAAGGTTATGATAAATGAACGCCACCATATATATGCATCAATAGTGATGACCATGAAAGGTCCATCACCATAAATTTATGTTGTTCATATGAAATGGTGATAGTCACTATCTGTCATTATAATCATTATTCGTGACAGGCCTTGAATGTCACCACAACACTTATACTTTTGGTGACGCCACATTTGGTGACGTTCACTTTTTTGGCGACGAAAAATTAGGTTCCATCACCATTTCTCATATGAAATGGTGATGGTCACTATCTGTCATTATAAACCATTATTGGTGACGGACCTTGAATGTCACCACACCACCTATAATTTTGGTGATGCCACCTTTTGTGATGTTCATTTTTTGGTGACGAGGCTCTTTTGACCATCACTAATGAGATTATGGTGACATTTTTCAACCCTCACCTTGAATGTCCTTTTTTCTTGTAGTATAATTAAGGATCAAAATTTGGTGGTATTGTTGTAATATGTTAAATTCTTGTTTGTATTGAATCAAGTATTTGATGTAAAAGATCAATAAATGTGTTACATATTGGAAATTACAAGTATGGTAAATACGTGAAAACTATTGGCACTTTTAATGTAAATCTACAAAACATATCAAAACTACTATTATTTTATCTTTTAATTATAATGATCATTGATGTTTTGAGTTTGAGTGATTGAGGATGGCCATGGGTGTTCCCTCAAATTTGGAAGTTTTGTGTTGGAATTCAGTGTGGATTTTCCATTCAATAATCATATAGAAACTGGAATCTGAAATTTACATTTTTTAATAAACCTTTTTGGGGGATTACTATTGGTGATTGCTACATATTTCTATGTTATAAATTTGCTCCAAATCATAGCTAATATATTGTACCACAGGTGAGGAATACAATGGGAAGGGAATTGTCTTTGCAATTTATCCACTTATATTGTAGTGATCCATACATATAAGAAAAACATTAATAATTTGATATAGAATAGTTGGTGTATTCATATGTGATAATGGTCCCAAATAGTAGTTCTTATATGAATAAATTCTCATCATACTTGGGTATTCTTGACATCATCGACCTCTAGCCCTGGACTTATTCACTTAGCGTTCTAATTATCCGTTTATATACATTTATACTAGGCTATCCTATTATTGTATACTTTTTACTTCATTTCATTTTATTCTAGACTTAGCTTTGGTATTTTCTAGGATTTTTGTTTGCACTCCCACATTGTATAAGTAATCTACAACTTGATATTTTTAGCATGTAACTTAGTTGGCATGATTGTGCCTAATCTTTCCTTGAATGTTGAATACTAATTTTACTAAGGTGTTATCTTCTATGGTGACGTTTTATTTTCTTTGTTTATACAAGTCATTTGGCCACATAGAAGCCATTATTGCCCAACTCAAGAAAACTAGTTCGAGTTTCTTGTTTTTATGGGGGAAAATGGCATTGACAATAATGCTGATGTTGAGGTATATATCATATAAATCATTTATAGTCTAATTTATTTTATATTCCAGTGTTCATCATCTTTCATGTCTTATACTCTGCATTTTATCTCATTTCTTTTTCAGAAATTGAACTCAGTATTGATGGTAAGAAGTAGGAATTGAACAAAGATGAGAAAAATAACATTGAAGCGACAAAATGTAAATTAAAGAGAGAGAGAAGAGAATTGGTCTAATGGTACTTGTAGATTCAATATCCCGCATAAGAGACACACATAGAGATTGATTTTCAAGTCTTCAGAGTTGGTGAATTCACCTACAATTCCTTGGAAACACAATGATAATGTTTTGAAGTGATGAAACAATATTTCATGTGTAAATTGTACTCCAACCAATATTAAGTTGGAAACTCATATTGTAATACTTGATATTTTATATAATATAATTTATGTGGTTGAAATTATTTATATTTTTACTTGATATTATTTAGTATTTTAATTAACATATGTAACTTTGTGTTTTCATATTAGATGAATAGTACATTGTATACCAGTTTTTTTTAATATAATTGCAAAACCATACTAATTAATTTATGTTGATTTATAATGAACAAATAAAATCAATCTAAAACTACTAAATTAGTAGTTTATGTTTATTAATGACTACAAAGAAAATGAATATACGACTAAATTAGTTGCTTATAATATTTGTTAATGAAAGTAAATGAAATGAATATAAACTACTAAAATATTCATTAATATAATGAATATGAAACTACCAAAAAAATATAAATGAACAGTAAAAATGATATTTTTTTTATTACAAATGACGACTAAGTTTTCCATATATACGATTATTAGTAGCTAATTTACGGTATCTTATAACATGACCAAAATTTAGTCATATTTCTTTGGTCATTAATTGGTTTCAAACGATGACTAAAATTTGCATATATATGACTATTAGTAGCTAATTTACAGTATCTTATAACACGACCAAAATTTAGTCATATTTCTTTGGTAATTAATTGGCTTCTAACGATCACTAAAATTTGCATATATATGACTATTAGTAGCCAATTTACAGTATCTTATAACACGAGCAACATTTTAGTCATATTTCTTTGGCCATTAATTGGTTTTCTAGGGTAAAACATTTAATAATATATTTTGTTGTATATTTGGTCATTAATTGTGACAATTTATGACAAAATTTATGACTAAATATACTACTAGACATAAATTTGAGACAACTAATTAATGACTAAGCTAAAAACGACTAAAATTTGGTCACATTATAAGATACTGTAAATTAGCTACTATTAGGCACCGATCGAAAAATAGTCGTTTATATGCAAATTTTAGTCATTTTTTTAGTAACTAATTAGCCATTTTGTACTAGTGTAAGGATGAATATTATCATCAACCCCTTTCTAAAAATAGTTTTGAATTTTTGAATCTCCATGAGGCAGAAGGTGAAAATCATGAGGCCTAAGTGGATCAGCCAGTATCCAAGAAGACTCCTGATTTTGGAAAGATGAAGATGGATAAGATCAAGACTCTCTAAATAAAAATTTTGCGGTAGGAAAATATTCTCAAAAGGATCCTTTCGCATTGAAAGATAAAGAAGTTAGTATAGTGGACGAGAAAATTTATGCTCTTCTTCCCCTTCCTATTTATATGTTTTAAAAAACAGTGCTCTTCCCCACAAGCAACAAGAAGTAGGAAAAATACAAGTAGAAAGAAATTTGGTCTTAAGATTTCTCTTTCTCCTATGGGTCAAGCGGTGGGTCATATTCTAGCATTTTAAAGAAATTTTCTATTTATGTATTTTCTTGTGCCAAAAAAATTTAAAAATTTACTAGTAGAAATACCTATTCAAAAATTTAGTTTTGGAACTCCTCCATTCTTTTTCTTATTGGAGGAGGCTTGTATTTTAGTTTTTTCTGTAAAAGTATCATCAGAAGAAGCTAGTCAAAGGGGATTACAAGAAGGAGATAATATTGTAAAGTTTCTCGTGTATTTATTGTGGTTGGGCACAGACTTAAAACAAAATATCCTCATTCTTGTTATATAAAAAAAAGAGTATCTATTATATATATTGCTATAACATATTTTACTTTATTTATTCATTCATAAGGTTTATATGAAAATATAAGAAGAGACGGTTAAAATTTTGAATGAATAGAGTTGGGTGATGTTACGCGCAAACAATCTAGATACAAGTTCTACAACAACACTAAAACATTTTTTTGTTGCATTCAAAAAATATGTTGATTTAATACATTCATTTTATTCATTTCTAAACTATGTTTATTTTATTACTTATCCATATATTTGTTTATTTCATTAAATAGGTCGAGGAGGAATACATATGGATGCCAGATAATTTCAAAATTTTTATTCCAAAAATTAAGTTGGAAAGGAAAACAAATCAACTTCTTCAAAATGTTGAACTTGATTCTAGTCTTGATCACTGCATTTAGAACGGTGTCGATGTTGTCTAGTATCAAATAATATTAGGTGATTGTGAAGACATTCCAAATATCATTACTAAAAGGGAATATTCCATAGTTATTGCAAATATCCCTCATGGTTTCAATTTTTAAAAACTTGGGATATGATAGTGAGCCTTACAGTTATTAAACTTTCAATAAAGTGGTTACGATATTTCAAGAAGTCACAACATCACTGCTTTGGAGATTTGTGACATTTCATTTGGACAAAAGATTTGAATTGATATTATCAAGCCTCAAGGGCAAAGAAAACTCAAGGATGCAGCTTACATGGTAAGACATTGAAATTGTATGTTTATTTATTAATATTAAAAAGAATTTATTTATGTACAAGTTAATTGAATTTTTACTATTTCATGTTATAGGAAAAATTCAAATTTTATTAGTCCGGGGATCAACCAATTATAAGTGATTGTGAGTTCTTACATGTTGTATCTTGGACAAAATATGATAGTTATAAACCTATTCTTTTGAATCTAGTAGATGGAAAGAGTCATGGCCAAATATTGTTCATGATGTTGTGGTAAGAAAACTAACATATGAAGATAAAGACACAAAATGAGAGATCTTTAACATTAATCAAAACCACAAGCATTGATTAATCATGTTTTAGATTTATGTTCAAATGAAGAAGATTGGGTTTTTCTTTTGTTCTCAGGTTCATTTAAGTTTTATGACATAAAATTGAACTTCTTTTTTTTTAATTATTTGTTTATACTATTTTAATTAATTATTTTGTACTTGATAATTAGGTACAACACTAGCATGTTTCCTACAAAATAAAGAAAATTTGTAGCCATTTAAAATGACCCACTACAATGCAGTGTTATTTAGAAATGAATTAATGTATTTAAAGTTCTTTTAGATGAAATGCGAGAAATTGGTTCGAGGAAAGGGGATTTTAATAAATCATGTGTGGCAAAAAAGGCAAAGGAACCTTAGCTACCATTAGATGAAATCATTGGAAAGGGATACTTCAGTAGATTTGTGGACATCAAAGATACAACATGAGAGGAAAATTACCAAACAGAAGCACAAAATACTATGGAAAAAGACAATAATAAAGCTCTTGAAGATAATCAGCATATATTAGATGATATTGTTGACTAAATTTAAGTTATGCATGAAACTCAAGCTCAATTTTGAGAACTATACATAAGTTATGCTTAAAATGTTTTGTATTAAATATTTTATGAGAAGAATAAGTATTTAGTTATTATTGTTATATCTTTGATACTTTTATTATCTGATTTTCACTTTAATTTTTCTGTGAATCATTATTTTTGGAGAAAAAACTTTGAATCTTATTATTTTTAACATACAATTCATAAAATAAATTATTTTTTAAACATTTTTTGTTCAAATTTTCCCATAAAAATGTTTTATTTGACATGTGATTTTTAGCAAAAAGGTCTCAAATGTGTATTTTTTGTATTAAATATATATTCAAAATGTGTATTTTTTCATCATATTTTTAATTTTTTTACTTCTTTAGTGAAATATTAAATAACAATACATAATTATATAGAAAATCCTAACTTAAACATATTGAGCTTTTTGAAGGGTGGCGAGAGTGGGAGGGTAATATTTCACCCTAATGAAGAAAAAAAAAGATTAAATTTTCCTGGGGATTAGGCATTTCGGCCATTAACCAAGCTAAATATTTAGTGTTGTGGCAAGGATTAGAATTGGAAACAATTAGAATCTCTAATATTATGGTGTTTGGTGACTCACCGCTTGTGATTAGACAAGTTTGAACTAGGGGAAATTCTAATTCTTCCCTTCCCCCACCCTACAAAGGATTATTTTTCAAACTCACCAATTTGAACATATTTAATTCTATCATGTGTACAAAACCCTCAACACATAGGTTGATATAATGGCCAACAAAGGAACAATATTGGGCTAGGATATTATGGAAAAGGATCCAAATTCATCATTTTATCTCACAACCCCATGAACAATATGGAACAATTCCCATTCTCCAAAAAATAAATTTATGACCATCTCTGTCGGAAAAATTGCTTCAAGAGAAAACCAAGGAATTCCCAGCCAGATTTGACATCAAGAAAGTTTAGGATCTTAATAGATCTAGCGCCCTCCAGAATAGATAGACATCACATTCATGACCTTTGTATGTATGGCATGAAGGTGGATTATTATAGTCGTATGGGAAATAACAAATGGTCTACCCAGGCAGTAACAAGTGTAATCAGGTAGACGCATTCTCAATTATAAAAATCCAGACATTGGTGGAAGTGGACGATTAATAGGTCATTTCAACAGAGAAGGGCCTTAACTTCCCTCGACCCCTTCACTGCTTTCCATCCTTGGAATTCAATTCAGGAAATTCGCAGTGTTGATTACAAGGATATGGAATATTTGCACTCAATTGAAATGGAATGGCGCTTTATGGGAGGTGGTAGCTTCATTGTATTTGGATTTTATATCCAAAGGAATTAGAATAATTCACGGTGGCAAGAGCTTAATAGGGATTCAAATAGAATTTTAAAAATAATAGTATTACAAAGTGCTATGTCATGCTAAGGAACAACAATGGTTGGGAATGATGTATTGTTCCACATTAAAATGCAAATAAGTTGAATGCGCTCATGGATCAATTTTCGACGACAATAGAAGGATTGTTTCAAGAATTTATGAGGAGAATCTACCTGGAAGAAGAGGGGAGGTAGAAAAGCCGCAATTATTGGAAATGAAATATTTTCTACTAGAAGGGAAGTTTGAAAAAATGAAGCGGAGTGCAATTTTAAATTGGTTGTTATGTACATAAGATTGACTGAATTGGAGGAAAATCTACACAATGGAGATTAGGATATCTTCGCAGAGACATAATATAGCAGGGAGCCAAAGAAAAAATAGGTCAAACGTACATTGGATTAGGAGCAGAAGAATGAAAATAATGACCATGAACATGTAATAGAAGCTCTAGAGGTGGGACTGTCCAATGTCAGTTAAACTATTATGTTATGGTATTTTTTATGTACTGCAAATATGAATTGATACTAGGAGTCTTTTTTAGATTTTATAGTAGGAACGTGTTTCGAATAGTTGGTAAAAAGAGTCGTAGACATAGGCTATCTATGTTTTGGACTATTAAATACAGTGTTTCTGAAGAACATTATGAATTTTTTTAGCAACCTAGCGCAAAAAAAAAGTCCTTTATAATATAAAATACTTATACATTCCTTATATATATATATATATATAGAGAGAGAGAGAGAGAGAGAGAGAGAGAGAGAGATTTTTTAAAACTTTGCAAAAAAATGAAAAGAAAATCCAAAAAAACACTTTAAAAACAAGCATCTCAGGAAGAAAAGAAAAAGTAAAGAAGAAGACTACTTGAAAATTTGTTAAATAACCAACATTTAAAAAAAAATCATCCACACATAATACATAAGAAAAATTATAGTGTCAAAAATAAGCCCCCCCCCAAAAAAAAAAAGAGGTTGATGTTGCATCAACACTTTTCAAAATTGGCATGAAAATCACTATCATTTACAAAAAAATGTCAATACTTAATATATAAGAAAATTTAAAGTGTCAAAAATATGCTAAAAAAATAAAGGTTTATGTTGCATCAATACTTTTCAAAATCAACATAAAAACCATGATTTGATGCAACCTTTCAAAAATGAGAACTCAATACGGTTCTTGTTAAGTTGGTAACTTTGTTTTAATGTAATTACTCTATTTTTTAGCCATTTTCCACATCTATTTTTTAGTTTAAAACTAAAAAATACTTGTTGCAATTGCAAGTATAGCCTGTATAGTCTACACAATCTAAGCTCCCAATGGGATTTTTAAAAAACTGCATCCATTTATGCATTAAGAGTGCAATTTAAACAATGAAAAAATACAATCTCACAAATAATTGTATCATCAGAACATTTCATCGGTGTGTTGCTCAAAATGAAGGAGATGTGTAATTCCTTCCATGTTGTTTATGGAGTGGAAATCAACATAAATTAATTCTATCCTTGAATCTATCAAACATTAAGATAAATCAAATAATTTTTAAACTATAAGGAAATAAAATTTGTTTAAAAAATAATAATAATAATAAAATCACATTTAAAATCAAAAAATATACTAATATTTCAAAATCCAAAGTTTGGAACAATTAAATCCCTAAAGGATGAAAATGGAGCTAGAGTTATGGCGCGGCACTTTGGTTTCATGAAGGTTGTGTTCTCGACCTCTTGCTGAGGGCCTCGATCTTTGTTTGTTCCCACTGCTAGTTTGGCAATTTTGGCAGCTGGGCTTTGTTGCGAGTCTGGAGTTCCTCCATTTGTGTGGTGGTTGAGCTTGCTTAATTTTTTTGAGTTTGGTGCTCCCTCTACGGGACTCTTCCCTCTTGGGGGATCCCTTTCCTCGTGGTATTTTTTGTGTCGGCTGGGGTGGTCTTGTTTGCTTGAAAATATAATGGCAGAGCCGACCCAGGCAGGCCTGGGGCTGGATGACATTGCAGCGTTTAACTCCATGGTGGATTCTGCTCCCAAGTTTCAGAAAAAAAGGCCCTTCAAAGTTTTTCAAGATGGCCGATTAAATCCCAATTATTATGATAAGTTCCCCTCAAGCACACTCTCGCGCCTTGCAACTGGTCGATCGGGGTCTGATAGGTCAATACATGGACCTTTGGCCTTCTCTAAGTATGGTTAAATATTGGATGGATAAGAACTGGAATCCTCTTATCATGGGGGAGGTGGTCTCTTCTTTCTATGGTAAAGGATTCTATAACTTCTACTTCGAAAATCAATTGCAAAAATATTTGGTGTTCAGGAGTGGCACATACTTCATGGGAAAGGGCATGTATTTAGACAAGTAGATCCCAAGATTTAATCTGGAATTTGATGTCCCTTCTTTGGTCCCTATTTGGGTGAATTTTCCCTACCTCCCCCTGCACTGTTAGAATGATGCAACCTTCTGACTGATTGGGAACTCTCTCAGAAAGTATATTGATTTCTCTATGCCTAAGGATCGCATATTATCTTGTGCTAGAATTTGAGTGGAGGTTGACATGGAAAAGGGACTTCTGGGGGAATTCAACCTTTTTACGGATAGTTGGACACATGTGCAGGAAGTCGATTATGATCAACTCCCTTTTAAATGTAAATTGTGCCATGAATATGGAAACTTCGCTAAAAGATGCCCAAAATTCCCAGAAAGTAGGGAAAAATATCCAGAAGACACAAATGAAAAATGGAAGTAGGTTAAAAAAAAAGGAAACCCTAAGCAGAATTGTTAAACACCATGTTAAACACACACATGTTGTATGAGAATAATAACACACACACAAGAGACTCTACACACAATGAAGGATAAGCATGTACTCACTTAATTTTCCATTATACATGATGTACATTTATAGTACAATGGTGTGACTCTTGGTTTCACATTCCAAGGTCACTTGGACTCCATTGTGACTTTTTGCATTCCACACCTACCCATGGAGGATTAGGTGTTCCAACATCCCCCCCCCCCTTAATCCGAAGGGGTATGTGAGAGTCCAAGAAGAGAGTTGTAATACAAATCTGCAAAGTATGCATGGCAGCACTTGGGTTGAATCAACTCTCTAAAATGTTGGAAAAAGAGGTGGTTTAAGGATGACCACCAACACTGGAATGCAATACTTGTTGCAGTTCCCGGAACTCTTCTAAAACTGGCAAGAAGCTGAAAGCTTCTGCTAGAGGAATTGTCCCTCATAAAAAAGGGAGACCTTCAACCTAAAAGAAGGGAGGTCTACTACCTGTGATGGTTTTAGGATTACCAACAACACTGGAATGCCTGAAGCATTTCCTGGAACTCAACCAAAGCTAGCAAGAAGTTGAAGGATTCTGCTAGAGGAAGTGTTCCTCATATATGAAAGGGAGACCTTCAACCCAAAATAAGGGAGGTCTACTACCTGTGATGGTTTTAGGATTACCAACAACCAAAGATGATGGTTCAAGGTTGTCCACCAACCAAAGTCATGCTCATGGGCATCCGTGTCTCTGGCTACATCTCTGAATCTGGAATGACGAATTGTGGCTCAGGCTCTCTTGAACTGTTGTGTCTCTGGCTACAACTTTGAACATGGAATGAGAGATTGTGGCTCATGCTCGCTTGATCTGACGTCGAAGCTTGTACATGACCACAATTTCCCCCCCTGTCAAGGACAAGGTGAGATGATGGCGAAAACTCAACTGCAAGTTTTCTCAATATTCGTGAACAAGTTCTGACATGTGTCTTAAACATCTTCTTGGCTACTGATGCCCATTTCCAAGAAGCGATCCATCCAAGATGAATCTTTTTTCTTGCAGGAGGATTTTTTCTGAAGCATTTGTCTGAAGAATGAGTGTGTTGACCACAGTTCTTGCATGGATGAAGATCAAAATAGTGATCTTTCATATGGCCAACTCGATCACAGTGTTGGCATTTTACAATCTGTTGTGGAAGCGGAGCAGTATCTGGAACAGCTGCAGGTGAATTGTCATACAAGAATCCGGAACTCTGAAATATGATGGGCTTGGTGTAGTCTAGAATATGAAAGGTCACATCCTTGTCATATCCAAGACCAGTTCGGTGCTTTTTGTGGAAAAGCTCTTCCCAAGGTCTGATGATGGGCTTGAGAAGTGCAGGTTGAATTGCTGCATCTGCATGTAAATCTGCTCTTGTGCAAGGAACTGAATGTGTATCAACTGCAACTTTATCTTCTTTCTTCTGGTGAGAGTCCTTCTCAATCTTCTGAACAGAAACAGGTTCAGAATGGTGACTCTTTTGCTGAAGTTCATCTTGTTGAAGCTGAGATTCCCACTGCGAAAACTCAATCTTTTCTTGTGCATCTAGAAAACAACTTTGAATATTACAAAGAGCATCCTTGCTCATTTTTATCATGTCATCAAAATCTGAATGAATGAGGTTATTCAATAACTCTAATGCCTCATTGATTTTAGCCATTTTTCAACAACTTAGGCTCAAAAATGAAAGGGTGTCGGCTTCAACCGAAAATAAACCCGTTTACAATGTGATTCAACTTAATTTCAAGAAATACAAATGACTCATGAGAACTTCAACTATGGAAATCTCAAAGTACAAAATCTGCTCCTCAAATGATGGAGGACAATCAACAATTTTTTTCAACTCAAATTTATTGATTCCAACTATGAATGAAGATGCAAATCAATGTCAGTTCAATACAATATTTCTGCAAAAAATTGTATGAACGTGCAGCAAAAACACTTGTGCAAGAAGCCTTCAAGGCAGCTGATTTTTTCTTCAAAGAGCTGTTTGACACCAAAAACAACTCAACTCATCTCAACAAAAGGAGGAGATATTCACAAGCTTGGATGCTTGACCTTGTTGCAGAATGCAATAGAGCTTTATAGAAACTCCACAAATCAGAAATTTTGTGTGCCCAAACTATGAATGCCACTATTGTTTTGAAAATGAGGATCAGTTTGTCTTCAAATGTAAATCTCTTGCAGAAAATCACCCTTCTACCAATGCCACAAATCACAATGCGAATCTCACTTTTCTCCTCTATGTAAGCAATTTATCATTTTCTCATTATGCCATTTCTGTTGTTTACTTTTTCTTTTCCTCTCTCTCTGATGTTTTCTTCCTCTCTTCCTCTCTCTCTACTGTTTTTTTTTTAATCAATTAAAAAAAAAAGGATTAATTGAAATGGGAATTATTTAAAGGGAGGGGGAAAGCAAACTTAAGGGAAAATTATTTTATTTTATTTTTTTTAAAGGAATTAATTAAAAATTTGAAAGGGAATGGAGTTTAATAAATAAATAAAAATGATTTTAAAGGATGAGGGGGGGAGCTTTAAAAAAATTAGGAGGGCGAGTAGTGTTTGCAGGCGGGAGATGAGATAAATTAAAGAATGATTCTAAATGCTGGGGAGGGGGATTGATTTAGGAGGGGGGGAGCGTTAAAAAAAAAATTTGAGGGCGGGTAGAATGCTTAAGGGGCGGGGCTGTGAGCGTAAGGGGAGTATGAGAAGCGTAAGGCCGACGGTTAAGCGTGGGTAGGGATCTGTGAGGTGAGGGGTGGGCGCCGTAGGCGAGGTAGGGGAGTCGTCGTAGGGAGGAGCGGAGTGTAGCAGAGGGCGGGGTAGAGTGTCGAGAGGGGGTAGGGAGGATGCCGAGAGTGGAACAGGTCGGTGGTGAGCGGGGAGAGATAGCGAGGGGGGGGGCTATGGGTTGGAGTATGCGTAGAGGGGAGGGCGGATTGTAGGGAGAGAAAGGTAAGGGGAGCAGTGTAGGAAGAGTGTGGGCGGGGCCGAAAGGCTAAGGGCGAGGGCTGGGCGTGGAAGTGTGGAGAGGGCGGTGGGCTGTAGTGGGTAGGAAAGATTTGTGTGAGCTGCGTGGGGTTTACGCAGAGCGTGATGAGCGGACCGGGTTGGGAGGTAAGGCCGAAAGGCCACAGGCAGTGGGGGAGCGGCGTTTGCAGGTGCGGTGACAGGTTGGAGTGGGAGGAGCGGTCGGGTAGAAGGGGGAGGCAAGGGGTCTGTGGAGAGGGGAGGGGGGTCGTAGAGAGGGGAGGGCGGAGTGATAAGGGTGGGGGAGTATGCGTAAAGGAGGGAGTAAGATGCAGAGTGAGCGCGAGGAGTAGGGTTCGGGTAAGGTAGCGTAGGCGAGGGTGTAGAGAGTGGGGAGTGCAGGTTCGTGGGAGGAGGGTCGTGAGGCCTGGGGAGAGGGGGCGGTGTTAAGGTCAAGTAATAGATTTTTTTATTTTTTTTATTTTTTTTAATTAAAATACAGCAGAGAGCATAATAAAGCAGAGGACAGCAGGAGAAATGCAGAATTTTTTAAATGTATAGCAGAATTTTAGGCAATAAAATATCTCAGCAGCATAGAATTTGACACTGTAGAATTCGGAAATCTTCAGCAGACAAAACTCAGAATTTTTTCCAATAGCCCAGCAGCAAAAAAATGGACTTTAAAAATGCAGAATTCTTCCAGAAAATTTCAGCAGAAAACCCAGAAATTGCAAAAAAATTTCAATGGAAAAACTCAAAAAAATTTCTTTCAGAAACCAACTTTGAAACATTATTTTCCAATAGCTCTTCAATGCAGAAATTTACTAGGCAGAAATTGCAGGAAGAAATCAGAATGAAAACCTTCAGATGCGCAGTGCTGCTTTTCTTCAAAACCACTACTGCTCTTCTTCAAAACACCTTTCTAAATGTGGCAAAATGTCTGTTGTAGAAACTCTCTAAATGTTGCAAAAATGCCAAGAATTTTTGTAGATATGCACAGGCCATAAACACAAATGGCTCACTCAAGGTTGAGCTGGTTATGGACGTATCAGCTCCGATACCATGTTAAACACACACATGGTGTATGAGAAGAATAACACACACACAAGAGACTCAACACACAATGAAGGATAAGTGTGCAGCTCACTTATTTTTCCATTATACATGATGTACATTTATAGTACAATGGTGTGACTCTTGGTTTCACATTCCAAGGTCACTTGGACTCCATTGTGACTTTTCGCATTCCACACCTACCCATGGAGGATTAGGTGTTCCAACAATAATATTGGGCCAAATCACATCCCTTACTCGGCGACAGCGAGCCCAAGCCATAAAACCCCTCCCCCTAATGGGGCCTCGCCTTTGGTGGGGGAAACAGGTCAAGAGGGGGTGAATCATTTTATTGTCTTGGATTCCTCTTTGGGGGTGGGTTGTTCTTCCCCCCTCCTCAAATAATCCCTGAAGATATGATAGTTGAAGCTGCCATCACCTCCTCAGCCTAAAAAAAACAAAATGAAGTCATCTCTAGTCCCAAAACAGCCAGCGGTACAGAAGAATCCTTGGACAAAGAAGAGGAAGAAGAAGGCTTCTTATCATCAAAGGAAGTACCAGGAACAATTATTCCTCCGATATCTGCTGATGAGAAGTTAGAAGGTACAAGGGACAAGGAATTGGAAAGGAAGGTTAGAAGGTCATGTACGAAATCAAGCAAATAAATAAGGTAGGAAAAAATTGAAAAATAAAAAGAACTAGGATTTCAACATACAATCCCTCACCCTCTTATAGGCTTAGGGAATAAAGGTGGGAAAAAATGAAGTAACATGGGCCCAATCAAAGGGTTGGAATCCAATAAGAAGTAATCAATTAATATAATTTCCTGGAATTGTAGTGGACTAGGGTTTGGAAAAATAATGATGGAATTCAGATCTCTAATCCAAAAGGGAAGACCAGTAGTCTCTCCTCTTCAAGAGAAAAATTTGGGTGAGTCTAAACTTCTCTCAGTTAAAAGTAAACTTTGGAGTTGTAGCAACTTGATAGCAGTAAGCTCAAGAGGAGCCTCAAGAGGGCTTTGTATTGTGTGGAATCTAGTGAAGCTACATATGGTAAGCTATTTAAAAATCACTCACTAGATAGGAACTACTTTCAAAATTTTATAATTTCATCATACCATCATTGTGATCAATGTGTGTATGTCTATCCACTTCTGAGAGAAAAAAGAATGTTGGAAATCGTTGATGGAGTTAAAGAATTCTCACTTTGGTAGAAATTTCATTTTAGGGGGAGATTTTAACACCACTCTAGGAAGACATGAGAAAATGGGCGACACAATAGTAATAGATTCCCTCTAGAAAAATATGGAGGGCATTATTATATCCTTGAATCTATTTGATACAAAGCCTCAAAAACATTTATATACCTGGAATAAAAAAATTTCAAGGTCAGGACACATTATAGCCCGGCTCGATAGGTTCTTGGACTTGGATATTTTGTGTGCACTGGACCTTTGTCTCAACTCCTCCATTTTTATGTGGTGTGGTTTAGATAATCACCTGATTAGCCTTCAAATTCCCAACCCCTCAATCTTGGCCCTATCCCTTTTCGGTTCTCCCCTCTATGGTTGGATTCTCCTGGGTTTCTGGACGTGATCTCCCTTTCATGGTTGGGTTGGGTGGAGAGGAGCCCTGTCACTATATGGGAATAAAATATCAAGAGAATGAAATAATATATTAAAATTGGATAAAGGAAAATAAAGCAGTAAGACAATATGAAATAAGGGAAATGGAAGAAAATTTTACCTCCATTCAGGAAAAAATGGAATCCTCCTAAGTAGACCTATCAGATTTTCAAAAAGAAGCAGAAGCCTTCAAATATCTCCATGCTAATATTAGAAGAGATTAATAGTACTGGATACTAAAATCGAGAAGCAATTAGCTAGTGGACGGTGATAGAAACACAAATTTCTTCCACAAGCAAGCCAAGTACAGGAAAACCAAAAACAACATTGCTCATATTATTCACGAGGGGAAGACATTAAATAATTTTGAGGAAATAAAGAGAGTTGTGGTGGAGAAATATAGCCTCCTATACTGGGAGGACCCTCTCTGAGATGAGGAGGATGAGGAATATTTCCTGGAATATATTCCTTCCTTCGTATTTTTGGACATGAATAAAGCTTTGGCCTCTACTCCTTCAGCTGAGGAGATCAAGGCAGTGGTTTTTTTCTTTCTCCCCTAACAAGTCCCTTGGTCTGGATGGATTCTCAGGCAATTTCTATCAAAAAAATTTGGGTGTGATTGCAAAGTACCTTGTAGAATGGTGGGCTATTCTTTCAATAGTTGTGTCATGGGAGGGGGGAATAAATACTTTATTTCTGGCCATAATTCCAAAATAGTAGAATCCTTCCTCTTTTTCTTGATTTCATCCTATATCACTGTGCAATGTATCATATAAAATATTCTCGAAGTTGTTGGCCTCACATCTCAAACCTCTTTTGCCTTTGTTGATTTAGTTCAGTCGAGGTGGTTTTGTTCTTGGGAGGAATATATTTGACAATATCGTCCTGATCCAAGAGGCCATTGACTCGAGTAGGAGAAGGGGAGATAAATAAATGATAATAAAGTTAGTTATGGAAAATTCATTTGACCAGGTAATACATGGTTTCTTGATTAAAGCTTTAAGGAAAACGGGTTTCGATGAAACCTTTATAATATGGATGACCATTGGCATCTCGTCTCCTTGGATAGCTCCGTTGGTAATGGAAGAGTGGCGGGATTCTTCAAACCTTCTAAGGGTTTGCAGAAAGGTTTCCCTCTCTCCCCTTTCCTTTATATTATAATGGAAATTTTGTTGAGCAAAAAATTGGAGAAGGATTGGGCTTCCCTCCTCCTCCCGATAGTCAGGTACAAAGAAGGAAACATAAGCATTAATCATGGACAGTTTACAGGCAACACAATCTTGCTAGGAGGTGCCTTGGTGGTAATTTCCAGGCATTTCAAATGGAATCATGATCGATTCCTTAGCTCTTCTGGGGGAGACAAAAATTACTGCAAAAGCCATATTTATGGCTGAAACATCTCTCCCCTGAAGAAAAAAAAAATAGAAGAAATTTTAGGATTCAGAAAAATAAGGGACTGGAAAGACTTCAATTATCTTGGGGCTCCAATATTCTTAAGAAGAGTTTCTCCTTATGCTTAGCAGAAAGTCCTAGAAAAAATCAAATCAAAAACAGTGAATTGGGGAGGAATTTGGATAAAAAATGTTGGGAGGTCTATCCTGGTGAAGTCGGTGTTGTCCGCGATCCCTCTCTACCAGTTATCTGCCTTGCAAGCTCCAAAGTATTTTCTACACCAACATGGAGTATATATAAGGAATTTTTTGTGGGAAGGAGGAAAGGAAAAAACCAAAAAATATCATTTGGTGAACTGGAAAGCCATAAGAGCTCCCAAAGAGCATGGTGGACTAGGAATAAGAGATTTGATGATGGTGAATAAGGTTATGGGCCTCCTAAGATATACTGGATCATGAATACGAAGAGGGATCATTAGGGGAATTTTGAGGTCTAAAATGGGCCTCCTAAGAAAAATGTACAACAAAAATAAAATTTATAAGAACCAATAGGATTCAATATGATGATGTCAAACATGGGGGATGATTCACCATTTTGGGAGTAAAAAAGTAATACGATTAAAAAATAATAAAACTATTTTTTCAACACATATTTTCAACTTATCTCCCTAAGGTTTTACTCAAATTTGGAGCGGGAGTACTCGTTGGATGTAAAATTTAATTCCTCGTCCAAGGAGTAGCCATGTTGCATAATTTTGATGGACCCTACTACACGAAAAATGAGAAATACATAAATAAAAAAACATGATTGCAATCACGGTTTTTATCTATTTCTCATTTTTCGTATAAAGGGGTCCATCAAAAGTATGATACATGGGTACTCCTTGGATGAGGAATCAAACTTTTCATCCAACGAGTGCTCCCGCTTGAAATTTGAGTAAACCCATAGGGAGATAAGTTGAAAATACGAGTTGAAAAAGTAGTTTTTCCCTTTTTCCCTCTAAAATTTGATGATGTAATCTAATCTTATTTTATTATTTCCACTATTACTTTATAATTTCCTTAGGAGGCCCATTTTAGACCTCAAAATTCCTCTAATTATTTGGTGGTCGAAGGTGATGCGAGAAAAGTATATCACTCGGCATAATGACAGGGCGATGCATTTGGAAGCCTCATGCATTTGGAAGCCTCACAAGGCTCTCCAAAATGGAAACTTGTGAGATTCTCCTCTGACATAATAGAGAGTAATATTTGTAAAATATTGAGGCAAGGAGATACAACAAAAATATTTTCAGATTTGAGTTTGGGAATGCAACCTCTGTGAGTAGACCTATCTCTAAACCCTATATAATATCATATGATTCAGCATGGGGTTGTTCACCTAGACCAAATATCTGAATGGGACATCCAAGGGCGTTGATTGGTATGGAGGTTGGACAACATCTCGGCAGAGTTATTCCCTTTAAGAGATAAGTTGTTTAAGAAATTAAGAGGTTGTGCCCATGTTTCACACTTAATGGAGGATAAATGGGGCTAGAAAAATGTTAATTTTATGGTAAAAGAAGGATACTCACACCTTTTTTTCAATGCCCAGATCCCTCCAAGATCTGCAATTTGGAAAAAAAAATTGGAACTCAAATGAAATCCCGAAGGTAAACTTTTTTGTTTACTGCTTGCTCATAAGAAAATTCACACAGCAGAAAATTTACAAAAAAGAGGCTACATTGGGCCATCTAGATGTCCTCTTTGTGAAAACTATGAACAGTCCATTCCCCACCTCTTTATTCATTTCTAATATACAAAATAAGTTTGGGTGGTTGCTCTGGGCTCGCTACTCCTCAGAACCAGGTGGCCTTTGAATCTACTTTAATTCTTTGACTCCTAGGCCAAATTTTACTCGAGCTCCCTTCAGGCCAAAAAAAAAAAATTAAGAAGATTTGGATTTCTCTTCCAAAATATGTTTGCTGGCATATATGGCTATCAAGAAATAAAGCAATCTTCAGATCATTTCGCATGACCACTAGAATCACTTCCCTCAAAGGGTTATCACATGTACGGAGTTTCACCCCCCAACAGTAGATCCCTCCTTGGATTTGTTCAAATTAGCATGGATCACCCCCTGGGTCAGCCCGGTGACATAACAGCCTCAGGTAAAAATCCCTCCTCCTCTCCCTTCTTGGTTTATCAAACTGTCTTATGAGGGGCTAATAAATTGGAGGAAATCTACAAAACGATGGATATTACAATTTGATGGAGCGCCATAAGGAAACCCTAGGGTGCTAGGAGGGGGAGGGATTCTCATTAATCCCGAACGAATCACAGAAGATTGATTTGCATGGGGTATGGGGAAAAATATGAACAATCAAGCCAAGGCTTATGGATTGTTCTTTGGTTTTTCATTGGCTCAGAAAAAGGGAATAAAATACATGTGTAGCTTATGGGACTCCCTGATTATTATAAAGCATATTAATTACAATACATCAACTCAAAACTACAAATTGAATCAAATCATCAATAGAATCCATGGAATGAGGCCTATCTTTGGTCAATTACAGTTCTATCATATTCTTAGAGGATAAAATAAGGAGGCATATTCGCAAGCTAATCTGGCCTACAAAATGGAAGAAGAGAATAACAATGTGAATGGAATCGTAGCAATGATTACAATACCCTAATGGTTGATATGAAAAATCAAACCAATAAAAGAGTGGTAGAGGTTATCAAGAATATGAGAAAATTTTGGAATGATTTAGGGGAGGGTGTTAATGCTTCCTCATTTAGTTCTCCTCCTCCCCTTTGTCTCCTCCCCTCCCCATTTGTCTCCCCTCCTACCCTCCCCCCTCATCTCCTATCCCCCCCTTCCCCTTGGTCCCCTCTTTTCCCCTTCCCCCTTGTCTTTCTTCCCCTTCCTCCGTTATCTCCTTCCCTCCCACCCCTTTCCCTCTCCCTACCATTCATTCGACATTTCCTCCCTTCGATGGTTTTTGGAAATTGATTATCCCCGTTCCCAGCCATCCTCAGCCTTGTCCCATCAACCCTTATTCCCCATGCTCATTTCCCCTACCTCGTGGATTCTTACCTCAACGTGATGCTAGATCATTTCAGATGCATGCAAGATGGCTTTGGCCATGTGAAACACCTGGCAGTTGTTTAATATTTTGGAAAGAGGCAATGGTTTTTCATATTTGTATCATCCCCTGGTGTTAGTGCATTCATGGTGAAGGCATGCGAAACTTATGATAATGGGAGTGGCATCTAATCCTACTATGTTGGTGTGGATCGTTCATGTGGGGGCAGTCGACTCTATACAAGCTAAAAGTCATTTCAATTAGTAGAATAATTATGGAGAGTTGTGGGGAAGCTTGTGACATGACCTCAACTCATGGTCCCTGCTGAAATTCCAGGCAAATGATTTTCTATATAAGTAGGTGTTTCAGTCTATGTCCTCACCAAATGGATGATTTAGTCTCTACCTTGATTTTTCTCTGGTTCTCGACCAATTGGGAAGGCTCGATCTGTTTTGGTGGTCGGGGTTCAAGAAAGTTCTGGTTCCTTTGTATGTTTGTGATTCGGGAGTGTAGTTGGGTTTTGTTGTAGTTTTTTATTAATAAGGTCTTTTCTTGTGTTCCTAGGCCCATTTGAGCTTCCGATTGGGTTGCGGTTGAGGGTGGCGGGGTGAATTGTGGTCATTTGTCATCTGTGCAGTCAAGGAATTGTCGGTTTGGTGTGACCTTTCAGGGTTGGTGGTTCTCGGTGGTTGGTTATTTTGAGTATCATAGGTGTCTCTCTCTTGGCCTTGTGAATGTAATGAGCCACTCAGAGGAAGGCAACTATGTTTCGGGCTCTTAGGTCCGCCGCAAGCCTCGAACTGGCAGAATGTCGGGGAGGATGGGGAAATATTGTGATAGGATCCTTGTGAATTGTTCTCACTGCATAAAATATCATGTAGAAATTAAAGATGGTATGGAAATAATACAAAGGTATCTGAACCAACAACAGAAGGAAACACTGGAGATGCAGGAGCAGCAACTGAAGAAAAATGAAAAAATCCACCAACTGGAGGATGAATTGATACATTGCGGTGCCAAATTGAATATCTTCAGTTCAATTTCAAGGATAAGAGCATGATGATGGAGGAAGAAGAAACTAGAATCAATCTCAACGTTCCTAGAGCTATATAGGAGTGACTAGTTCATTGGGTCCCTTTATTTTTTTTGCTGGTTTTTTTATGCTACATTGCAAATGTAAAATGTTGTTGCAATAGTTATGTCGTATGTGCAGCAGTAGACATGTAGTAAAGGAGAATTATGTAATTTTGGGAAAGATAAGTCGGGACGAGTTGATAAGCAAGCATATTTTGTTGCCCACAGATGGATATGAAATAATATTGTAAATATCCCTGGTTTGGTCACGTCCGGGCGCAGATTAATAAAATATATCTAATATTTCCTATTTATAAAAAAAAAAAATTAATAATAATAATAATAATAAAATAAATAAAATAAAAAAATCTAAAGTTTGCCAAAAACAAATCATATATATAGGAGAAATTAAAAAGAAAAAAAAATATATTTTTTCCAAAAATATTAAAAATGGAGAAAACCTTAAATTTTAAACACACACACACACACATATGAAAAATATACAAAGAAAAAAAAATCCTAGAAAATCATATTGAAATCAATTTTAAAATACTTCTTAAAAAATCCTCAATCGGAGTGTCAACTCAAGGATGGAATTTTTAATGTTTATGGCGGGCTAGGACAACCAACATAACTCCTTGTAATATACCCTAGGAGATTATCCTCACCAAACTTGCAAAACTTTAGATTTTTATCTTTCAGACATTTTATCAAATATTTTGCATGAAAACCAATATGAAGTATTTGTAACACATTTTTTTAAACACACACGTAGAATAGATGGAATAGGAAAGATAAGCATGAGATAACATATTATTCACAATGATATACATTATATTACATTGGTGTGACTCTTGGATTCCATATTCCAAGGTATCTTGGACTCCCTTTAACTTCCCAACTCCCACATCTTAACCGTCAGCGGATTAGGTGTCCAACATTCCCCCCTTAATCTGAAGGGGCATGTATGATTCCAAGAAGAGAGTTGTAATACAAATGTGAAAAAATGCATGGCAGCACTAGGTTGAATGAGCTCTTTGAAATGTTGGTATAAGGAGGTGGTTTAAGGATGAACTGCTTAGTGCAGTTCCCAGAACTCTTCCAAATATGAAAAGAAGTTGAGGTCTTATGCTAAAATAAGTGCTCCTAATGCTTTGAATAGGGAGAACCTCAACCTAGAAAAGGGAGGTCTGCAACCTGGATAAAAAGGGAGAACCTCAACCTTAAAAGGGAGGCCTCAAACTTAAAAGGGAGGCCTCAACCTATGGTGATTTAAGGATAACCGCCAACTATGGAATTATTAATGCACTTCCTCGACTCCTCAAAAACTAGCAATAAGTTTAAGTCTTCTGCTAGAGGAAGTGTCTCCAATTCTTTGAAGAGGGAGAAGCTCAACTTGAGAGGGGGGTCTCAACCCTGCATAGATGGTTTAAGTTTGGCCACCAACCAAAGGCATGCTCATGCGAATATTTGTCTCTGGATACAACTCTGAATCTAGTATGGCAGGTTGTGGCTCAAGCTTGCTTGATGTGGCTCTGAAGCTTGTAGATGACCATAATTTCCCCCCTGTCAGATACAAGGTGAGAATATGGAGAAAACTCAACTGCAAGACATTTTTATATTCTAGAAGAGATTCTGACATATGACTGACATATCTTCTTGGTTGTTTAATCCCATTGCCAAGAAGCGATCCATCGAAGATGAATAATTGTTCTTGGAGGAGCCATGTTTTTGAAGCATTTGTGTGAAGAATGAGTAGTTTTATGACAATGATCATCATTAGAGAACTTTTGAAGTCTAAAATGGGCCTCCTAAGAAAAATGTACAACCAAAATAAACTTTGTAAGAACCAATCAGATTCAAGATGATGATGTCAACCATGGGGGATGATTCACCATTTTTGGGGTAAAAATATAAAAATATTAAAAAATAATAAAATAATAAAAATACTTTCTCAACTTGTATTTTCAACTTATCTACCTAAGGTTTTACTCAAATTTCAAGCGGGAGTACTTGTTGGATGAAAAATTTAATTCCTCATCCAAGGAGTACCCATGTTGCATACTTTCGATGGACCCTGCTACACAAAAAAATGAGAAATACATGAAACAATGTGATTGCAATCACGATTTTCATGTATTTCTCATTTTTCGTGTGGTAGGTTACATCGAAACTATGCAACATGGGTACTCCTTGGATGATGAATCAAATTCTGCATCCAACGATTGTTCCCGCTCGAAATTTGAGAAAACCCATATGGAGATAAGTTGAAAATACGAGTTGAAAAAGTGGTTTTTTCTTTTTTTGCCTCTAAAATTTGATGACGTAATCTAATCTTATTTTATTATTTCCACTATTATTTTATAATTTCCTTAGGAGGCCCATTTTAGACCTCAAAATTCCCCTAATGATGGATGAAGATCAAAACAGTGATCTTCATATGGCCAACTCGGTCACAATGTTGGCATTTATCGATCTATTGTAGTTGTTGTGGAAGAGGAGCATAATCTGGACCAGCTGAAGGTGAACTATCATAAATAAATCCAACGCTCTGAAATTGAATGGGCTTGGAATAGTATGGAATATGAAAGGACACATCCTTGTCATATCCAATACCACTTATGTGCTTGTTGCTGACAAGTCCTTCCCAAGGTCTGATGATTGGCTTGGGAAGTGCAGGTTGAATTTCTACTTCTGCATGCAAATCTGCTTTAGGCACTGAACGTGAATCAACCTCAAGTTTATATTCTTGGTGTTGATGGGATTTTGTCTCAATGTTCTGAACAGAAAGAGGTTTAGAATGATGACTCCACTGTTGTAATTCTTATTGTTGAAGTTGAGACTCCAATTGCAAAAATTCAATCTTTTCCTGTGCCTTTTGCAGACATATTTGAATATCATAAATACCGTCCTAGTTTATTTTAACAATGCTTTCAATAGTAGACACGATTAGATTTCTCAATAACTCTAATAAATATTCAATTTGATCCATTTAAAAAGTTTTAAAAAAAAATATTTCACTCCACCCTTCAACAATTAGTAAATAATAATGAGGAATATAAATAACGACTTGAGGTCTCAACTCATATGTTATTTATTTTTCTAAGAAAAAACAATCTTTCAGCTACGATGAATGATTTGAACAAGATAATCTCGATCTTATGTTTTGAAACAACACTCGTTAATCCGCATTCAACATGCAACTCAATATTCCATAAATGCCTCGAGAGGATTTGAATTTGATCATCCAAAGTCTAAGTCCTTTATGAGGGTTGCTTCAATATCTAAGTCTTCTTGCTCAACTTACTTCAGGCATAACACATCAAAATTGCAGCATCCCACCTTGAAAACATTTAATGACAATAATTATTCATCTAAAGCTATAATACTTTCTTACCAAACAACTTTCCAACCAAATCCAAGTTGTTAGATGCTCACAGACTGGATTTTCTTATGATATTTATACTTTAAAACTAATGTAAAGCTTGTAGAAGTAAACAAACATGCTAATTCTTTTCAAAGCAAATGGTGTACTTCTGGAAACAGTGTATCCTCACTTATTTCTAGCCCATTAGTGCGCAATACAATTAAAGAAAAGAAATTAAGCTTTCAATCAAATCCACATATCAAACTACAATGCAAATGTGCATATATATGAATACCAGCCTTAGTGAAGTCGCCGGTCAGAAGGAGTAGTGTGAGAGATGAATTCAATGCATAGCGCAACGGCCAGCCTTTTTTGGCACATTAAGGGTATGAAATTCAGGATCTTCACTCTCGCCCAAGCTCCCAGCTCCTCAATTTAGAGGAAATCAGTCATTGCAAAGAACATGATATTTTCCAATGTATTTTATTTAATTATTTCGACGTGCTATCAAAATCCGATAACAATACATGCAACATTAGCATCTACCATACATAAATCTAGTGTGGAGATAGGAGTCCATTTTCACTTGAATAATATCGACAGTTTTCCCCTTCATCATCTTGCATTGGACTGCGAATACGATAAAAGGAGCGTGGTTTTCGAATTTTCCCTCATCGTTCTTGCTTTGTTCCACTTTTGACATTGAAATTTTCGTAGCTTAGAAGGAATAAGGGCTAAGATGAGAAAACTAGGAGACTCTGAAGAACAGCTTGTTCCCTACATCATGGTTTATCTCAGCTTCGCCCTGCCCACTAGTTTCGCAACTTTAAGTGCTAAGAACCATGTTGGTTTGGTCAATGATTTGAAGAATAAATTAGAACATATTATTGGATGGCAGTCTGGTTTTCTTGATTCTCTTTCACCCATTCAACTGATGAGAACATAGAAGAAGAAACAGTCGATGGGATCAGAAACAATCGATAGTCTTAGGAGTATGGCAGCACGAGTTATATGTCGCAGGTATAGAGAGGAGGCCACAGGGTATGGCATGGAAGAAAGAGTTATATGGCACAAGTAGAGAGAGGAGGCCACGGTGGAGTGGAAGGCCAAGGGGTCGACTCCTTACCAACATTCAACATATAAATACCTAATGATACCTCGCATATGTACAAAGCAACAATGACCAATTCAACGCAACAATGATGGCCACATAGATGAATCGACCAATATACCATGACTTGCAGGAATTACGCACCATAGAAAACAACATTCCATGCACATAGAAATGTGAACCAACATATAAATGCACAAAATAGAGATTCAACATGGATTTCAAACAACCATACGCATATCACTAGCTTTTGATTAACACGAATAATCAACCACCATATAAAACTCTCCTCTCACAATACATTCGCTCATAAGAGCCATGTATCCAATATACCTGTCTAAGGACCTTCTCTGCCACTGTTGTGATGTAGGTGCACCTACATTCTCTGTCACATCTAGCATCAATATGTCAGCTTCTTTGGTGTGCTTCCTACCATTTATGGTGGATGGCTTTGCATGAGTGGTTTCTACCACTCTTTGTTCCTCTACTTGTGGCTACTCCACATCCTGAGGTTCATCCTTTGGAACTAATATTTCCTCTTTTGCATGCAATTCAAGCTCCCTCTCAAGGGACAATCGCATGGCTTTCTCCTCATCAAATTTCACATCTCTCCTTACAATTTCCATCCTGTGTGCTAGAAAATACACCTGATAGTTGTGGGGATCATCTGTGTACCCCACAAATATCCCAACCTATGTTGTTGGTTCTAGCTTCTTCCTAGGATATTTGGTCACATGGCAATAGATAGATGAGCCAAAAATTTTAAAATATGAAACATCTGGTTTCTTACATGAAAAAGCCTCCTCTGGTGTACTCATACCAAGTATCAGATGAGGACTATGGTTCTACACAAATATGGTTGTGTAGCATGTCTCTGACCACATATGCAACGGTGGGCCTTGATCATGTAACACAGCTCGTGTTGCTCCCACAATTGTTATGTTCTTTCTTTCTGCAACCACATTCTGTTGTGGGTTATGAGGTGCAATCAATTCTCTCTAAATTCCTTCTTTGGCGCAGAAGTTCTTGAATTCATTAGAGATATACTCACCACCATTGTTTCTCCTTAAAGCCTTCACCTTCTTCCATGTATCTTTCTCTACCAGTGCTTTCAACTCACAAAACTTGGAGAATGTTTGATCTTTCTTTTGCATGAAGAAAATCCAACACTTTCTAGAAAAATCATCAAAAAAAATCACATAATTCTTGTGCTTTTTTGTGGAACCAGTAGAGAATGGTCCACACACATCTGAGTGAACTCTCTCAAGGATTTTCGTTGATCAATTTCCTTCTCATGAAAGGTGGCCTTTGTATACTTCCCCATAGTACAACCCTTGCATGTGTCTCTATGCACAAGTGTACCCTTTGGAAGCCCTGCAAAAATATGTTGCATGATCCTCAAAGCACTGTGGTGTAGATGACCCAACCTCCTATGCCATAACTCATCGGTATCCCGGCTCACCACCTCATCTTCTTTACTGCTTAATTTTGTGCAACCATCTACATAAAGTTTGTAGAGGTTCTTCACACGAACCCCAATCTTCTTTATCTGTCTTGTGGCTTTGTGACAAAGGAAGGTCTTTCCTTCACTAAAAACCACATCATATCCAAGATCCTCCAACATAGAAACTGAAACTAAAAAAAAATTCAAACCTGGTACATGCATGACATATTTTTATATGAAAGGTTTATCTGAATCTCTCTGGAAAGTAATTGTACCAATCCTGGTAGTTATATACCTCCTGTCATCACCCATCTCGATGTGCATATGAATATCCTTATCCTCCAAGCTACTAAAGAGTTCTTTGTTGCAAGTTATTTGGAAAGATGCTCCGTTATCCAAGTACCACATAGATACCATCACAGTTGAAACCATGCATGTGATGAGAGAGAAGTCCAGCTTAAACTATGAGGCCAAAGCTTCACCCGCTACAGCTCTTGGAGACTTCTTGTTGTTCTTATTTTGTGGAAAATTTGTGGCAAAGTGTCCATGATCATGATAGTTGAAACATTTCACCTTTGACATGTCTCGTTTCTTGCCTTCTTTTCCAGTTTCGAATTTGGAATGGAACTTCTTCCCTTTCCCCTTCTTTGCCTTTCCATCTAAGGAAAAATTTTCCTCATCATCGGTCTTGGATGAGGATCCATCCCTAGTATTCTGCCAAAACTCTTGTTGTACCAAATCCGACCATAGTCGCTCCCACTTTGGTAACTGCTCCCTCCAATTCACAAATTCCTGGTAATTATGCCATCTCTTGGGAAGGCCTAGAAGTGCTAGTCTCACCAAGTCATCATCAGCCACTATAATCCCAACACTTCCAATCTCATCTCGACATTGAGTGAACTTGGTCAAGTATTTATGGATTGTGTCGCCCTTCTCCATTTTGATTTTCCTAAGCTTGTCCTTGAGTGAAAATTTCCTATGGTTGTTGCAGCTTTGAAACACATATTTCAAGGCCTTCCACATAGTATATGGTGTTTCTTTTCCATGGAGACTCGAGACAATATGATATTGAACTCACTCTAATAAGATCCTCCTCGCCTTTGCAACATTATTCCTCCATGCTTCATGTTGCGTAGCATCTGCCTGAGGGGGTTCATGAATATCAGTGTCAATGAACTACTTTAGCCCGTTATCCTCCAATATTGCCTCCATCCTATCCTTCCATGCAATATAGTTTGAATTTCCCTCGAGTGCATATTCAAGTCTCAAGCCAGTGAAATACATCCTGGTCAGCTGCTAGGTACCAAAGAAATAATCTGAAAATTTGAATCATGTTCAACACAAACTCAATTTCTCTCTTCTATTGTGATTCCTAGCACTCTGATACCATGTATAAATTATACCAATGGATTCAATCCGATCTTGTGATGTACTAAAACAAGATACTGAATCCTTCTAAAATATTTGCGGAATATAAAACACGATCGCTCAATCACAGGCAAGTAAGAGAAATAAATAAATAAATCACACAACACAAGATATTCTTGGGGAAATCAAATTCTCAAAACCCCTCTATCATATATTGTATGATTCAAGGAATCATAAAATAAAACAATTCATTCTGGCTCACAAGAATCTCTTGCACTCTATCAAACATCTCACACTAATCTAGGAAAAATTGGACAAACACTTAGCCAATTCCTTGCCTTCCTCCAGCTTGCCTTGCTCACGCAATTCCTAGAGAAATAAATCCCTATTAAATAGGAAATTAAACCTTCCTTGATTTTTCAATTCATCATGGCCTTCTTGTGACTTTATAATTGCGCCCGGGCAATTTGCTAATAATACAATTGATAGTTGAGTTCCCTTTTGTTGAGAATTTGGAGGGTTGGTGACTAATACAAATTCTCTTCTTGATAATCAGTTGTGAGCTTGTTTGATTTACTTATGTCTTCTCTTCTTAGCTTATTTAGTCTTTCATCATGTCAATTATCAAAATACAAGAGACACAAAAATTAGGGTCCTAGAGTCGGGGCAAAGCCTCTCCCGCTTGGAGAGGAAAAACCACAAGAAATTATTCTTATAGATTTTCAAATGACAAGTACCATGACCAAGAATCAGACCCTTGACCTATATATGCATCCAAGACCTTGTCATTTCTTCTTTGTTGTCCTTCAATGATGATCCTTCTTTTCTTCACCAACTTGCACTGATCTACACCAACACTTCCTCATTTCATTTCGTATGCACTTGAAACTTTATTTACTGGAGATATATAAACTGTAGTTAGGAAGATAAATCACATATTTACCTTCCTCACTTTCTCCCACTTTCCGACTGCTCCTTCTCTTCGGATTATCTACAAGTTTTGCACAGATCATTGTCTCAACTTTGCGTGAACTGAAGGTGTATACCAATCTCACTTCTGATCAGCAATTTCACTTCAGGACAGTCTATAAACCCTTCTCTAACAGATCCGCACTTTAACACTTGAGCACTGCCCTTTAACTTTGCATTGGTTCCAGACACTATCACGTTGTAACCATTTCAGAATTATCCGCACTTCCTTTGTTGAATAGTCCGCACTTCTGCTTCAGTAGACCACAGCACATATCACACTATGATATCAAAAGGATATATGCACCTTCTCTAGTCCTTAAGCCTGTGCTAGAGTTCGTCCTGAAGTCCGCACTAGATCACAGATTTTTCTAAATTGTTGATTCCAAATGCACCACAGATCTTGTGTATATATAGAGGTAGCTTCATTGTTTTAGGTCGACAATTCATTTAGCTTGTAGGCCGACTTTAATTATTGTATATAGGTTGACTTTAAGAGCACATTTCCCAACGTTAATGAGGTTATCTTTAAGCATCATTCAGGAGCCATTTCTTCACAGTAACATGACAAGATCTTCCAGCATATTTTGTTGACTAGACTCTTCATGTACATTACTCTTAATTACACTAGTAAACAAAACACAAACCCTAATAGACATCAAGAAGATGTCTATTGACCTATAATAAAATCTTTCTCATGAAGCCCATGAAGAAAGTATAACACAAATGCATTTTATTATCTTTGTCTTCTTCTTTACATAAATACATAATTACAAAGTCAATATGAAGACCGATCCTAGTTACACTTTTCAACACCGTTAACCTCTATCTCAACTGGGTCTTCATCAGAACTAACATTCATGCAACTATTAATAGTGAATCATCAGTTATCTGATTGATCACTACTTGTGAATTAAATCTAATTTAATTCACTGGACCTCTCACTAGCTCATCACTCAGTTAGAAATAATTAAATTGATTTTAACTCAATTAATTTGAGTTAACGGATTACACTCACACCACACTAGTGCTACAACTGCAACTGGACCCCCAAAATATTAGAATCACTCTGCATGCCTCATCTTAGACCCTCAACTCGAAATTCTTGAGCTAACTCAATCTTCATGACTTAGTTAACTGATACAAGTTGTTCTGAGATGAAATTACAATTTATTGTCCAATTTATTTAAGGGAAAAATAAATTAGACATCCACATTTAGCACTAATGTGTAGCTAAATTCCTCACCAATGTGTGACTGGAATCCTACACTAGTATGTGGTGCATTTTCTTGTTGAATTTCAACATATTTTGAACACTTGTGCTATTGTATTCTCCAAAAATCTGTGATCACCACTAAGGATTGATGTGAAAAAATTTAGGAATATCAATCAGAGTTCCAAGTCATGTTACTCCCCCCAAGGCTTGTTATTGCATCTATGGAAATCTCCAAAAATCCCTCCAATAGTCATTTCCATATTATCTAAATCCATGAGATTTGGATACAACAAGTGCATTAATTATATTCATAAACAGACCAACTTTGGGTCGGGGATTGGGGCAATATATTTTGATGTTGTTATATCATTGTAATCAAGGTCCACAACAACCACACCATCCATGGTAATATTAGATGTGTCAACTCTTGAGGGAAGAACCATCATATATGGTGTTGTAGCATCAATATAGTCGACTCCACTAAAAAATAGAAGTGGAATGTAAACATGTTTCCACTTAAATGGATATATTAAATGGAAAATAGCTTCTTATACAAGAGTTAGTAATGAGTAATTGTTTGCACGAATTAGAATTTTCCTTTCAAGAAGAACAACATTAAAAAGTTAAATTAGGATGTCAACATCCAAGCACTGCACTAGTGGATGAAAATGAATATCAGTGTGGGGAAGTCCATCCTTGTGTAGTACCTCCACGGAGAGGATTATTTTCTATAAAAAATAAAATGCAATTCTTTCCTAGGCTTCAAAGAGGAATTTTAAGAACCAAATGCATCACAATTTCCCATATTGACTTGCTTTGATCAACATCACCTCCTTCGATACAAATGGTTGACACATCATAACCCTTACTTTCCCTCCTAAGTGAGACTCTTCCATAATTGTCATTGGATCTCTCAAGCCCCCCATCAATCTCGTGCTCAATTCTCTTCCTCAACAACTGACTTTATTCCATGAATTTTTCGTAGCCAAACATCTTGTTACTACCATTGTAGTTTTTCTTACAACTATTGGGTCAACAACATGCTCCCTCTTTGCAAACAGGGCTAGAAACCTTCTCTTCAAAACTATGAAATTTCTCCTCTTTAGTTGTCTCTTTTAAATATGGGTGTGCCTCTTTCTATTTCCATACATATAGTAGGCTCTTTAACACATTTTTCAAAGGTGTTGTCTTGATAGGTACTTGGACCATCTATCTATTTCTCTTTTCCCTTCTTCCTTACTTGCATCTTTACCATTTTTCTTGTGCAGTGGTGATTATGATCCCAAGGTCCTTTGCAGGAAAACCAAAGATTTTCTCTCCTAAATTTATTCTCACTACCTTCATTATTTCTTGGGTTGGAATAATTATTTTTGTTCGTATGGACTGATAATTAATATTCCAACACCCCATAATGCTCTAGCAATTTTGTTAGATTCTTGTCATAGTTTTCAAATTTTTGCAGTAATTCTGACAGGCACTTGTTCATTAAATGTTTTCATCTTTTTCACTGAAAGAACTAATTCCCAGTTGCAACTAACAGGAAGAAATTCTAAATATGAATCTTAAACTAAAAACCACTCAAGCTGGCAGGATGCACAGCTTTAATACCATTGTAATATCCCCTACTAGATTATTCTAACCAAACTTGCAAAAAATTGATTTTTATCTTACAGACATTTTGTCAAATATTTTGCATGCAAACCAATATGAAGTATTTCTAACACATTTCGTTGAACACTTTGCATGAAACCTTTACAACAATTATATCACAAGAAAAATAATAATAATAACATTATTAGAAAGAAAAAATTTATAGGAACAACTCAACCAATTAAATATAATTTATTAATATGCAAGGCAGCCCCTCTTACAGAAAAAATCAATTTCTAGAAACTTGGAGCGGCCATAGAAATTGGCACGATTTTGTTGATATAATGATGAACTCAACCTCTCTTGTCTTCCACAAATTATTGATGATTAAATCGATCCACACAAAACCCTCAAATTGATAATAACAAAAACAAATTCAACCTCCTTTGACTTCCAAAAATATGATCTAAAATAACCCACAAAACCCTCTACTGGGTGATAATAATTGGTACAACCTCCTCAATTGATCCCACGATCTATAAATGAGATAAATCTTCAACAATGAATACCTATGAAATATATGGGTGATATTTCCTCCTGATCAACTAGGGTGGATATGTTTCACCACCAAACCAATCTTTATTAGCTAGGGTGGATGTGTTTCACCACCGAAACCAATTCACTCAAGTGTTTCACCTTCATCACTCGAAAGCTACAAGAACTCTCCAAATAATATTGAGGAAAAAGACTAAGCATGCCCAAAGAGTGAGCTCCAATCTCTCTTTTCTCATTAGAATACCATGGGTCATTAGATTACTGGAGTGGGTATATACCATTGGTCATCAAAATACCATGGGTCTCTCTTTTATAATTTTCACCCAACTGACATTTAAGTAATTAAATTAATCGATCCCCTTTTCACCAACTATAGCCTACGGGAATGAAATAGGCTACTGAGTTGTTCTCTAGAAGTGATCATTCAAAAAGGGGCATTACACTTGCATCCCCCTAGACTAGTTAACCTATGCCCATGCATTAACAGTCCTCGTTGAAACAAGTGCCATTGCATGAGCACTAAGATGGCAACAATAGGAGCTTGGATTCTAGTTTTGGTTTGTGGCATCATTTTATTAGGTCTCTCTCAAGCTCGGGGAACCGGGCGTCGACCTTGCAGGTCCCTCCCTCCTCTAGAACTTTCCTTGCCCTTCAATGAATTTTGTTCACTCGTTGCAATTTGGTACCTCACTTTATGCTTATCCATCATTAGCTTTTCTCTTGGTTGTGTTGGCACTATCCAACACAAATGGGAGCTCCATTAGCTCGATTGTTTCATATGGGCTTGCTTTGGTGAACTCCCTCATCTTATGGAGTCACTACCTTCTCATTGCCTCGGCTTTGTATCTTCTCTTATCCTTTAGAGCTCTTCCCTCCAGAGCCACCATGAAAAGACAAAACGCACACTGCAAATGAGGAGGTGGCAGTCATGGATCAGTGGGCAGCATTGGTGTTCACTTCTAAGCATTGTCTTCTGCATGCCACTACTAGTATCATACTTGGTTTCCATCTAGGAAGAAAATCATGAGGTACAAGAGGAAATTCACCATGAGCGTCAACATGCTTTGGATTCAGAGGTTCTGGAGGGAGTAGCACAATGGATTCCCAACACTGGTAGTACCAGGGGCAAACAAAACCACTATCTCCACACCATTGATCTTTACTGGCATATCAAACTCCTCCTGGGTAAGGTGCTTATGGATAGAAAATAGCGTCAAGACTATCTCTTTAACATACAAAAGAAACTGAGGTTGTTGTTATTGGACATGGAAGGTCGCTTAACACGTGTAGAAATGGGTTCGCCGCCAAGGACGTCAGCACCTCCTTGCAGCAAGGGAGTAGAACAACCCATCAACTTGGACACCTCCATGTCCTCTTGATGCACAAGTTCTCTGTCAAGGTTTCCCTTTTGTTATCTATTTTCCTTTGCATTTTGATTTTTAAAGACACAAACTCCCTGCAATAAATTTTCTAGTTTTTTCTAAGGATTGTTTCAAAATTGTTGCATATTGTTTTGGTCATGGCTAGTGTTTTCCCCTTTGTTGGAGCAATGTGCATAATTTTTCTATACATTTATTTGGTTTAGTCACTCACAATGAAATTTTGACAATGGCTATAATTTTTGGACATGGTCTCTAGTCTGGTTTCTCTTACAATGGACCAAAAACAATCAACACTTGTAAAAGAAAAATTATCAATAAAAATAAAATTTATTAAAAATCAAAAAATAGATAATAAATTAAAATAAAGAACATGTGAAAGAGGGCCAAGTGTCAAAATTACCTTCCCCACTTTCCTCAACCCCCTCCCCCTTATGCACCCACACACCCTACACCTCCCTCTTGTGGCCTCCACAATTCCACCACTCCCTACCCCCCCCCCCTCCCCTCCACCTTACGTTGTGTTATGTGCCACCCAACAAACCAATGCTCAATCTGTAGCAACAAATTATTGCCTCCTACAACATGTAACATACAATCAGTTATACAGTAATTGCCACAGGGGGCATTGACCCATGGGGCTATGCAAAGCACGATGTGAGAGTGGGAAAGCCACGAGGGCTATAAGGAAACAAGGGAGTGTAGGGGGCAAGACATGGGGATGGATAGGTAGTTGGGGAGGCAAGATATTTGTTTGTTTTTGTTTTTTGAGTTGTTTTTATTTTTCTAAACGATTTAATGTATTTTTTTCCTTATTTAAAATTAATTGTTTTTGGAATTTTCTAATTTTTCTAGTTTTACTTCTTTCAAATTATTTTTTTAATTATTTTGTCCTATAGTTTTAAAATTAAGGTGTTTTTTTTAATATTTAATTTCATCTTTAAATTTAGTTTTCTTTATTTATTTATATTATTCTTATTTTTTTTCCTATTCAAATAGTTTTATGTTTTTTCATTTAGAATTTTTAATTTGAATTTTTGGCTCAACATATTTTATTTCTTTATTTAGAGGCTTCACTTTATATTTATTTTTTCCTTTTTGTTAACATTACATTTTTTCATTTTCTATGATATTTGTAATAGCGTTGATTTTTTAAGAAGTGATTTTAAACCCACGAAAAAAGACAAATGTGCTACTTGTATCACCACATTTAGATTATAGGTTTATTTCATTTTTTAATTCATAATAATACCAATTATCGAAGTCATTGTGTCAAACAAGTTGTAATATTTAACATTTTTAGTTTAGAATATTACCAATTCTGGATTCCACAATTCAACCAAGTTGTTATTTTCACCTTAAAAAAAGGGGGTGATGTCGAAAGCACCACTTTTTGTTTTGGGGGATTGGTTTTCATGTTTTTATTTACAACTTTACGAGGATTTAATGCCATGGTGGAATAAAAGGGTAATTTTAACCCCACAAAAAAAGAGGTGACTCAACTAGCACCACTTTTTCAAACTAAGATTTCGATTTTAGTGTTTTTGAAAAAATATATCATGATTTAACTTGGTTCTCAATTTGAAACCATAATTTTCATCAAATTGGTAACTATGTTATTAATAGAAATCAATAGAAGACACAAATTAAAGTTTTCTCAATAATCCATTTATTAATGTTTACCAAATAATGCTACATATCCATGAGTTTTGGTAAAAATCAAAAGAAGAAATAGAATCTCATCTTATTGAAAAAAATAGAATAACTAAAATAAATTCTAAATTTAATCACCTCTCTACCAATATACAAACAACACCATTAAATTTTGCTTTTCAATAATTGTTTAATATAAGCACAAAAATTATGAATACATTCATGCATTACCCTAGAAGGTGCATTGAATTTCCTAGAAAAAACTGATTGTAGCATAAAACTGAATGACTAGAATGTTAAAAGCACACAATTAATACCCTTCAATGCACCCATTTGACAAAGCATAACCAATATTAGTTAATTGGGACATTCAATGATTGATATATTTATGTCAGTTATTCTATTTTCTAGATTTAAATATTTATTTTTTAAGCGTTTGCTTTAGACAAGCAAGCACGTAACTTTTCCTTGTATCATAATTTAGTATAATGGAACATGTTTGTCTCACATGTTTAAAGTGTTTATTCTTCAAGCAAGATGTTGTAATTGGGAAATATTTATTTTACCAGCAACAACTACCCTTTGACTAAGTCGATGTTATTAAACATTATAGGCATCCCACATACTCAAGCTTAAGATGGCTATCTCTTTTGCCAACCTTTCCCATGACTTACACATGATCTTAACCATTATAAATAACCCCCTTATATAACCACACCACACCACTAACTCATAAGATACATATTTCTAAGAAATTTGAACTTTGGTGAAGAAATTACAATATTCTTACTTCACAAACCAACCAACCATATAGAAATTATAAGATCCATTCTAAAGTTTACAAAATAGGAATGTCCCTTTGATTACAAAACCCTTCTTTACAACAAGGAAAACAAAAAGGTTCATGGTTAAATTCTCTACGTCAATGAGCACGAACAAATCTATGGACATACAATTAACAGATACCAAATAGATCGCTTCAAAATAAATTAAAATGTCAAAAGTTGAACAAGAATATGCTCCACAGCTCTATCTTATTTCATTAGGAAGATTACCAAGTTCTAAGCTGTACACCAGGGTTAGTTTTCATTTCAGTCCACCCCACTTGAATATGTTATACAAATCACTAAAACTGATTGCAAGTACAAAGCCATTTTGCAAAAATATATTCCCTCTGAAACTCAGCGACGTGGCATCTAGCTTAAGGGAGTCATTATTTGTGGTGCATGCCACCAAGCATGTTTCTAAGAATCAGATCCAATAAAGAACAGGTATATGTTTAATAGATTTCATTATTATAACCAATAACACAAAACAATGCCATTGGCCATATTTCAAAGGTCTCAAACTAACTCGTAATATTCATTGAAATGGTTTAGAAGTTGTTTTTTCTCTACCATCTTTAAGTTAAAAATCATGAATCCTCCAAAACAGATTCTAGTTTGTACCATATATTACAATCTTAGACAAGACGAACACTTTACCAACCACATATACAATACCCTAAAAAATATGAAGTATTGAAGAATCAAAATACCTTGCAAATCTCGAAAACCTTTCAATTCAACAGGAATATAAAAATTATAATATCAATTTAAATTCAGAACTATTGTTGTGTCTTAAACGCTATACCTCTAGTACTAGTGAACATGCAAAAAAGTAATCACAATTTTATGGCATTGTTAAGGCCACCTCTAGGTTGCATTAATCCTGAATCCCAAGATCTCCATTCTTAAATTAAGGGCATCATCACCACCTGCACTAAAATAATATACAACATTAAAAACACAACGAAATTCTTAGAAGCTTACAGCACTTATTTGCCATTTTGTCAACAAATTAGTTATAGTAAAGCCACCGCACATACCCCGTAGGTTTATTTATAAACCTATATTATATTTTCTGAATCTTTCGGATATGAACTGTGTAGAAATTTTCCCTGTCCAACATTTCGGGTGAACACTCCACCCATCATCAGGGACCAAAAAACATACAGATGGTAAGCATGAGAGCTGATCAAACCTATAAGTAATGAGACGAAAGAAACTGGAATAATGGTCATTAAGGATAAAAAAAAAAATATTAAATTAAGATTAAGATTATGAACGGTCAAAAGATGTGGAAGAATATAATTAAAAGAAGTTGGTTAGAATAGATGGTCGAAAGACAAGATTTAATGAGGTTAAAATACAATATATTAATTCTATTGTATTTTAACCTCATTAAATCTTTTCTTTCAAACTATCTATTCTAACCAACTTCTTTTAATTATATTTCTTTACCGTTCATAATCTTAATCTTAATTTAATACTTTTTTATCCTTGTGAACATTATTCCAGTCTCCGTCCTCTCATCACTTACAGGTTTGATCAGCTCTCACGCTTACCATTTGTATGTTTTGGTCCTTGATGATGGGTGGAGTGTCCATCCAAAGCAGCGGACATGGAAAAATTCTACACAGTTATATCCGAAAGATTCAGACAATATGAATAACTGTGGAAATCTCCACTCTCGAACCTATATTATATCCTAACAAATTAAATTCTCCATTTAGATTTCTTAACTGCCTTGCAACTTCAAAAAAGAATCAAAGTATAAATTAATTCATCTTATTGAATCAGCCCATACAGGACAGTTGACAGACCTCCGTGAGAAGATGAGTACCTTGTTTATTCTAACTTATCTACCAGTCTCCTCCACTGGTAAATAATAACACGTCCATGCTCAGATAATAATTTTTAGAAATAATGGAATTTACAGGTGACATCATATGTGTGTCATCCATTGGTTACTCTCTTACAGTATCTCATAGCCTTCATTTTAGATTAAAATAGTGACAGATTGACATTCAACTACACAGACACAACGATACAGCCCACCAGTACATGTTCCAAATTTGGAACCATAGAGTATGTCCATGTACATCACTTTGATACCAGTATATCGATGACCGTGATTCACGAAGGCGCATTATAAAAGCATATTAGAGTGATCTGCTTGGTAAAGTTTTCTAACAATTAGATGAACACTGACATGCATTTTGGTGCAACCAAGAACTATGTGATAAATTTTAACATCTCTAACAAGCTCAGAATCTCTTAATGTATCGTGGAATATCTATTTATCGGTTAGTTGATGTTTATGAGTTTATTCCAGGAGCAGGTACTACAGCCCTTGGAACAGCACTATCCTGACGATCTCTAGTGTTCGCAAAGTTTACATGAATATTTCTGTCATCCATAACTACAAAAAGAAGTGAATCATATGTTTTCCGTAAACACCCTCCTTTGGATGCAGACAAAAAAGAAATCATCTGTTGATATGTAGGCCGTGGATCTCTATGGACAAAATAAGAGAAGTTTACCCAGCCATCCACCTCCTTCAGAGCATTAACGGCATCTTTATTCGAGTGATCTGCTTGATAGAGTTTCCTAACAATTAGATGAACACTTGCATGCCTTTTGGTGGAATCACTAATTATGTGCTAAATTTTGGCATCTTTATCAAGCTCAAGATCTCTTAATGTGTCATGGAATATATATTTCTTTGTTAATCAATGTTTATGGGTTTATTAGGCCAGAAGCTGGGACTAGGCCTTGGAGGAGCACTATTCGGACGAGCTCTAGTATTTGCAAAGCTGACACGAATATTTCTGCCATCCAGAGACTGCAAAAAGAAGCGAAGCATATATTACTTTCCTTATACAACGTTATTTTGGATGCAGACAAAGAAAAATAATCTGTTGATGCGTATGCCATGGATCTCTAGAAATAAAATAGGAGACATTTACCCGGCCATCCATTTCCTTCAGAGCATTAACAGCATCTGATTCAGAAGCAAATTGCACAAACCCAAACCCCTTTGACAGTCCACTAGTACGATTGACTATCACTCTAACTGCGGGAAAATACAAGTCAGTTCATAATTATTTAAGTTCAAACCATAGGCCACTTCATAACATGTAGGCCAAAGACAGAACATCCACAAAGGATTTGTCCGTGACATGTGGGTGAGATGCATTAAGCATAAATAATTAGATATGTTTACATTTTACAGTAAAATAAAAATGCATGCACATACCTTCAAGGATTTCACCATAAGGTAAAAATGCATCTCTCAAAACTTTCTCATTTGTATCAAAAGAAAGCCCTGCGATCAATTCAATTGGCATTTAATATAAGAGTCAAGACACATTTATGAGATTACACAACCCTACAAGATCCCACCCAATGCATTTAAATATGTGTCCCCAGCATGCTTGATATATAAATCTGCATTTCAAGAAGGGAAGTGACTGAATAAGTTATTACTTATAACCTAATTCTGTGTGTCAATCGACAAGAGTGAATTGTCTAAGTTGCATAAACATAATCTTGTTTGAAGTCGCATTATTCTTGGAAGCTCTCTCAAAGTTATACTATATTTTAGACTGCACCAGAAATTGAAAGAGTAAAGCATGGATTACATTTTATTTAAATGATACACATAATAATACAAGATGTATGACCCTTGGATTCAACTGACCCTTGGATTCAACTTCCAACGTCTCTTGGATTCCCTATGATGGTTGAATTCCTCACCCTAACCCTGATGTATTAGGTAACTAACATTCCACCCCACCTCTTCCCCCAACCTTTAATCCCAAAGGGTTCCTTTGAATCCAAGCAAAGAGATTAGAACAGCTATCAGTGGCTGAATACACTCTCTAAATATAGTGGTTTTGGGATCACCACAAACCAAATCGCTAGCAGAAGGCTAAATCTTCTTCTAGATGGTGATTTAAGGTTGACCACCAACTCTAAACTCAGCTCTCACGCTCAGCAATTCCAGGAACATTTCAAAATTTGGCTAGAAGTTGATGACTTCTGTGGATTGGAAGTGCTCACAAACGGCAATTTGAAGATGACCACAAACTGATGGTGGTTTGAAGATGACAGCATACAGTGGAACTTGGCTCTAAGGCCCAACCTGGAACATATCCTGATTTCGTTGGAAGCTGTTGTCTTCTGCTAACTGAAGTGCTCACAAAATGGCAAACTGATGTCTATCAGAAGCTATAAGTCTTCTACTAACTGGTGGTTCTAGGAAGACTACAAACCAAATCATGCTCATGTCTCTGAACCTGGTCAGGCTAGCTTGTTCATGCTTCATTAATAGGGATTCAAATTAGAATTCTCACTGTGAATCACTAATATCGGCAAATGGAGGGTGTCAACTTCTACCAAAAGTGCACCCATTTACAATGCAATTTAACAGGTTAATTTACAAAAACACTAGTTGCAAGTTACCATTATTTTGATACTTCTTCTGAAGCCAGCTTTCAACATAGTTCCATAGAGACACCTAGTTAAATTCTCACCCAAAGACCCCAAAATTCTAATCCAAACCCTCCTAATTTATCACAAACCAAAATGTCAGTCCACAGATCTTAAAAAGTCTAAACCATCTCATAATAATAATAATAATTCAATCATTCAAAGAAAGATAACAACGGACCCAAAAACTTTGATGCATGTGTCCTTGATTCAGAATATAGTGTCCCAATTGTAACTACATTGATTGCATATGTGACAAGTATTGTCCATTTCTCATACCACACCCAAAACTTTGATGGTTTGAAACTTTGAAATGTTGGGACATCAATTTCAACTGCTGGGCCACCATGGTCAGAGTTCTAATGTCCACGGACACTGTTTTGAATGGCCCTCACAATAGAGTCACAATACACAAGATCAGGGAGATGGTCACATTGGCACACAATTTCCAGATATGCAACAGCTTCAGATTCTTTGCCATGTCCAACAAAAAAGCATGGGCTCAAACAACCTGGAGAATGGGCCCTGATGGGGTGACTCACAAGGAGCACATGGAAGTGGATACCACAATGGGCAACGCAACCAAAAGGATCTCGAGAGGAATTAAAGATAAGGGCCATTCTATTACTTAAAAATCTAAATTCAGGTTGGGGCAAAGGAAACATTGCATAATATCGATGAAAATGAAATCAAGCAGTTTAACAATGAGTGGAATACAAAAGCATATAAAGCTTTGCCTGGGTGGAAAGAATCCCATGCACAGATGCTCGACACTGGAAGTAGTGTAGGAGAAATGCTTCAAGTAAGCTTGCATTCCCTGGGCCCTTATCTATCACCAGTAAATAGGACAAACAATCTCAATACCAAACACACAATGGCCAAATATCAACAAGTTATTCCACAATCTCTGCAAAGTAGGAATACATAGTAGCCATAGGGTAGATTTCCAATACAGTCTCCTGATCCTGAAAGCGATGGCGAGTCTCATGTGAAAAGAAAACCAAGAGGCTTGATCCCACGGAAGAGAAAATTGCAGCAAAAGGAGACCGAGTATCTCAGCCAGAGAACTAGGCAAGACAATGAAATTTTGGAATGTGTTTTCGAAGAGAAGAGCATGCACAAAGGTGAGAAGTAACAAAATTGCTATGCACAGACAAAGAGGTGAGGGAATGCCAGACCTGAGCACAGCTCAAATCTGACAGGCTCTGGAGAGTGCCCAGGCTCTGATACCACTGTTAAACTACACCAGAAATTGAAATAATAAGCATGGATTATGTTTTATTCAAATGATACACATATTAATACAAGATGTATGGCCGCTGGATTCATCCTCTGAGGTATCTTGGACTCCCAATGACAGTTGGATTCCTCACCATAACCCTAACAGATTAGGTGTCTAACACTAAATAAAACTAGAAGTCTCTTTTTATAGTATACAAGAAAGAAAGGTAAAATAGGGTCATCTTAAAATATTAAAAATCAACCCAGCACTACGGGTTAATGAAATAATACTAGAAGTAACCTTCCAAAGATTGTTTATGCTTCAGAATTAACCTTACAAGTTCCCATCCAATGCATTTAAGTATGTGTCCCCATCATGTCTGATATAGAAATCTGCATTTTCAAGAAGGTAAGTGACGGAATTAGTTATTACTTATATCCTAACTTTGTGTGGCGATACACAAGTTGAGTGAATTGTCAGAGTTGCATAAACATAATGTTGTTCGGTCACATTATTCTTGAAAGCTCTGCCAAAGTTACACTATTACTCTCTTTTTTAAGTATACAAGAAAGAAAGCTAAAATAGGGTGATGTTAAAATATTAGAAATATACCCAGCATTATCGGCTATTGACATAACACTAGAAGTAACCTTCCAAAGATTGTTTACTTTGTGTTTCAGAATTTCTTGAAATATATAGAATTCACCAGTTATGATGTAGCAAGCACCAGGAGTAGCCTAATCAAGTTGCAAAATATGATCTCTTTCTCGTGGAGACCAACCATGGCTGTTTTACAGATCAGTCTCCTTCATCCTATAACCACAACTTCATACATGTAAAGAAGATTATGCAAGTTAGCATGCAATGCAGCCTACTTAGATCCTAAGGAAAAATGCCAACAAACCTTTTATGCTAGGTACCTCAAGTGAGACAACAAAGCATGCATAACACCAAACCTCCCATGTGGCAAGAGTCTCATACAGTCAGTGCCACTTGATGGCCATTGCTCTTATCCACAAGCTAAAAGTCCACATATGCTTTTGGACCACCAATGCTTGGCTCCAGCAACTTGACATGTTTATCATCAAGCTTGTGAAGATGTAAAAAAGAAAAGTGAGTAGGAAATTTATCTGAAAAACACATCAATAGACACAAGGGGTCAGCCAGGTCAGTGTAGGTGGGACACTATTAGATCCCCCAACCAGGTTTGATTCCTCAAAAAGGTGGTAGGTCTGTCCCTTTGGGACCAGCACACTGCTGCAAGTGGGCTATTGTGAAGTAGAATTGTGGTCATTATGTCGACCCTAAGCTCATGCCTCTGAGAGTCCAATGGTTTCCCACCTCTTGTTAGGTGGTGGATGCTTGAATCCCCAACAGTTGGCTCGATTGGTTGAACCATCTACCCATATGTTGCCAACAAGGAGGCCATAGGTCACACGTTCAAATCTGGTCAAGTCCCTTGAGATTACCAGCCACTATTGTGGCTAGCGAGCGGTTGAGCCGCCCTCCAACCAAATATTCTGGAGAGGGGGGGGGGGGATATTGTTAGTTTTTCCTTGGAAAAAAAACAGTGGTGGATATTGACAATTAACTGTCCTCAAGTATCCTACCAAGAAAATTATTTTTAAGGTATCAATCCCATTGTGTTTATCTGACATCATATCCCAAGACACATAAATAGATGTAGTTTTAGTATCAACCAAATTGGAAATTACTTCCCAAATGCACTTTGAATTGATACATTCCAAGTATTGATCCCCCCAAATGCAACTTTCAATAGATGTCCATCGAAGGTCATCCTTAAATCATTAGAAATTTACATAGAAAATTTCCCAAGTAATGTATCAACTCCATTGCCAGCATTGATCCTGCTCCCCATCCATATATAGGGGTAACCCTAGGAGAAAAAAAAACTCTCTACATTACAGCTTGCCAGCCAGCAGCCCTACCACGATCCATGTATGGTCAACCTCAGATGCCTCTCATCCATTCTAATTAGTGCACTTATTGACCTAGCCTACTCACTATGTCACATGGTTCAGCTTCGAATTCGAGTTCAACAATGATTGAGTTCGATTCAAAATCGAAATTTCTGATAAGGTTCAAATGTGTTAAAATTGGACAACTATGTCCAAACTCCGGGTTGTGCTACTCAGATGACGATCCCAATATTATTATTGGATTCCTCTTTCGGAGAGGTGTAAGATTGATCTAAAGATCATCTCCATCGTATGAGCAGAACATGTACTTTGAATTTATTCCACTTATGTGCTAGGTCGGCCTGGAATAAAATATAGACTTGATGGACGTATCACACACCCCCAAAGATTCCTATATATTGGAGAGACTTAGAGTTCATTTGACACACATTGTGTGGAAGAATTCTTTTTCTCTTGATGGCGTTGGAGCTGCGTTCTTGATGTTGCGTATTTATGGAGTGTTCTTTGTTTGGGTTGTTCTTAGGTGATGTGTGACACGCTTGGCTGAATGACCTATTGAAGACTTTGTTGGTAGAAGCATCTTGCTAATCGTCGTAACTCCACCATTCTTTATCTCTGTTTTGGCTTGTCTTCCATCGATCTATTGGTATGTTCTATCTGCTTCAGTATCTTGTGCCCTAATCTGAAATGGCATAGAACATGTTCTAAATTAACATGGGATCAGAGCTCGGTTAAGACAAAGCCCAATTTATGTTAAAAACAATCATCGATTTATTAGATCCATTGTGGGCAACATTACCTCTGGAAAAGGATTCAGTGGAGAGGAGGATCTTATGCCCTAGCCGCAACACAGGAGAAGGCAGAACAACGTGGGGACAAGGGTCTGTTTCAAGGTTAGGCAAGGTCTGAATTGTTATGGGAGAGGCCAAGTGTGTTAGCTGTTAGGCCGAGTTCTTGTAGGGTAAAAAAAATTATTAAAAAAAAAAAATGCTGCTATTTGGTGATTGTTTGGAGCTGTGAACAGCACTGTTTTGGAGGTCGTTTGCTACAGGAGTGTTGTTGTGCTAGGCCACGGGCCATAGCTCTACAGCTGGGCTTGCATAGGGTGGTCAAGGGTTGGCATATGCCCTAAGGCAGCGGCGTAGCAAGGGATGAGCTCTTCAAGGGTGTGTCGCAACCCTATAAGGGCTTGTTTTGAGACACGCAAGCCATCATTAAAAGTCGGGTGTGATCGTAAGAAAGCCCGAAGCCGAAAGCGAGGAAAATAAGAAAAGGCAGAAAAGTTTTTTTTTTCTTACGGAACCTGCTAGCAACCCTGTTGGTAAAGACAGGCATGGAATTTTTCGTTATAGGCGGAATTATAGGAAGTTGTTGACCAGAGTGGCCCCACCAGATTTTGGATGCCGTGTACATTGAAAATCTGGGCAGATTGGACGAGTTTGAATTTGCAGGCGGACGAGACATCGTGGTAGCGGAGGGTCAAATTTATGAACCCGCAAAACCAAATTTAATCCAAAGCACGCAGAAAAAGAGCCGAATAAGTCTGTTAAGTTGTTGCCTCTGAATTTCGGGCTCGAAACAACTCGGACAAGGGACGCCAAAGAGCGTAAGGTCTTGCATGCCCTCTATGTGAGTTTTGGACATGGCGCTGGTTGAAATTATCATGATGGAACCCACAGCAAAGTTGATTGCAAATCAAAAGGAAGGCCGAGAGCTTTGAGATTGGAAGCCTCACTTATTGGGTCGGTATTGCCTCGCTTATTGGGTCGGTATTCCACGGTGGTTGATCTCAAGGAATCATCGCACCATGAATGACTATTACAAGTGTCGAGTCCCAATAAAGATTCTGGCGCTGCTTTTTTTTCAGCGATGTAGGCGGGAGCGCAGATTCATAGTCATAATGGGTTTTGATATGGATATTTTTTGTGGGAGCTGCTTAATTATCATGTATGCAAAGTGTTGTAATACAGAGGCTGAACGACAAATTTTCCCAGAAAAATTTAATGTTATGGACTGCCCTGATCGCAGAATATGCGCAAAATAGGAAGGTTGTTGAAGCCTTGAAAGTCTTCAACCGAATGCAAGTGGCAGACATGAAACCCGACCTGGTAACCATTGTGAGTGTGGTTTTGGCCTCTTAAGAGATTTCTGAATCTGTGAAATGATCCATGGCTACATAATTCGGAGAGGGTTTGAATCTCATGTTTATGTGGGTACTGGAATCATAGATATGTATGATGTCGGAGTGTGAGCACTGCACGTCATGTGTTTGACAAAATGCCCAAAAATATATGTATATATATATATATATATAACTAAGAAAAAAATGTGGTGTCATGGAATGCAATACGCTCACAATAGGAACGCCAACAAGGCCTTGGCTCTGTTTCGTCGAATGCAGAGAGTAGGATTGAAACATGACTCAGTCAATGATGTGCATGCTCCCAGAATGTACCCATTTGATACACCTACAAACTAGTGAGCAGATCCATGGTCGATGAGCCTTAGAACAATGCCAAGAATGACAAATGGGTAGATCTAGAAGATAAGAAGCAGTGCAGAATGCAATGCCCAACGTAGTAAATTCAGTGTTTGGAACATCTGTATGATTGGTTCCTAGATCTGTGAACTGAGATCTGAAAAATAAAGCAGTGCAGGATCATGATATATTCTCTCTGTTTGACAGTGACATGTGGCAGAATATGTATCACTATGAAGTTTGAAATCTTCAATACTATATAGCAATATGACAATAATGAAGATAGTGATGGGTGCAATAAAATTATGGCATCATCGTAATCAGCGATATGACAGTGATGACAATTCTATAGCCGCAATCTTGAGGAGCTAAATCTGTCATTCTATGTCATTGTCATTATGACAGTGACATAGACAGTCACCCATGATTACGAAATTCATATTTACAGTAAGCTAGTGACAGTATCAGTCCTACATTGGAGCGTAATGATAAACTTAACTAAGAATTTTTCGCAACTTTTTGTCACGTTGTTAGAATCTTGATCAGCAAAGCCTGTGAAGTTTCGATCAAATAGTGTATATGATATATGCATGATAGCTAGATGACAGTATGTGGCTATGAGTCTTGATGGCTTTGACTGTGTGAAAATAAGACCCCCTTCCTAGTTGGTGTCTGGGATGCCCTCATTTAAAATAGATGTTTTCAATATCATTGCTGAGAATACAACTGTATATGCTCCTGAGCTAATATCATTGCTGAAAGAAGATCCTCATGGCTCAAAGACATATGGCTTCAAAGGGGGAAATTCCGGAAGAAAACCAAGAAGCCATATAGATACCAGGGGTATCTAGCTGCCATGAGTTCAATATGATACTATAAAACATCAAGTCTGGAAAGATGATAGGATGATGTCTGGGATATGGTCCCTAGACCACATGACAAAGTTGTTGTCACCTCGTTATAAGATCAAGCATGGATCTGATGGAGGTGATGAAAATTCCAAGGCAAGATTCGTTGCTCGTGAAAGGCGGAGACTATGATGACATATCTGCACCGGTGGCCTGATATACCATCATCCGATCTATTATTACCCTTGCTGCTACAGAAGGACGGAAGCAACCTCCAGATGGATGTGAAGACTGCTTTTTTGGCATGGAGCGATAAAGGAAGAGGTGTATGTAGAACAACCTCTGGGGATCAAAGTCCAAGATCGGGACACCCAGGTCTACAGGTTGAAGAAAGCCCTCTATGGGCTGAAGCAAGCACCCAGAGCTTGGTACGAGAGGATAGATAGCTACCTGATGAAGCTGGGCTTCACTCATAGTAATGTTGATCCAAACCTTTACTTCAAGGTTGATAGAGAAAAGCCTCTCATTTGGGTGTTGTATGTGGACGATCTCTTCCTGACAGGTGCTGACTCTCTCATTCATCAGTGCAAGAGGGAGTTCGCTGCTGAATTCGAAAGGAAAGACCTAGGACTGATGCACTACTTCCTAGACCTGGAGGTCTGGCAGAGACCTGGCAAGATTTTCCTTTCTCAAGGAAAACTTCTGGTATGATCTGATATGGTGGACTGTAAGTTCATGTCGACTCTAATAAAGCTCAACGTTAAGAAGTTGAGTGGCAGTGCTGCTGGGCCCGTGCAAGCAAATCCTACTGAGTATCTTCAACTCGTAGGGGCCCTGCTGTTCTTAGTGAACACCCGTCCGAACGTATGTTGTGCAGTGAACACTTTGATTCAACACATGGTTGATCATAACATTCACTGGGTTGGTGCCAAGAAACTCTTGAGATATCTATGGGGCACGATAGACCATGGGTGGAGTTACACTGCCAGGAGCATGACACTCCTTGATATACTAATGCCGATTGGGCTGGCAATGTGGTGGATCGTAAGAGCACATCTGGATGCTACTTCACAAGTAGATCTGCTTCGGGCAGGAAACGGAAGTTGGTAGCCTTTGAGCATCGCTGAGGTCAAATACATTGCAGCATGTATGACCCATTGTGAAGTCACTTGGTTGCAAAAGCTCTTCAATGAGTTGTTCAAGCATGTGCTAGATGCCACCGTTATCATTTGTGATAACCAGAGGGGGATTCGTTTATCATAGAATCCCGTGTTCCACGATCGATCCAAGCATGTTGATGGCTGGTACCACTTCATCCGGGATATGGTATAGCGAAGCGCCGTAAGGCTGAATCATATAGGAACTGATGAGCAGGTCGCGGATATTCTCACTATGCCCTTGGGGAAGGTCAAGTTCCTAACCTTCCGTGAGAATCTTGGAATCATGGAATGACCCTATTCTGAGGGTCCTGTTGGACGATGAGCTTTGGGAGCTCCAAAGGGGTTTTGGGGATAGCTTCGGTGCTATAAGCAACCACAGGGCTAGGCTTGCCGAACCTAGTTGGTGTGCTTCTACCCCACCGTAATGATATTGAGATGGTTTACCTCTCTCTGATCTGTGCCCCGTATGCATCCTACCCATGGAGTTTCGGACTCATGGGAAGTACCTCTCATTTGGCCAATGAGGTGGGAAAAGTGAATAGAGACCATAGCAACAGCGATGGACGCATCGGAGATTGTCGTACTCTTTATGTCTAGGATGGCACGTGTCCAACCACTTGATCTGGAGTCAAGTCCAGTGAGGTTTCAAACCTCCAACTGACTTCGGGTCAGTGAAACTAACTTCGAGTTAGTATATGACTCTCTTGAGTCCTAGTGAGGTTTTGGACCTCCAATTGACTTCAGGTCAGGTAAACCAACTTCGGGTTGGTATGAGACTCTTTGTGAGTCCTATAGAGGTTTCGGACCTCTGGGCTGAATCTATCAGCTAGGTATGATGTCTTTGTGACTGGCCCACTTTTGTTCTGAAATAAAAAGGCCAGCAAAGCAAGTTACGGCGGGATGACGCACAATGTTTGGATTGTACTTGTGGACGGAGTTCTCCCTAGTTGAGAGGAAGTGTTAAAATTGGACAACTAGGTCCAAACTCCGGGTTGTGCTGCTCAGATGACGATCCCAATATTTTTATTGGATTCCTCTTTCGGAGAGGTGTAAGATTGATCTAAAGATCATCTCGATCGGATGAGCAGAACATGTACTTTGAATTTATTCCACTTATGTGCTAGGTCGGTCTGGAATAAAATATTGACTTAAATGTCTTAAAGGACGTGTCACACACCCCCAAAGATTCCTATATATTGGAGAGACTTAGAGTTCATTTGACACACATTGTGTGGAGGAATTCTCACTCTCTGGATAGCATTGGAGCTGCATATCTATGGAGTGTTCTTTGTTTGGGTTGTTCTGGGGTTATGTGTGACACGCTTGGCTGAATGACCTATTGGAGACTTTGCTGGTAGAAGCATCCTGCTGATCGCTGTAGCGCCACCACTCTTCATCTCTGTTTTGGCTTGTCTTCCATCAATCTATTGGTATGTTCTATCTGCTTCAGTAAATTGTGCCCTAATCTGAAATGGCATAGAACATGTTCTAAATTAACAAGATGAAACTAGAATATTGACATAAAGACCTGTCCTATGTGCACATTGTGAAGAGCCGAGTCTTGAACCTGCCAAAGTTGTCACCTAAGCAAAACAGCGAATTCGAGGTCAATCTACAGAGTTCAGAAGGCCTGTCCTATGTATGCATTATGAATAGCCAAGTCTTGAACCTGTCATAGTTGTCACTTGAGCAAAATGACAAATTTGAGGTCTATCCACAGATTTCAGAAGGCATGTCCTATGTGCGCATTGTGAAGAGCCAAGTCTTGAACCTGTCATAATTGTCACCTGAGCAAAATGGCAAATTTGATGTTAATCTACAGATTTTAGAAGGTTGAGGCTTGAGCGGGGTTTGAGTTGGAGAAAGGTTTCCACGTTTTGGTCACGCAACAACTGGAACAAAATATCTACATCCACTATTTTTTTAATTAAACTAGTAAACAATAAAACCCTAAATCCATGAACCTTCAAAAATTCGCTCAAATTTCATCTTTAAATTGGTTTAGACTTCAATTTCAAACAGATTAAAGAAACTTTTGAGGTTCGCCAAATTTTGAACCCCAAGGTTCAAATTCAGCTAACCCTATGACATAGCCTACTCATACAATGAAGGTGGGTCGTCTATTGTGAGGCACTTTAACCATTTTTTTCATTCAAAGTCATTTCATTTAATGTTGAAGGCATTCTAGAATGGATCATAAATTGTAATTGGATTATAAACCGTTATTGGTTGTGTACTTGTTCCCATACTTCACCTTGACGATTATCATGTGTTTCTAGTCCAGTGTGACCTTCCTTAGCATCTCTCTTTCATTGTCTAGGAGGGGCACAAATAGGAGGCCTGATGATGGTAGTGCTCCATGTTATTCTTACATAACACTCATCATCATTCCCCTATGTCCATTATCCCATATTTTGATTGGTTGTTGTTAATTGCTCATACTAGTTCCTTATTGGCCTCATCTTATGAGAGGGGGTTAAAAATACCCGACATTGATGCAGTTATAAGAAAAGAAAAAACATAGGCCAAATGTTAAAATGCAAAAGAATGGCAAGGGATGTAAAGCAAACAAAAGCCAATTATAGCTTAAGCTCTACCCCCTCTTATATAGGCACTCATCCCTAAGAGTATCCATGCATACCACACCTATCAAAGGAACACTCTTTGAACATCTTGACCTAAATGAAACAATAAACTACCCATCATTAAAGAGGGATTATATTATCGTTACTATTTGATAAATCGATAAAGCTTGTTAAACAAGCCATATCAAAGCAAGAAAAAAAGGGAAAATATGGGGGCTTGGATAAACAAAGGCCAATGAAGGTGTTGATATTTTGGGTAGCATTGGATGTGCTCTAGCTCCGAAACTTTGTGGAGGGGCTAGAACACATGAGATCTCCAAGACCCAGAAATAGTTTGGAAAAATTCCACCAAGTGTGAAAGTTATTCAAATAATTAAATTTTTTAATGGGGATCCTAAGTCTAACTTAGGGAAATTAAAAAATTAAAGTGAATTAATTTAAACATGTGGGTGAGAAAGTTCTAAGTAACATGAATCAAGTCTTTTATAATCTTAGTCGTTCATTAGAGATTAGATCACTGTCGTTGATTTCTCAACAAGAAAAGTATTAAAGGAAGGCTTGGGGTCAATTGGAGAACACACACAGAATCTAAGAGATCGAAGTGCTTGAACAAAGATCATATTTGAGTGATTTAGAGAAGCAGTGACCGGCAGATGCAGTGATTGGTTGGAGGACCAAATGTACAAAGCAGAGCAAGGGCAGCAGAGACGCAGAGGAGGCAGCGCAGCCACTAGAGAGTGTGACAGAGACCCCAGAAAGTGTGACACAAACCCACATATGGGCAACATAGAGCATCCGAGGGACAGTCCAAAATTGGCCGAGAATCGGGGTTTCTAAGCTAGCATGGATGAAACTCGATTTCTAAGAGGCTAATCAACGCAGAGGAAGGTTGACGCAGTCCTTCAGCCAGGGCCACACAAGCTTATGCAATGGCAACGTAGAGACTGCACAAAGCTAGCTGGGGTTTCACCAATGACTGATCTGGATCAACTGGGACTTGCAGAGTGAGGTAAAACTCACATTTATTTCTGATTGTCGAGGTTTTCTCTGTTGGGTGAACCGGATCATGGCACCCTAGATGTACACAGAACTACTGCTTAATAATAAAAACCCTCATAACTTATATGAGAGTGCTTTCAATTAGACGTTTCCATATCTTATAAGATTTCACTCCTTCTAGCTTATCAGAGTCAAAGAACAGATTAATTAACTTCGGCATTGTAGTGTTGAAGCAGTGCACCAAAAGAATCAAGCACAAAAAATGAGCAACGCGTCACACGAAACATGCCACGCAAAAACGACACATGCCACGCAAAGAAAAAACAATCTATCGGGGCTTGGCCTTGACCCTCGTATAGTCATTCAAAAAAGGAGAAAAATGACTAAGCTTTGCACTTGGCTCTAGTCAAATTCTCTTTGAGTGTTTACAATGAAATCTTTTCAAAATTCGACAATGCCTTTACAAATTTCTTCTTAAAAAAAAATTCTACCCCCCCTCAAAGTAAAAAATTACTTTGAGTTACAATATCACTCCTTGTTTCTCCAAAAAAAAATGACAAAATTTCAATTTTCTCCCTTATAACTCCAATTACAAAAAAAAAAAATCACTCCTTATCTTTCCCAAATCACTCTTTAAAGAGTGAGCTTATGTCCTTCATAAAAATGTAATTGATTTTCTACTAGCTGGCAACTCTACAAGTTCTTTTTCAATACTTTACCAATTACATTCATTTTAATCCACACAATGTTTATTAATTCAGAACCAGAACAACAAATCTATAAATAAATGTGCAAGTGCTGATTCTCAAATCCAAATTAGAAATGTGAAGATAGTAAAATGTATAAACTCCGTTTTACATTCTTGAGCTTCGTTGAAGTCTCCACTCACAGCATCGTAGGAGATCTATTGCCACATCCGAATCACACTAAAAAAAAACATTATTTAAATAACGCGTTGCTTACCATCCAGCTACAGCGTTCAATTCACAACGCTACCCATACCTTCACGGTGGTAGTGTTCGACTTGCATCTCGCTCCTTCAATGCTAGTGCCATCGCTTTCACAACAGTAGTGTTTACCAATTCGAACATCGTGACTTTAACTCTCCTTCAGGGAATTATAGATTTCGTTCTGCCTCCAAAACATTACAGATTTTATTTATGCCTCTAAAACATTACGGATTCCATTCATACCTTCGTTCGGTGATCGATCTTGCATTCATTGATTGCTACGATGGACATAAGTCTGGCTTTTATGCTCACATTTTCCCACGTCTCTTCGATGGTTGAGTGCTACATGCACACGAAGGTTCGATTCATTTCACGCAATTGACAATACTCTTAATGAGCATAAAAGCTATGTTCTGCACCACTTTAAAATAAATCTCTGCATTGGTTCATCCACATGAATTCTTTGCGTTAGTTAGCTTTAGTGCTAACAGTAATGCTTTTAACAATCTTAAGCTTGGACTTTGATCCACCTAGAAATATCTGCGAGTGGTTGGGGGCTCTTTTCACAAACAAGATTTTTCAATGGGAAGAAAAAATGTAGGAAGATCTCGACAAGAAGCTCACAAAAAATTGAATTTTAAAAATAAATTGAATCTTAAATAAAAAATTGATTTTTAGATTATAGCCAATAAATTTCTTTTCCTTAAATCATTGACAAGATTGCATACCAATTCATCCTTTAGCAGAATTTTCCAAAAGTCTGCAAAGATGAAATTTTCACCTTCATGTCATTTGCATTACTAGTGGCTCCAATACCACATTAATGGCAGAAGTGTCCTCAGACACGTAATTTTATTAATAATGCAAAAGAAATTACATAAAAAGTTGTAGGAGTTTACAAACGTAAAATTCTACTAAATTTGCAATTAGGAGACTAACCTATTTATAAGCTATATGTCCTAACTTAATTTGGTTATGGATCACTTGAAAAAATAACAAGTGTCCATTTACAATAAATGATCTTCTATCTAATCTACTAACTTTATTCCTATTTTAGAGCCTAATATACGACTCAATTCTAGAGTCCTTTCTTTGCTAACAATATTCTATTTCTAAGTGTCTCTTAATATTTATTAAATATTATAATTTAATAAATATTTTTATTCTCTAATATTTATTAAATATTCTAATTTAATAATTAATAAATATGTTATCCTAACTTTACATTAATATATTTGGATCATCTAACATGTTGCACTGGTTTTCCCGCATTGGGTTTTTCCAAGACATTTGTCCGAAAAATATTGTGTCCTTTGTCTAAATGTGCTTATTCTTCAGTTTTTGATATGTATAGTTGTGTAGGCTGGAAGGTATTTACTTTGATGCTTTACTGAATAATTCAGAAAAATAACTTGTTAAGTAAATCAAACAAGTAGGAGAAGTAACCGCATTTATCAAGTAAAGAAGGTTTCTGTAACTTAGGTTCAGAAATTATCACATGGTATCAAAGCATTTACAGATCAGGAGGAGATGAAGCCATCAGCAAAGACCGAAGAAATTTTGCTGTAGGAAGCAGTTGTCCTCAGAGACAGAACTGATTCAGAAGACGGGCATGGAAGGGTGATGTGGTCACCTGTGGGGCTCACGCAAAGCCTGTGTTAGCCAGGAGAGGTGACGTTGTAGCTCCAACAATGGCAGCGCAGTGTTTGTTGGCTAGCGTAGGGGTTTCGAGCCTCCATTTTTCCAGTTGTCGTGGCTGGAAGTGCAGATTGTTTTCTTCAGTAGCGACTGGTGTGGCATTGTTTCTGTTTGTACAGAACAGTGTCTAACAGGGTGTGACAAAGTAAGGGAAGCAGTCCCTCATCAGACTTTCTAGCCAAAAAGTCTGATATCCGATCAGTGGAGTGATTGGATAGTGTTGATTCGACAGAATTGGTGGAGGATTTCCGAGAAGGAAATCACTGGTCAGAGGGAGCATATTCTCTAGAGGGTTTTTAGTGCCAAGAGACCCAGATTCGAGTTTCTCACGAGCAGCAGCTATCAAGGCAAAAGGGCATCCTTTTCGACATTTTCGTTGAAGCGCAAGAATCTACACAAGGATCGAGGGATGGTGACAAAGTTGGATGGAGCATCCAACTTTGTTATCTAGAAGGCCATGATCTCGACATTTCTGAATGATCTCAAACTCTTCGTGACAAATGAGGATGAGTACACCATGAGTGCTCATGCACCTCTAAAAAAGAGGTGGGTTGACATGGATCTGTAGATTGAGCTACATATGGTGGGGGCAGGATCCTTGAGGTGCCCAAACTCTTGGATCACATACGAGTTACAGAAGCCCTTAATGATAATAGTGCAGATGATTGAATTCAATGGATGCGTAGATCATGGAAAGGCACAAGCAAGTGCTGCTTGAACGCTCGAAGATTGGAGCAACGCGTGCAACAAGGGAAGCAATGCTGCAGTGGCAAGGCTTTACGTAGTGCAGAGCAACAATGTCACAGAGGCTCTAGAGAGACAGCCGCAGAAAGCAGCAACAGGGTGCTTCAAGGATGAGATGCAGCCCAAACCGACTTGTCCGGGTCAAGATTTTGGGTGATGTCCTTCAAAGGCTTCAAAGGTTTACTCTCAAAGAACTCGCCTGTAGTGCAACAGCTAGTTAAAGGGCGTGTTATAGGCAGCATGATGCAACAATTGGAGAGGGAGTTGCAGTACAAATGTGGCAGTGACAGTGGTATAGTCATGGACATCAGTACAAAAATCAGCAACGTGGTGGATGGAGGGCAACATGCCAAGCATTAACCGTGCAAGGGATCGATGCCAGAGATCAGAGTAACGCTCTGGAGTGAAGTGTTGCTAGAGCACATTCCTCTCTAAGAGGGAGTGTTGAGATTTTAGGTAACATCAGATTTGATATAGCTCCGAAACGTTTTGGAGGCGATAGAACACATGAGATCTCCAAGACCCAGAAATCGTTTGGAGAAATTCCACTCGGTGTGAAATTTATTCAATAAATTAATTATTTTATGGAGACCCAAGGTTTAACTTAGGGAAATTAAATAATTAAAGGGAATTAATTTAAACATGTGGGTGAGAATGTTCTTAGTAACATGGATCAATTATTTTCTAATCTTAGTCATTGATTAGAGATTACATCACGACTATTGATTTCTCAACGAGAAAAAGTATTAAAGGAAGGCTTGGGGAACACACACAGAATCTGTTACCAATATAAAATTATATAAAATAAATAAAAATAAGTGCAATTACTAATAGTCAAATAAGGATTAGGTTAAGTAGTCATTAGTTAACTGAAAAGGCATGTCTAAAAGACATGCCTAGTCATGAAAGGTCACCTACGTAGGTATATACGTAGGGCCTCATTGTAACATTTTATAATCACATATACATTCTTATGTATAATAAATTATTATTACAAATATCTCTTGTCTATTTTACAATTAAAGTCAACAAGCGTACAATTTTGTTGCTTTAGTGGTATTAGAGCCATGTTGCACAATATAGTCTCACGAGCCTATGAACGTAGTTTACGAGCCTATGAACATAGTTTACCGTACAATGTGCCATTACATGTAGATTTTGAAGAAATTGAGCATATTAGAAAAATTCAAGAAAAGCTTCAGCAATTAGAAAAGTCATGTGCAGAAGCTACAACTAGTTTTAAGAAAATTTATGAACGAATCCATAATAAGGAAGTAGATGATTATGATGAAGCTAATATAGATCAAGACGAGAATCTAGATGAAGTTGATCTTGATGTGGATCAAAATGATGATCCAGATCAAGATGACATGGATGAAAATAAAAATGAGTATATGACAGTTGAAGATGAAAACGACAAAGAAAATGATGCTACAAAAATTATTGATGAAGGATCACTACATTTCATAGAAGATCAGGAAGAGGATATGTCAATCACAGATTATGATGGTGAAGATGACTATGCGGCAGGGCTTGCAGTGAGATTGTTGGTATATCCGGAAGAGCCACAATATATATATATATATATATCGTGAATAGAAACCTCTGCAAGTTCCAACTAACCCTCTTCTTCAGTTCTAGAATGGAGCACAACTTCCTTTCAAAACTTTTCAACTCAGATTCTATTCAAAAATTCCAGTTACCAATGGATGAGGATGATCCCATCAATCATGCCAATAGTAGTAGGGTGAAATGCACTGGAAAGAAGGGTTTTGAAACAATGATTGAACATGAAAGTCAAAGTAACGTTGAGAGGCCATCAAAGTTACCATCAATACACTACCGACCCTCTCTTCGACTCAATCTCCACCCGAGGCTTCCTCGTCGGATTCGCGATTTCTATAGTGAATCAATGCGATCTATTCCTCTTACGCAAAATTTCCAGGGCAATCGAACTCAAACCATGGCTTCTGAACAACGGAGGCAGCTACAGGAACGACACGGTCAAAGCCGCTGTCTGACAGAGACATAGGAAAAAAAAGGCTGCCAATGATTTCATCGATGTCCGACATTTCCGATCACTGTGGGTCCCCCGCTGGCCAATCCGCCCATTCAATTTATTCAAATCATGGCTCCGAGAAAAAGGAACCTGGATAGCGAGAACAGCAATAAACGAAATCTCATAAAAATCGAGAACCAGAGAATCAAAGAATGGCGCGAGAATTGGGATTCTCAAACCGTCGTAAATGAAGTCCCACTTCGCGCAACGTTAGCCGAAATCGCTGCGAAAAACGGCATAGGGAACATAACCGATGACGTTGTTCTCTGCATGGCGTTGGCAGTTTAGAAGCACTTACAAAACATACTGACCCACTTGGGCAAACTCTCCAAACTGGGAGGTGATTCTTCGAAGCCCGCAAGTAACAAAATAATTGTTACAGGGAATGTAATATCGCAGATTCGGGAGATTAGAAGAATAGAAGGGGAGAAATGGAAGGAAAAACAGGAACAGGAAGCACAGGAACGAAGGGAGAAAGAAGAGGCTGAAAAAGAAAAGCAAGCCCAGAATCCCAAGGAGAAAAAATTAAATTTAGGTGAAAGAATGGGCGGAGACGACATGTGGTTGCAATGGGTATCTATGTCTATAAATGCTAAAGAAACTGATAGTTCCCCAACTGCAAATACATCAATGGTCGATACACTAAAGTCTGCAAATAATAAAAACAAAAGCCCGTCACTTTTTGTCAGCCGAACCCACAACATTCAGAACTACGATTGGTTTTCTATGGCGTTGGAAAATGGATATATTCTCTCAGGAGCTGCATTATCATTGCGAAGATATTGTCGTGGCTGTCACTCGAGCACTTGCCCAGATGTCGCTGCATTATCTGGTCCATTGCCTCCTCTACGCATGTCATGATTCCTTCTGCTACACAGAAAAACGCAACTGACAGGCCGACGAACCATTCCTTCGTTGTCAACAGAGTCACGCACTATCTCGTCAGCCGAACCTCGTTGTTATGAAACCACCGCTGTGTCTGCACGTACAGACACGTCGTTTTCAAGGGTGATATTAATTCGTATATACGATTATAATTATATAATTATATTACATAATTTAATAATTATAAGGTTTATAATTATATAGTTTATAATTAAATCGCTTAAAAAAAAATTAAAAATTAAAAAATTAAAAAAAATATATATATATATATATGTATGTATGTATATATTATTAAAAAAAATATATATATTATTAAAAAAAAAAAAAAGTAAGCTAAGTGAAGATAGTTGTCGGGTTAAGATGAGAGACGTCAAGTTACTTAAGACATGATAAGGACAAGATGAAGGGAATTGCTAGTAAATTAGCTTTGAGGACAAAGCTTTTGAAGGAAAGGGCAATGTTACCAATATAAAATTATATAAAATAAATAAAAATAAGTGTAATTACTAATAGTCAAATAAGGATTAGGTTAAGTAGTCATTAGTTAACTGAAAAGGCATGTCTAAAAGACATGCCTAGTCATGAAAGGTCACCTGCATAGGTATATAAGCAGGGCCTCATTGTAACATTTTATCATCATACATTTTTATATATTAACATATTATTACTACAAGTACCTCTTGTGTATTTTACAATTTAAAGTCAACAAGCTACTAGTTTTGTTGTTTCAGAATCTAAGAGATCGAATTCTTCTGATGATTCAGAGAAGCAGTGAGGGGCGGATGCAGTGATTGGTCAGAGGACCAAGAGTACAAAGCAGAGCAAGGGCAGCAGAGACACAGAGGAGGCAGCGCAGCCACCAGAGAGTGTGACGCAGACCCTAGAGAGGGTGACGCAGGCCCACGCAAGGGCAGCGCAGAGCCTCCGAGAGACAATCCAAAATTAGCCGGGAACCGGGGTTTCTAAGCCGGCAGGGCTGAAACTCGATTTCTGAGAGGTTGATCAGTGCAGAGGAAGGGTGACACAGTCCTTCAGCCAGGGCCACGCAGACTTACGCAGTGGCAACGTAGAGACTGCGCAGAGCTAGTTGGGGTTTCACCAGTTACTGATCCAGATTAGTCAGGACTTGCAGAGTGACGTAAAACTTGTGTTTATCTCTTATTGTCGAGGTTTTCTCTGTTGGGTGAGCCGGATTGTGGCACCCTTGATGTACTTAGAACTGCTGCTTAATAATAAAAACCCTCAGAACTGTTGCACCAATTTTCCCGCATTGGGCTTTTCCGGGGACATTTGTCCAAAAAATCTTGTGTCCTTTGTCTAAATGTGTTTATTCTTCAATTTCTGATCTGTATAGTTGTGTAGGCTGCAGTGTATTTACTTTGATGTTTTACTGAATAATTCAGAAAAATAACTTGTTAAGTAAATCAAACAAGTAGGATAAGCAAATCAGATTCACTGCAATCGGGTTTTTGTAACTTAGGTTCATAAATTCTCACAGAAGGTAGCTAAAGCAGTTACCACTCCCTCAACAAAGGCACTCATGGACAATGGTTTGCATAACTTGGTATAAGATCATGACACCTGTGATGAAGTAAAACACGGAGCCATAACACCTATCATTTGAAAGGGTTGGCCTAGGAATTATTACTTCTCCGAGGGTTGAAAGTGTTGGAAAATCGGGAGGCTTCACAATTAGATTGGATTTTCCTTTCAATGATAATTGCTTGTTAAATTAGTTGACTTCTTATTAAGTTTTATTCTAATTATTTCATCAAACAATTAGCATAACATGAACATGAAGATCACATAAACAAAAGAACACAAGATATAGCCTCCAAGCCAGGGAAAAACCCCTCCAAGGGGAAAACCCAAAAAATTCTCTTATTATAGAATCAAATCAAATGAGATATCCAAGACCCAAAACTTCACCCTCTAGATGCCAATCAAACCCTCCTCTAACATAGCAAATCCATCATCAAGAGATCCGCAATAAGAGATGTAACAAGGCAAAACTTCCAAAACTTTAAGCTCAAGAAGAAACTCCTTCTCTCATACTTTGGCCTTCTTCTTTATATTTGTACTTTGTGCGATATTTCAGACCAAAATCGTCCAAGTGTTTGTGTCCAAATGAACTCCATCTTCCCTCTATTTATACAGTCCAGAGGGGTGCGAATAGACATGTCCATTAGGGCAGAGGCGACTTGACATGTAGGCCGATTTGGCAACTAGAAGCGTTTTTTACCCAAAATTTACATATTAAAAAATCTTTTCCTTTTTCTTTACAATAGGTCCAAATAGACTTTGACTCTTTTGACTCGAAAACCTAGAAGCATGAAGAACATGCTTGTCTAGAAAAATAATAATAATTTTATTTTTCTATTCTTTTTCTTTTTACATAAAATACATAATGGTACAAATCAAAGAAGCAAACATCGTGATTTTATCGCGATTTTTTGAAAAAATCGCGCTTTTTTCGGGCTGCCGATTTTATCAGCGATTTTTTCAACGATTATCGCAAAAAAATCGCGATTTTTTGAGGTCAAAAAATCGTGGCTTTCTCAAACAACGAATTTATAATGCGATTTTGGGTTTTTTGTTTTTCATTTTTACTTGGACAGCTTGCGTTATGAGAGGTAAGGAGTGAAGGAGGAGAGCCAAGGAGGTAGATACGTGATCTACAAGCCCAAGATTGGACAAAAGTGAAGAATTTCTTGCAAGCCAAGCGAACAAAAATCGAATTTGGACCAAGTGTCTCCGGTGAAACGTTTTTCCAGGTATGGGCATCAAATTTGACCCTTTTTTTTTTGTTTTTTTCTTATTCTTCCATGGGTTTCTATTACCCGTGTATTTTTCATCATTTGTGATTGCATTTGGTTGTGTTTTTTTTTTGTTTTTGTTTTATTGAGAGGAGAGGGTTTATTTTGGTCAAAAATGCAAAAAATTGTTTGTTAAATTTTGTTTTTTATATTTCTTCTTGTGCTCTTAGTTTCTTCCATTATTTTTGCTTGTGTTTCAACATGTATTTTTTCCCATTATTTTTGCATTGAGTTGAGGGTTTTTTTTTGTGAAAAAAATCAAAATGTTGTATGTAAAATTGTAATTTTTTTATTTTATTTTTTAACTCGCAATTTTTCTTGTGCCCTAGGTTCAAATTTCAACATTCAAAGTTCAAAGTTTCCAACATGCCAAGGAAATTAGATCCTTTATGGGAATTTGGTGAACCTGATCAGGGGTTTGACCGATCAAACTTGACTTGCAAATTATGTGGTCAACACATGACAAGGGGGATATACAGGTTGAAATACCACCTGGCACAAATTCCTGGGCATGAAGTAGGCCCTTGCAGAAACACCAATGCAGAAATAATCAAAAGAGCCATGAACTCATTGGGAGAAATAGAAACCACTAAACTCAGCAAAGCAGCTCTGAAAAGTCAAATATCAAGGTTTGGAGTTGACCGTGAGAGTGGTAGTGGCTCTTCAGCATCAGCCTCTTCTACAGGCAGCCCGTAGCTGCCTCCTCATTTTTTGTTCCTAGAACCACTCCCGGGGCACAGCCATCTATCTCCTCCCTTATTAAAAGAAAGGAGAAGGAAGAAGTTGATAAGTTGTTGGGCAAACTGTTTCTTTGGAGTGATATTTCTTTCAATGTTGCCAGGAACAATCCATTTTATCAGGCTACGATTGATGCTATCACTGTTGTTGGCCCAGGATACAAAGCCCCTTCATATAATGACCTTAAAGGGCGCATTCTGCAAAATGAGAAAGCTGACTGCACCAAGAGATTGGAAGAGTTAAGGGCATCATGGGAAGTCACAAGATGCACTGTGATGTCAGATGGTTGGACTGATCAAAGGGGTAGGACCCTTATTAACTTCTTGGTCAGTTGTCCCAAGGGGACAATGTTTATGAAATCTGTTGATGCATTTGCACATGTCAAAGATGCAAGATTATTATGTGATTTATTAGATGTGTTCATTATGGAGGTTGGGCCCCAAAATGTTGTCCAAATCATAACAGACAACGCTACAAACTATGTTTCTGCTGGCAAGATGCTTATGGAGAGGTATCCGAGCATATTTTGGACACCTTGTGCTGCACATTGCCTTGATTTGATGTTGGAGGACATCGAAAAGATTGATTTTGTCAAAGATATTGTAGAATCATCAAAGAGAATCACAAAATTTATATATAACCATGGATCTGTGCTTCATTTGATGAGGACATTCACCAACAAGAAGGAGTTGGTGCGGCCTGCTATTACACGATTTGCCACTACTTTCATCTCTCTTCAATCCCTCTTGAATTCTAAGTGGGATTTGAAGAGAATGTTTCTTTCAGATGAGTGGCGTGCTTTGACTATCAGCCACAAATCAGAGGGACAGGGCATCTGCAGGTTGGTGTCATATCAGGAAGATTTCTGGGTTGGAGTGGAAGAGGTGTGCAGCATTAGTGAACCTTTCGTAAAGGTTCTTAGATTGGTGGATGGAGAGAAGCCCGCAATGGGCTACTTGTATGAGGCCATGGATAGGGCCAAAGAAGCTGTTCGCAGCTATTATGATGATAAGGGTGATGACGGGTTTCAGAGACAACTTCTTTTATGGGAAGTGATTGATGATCGATGGAACAACACACTCCATCGTCCCATTCATGCTGCAGGGGTCTTCCTGAACCCCGCATTTTCTTATTCATGTGGCTTCCTATTTGATGCTGAGGTCATGGATGGCTTTTTCACTTGTGTTCAGAAGATGGTGCCAAATCCATTAGAACGTGCAGAGATATCCAAAGAGATGGAGGTATACAAAATGGCAGGTGGCACCTTGAGCTTCGACATGGCTGTCCAGGATAGGACTACTAAAATGCCAGGTAAGATTTTCATTATTTTAAAAATTTTCTTATGTTTGTAACTTTATAAGTTTATCTTATTTGTTATAACTTGTAACTTGTAGATGCATGGTGGAGGAGCTACGGTGGCAGATTACCAAAACTCCAAAAACTTGCCATTAGAATACTCAGCCAAACATGTAGCGCTTCAGGATGCGAGCGCAACTAGAGTGTATTTGAAAAAATACACACCAAAAAGCGCAACAGGTAAAAAACTTAACATATTCCAATTTCCAACTGATTTTTTGAATTCATTAAATATTTTTTTTTAAATATTTAATTTATTAATTTATGACCCTTGTACAGGTTGGAGGGTCAGCGGCTCAATGACATGGTTTACGCCTACTACAATCTTAGATTGTGGGTGAGACAACTTGAGAGGACCCCTGATATGGAGGCCATCTCTTTAGATGCGATTGACACCACTGCTGAATGGAGGGTTGAAGCTGAGAGGCCTGTCATGGAGTCAGCCCCTGATTGGATAGAGCAGGAGGTAGTGGAGGGGGAGGACGAGGAGGAGGACGAGGAGGAGCAGCAGCAGCAGCAGGAGGAGGAGGAGCAGGAGGAGGAGGTGACACCACCTACCACTACTACCGGTAGAGGACGTGGTCTGCCTCCTTTAGCTCCTAGTGCTTCAGGTTCCCGTTCTGGTGCTTCAGTTTCTACTTCTAGAGCACGACAGAGCCCATTGCCAGTCCCGCCAGCTTCTTCATCTAGAGAGAAAGGCAAAGTTGTTGTATTTTCTCACAAGAGGGGCAGAGGAAATCAGTAGTATAGGACCATAGGTTATATGGTGCATTGACATTCCTTTGTATATGACATTATGACTCATGATATGAGATACATTATTATATTTTTGTTGATATTTTGAGGCTGAGTTGACTCTTGAGACTCAGGACTTAGTATTCAAGACAGGATTCAGTTTTATGTGTGATGTAGCACTAGACATGATATTACACATCTTATATATTAGTTTTTTTTTCATATTTATGTGTCAATGCATTTATTTTATGTTGTAGATGCTTTAGATATTAAAAAAATTGAAAAAAATGAATATTTTTGTATGTGCCGATTTTTTCCCGATTTTTACGATTTTTTCCCCTCGGCAATTTTATCCCAATCGCGATTTTTGCTTCTTTGGTACAAATTATGAAGACTGAAGCTAGTTACGTTCTCCAACACTCCCTCTTAACTAGGGAAGTATTCATAATTATACACCTGGTACATGGATACTCTCAAACTAAAATATTCTCATAAGAGTCGGATTGATAAGCCACCTATAAGCATCAACATCATAGTAAGCCCTTAAATGACAAGCTCTTCTTATTTCAGAGTATTATGTTGGGAGGCTTTACGTGAGACACCACACTACCTCTTAAAGCACATTCCCCATCCGGATGTTCCCTAGGTATGTCCTTTTAGGACTATTCTTGTCCTGGATTCCCAATCCTCAAAGAATATCGGTCCTCTTCAACCACTCTTGTCTTGGATACTTGTCCAATCCTCAAAGAGTGTCGGTCCACAAGACTACTTCCTATCTTGGATTCCCAACCCTCAAGAAATACTAGTCTTAGATGCTTATCCAATCCTCCAGACCCCATTCTCCCTCCATGGCCTTTCACTAGATGTACGGTTGTTAGTCCCGGCCTAGAGCATGAGTCATGAAGAAGAGAATACAATGTCCATTATCACTCCCTCTTAAGCATAGAGGAGATTCCTTACTTCCTTTCAATTGGGAAGTCATAATCACAAGATTTTTAGTGTGTCTTAATCAATTCATCAGCTACTAGTTCTTCATGGAGATCTTCAAGTAGTTGCATGGCTCCCCCTTTCCTTTGTATATCATCATATAGAGCTTTTCTCTTTCTGGAGTCAATCTGTGACAAGGTTCAAGCCATCAATATTTCATATCACTTTCTTCTAGTCAGTTGAAGTAGAGTTAATCATAGCTTCCTCTATGTAACAACCCACACCCTAAGTTCCTACTTCCTAAATATTTAACTCATGGTTTAAATATAATATACAAACATAAAGAAAACAAACTTTAAAGAATAAATTAGAAAAAGTTATTAAAGATTCAAGGCACCATGATTAAATCCATTCGAATTTGAATTTCATCTCTTTAATACAACCATATCCTCTGAAATTTGAAATGACAGCTCTTTAACACCACCTTATCATCTTACATTTCGAATCACACCTCATTAATACAAACCTTATCCTCTTACATTTGACTAGCAGCTCTTTAAATACAACCTTATCATCTATCATTCGAATGACATCTCTTTCAAAACATTCATTTCTACATTTATGGAGGTGTTAGCTGGATGGTATTGTGGCGGTGGGGCAGATTGCTATTTAAACAAGAAGATATGAAGGAGGAAGGGGGCTTTTCGGGGGAAGAAAAGGGGAGGAAGGCTGTTGTGATGAAATGGAGAAGGTTGCTGTGGTAAAATTTATCAAGAGTGGAAAGGAGACTCACTGTTCTCTGGATTCTGGGCACGGGGGCAGAGGAGGCGTCCTCTGGGTTTAGGATTAAAATCCTAAATTGGCTGGGAGGAACATTTTGTGTTCTGTAATCTGTCCGATCAGCTGGAGAGGAGGATCACGGTTTCAGGTATTCTAGTTTGGATCTCTCCGTTTCCAGGTATTCCTCCTCTTAGCATCAGTTAATTATTATGTTTTAAGCAGTAGCTGGTTACTGTGATTTTACTTAGAATTAGCTTGAAATCATGTTTAAATTCTCTTGCAGAAAAAAAAATTAAATCCTGCTTAACTGTAGAGAATCAGATAAGTGTTTTGTTTTATAAGTAAGACAGAGACCTTACACATGGTATCACGTATGGTTTTTTTACCCTCTTTATATTAAGAGTTATTAGGAGTTATTATGAGGCTAAATCAGCTAAGTTTTCCCTCCAGCAGAAACTTTGAAATTCCCTGAAAGCTAGTGCAAAGTTTAGGAAATTAACGAGGTAGGATGTTACATTTGATATATAATTGCTTCTCATTTAAATTTCTCTTGCAAATTTTCATCGAATTATGCTATTTGGATGTATTTTGTCTGCAAATTAAATCGTATTGTGGGGAACCTTACATTTCGCCGGTTGTATTGCTATTTGAATATGCATTTAGTTTAATATTGGTTTCAAATTAAATCTCTGCGTATGGGATCTTACATTTGGTAACTTTTATCTTTATAATATGTTCACACTAGCTAGTGGTTCAAATTTGGATTGTTTTATCGATCAGTTGGAACAAAATGTTGATGACACTGCAATTTGGGAAGTGGCATCTCAAGAAAGATTAGCTTATAGGAACTTTAAGGTTTGGGAAATTCCGTACTGTTCGATTCCCATACAGATAGATGTTCTGTAATTTAAATTGGAAAAATGTACATGTATGAGTTGATTTTGAAAAGAATCTTAGAATTTACAGTTCTTTATTGGAGTTGATCATTAGCACTTGCCTTAGGTAAACACTTATACATGTTTTGTTATGTTTTCTTAGGCTGCAAAGATATTGTTAATGTTTTGTTAATTACAAATGTATTTTAATGGGTGATCTCAATTATTTCCATTTACAAGTCATTTCAATCTTCGATTTTATGCAACAATTCTGCTAACAGAAGGGAAATTTAGCAGGTAATCGTAATGATATTATGATCTACATATAAGATAACTTCAATAGGAGATTTAACCAAATATTAATATTGATGATTTGTCATGTCAATACATAGTGCTTTTGACGATTATATTTAACAATTTACTCTATGAGCAACCTTGGAAGTTTCTTATTTTAAGAGAACCAGGCCCAGACCCTTGCAGCAGCCTCCTCGTTGAAGAAGGAACTGGGAGGAAGGATGGTTGTAATCAGATGCCTCGGATGTTTCCTTTTAAATTCAAGAATTTGGTGCAAAGTAACTGTGTTGACAATAACTGTGATCTACTTGACTCTGTTAATTACAGTTGTGATTACAACAATGGTTATAATCAATAAGTATCCATAATAAACACTGATCAATGAGCTTAAGTAACACGTATATTGGGTAATAATAAGGAGTGTATAACCATGATCAGAGTGAGTGCAATATTTGAATGACAGTGAACCATATGATCTTCATAGCTTACTGAGTGTAATACCATATCTAGTTGGATTAGAGCTTACAAATAAAAGCTTGGTTTCGAGTGCTCTAAGTGATTCCGTAATAAACCTGTACCATTCACTAGTTAAGTATGAATAAGAATAGATGTAATAGCAATCATAGGCTTGATAAAGGTGGAATCCTATCTTCTATTACTTCTACTCGTACATAAGAGAGACCTTCTTGCTTCACCTATTTCACACGGTATACTTATTATGGAAATAGCCATACTTGACCTGTAGTGATACTTAGGCTTGTTATAAGATTCTAGTAGTCCACATATTCATAAGATCAGTATTATATAAGCTATGCTATCCAATAAATTAATAAAAGCTCTTTTGTATAGAGGTTTATCTCTCATCATGTTACATAATAAACATGATAGTATTGTACTAATATGGAGCTAAGGGTAAAGGTTCAATATTCTTTTACCACTATCTTCATTGATTCCCATTGATTTTATTAACTATGAAGAGTATGACATAATCAAATACTAGCCTAACTTACAGCTATGTAATCACAATCACACAGCTTATTGGTCATGTATAGAGAGCGGTCGTAGCCTATCCTTGAATTTGTAAACTTTATTTTGAATTATCTCTTAAGAATGAATTTTATCTGCTGGTACATGGGTAACCATAAAGAACGGATGTTACTTAACTCTAGTAATACCGAATATATGCTATTGTTGACTTTACTAAGTGCAGGGATACCAACATGCCTTATGTCATTTAAAATTATCATTTCAGGAATATGAACAATATAGATGCATATGTTGTAATGTGTGTACAAATGTTTACATTTATAACAGTATATTTGGAATGTGTAGAGATTGTTATATGGGTAACAATTTGTTATGAACAATATAGATGCATATGCTGTAATGTGTGTACAAATGTTTACATTTATAACAGTATATTTGGAATGTGTAGAGATTGTTATGTGGGTAACAATTTGTTATGAACAATGTAGATGCATGTGCTGTAATGTGCGTACGAGTGTTTACATTACAGATGGTGTACAAGTAATTGCTTTGCAGAATACAGATTACAGAGCCAAAATACGTGATGACAGAATCCCCAGAACAGTTGAGACTCCTGAGATTCCACGATAGGGTGTTGACCCTGGTCCCATTGGGAGGGGTGGAGGTGTTGCCCACCGGTTATCCTCCGATACCTGGAGTCATGGGAGGACTGTGCGAGTCACGCTCCCCTAGACGTGTGATGATGACTGCCGGATGCCTACAAGCGTATCTGGTCGACGTAATCGATGCTGATATCCTTAAGGTCTATGAATGGATCAGTAAAACTGATGCCATGGCATATTCCTGTAGAGGACGGATAGGATGGGAGTGGAAGAGATTATGAAGGATAGGATGATTTTAGAGTAGTTTGAAGACTTGGTGGAGATGGGAAGTAACAATTAATTGCAGATACATGCTTATTCAAACAGAAATTCAATCTTAAAAATCAGCCATCTACAATCACCCTAATCTCTAAAAATACAATCATTGATATGAGCACATGGAACCCTAACTTCGGGACGAAGTTTTCCGAAGGGAGGAAGTATGTAACAACCCACACCCTAAGTTCCTACTTCCTAAATATTTAACTCATAGTTTAAATATAATATACAAACATAAAGAAAACAAACTTTAAAGAATAAATTAGAAAAAAAGCTATTAAAGATTCAAAGCACCATGATTAAATCCATTCGAATTTGAATTTCATCTCATTAATACAACCCTATCCTCTGACATTTGAAATGAAAGCTCTTTATCACCACCTTATCATCTTACATTTCGAATCACACCTCATTAATACAAACCTTATCCTCTTACATTTGAATAGCAGCTCTTTAAATACAACCTTATCATCTATCATTCGAATGACATCTCTTTCAAAACATTCATTTCTACATTTATGGAGGTCTTAGTTGGATGGTGTTGTGGCGGTGGGGCAGATTGCTATTTAAGCAAGAAGATATGAAGGAGGAAGGGGTCCTTTTGTTCGGGGGGAGGAAAGGGGAGAAAGGCTGTTGTGATGAAATTGAGAAGGTTGCTGTGGTAAAATTTATCAAGAGTGGAAAGGAGACTCACTGTTCTCGGGATTCTGGGCACGGGGGCAGAGGAGGCGTCCTCTGGGTTTAGGATTAAATCCTAAATTGGCTGGGAGGAACATTTTGGTTCTGTAATCTGTCCGATCAGCTGGAGAGGAGGATCACGGTTCCAGGTATTCTAGTTTGGATCTCACCGTTTCCAGGTATTCCTCCTCTTAGCATCAGTTAATTATTATGTTTTAAGCAATAGTGATTTCTTTGTAGATTTTACTTAAGATTAACTTGAAATCATGTTTAAATTCTCTTGCAAAAAAAAAAAATTAAATCTTAGCAAGCGCAGAGAATCGAATAAGTGTTGTTTTATAAGTAAAACAGAGACTGAATTCATGGCATAAATGTGGTTTTTTACCCTCTTTATATTAAGAGTTATTAGGAGTTATTATGAGGCTAAATCAGCTAAGTTTTCCCTCCAGCAGAAACTTTGAAATTCCCTGAAAGCTAGTGCAAAGTTTAGGAAATTAACGAGGTAGGATGTTACATTTGATATATAATTGCTTCTCATTTAAATTTCTCTACAAATTTTCATCGAATTACCTTACTGCTGGATGTATTTTGTCTGCAAATTAAATCTGTGTGTGGGGAACCTTACATTTCACTGATTTATGTTACTGCTGAATATGCATTTAGTTTAATATTGGTTTCAAATTAAATCTCTGCGTATGGGATCTTACACTCTAATCATGAAAGTGATCTTCATTGTTTTCGCAATTTACACATCGGGTTGTCTTCTTGTACTTCTACATTTCAATCCCAAGATGATGTAGACATCTTCACCACAATATTCCAAGGATTACCAAAGAAAACCACTCAATCCATGTATTCAATGAATTGAGTTCAAAACAAATAGTTGTAGATGCGCTTGTCTCAACTGCCATTATGCATTTCTCAACATGATGGCATTTTGTCAAGATATCAGATTCTGCTTAATTGTATTCTTTGATACCAACATCCTTCCACATACTATGCAAAAATCCTTCTCTATGCTTTTCAAAATTTTAATTTTTTAAATCAAAGTGCCCATGGAACAAACTACTCAACAAGCTACAATGTCTTCTTCCTTGGTGTTGTCATTGTTAACTCTATTTACTTCTTAAGAAGACTATATCTGATGTTGATCAATATCATCAATCGAACTTTCCTTCCAACCTCTTCACATGCTTTTTGCAATATGTTCTACTAGGGAACCAAATCATATCCCAAGCATATCATCAATATTAGAGTTGTCAAATTATGATAGCCTTTTAAACAAGGTGTCAAATTATGCTATTTGCTTCCTCTGAAGTCAACATTTCTTTGCACTCTTTATCTTCATATTGCAACTAGATTTTGCTTCATCTTTCAATCATCAATGTGTTCCTGGAATGAACTCATCAGTTGGATGCTTCAACATTATTTCCATCGGGGACCTTACAGTTCCCTCTTTCCATCATGCTCATCATCATCAAGCATGAGTTTTGCTTTGCTTTGTTATTTCATCCTTCTCATCTTGCTTCCTTCATTATGTACCTGCAATTCTCATCAACAAGTACAACCAAAAATATACAAAGACAAGAGCATGATATCAATTTTGTCAATCTAGGGTTTCGATGGTTTCTTAAGGGGTGTACTTCTAGGGTTCTAGTTACAAACCCTATATTTTTTGATCCAACCATTATTAGGGTTTTTAGCGGAAACATTAGCCCTAGGGTTTTGATTTCAAGCCCTAGGATTTATCTAATTCAACCCTTGCTAGGGTTTTACCACACCCTAGATTATCCTTTCAAAATTTAGATTTGCAAACCCTAGATGTCATATTCTAATTGTTAGGATTTCCTTAGAGGGAACAATCAATTAGGGTTAGAGTTTTTGTTTCTAGGTTTAGTTTAGTCTAGGGTTTAGAAACCCTAAATATCAAAAGTCTTCAAGACCTCACAAACCTACAAACTCTAGATTCTCAAGATATGTAACGAATTAACTGCAAAACCCTAACGACTTTTCAAAGCCTTTATAATGACTATTATCATAATCTTATAATATGGAATGTACATACATACCTCTTACCATGCCTTCTTCTTCGCAAGGATATAGTTGTTTAAGGGCCAATCATTCTTCAACAAAGGTGCTTCATATTTTTGTCCTTCAAGCTACAAAGTCCTTGTTTCTTTATGGGATCCACAAGATCATAGTTCGGGTTCATTCCTTATGTCACAACAAGGTGACTCAAACTTCTTCCAAATACCTCAATCTTTTCAATCTTTCAAAGATAAGTCATCATGTTATTGCCATTTGTCAAACTTCAATTGACAGTCGCATGAAGGTTACTGCTATATTGAGATTATTGCCACATCCAGTCACTAATATGTGTCTCTATATCTCTGTCATAGCTATCATTAAAGTTCTATGACAAAATTGACATCATACATCGAAGGTTGTTGTCGTATATGCCATTGTCTTACTACCATATACAAGTTTGTCTTCAATTTACTATAAACATTCAATCCAAGAATCATTGAGTATGTAAAATATGTGAGCCATTCAAACAAGTTTCTTGAACTATTGAATCACCAAGAGCGAGCTCTTTGGACGCATTGTATATTAATCCAATTCTTTAACACGATCCATCCAAATATGATCATACCTTAAAACAAAATTCGAGCACTGTTACAATAATAAAACCATAGTATATACAAAACACAAAGCACGCCACAAGTCACGAGTTTTGTATAGGAGCGAGATTTAGAGTGTATCCTCCAGTTTCCAAGAAAGAACCACATAAAAATCATATATGTGATCATAAGTGATTGAGTCGATCTATGAGCCACTGTAATGAAGAACGAGCCTTCACGTAATATATGGTTAAGGGCCTTTACATGAGTCTTCATAAGAACAATTAGAGTTTCTACATGACTCTGATCTTTCAAGTCTTACACTCGTATTCATGGATGTCGAGCTACCACAGTCACCACGGAACAGTGCGAGGTCCAGAGATACAAAGCCACAGTGTGCAAAACCAATCACACATATATAACTACAATACGCAACTCCAAAACCTTAGCAATCCTCTTCTTATAGAATCATATCAAAATGAGACCTCCAAGACCCAAAGACTAAACCTCCTCCAAGCACCAAGTCAGCCCTCCAAAAGTCTTCTTCAGTCAAATCAATGTTCGCCAAGTCAATGATGGTCAAAAACTCACAAACTACTTCATCTTAAAATCTCAGCCCTCTACTATAGGTTTGTAACTCAGACTTGCAATCCAGAACTCGATAGCTCGCAGAAACCCTAGCCTTCTTGCATGTGTGAACAGAACAGTCCAAAATTCGAGTTGTCTTCTTCTTCCTTGGGTTTCTCTTCCTTCTATATCCTTCGCACTTCCTTCCTTCATGTCTTAAGCACAGATCGAGCTTGCTTGTTCTATATTAAATGAGGACGAGGTCTCCTCTATATATAGTCATCCAAGAGAACGAATAGTCGCCCCAACAGGGTTGACTTATCATGGCAGGGCCAACTTGTGCTTAGAAGACAAATTTACTTTTCTTGACTCAAAAATTATAATTTTCTTTTGTTACAAAGAGTCCAAATGGGACTATAACACATGACAAATGTTCTTCTTTTGACTCAACAATCCCTAGAAGCATGAAGAACATGCTTTGAACTAGACTTGAGGATGAAACCCATGCTTGAACAAATAAAATTATTTTTCTTCTTTTACATAAAATACAAATTGATACAAGTATAAAGACTGAACCTAGTTACTTTTCTAACACTCCCTCTTAACTAGGGAGGTAGGTATTCATAATGACTCAACAAGTTTATCTCAAGTTGAAATATTCTCATAAGAAAGGATCCAGAATGATAAGCATCACTTATCATCATAACCAGCATTTTCACATTACCAAGGCCTTTGACAAGTACACTCTATCTCTCCACAAGATCGGAGCACAATGTTGGGAGGCATTCCATGGGACACCACATCACCTCACCGAGGTACATACTCCACCTAGGATACTCAGAGTATGTCCTCCACTGGACCATTTCCCTCAAGGAAATGTCCGTCCACCGAACCATTCTTTATCCAAGTCCATGTACTTGACTTGGGATCTCCATCCTAATCCATCACAGTACATGTCTCAAGAATGTTTGTCCAAGATGCTTATCCAATCCACCATTCTCCTTATCCATGTCCATGTACTTGACTTAGGATATCAATCCTAATCCCTCACAATACTTAACAAAAGGAGAACCATGCTTATTCAATCCATTCTCCCTTATCTGTGATGCATGCACTAGACTTGCGGTAGTTAGTCTTGGCCTAGTACATGATACAGGAGAACCAGTGTCCAACCTTACTCCCTCTCAACCTGAGAGAAGAAATCCATGCTCACTCCTTCTCAAATAGGGAAAATTCATCAACAAACCTTAGCTTGTATCAGAAGTATTCATACTTCCCTTACATCAGCTACCTGCAGTTGTTGTAGCTTCCTCAACCAGCCCTCTTATCACTGAGTTTGTTCATCTTGCAACTTCTTGAACTAGGGCTCCAAATCTACCTCCTATTTCTTGGGAGCAAGAGCGAAAACAGGGAGCGGGAGTGGGAGTGACACTTTCAGAAGCTCCTAATTCGGGAGTGAACCAGGGAGCAAATTTTTATATAATATATACTTTTTTTATATTTTGATGCATATATGTCAACAAAAGCATGTAGAATGATGAATTAGATATAAAAAAGCATAAAAAATAGATTGAACCATATAACATCAATCATCTAGAAGTTATAATCTTCATCAACCACGTCCACAAGTTAGTACCATACAACATATTGAGTCTCATGATTCATCAATCTTAAAGTTTCAAGCTTTCAAAATTCAATATATAACATTTATCATCATTGATCACCAAATTTGTACTTGTAAGCTAAGTGTAACCATTACAACAAAGAATATCTAACATGAAATGAAATGTTATAAAATGAAATGAAATGAAACAACTTTCAACTTTCATGAAGCATTATATTCATAATTCATTACGAATGAGCTATAATTGCCAACTTCAAACTTCAAACTTAAATTGTCATACATTGTTTACAAAAAATATCATAATAAATATGAAAGAGTCAACAGTTATATAAACTACTAGAAACTAGAAAAGACAAGTAAATCTATTATCTATTGCTAATGCTTGGGCCTCTTGCTGCCACGAGAAATGTCTAATTTTTTAGTCTTGTTGGAAAATCGGGATCTTTGTCATTAATATCACCCTCTAGGCATTAATCTCCAAAGGTATTTTTGTCATTACCTTTGGATCTGTATAGGGATCTTTGTCATTAATATCACCCTCTAAGCATTAACATAAGATATAAAACACATAGCATGTCAAGTCAAGATTTTGTTTGAATGATGGGTACATTTTTAGTAGGGTCATAATAGAGGAGTTCGACCACCAATGTCACTAACATCAAGGTACATAGAGGGATTGATGCTCTTGATTAAATATAAGTTCCATACCCTAATACATGACAAAATCCAATGGAAACATTGCAATTCCCCCAATCCTGAAATCCTGAAAAACAGATTAGTCTGTTGGATTTTGAATGAGATCTAAAATTCTACTATCTCCATATGAAATCCAATGAGGTTGGAACCACTCTCAAACATCCTGAGTCATTTCATGGTAATGTGAAAAAATTCATCCTTTTACTTTAAAAATTTGACATTACCATGAATCGCATATCAATACTAGGGCCATAGGCTTGATCATTAGGCTGCCCCACTCAAAAATTATTTGTTTCTTTGAAAAAAATTGCATTTGGAATGTTACTGCCAAAAAAAATTGCAAAAAAGGTTGGGGAGCGAAAATTTCGCTCCCGAGGTCGCTCCCAAAGGGAGCACGCTTCACGAGCGGGTTCGAGGGGGGAGCCGCTCCCCCGCAACCTTGCTCCTAACAGTCTATGATCCTGTACTTGAGGTCTTCACCTACTGCATCCTGAACTGTGTCCAATACTACTTCTTGAACTGCACTGCTTCCCGCACTGCTTCCTGCATTGAAGATAGTCCATCACACAGTTCCTTCAACTGACTGATTATCACAATACAAGGTTAGCCAATCTATTGTTCAGTCAACCTTGAACAACTTGGTTGACCTTTCCAAACTGCAATTCTTCAATCAACCTTTAACATAGCTCAAATAATTTTTCCCTCCAGCTACTTCTCCTGTTCCTTCAAGATAGCCAACTCTTAGGGACTTCATGAAACTGCCTTCTAGCATAGAAAAGGCTGCTCCACTGTCTCTGCTCTTAGGGACTTCAAGTCTGCACGAGGGCATCACCAAAATCTGCCTTCCATCAATAGTTTGACTCTTCAAGGATATGCCTCCTGTACACACTGATCTTTGGGCTCCAAAGACTTCCCTCTTAACAATGAAAAGTCTGCAGCTTGATCACTATACTAGAGCACACAACAACTAGCCCTCTTGACTGACTTCTAGGCTTCTCCAAGATCAGTCCTTAGGACACAACAACACAGCCCTTTAACAACCCGTTTTCTCCATCAAAAGGTTGTACTTAGGGTATCCAAACAAGCATCCCTCTTAACAGAAGTATGCACCAGCAAAAACCGTACTAGGGTTACTCCAAACTACAGTTCAGATCTTCTCTTATTTTCTAGGCACAACCCTTCTCTCTGCCCAATCACACAAACATCTGTTCAGCAACCTGAGGTAAAATAGCTTGTATTACTTAAGACCCTGCGGCCTTTACACAGTCAACATACCAGGGCTTCTTAGGTCTCCTTTAGTGTCTCACTATTCCTTCCTCCATATGCTTGGACAGAGTAAACATCACAAGACTTTTGGGTAGAACATAAGAGGTTGCAATACTTGAACAAAGCCCTAAATAGGGCACATAAACTTTTGTCCTAAAGCTCTAGGACAGACCCTCCATACTAAGCAATTGCACCAAACACAAGAGCACAAGCTTCCCTTTCTGGAAACTCGGCACAGCTTCCCAAAGCTCCACGGATCTGGGCACCTGGCAGTCTGAAATCTCGGCCTATATACAGTCCTAAACAGCTTGGACCTCTGCTCTTATTTTAGACACAAAACAACTGTGGTAACATCCTTAGGCACATAAATCTATTCGTTATTCCTGGAGGAACCTTATCCCATGCTTAGTCTTCACTTCAGCCCAAACCTAGGTCACGGCACTTTCCTTTCTAGCTGCAATATTTCGATCTCATTTTTTCTGATCTCCATTATTGCCTTTGCTTTGCAGTAATTAGATCCTCACATGGTCTTTCCAAAATGAATTCAAATCTTGATGCAAACTTTTCCTTTTAGCAGAGATTCTGTGGCTGTGATCTTACTTCATAGGGCATGTCTTAATTCCTTGTGTTGTTATATATTCAACCCTTATTACTGCCATGTGTTATCTCACTGCTAGGTCAAATCAATCATCTAGGTCACTTTTCAAATCATTGTTCATCTATGTCACATCATCATGAAGCAAGGTCACAATTACATCAGTAGATTGCCCTTATTATAGTCTTGCCTCAATGTATATTGTTGATATATCAAACTCGCATGCCCAAAAAAAGGAACTTGCATCACTGTATGTTTCTAGTAATGCATTTCGGATCATCTATCAAGTTTTCGCATTTCTATTTACTTCAGATCTTTTGTCATATAATGATGACTTCGGATTGATAGTGTCACACACACACACACACACACACATATATATATACTTTGTATTTCTTCCAGGTATTGTTGTAAGTCTGAATTACACATGAATAAGCGTGTCTAGATGACCTTTCAGAAGTTTGCACAAAACTTCATTCTAGAAGTTCAATGAAGAATAGTTCTCATTCTATCACACAAAAAGAGCGAGATATGCCACAGGACTTTGGATGTAAATCTCATAGAACTTCGTATTGTATGATTTCTATAAAAAACAAGTATTCTATATATGCCAAGAAGCAAGAGTTGCAGTTCTTCGTATGGGTGCTTTCTTTAGAGCTTCAGATACCCTCTTGAATTAGTCATTACAGAAGTTATCACAGAGTACCTTTCATTTAATAGACCTTCGTATTAGTAGTCTTCTTGACAATCCAACAAGGTCTATTCTTTTAAACTTTAATACTCTGATCTTCTTGATGGAGGGCTTCAAACTTCAAAGACTAAGCCAGCAGCATGTGATCTGAACTCGGACTCCACAGGGATTTCAAAGAAGAGTTCAAACACAGCTGCGATCTGAACTCGGACTCCACAGGGATTTCAAAGAAGAGTTCAAACACAGCTGCCTACAAAAAGTGATCTTCAATCCTCCTTTTACCGACCTTAGCTCTGATACCATGTTGGAAAATCAAGATATTTGTAGATAAATGTTGATTCTCCTTACTTGATAATTACTTATGATATTTGTTGGCAATTTATTATTTAGTTTTACTTCTTCATCAAGCAATTATCAAAACATGAAAATCACAAAGAACACAAGATATAGGCTCCACTCTAGGGAAAAACCCCACAATTGGGGAAAGCCTGAACAATCCTCTTATAGAATCAGATCAAAATGAGACCTCCAAGACACAAAGACTAAACCTCCTCCAAGGACCAAGTCAGCCCTCCAAAAGTCTTCTTCAGTCAAATCAACGTTTGCCAAGTCAGTGATGGTCAAAAACTCACAAACTCTGCTTCATCTCATAATCTCGGCCCTCTACTACAGGTCTGTAACTTGGACCTGCAATCCTCTGCCCTGTAGATCACATAAACCTTAGCCTTCTTGCATGTGTGAACAGAACAGTCCAAAATTCAAGTTGTCTTCTTCTTCCTTGGGTTTCTCCTCCTTCTATATCCTTCGCCCTTCCTTCATGTCCTATGCACAGATCGAGCTTGCTTGTTCTATCTCAAATGAGGACGAGATCTCTATATATAGTGAACCAAGAGAGCGAATAGATGCCCCAACAGGGTTGACTTTCATGGCAAGGCCGACTTGTGTTTGGAGGACAAATTTACTCTTCTTGACTCAAAAATGATAATTTTCTTTTGTTACAAAGAGTCCAAATGGGACTCTAATACATGACAAATGTTCTTTTGACTCAACAATCCCTAGAAGCATGAAGAACATGCTTTGACATAGACTTGAGCATGAAACCCATGCTTGAACAAATAAAATTCTTTTTTTTACGTAAAATACAAATTGATATAAGTATGAAGACCGAATCTAGTTACTTTTCCAACAGTGATGGACCCGTTTGATGACTGTATAATCATGTTGATGGATTCAGTGTGTTGTCTTCTTTACATATTCTGAGGACTAGCTTCTTGCTTATAGTTAGCAATTATGTTGATGATTATGTCATAATGATAATTTAGCATGTTCAATTATCTCAATGACTAACATTATAAACAAATATTATTGATGATTATCGAGTGTGGTAGGAGACCACCCAAATGCGACTGCATGTGATGAGTCAATGACCTCTAGTTTGGTCCACTGCATAATATTGAAGTTCAAATTAATATTGTTATGATTACTAATGGCATAATAGTGGCTACAGGCATAGATCAGTTGCTTGGCCGAACGACTCACAGATGGGTGATGGGGTTGTACAAGATAGATGGAACTTCATGGCAAGGGTGGGACAGCATCCCTGATTCCACCTGCTAGCACTCCCGTTGTGACTTGGGCTGGAAGGCGTTGGGATACCTTTGCCTTGAAGCTCACGATGTTGTGAGGGTGGACACCAAATTGGGTCGTTCGTGAGGATTTACTGGGGGCACGCATCAAGGCAGATTCCTTGATCCCAACACCATTAGTCTCACTATAGAGGGCAACACAGGAGATGACAGTGGTCTCTGTTGTCACGCCAATTTTTCCCCTCGTATCACAAGATGCCTAAAGAGCAAGTGAAGTGGCACCCTTGGAACTTCAAAGGGAAGTTCTTGAAGAGCACAACCGACTTGGCACCCTTGGCATTGGGAAGAAAATGCTGAAAGATAATTAAAGGTTGATGATCATGCAATGATGAGCACTAATTCACATAATGTAGAAACTGGGATTTTATAATCAAATTAACTAAATCAAGAGTAAACCTTAAGAAATGGGAGAACAAGAATTATAAAAAGCAAACCAAATGAGTAACTTTTCTCTCCTCAAGTTGGAAAATATTAAATATGTAATGTGCATTCAAATAACTCCAAAAGTATGTATGTGTTCTAATAACAAAAGGGGAAGGGGGCATAGATTTTAATTACAAACATTAATCCAAAAAAAAGTTTAACCTCATTAAGAAAAGAGGCTGGTGTATGAAATTAAAGCATAATAATTTCAAATCAGAAAAATTTAGTTTATTGAGAGAAACTCCATGTGGTGAGAGCACTACACAAAGATCTCCATTCAAGATGTCAACTTGAGATAAACTAGGATGTATTTGGAGAACAAAATCTGAGACCTACTAATTGACTTCAGTGATGAACACAAAATAAGGAGTATAAAGAGGGATCAAGGGGCAACTAGGAGAAGAAATAAGGAATCATGTTGAGATCGAGGAAAGTATTTTTTTTATAAGAAATTATGTAAATAATTTTAGGAGAGCCTTGGTGAGAGGCTGACACATGGATAGGTGAATAATCAAATTATTGGATTAATCAAAATAATTGCTTTTGCGTGAAAAAGTGACAAGTGTCATCTGTGAAGCCTCCTATAAAAATGGAGCAAGCTGTGAGAGAGGAGACCCTTTTTTCCCTATTGTTGGATGACTATCCTGATGTTATGGCATTTAGACTCTAGAGTGACTACTAAGTTCTATAGTGAGTTTGGTGAAGTGGAGACTCTTGGAGTGGGAACTCTTAAGTTTGAGTGCTCCCCTCCACTTGTTAGTGTTCTTCCTCTACCGTACAGCCCCATTGCAGCTCGAGGGTCAATGGAGAAGAAGAGTACCCAAGGAGTAAGATGGGAGATCAACTGGTCAGTTGGCAACGTTCGGTCGAGACGAAGAAATCACCACAGTATACAAGAAATACATCAACGAAGCACAAGGATTAGTGTACCTGAGATCGAGATTCCATTTCCCCTTGGTGCACAATATCAACAGTTTTTGAAAAGTTCTATAGGATTATTTTGCTGTAATAAATTATCGAACTGTCAAAGTTAAGGAAATGATGTATATTTGTAAATTTCTTGCCTATCAGTATATGTGCCTTGAATTATTATATGACTTTGATGTTAATTGTCAGTATTCAAATAGATGATTAATTGTAAAAGAAAACCTCCCATTGTGCATTACCTTGTAATTCAATAATTTGGAATGCACAACTTATTTGTTAATAAAAATGTGTGCATTGTGAAAATTCCAAGATCCCAGATCTAAGAATCCCTACTGCTACAACTGAACTATTTCTCCTACTTGTAAATTCAAATTTAACAAGTTATTAACAAATTACTTCTGGAAATACTGAAGTAGTTACTAAAGCAACCTTCACTCGTTAAAATACATTTGTGAAAAGGAAACTGAGCAAGAAATAATAATGCAAACACGGGACACCGTTATTTTTGGACAAACGTCCCCGAAAAAACCTAATGCAGGAAAACTGGTGCAGCAGATCTGAGGGTTTATATATAATGCAGTAAATTTATGAATACAAATCTGGGATGCCTTTATGGCAATCCCTGCAGAGAATATGACTGACAAAAATTTCGTGAGAGAAATCTCACACTGATCTGGAAGCCTAACTGACCAACAACCCCGGATCTGCAAGCCCTCCACTGCGTTATGCAGTCTCTACGTCACTTTGCGTGGGGACTGCGTGGTTTTTGCGTCACTAGTCTCCTACTGAATGGATATGCCCTTCTGGCCTCTTCTGGTCTCACACCTCAGCTCTCCGAAACTGGATTTGGCTGACCCTCAGCTGAATCTCGAATTCCCTTGAGGCTGCAACGCTGGCTCTGCGTCGCTGCTACATTGCCTCTATTGATCTGCTCTCTGCCTTCTCTGTTGTGTATTCTCCGGCGCAAGAAAATCTCCAACCAAAATCACTGCCCCTCACTGCAATCAAGAATCACTTAGATCTGATTTTCGTTCAAGCACCTTCCTCCTCTACCACTTCCTAAACAACCATACACCTCACCTTCCTACACCTTCCTCCTCTACACCTTCCTCCTCTACCACTTCCTAAACAACCATACACCTCACCCAAACTCTCTTTTGAGTGCAACATATTGCAAGACCCAAGTTTTTGTGAGACGCAATGGGACGAGGAGAAAAATGAAAAGAAGAAGAAGGGAAAGATAAGGAAAGCATAAAAAATTGGTATGACACCTTGAGATGCTTTTATTCTTATAGCAAGAACATTCCTCCTTTGCCACTTCCTTAAACTTTCCATCATTGTCCTTGCTTATCGCGTATTCAAATAATCGTTGACCATGCAACTAATCACACTATAAAATTTTGTGGCATGATATGTTGCACCCTTAAGAAATTTCTTCGTGCAACAAGGCCCAAATACTAAGGCTCCTTTTATCACATCAGTTGAAATTTGGCTTCGTGCAGTGTATTGCACAAAATTTATCTTCATGAAATACACCACATAGCACGAGAATTTGCCAAGCTTGCCCCTTGTACGAAAATTTGAGTTCTGCATTTCCCTAAAACCAGGAACAAAACCCATATCTAAAATGCCATTACAAATGACCATCCCAAAACTTAATGGTTAAGTGTGCAACTCAAGGAACTTATTGACCAAGAATTGATCAGGCCTAGTGTATCACCTAGGGGGGGTTAGTGATCTTTGTGAAGGACAGACCCTTAGGCTAGGCATAGATTACCACAAATATGAACAAAGCCACCATTAGGAAAAGACATCCTAGGCCTCGCATTGATAACCTCTTTGATTAACTAAGGGGAGATTTAATATTTTCCAAGATTGGCTTGCAGCTAGGATACCATCGGCTAATAATTGAGGAAGATATACCAAAAGCCGACATTATAAACAATATAATAGTTATATTTTCTTTTGTATCAGTATAATCAACATGAGGAATGAGTTATGAGTCATACCTGAAAGTTTGAAGAGATCAACTCACTTAAAATCTAGCTGAACATGAAAAATTGAGCTCCAACCAACAACAATTGAGTGTGGAGGACAACTCTCCCAATCAATATCTTGATCAACACAAATGAGATCCCTCGATCCTTCAATTAACTACATCTACCAGCTACGTTTGAAGAGATCAACTCACTTACAATCTTTCTTAACATAGAAAAATTAAGCTCCAACCAACTACAATTGAGTGTGGAGGACAACTCTCCCAACCAATATCTCAATCAACACAAATGAGATCCCTCAATCCTTCAATCAACTGCCTCTACCGACTAAGTTTGAAGAGATCAACTCACTTACAATCTAGTTGAACATAGAAAAATTGATCTCCAACCAACTACAACTGAGTGTGGAGGACAACTCTCCTCCCAACCAATATCTCAATCAACACAAATGAGATCCCTCGATCCTTCAATCAACTACCAGCTTCTATTCCTTCCCTCTCAAGAATTCCCAAGCCAAAAGGTATCTCACTACCTTCTCCATATCCATTAAATCGTTACTCTTCATATCCATTCATGTAAAAAAAAGCTCCATGGATAGGCCCCACTTGTCATCAAGCCATTAAATCTTAATCATGCAATCGTTAACCTTCTCTTTATTTCTCTTTTCCATAAATTCCTTTTTAGTAATTTCGCTCATTTTTATTTTTCCTTCCTTTATAGTAATTTTGTTATTTATTAAGACTACTATTATTATTATGATATTACTATTATTTATCACCATCCTTATTACTTTAATTATTATTATTTGGAGATCATTTATTAATTTACCTCATCAAGTATTTTTTCAAGGGAAGTTTTCCTCTCTCACAGCCCAAGGATGAGAGTGAGGGTCAATAAAATAATATTCATAGCCATTACAATATTTCTCATCATCAAGTCACTCATAGGGAATTGAACCTAGGTGGAGGAGATAACAACCATTCTAGCCCAACCACTTGAGATAATCACAATTGGCTTACCTCATCAAGTATTTATTACTTATTATTACTTTAATTCGAAATGTGGGGTGTTATAATGGTGATGCTACATATCCAATGATCTAGATGGATTCTATCTCATTTCGCATGCCTTTAAGTGATGTTGTAGAGTTTCATAATGTCTTGTGCAATAGCTTGTCACTATCATGCACTAGAGCATCATACTTCAATGTATCAGCAAATATCTTGCAAAGGCCCCTTCCTCGCACTCATTTAGCCAAAAGTCAACCATGTGCTTGGTTACAATATCTAATAGTGCATCATCAATCATTGAACTCAATTGTACACTCTAATGGAAATATTGAGAGGCGGGTGAATCAGTATTTCGTGCTTTTAACAATTTTTCATTTAGTTAATCTTGAAACTAAATTCACATAACATAATCAATCATGCACAATGGATGAACATAGAGATTAAAGTGAAACTCAAAACTTGAAGAAGAAACACTTGAAAACTATCTTCAATTTATTACAACCACTTGTGAGGACACTGTTTGAGGGATAATTTCCTTTTGCGAACAGAGGCAAACTCCCTAGATCTAGTGGCTTGATCTAGAAACAACAAAGATAAAAAGAGTATGTTTTCCTTAGAAGTTTAGATTATGGAAGAAAGACTTACCTGGAATCCAATGCAAGCTCTCCTCTTCTCCTTGCTTGTATGCTCCAACTCCAACTCCAAATGCTAAAAGTGGAAGCTGCAAAACAACTAAAACAAGCAAGAGAACCAAACTATATGAAAAGCATATTCTAACATCTCTAAACAATGAGTCAAGAAGGCATTGTTCTACATATGCATAAATGAGACATAAGTATAGGAAAACAAAGCACTTTTTGTATGTATGAATGTAGGAGAAGATACAACCCTTGCAGATCTTGACTTTGTAGATGTCTTCCAACTATTTTGTCCTTCCTTTGCCACAAAGCAAGCCTTCAATCACAACTCAAGTACATGGATGGATAATGGATCCCTAAGCACAAAACAGCAGCATGAGAGTAGAACTAAGAGTCTCCAAAAGCCAACCCAGACTCTATGGGAGGCAGTGAATTTATAGGGTAAAAGGGGTGGTTTAAGATTTACCATTCTAGGACTTAGATCCACATTAGAGAGAGGATAAGTTCTAGGGATAAGAGATAATACCTCAAGAGTAGGAGTTCGAGATCCAATCCAACAGTAAATAGTTAAAACCACTCGAGAAGCTTCTAGAAAGAGAAGATTCGAAATTATTTTTTATTTTTACCGAATTTTAAAAGCCATCGCACTTACAATGAAAGCAACATGTGTTGGTCAGTGCAGTTTCTTTGTGTACAACTTGCAACAATGCAGTTTGCATTAATGTTAAGTGCAATGGGGCTAAAATAGGGGTTTTGAGTTGTTTAACCCAGAAGTTTTTGAACTTTTGGAGAGAGGATGTTCATGACTTTGCAGGGGATGAATGCAAAGTGTCAAAGGATGTTGATTGATCCAATTTTAAGGCTATTTGATTAGATGTGAAAAAATGACCTCAATGAGTCAAGAAGGCATTGTTCTACATATGCATAAATGAGACATAAGTATAGGAAAACAAAGCACTTTTTGTATGTATGAATGTAGGAGAAGATACAACCCTTGCAAATCTTGACTTTGTAGATGTCTCCCAACTATTTTGTCCTTCCTTTGCCACAAAGCAAGCCTTCAATCACAACTCAAGTGCATGGATGGATAATGGATCCCTAAGCACAAAACAGCAGCATGAGAGTAGAACTAAGAGTCTCCAAAAGCCAACCCAGACTCTATGGGAGGCAGTGAATTTATAGGGTAAAAGGGGTGGTTTAAGATTTACCATTAGGACTTAGATCCACATTAGAGAGAGGATAAGTTCTAGGGATAAGAGATAATACCTCAAGAGTACAAGAGTAGGAGTTTGAGATCCAATCCAATAGTAAATAGTTAAAACCACTCAAGAAGCTTCTAGAAAGAGAAGATTCGAAATTATTTTTTCTTTTTACCGAATTTTAAAAGCCATCGCACTTACAATGAAAGCAACATGCGCTGGTCAGTGCAGTTTCTCTGTGTACAACTTGCAACAATGCAGTTTGCATTAATGTTAGTGCACTGGGGCTAAAATAGGGGTTTTGAGTTGTTTAACCCAGAAGTTTTTGAACTTTTGGAGAGAGGATGTTCATGACTTTGCAGGGGATGAATGCAAAGTGTCAAAGGATGTTGATTGATCCAGTTTTAAGGCTATTTGATTAGATGCGACAAAATGACTTATAACACCAATCCTCTGTAAGCACCAAATTACAAAAAATTACAAACTCCAACCTATCAAGAAGATGAGGACACCAATCGTCAGTAAGCTCCTATTGGAAATACTGAGAAGGGGGGTGAATCAGTATTTCCTTTCAATTTGTTAATTTTTAATCTTCAGAGCATTAAATTCACATTAACATTAAATTAATATCATATCACATGAACAGTAAACAACACCATTCAACAATGCACAAACACCAAGATTGTAAACAACAGATTTTTAGGTGGAAACCCTTCCAAGAAAAAAATCACCAAACACTTCTTAATATTTGTCTTCAATGATTTACATCAATAGGAAGCTCCAACTTCCAAATTTATCAACTCCAACTGAAAGGATGCTCCAACACCCTATTTACCAGCTCCAACTAGAAGGACGCTCCAACACCCTATTTTACAGGCTCCAACACCTTGGCTTTATCAACTCCCACTGAGAGGACGCTCCAACTTCCCCTAGCACCACCCTGCCACCCTGAAGTGTTCTCAGGCTCTGACCTGAAGGAGACTCCACTCTCCTGCCTTGCGCCACCTGCCACCCTATTCAGCAAGAGGACCATATTTCACAATTTTCAAACTAGATCCACCTGAGCTCAATACACTGCAATACAATCTTTGTTCACTTAAGTCTGCTTATGCTCGATATCTACATCAAACCCTAGCTTAGTTATCTTCTACTCAAATTGCATCAACGTGTCATCAAATATCTGACCAGATACCCTGGTTCAACAAGTTAGAAGCACTACAGACCCTAGCATTTATCAACTGCCCACACAAGCTAATAACCCTGCTCAACAGATTTGGTCAGACGCTAAATCAACAGTAGCACATACACCAATATTGTACCAGCATCCTCTGCATCAATGAACTGGTATATCAAGTCTGACCCTAGTTGTACTGCTCGGACAGATCAGTGGTGATACAATGCACTTGCTCATCATACTAGCAATATGTCAACTTCTAATGAATGCAGACTCCAGGTCAACAACCAAACAGCAGCATCATCAAACCGTACTTATAAGAACAAATGAAGTCTCTTCACTGATGAAAAACATTCCAGATGTACAGTGATTGCCAACCTTCAAAAGTATTTGTTGTCTAATAACTATTCATAATTAAAATTGACAAACTGTGTTCCTTATCTCAAAACCGCTGATGTATCTTTCAGATGTGCAACCAATCTATCAAGTTGCTTCTTGGGTACAAGTTAGAAAATTTTCTTCAATTAACTCATACCTCTGATGTGCTGAAATGGGAGTGCTACAGCTGTGCCTGAAGTAATAATCCCTTAGATCTGTTGATGCAATATTGACCTCTGCTAATGCCCTTGATTAAGATGCCCCTTAATATTCACTGTTGTAGATGAAGGCACTGAACCTGATCATGTATTTACTGTGGCCACCTTTGAATAATAAGGTCCACAAAACCCTTTACAAACTGAAGCTGCTTCACAAGTGCTTATAGTGCTTTCAATATGGGGTATACATCCCTACACAATCCTCAAGCTAACAACAATGACGAGTCACCCAAGTTTTGCCAAGTCGCTTCTCTGATTAAGTGTAGAGTTTGCGTTTAAAACTATTCAGTAAATGTCATATTAACCCTTGACATTTGAGTGAAATTCAAAGTATACCACAGCTTGCAAAACTCTTGAAAATATGACAACAGGCTTTAAGTATTCTTCACAGGTATAAGGCCTTTTATCAATCTTGTATCCTTACACAATTTTCAAGTACTCAGTCACAGGTGTAGGATTCTTAAAGAACCATAACATACCTCAGGCAGTAAATCAACAACCTTTCACTACTTTGTTGATCTGAAGTATTGTCCCTGGAGATGCAACTAGATATACGAACTTCAGTGCTGGATGGACTGAATGCTTGGCTTCAAAGGATCCGCATTGTTTGCATGAATTAGACCATCCACAGAGGGTCGAACCTTAGATAACCCTTGTCAAACAAGCTTCAGAACTGAAACATAACAGATTGAAGAGGGCCAAAATCGTGTCACAGGTTAGGGCTTACAGTTGTGTCAAAACCCCAGAAATTTCAACATCTAATGAGCCATTGATTGGTTGTCAAGAGAGAGATCCAAAGAGTTTCAATGTACTTCAAAAAACCCACAGTTTATGTTATATGGATGCATGCTCCTACATCATTTCAGATCTATCAAAGACAAATCTTACCAATGTCTATTGCTCACAGAGAAGCTTGGATGAGTGCTCAGATTCATTGTTCATGCTCAGTCAAACCTTCTGACAGTTCGCAACAAATTGACTCCAATCAGTCAAAGTCAAGGTAGACAAGCAGGGTCGAAAAAACTCTACAAAATGGCCTCTGGTATGTGTATGAGTGTGCCCTAATTAATCCTTGAAGAAGGTCAAGAAAGCTTCAAATAGACCTTACTTATGCTCAAAAAATTTCCCTATCACAGGGCTGAAACCTCTCTGCAGGTGGCCTCAGGTCAGCGTCAAAAGGATCTCAAAAGCATCGCAGGTCTGTTATCCAAATTATCCTTGAATATTCACAGAGTTTGCACTACCACAGGAAACCTCAGACTTTGGTATGCAAGACCTTCAAAAATACATTTCAGATCAGGCCTGAGGAGACCAAATGCCCTTATTAGTCCAACAGATCCCTTAAACCAAGGAAACAACAGAAAATAAGCCACAATCTAGGTTGCGGGGAAGCTTCAAACTCCCTGCGTTCCCGTTTCCGAAACGCGCTCCATGCGGGGGCATTTCGGAAACGCTCGGAAACGCGCTCCCGAAAACGCTTCTTGAGGGGAGCGTTTTCGGGAGCGCGTTTCCGAACCTGTTAAAACGCTCCCTGTCTTTTCGGGAGCGTTTCAGGAAGTGCTCGGGAGCGAATGCTCCCTGAGGGCTTCCGACATTTAAAAAACGCTTCGGGAGCGTTTTTTAAACGCCGGAAGCGATCGGGGAGCGTTCGCTCCCGAACGCTCCCCGGAAAAAAAAATGTTTCTTGCTGCGCGGAAATTTTTTTCAGTGAAAAATCGAATTGTTTAAAAGGGGGGGGGGGTTTCATTTTAGTTTTTATTGTTTGTTCACTGTTGAGAGAGTGAGAGCAAGAGTTGAAGGAGAGCGAGAGCAAGAGTTGAAGGAGAGCAAGTGCCAAGGAAGGAGAGCAAGGAGCAAGGCAACAAGAGAATTGCAAGAAAGAGGTAGGCCTTCTAATCCAATTTAGTATTTTCTAGGATGAATTTGTAGATTGTTAAATTGTTTAAAAATGAAAACTTGAATTTTCTTGAATGTTGCATTTTATTGGATTTAAAACTTAAAAAATGAATTGTTTTTTTCCTATGTTGCATTTCCTATTCCCATTTGGCATTTTTCCATTTGTTTTGCAGGCTAGAAACTTGAAACTTGTTTCCATCATGGCTATATGGCTAGGGATTTTCCTCATGTTAGTTCCTTTCTTTGTGATAATGGTGTTAGAGAGTGCTAGAAGAAAGAGGCAAATCAGAGAAGAGGAGGATGAAGAGGAGGGTTATGGTGGATCTGAAGAAAATCCTGAAGAGGAGGAGGATTATGCTGAGGAGGAAGTGGGGAGTGGAGAACCTGAGAACATAGATTCCCCAACTAAACAAGACCAAACTTCTTTGTGGAAATATGTTCAGAAAATGGAAGGAGGGAAAGGTGGTGTAACCACTAAATTTATTTGCCCCCATTGCAATAAACAATACCATGGTTCACACACCCGTCTGAGAAGGCACCTTTGTGGGATAATGCCAGGGGATGGAACTAAAAATCTTGGAATCAAAGTTTGTACTTTTGAGCCAGCACCACAGAGAGAGATATATAGGAAGCAAGAGGGGGTTGCCCTACAGAGATCATCTAAAAGATCTAGGGGTTTCGCTGATTCAAGCCCAACACATCATGGACAAACAAGTTCAACTTCCACCCATGCCAGTGGTTTTGGAAGCAGTGGCACTGGATTAAGGCGTAGAACCATATCCGATTTCCTAGACGAAGGGTGTAGGAATGATGTGGATTCAAAAGTTTACCGGTTTCTATATGCATGTGGGGTGCCATTCAATGTTCTTCGCTCACCTTATTGGCATGAAATGGTTTCTGCCATTAATGATGCCCCCAAAGGATACAAAAGCCCTGGGTATGACAAGGCCAGAACCGTGGATCTTGATCATGAAAGAGCTAAAATAAACAATTCTTTGGCTAGAATGACAAGTTCGTGGAATGAGCATGGGTTGTCCATTGTCTCTGATGGATGGACCAATGTAAAAGGAAAACCATTGATAAATGTTTTGGCTGTGTCGGTTAGTGGTGCGGTCTTCCTGGCAACTTATGATTATTCAGAGAAATTCAAAACCGGCATTAACATTGTAGAACGATTACTTGATATAATTGAAAAGACTGGGCTATACAATGTCATACAGGTCATCACTGATAATGCTGCTAACTGTAAGGCAGCAGGAGCAATTATTGAGGATAAATACCCCAACATTTTTTGGTCTGGGTGTTTGGTTCACACAATGAACGTTTTGATGCATGATATCATCAAAAACAAACAACCTCAATTCAAATGGCTTGGTGATTTGTACAAGAGAGGTAAAAAAATGATAAAATTTATTACAAATCATAGCAATACCCATGGGCTTTTCCGTACTCACTCCAAATTGGAGTTGTTGAAAATAGCAAAAACTAGATTTGCTAGCTATTACCTCACCTTGAGGCGCCTTTTGAAGGTAAGAGAGTCATTGGCTGCAATGGTATCAAGCCCACACTGGCAGCTATTAAAGGACAGGGCGGCAACAATAGTTGACAGGCAAGGTTTCGAACATGTGGAGGAGACCGCCCTTGACCATCTGTTTTGGGCACGTATGAGGGAAATTGTGAATTTTACCAAGCCCATTTATAACATGATTCGCTTTGCAGATACTGATAAACCAGTGATTGGAGAGGTTTATGAGCAGATGGATAGCATGTTGGGGCAAATAAAAGATATTGTTAAGGATAATGATCCCAACTTGTATGCTATGATTCATGGCTGTGTGTGTGCACGGTGGAATAAACTCAATGTTCCACTACATGCTTTGGCATATATCCTTACGCCAAAATATTACTCTCCATCTTGGTTGGGCCAACCTGCACCTGGAAGTGGGGTTAGGGTGAAACCTCACACAGATCCAGAGGTACAAGAAGGGTACATGAAGGCATTGGACAAATTGGTACCTGATAGGGAAGAGTGTGCTAGATTGCGCCTTGAATTAGGCAAATACTTCAGTTGCACTACTAACTTTGGTTCTTTCCATGCAATGGAAGACAGGGACAGATTTGATGCTCTCACACGGTGGGAAGCATATGGCGGCATGGGACTTTTGCCAAAGTTGGCTAAAAAAGTTCTCTCACAAGTTGTGAACACTTCTTCTGCAGAGAGGTGTTGGAGCACCTACAGCTTTATACACAATGTGAGAAGAAACGGGCTGAATGAAAACCGAGCTGAAAGCTTGGTTTATGTGCATTATAACTTGAGGTTGTTGAGCCATTACTGTGATCGGGCAAATGAGGATCAATCATACAGAGTCTGGGACAACAACCCAGAGGATGATAATTTGGAGGACGGCATGTTACATCTGGAAGAATTGGAAGCAGAACTTTATAGGGATGATGATGAAGCATCAGCAGCACTGCCACACACAGGGCCAGTCCCACCATCTACTAGTGCCAGTGCCAGTGCCAGTGCCACTCCTCGATATCACACTATTGTTCCTTTGCAGATCCAGCCTCCACCTTCTAGTCGTGGTCGTGGTACTCCTGAGAGTACTAGAAGACCAACATTTCCTCGTGGCTCACAAAAAATAGACATTTCTCGTGGGCGTGGCAAGGGGCCAGCCGGATAAAATAGATTTGTTGTTTACTAGTCTTTTCTATTTGTTGTTGACAGTTGAACAGTTGAAACTTGACTCTTTTTGATTTCATATATTTAATGACAATTTAAGTTTGAAGTTTGAATTTGAAAGGTGAAACTTTGAAGTTGGCATTTATAAGTTTATTGTTTACAAGTCATTATGAATTATGAATATGATGCTTCATGAAAGTTATATGGTGATCAATGAATCAATGATGATAAATGTTATATAATATCAATGATGATAAATGTTATATATTGAATTTTGAAATCAATGAATCAATGATGATAAATGTTATATACCATGATGATAAATGTATATTGTAATTGAATTTTGAAATCAATGAATCAATGATGATAAATGCTATATATCAATGATGATAAATGTATATTGAATTTTGAAATCAATGAATCAATGATGATAAATGTTAGATATTGAAATTTGAAATCAATGATGATAAATGTTATATCTCAAATTATCAATGATGATAAATGTTATATATTGAATTTTGAAAGCTTGAAACCTTCAAATTGATGATTTGCGAGACTCAAGAGTCAATATGTTGTATGCTTCCAACTCGTGGGCGTGGTTGATGAAGATTATAACTTCTAGATGATTGATGTTATATGATTCAATCTATGTTTTTATGTCTAATTCATCATTCTACATGTTTTTGTTGACATATATGCATCAAAATATAAAAAATATTAAAAATATTAAAATATATATATATATATATATATAAACGCTCCCGAAAACGCTCCCGACCGGAAGCTTTTAAAAATGGCGCTCCACACTTCGCTCCCGCTCCCGCTCCCGCTTCCAAGTAACCTTGGCCACAATTAACCTCAGATATGGAGGCCGAGTAGCCTCATCCAAACATGTGCCTCCAGTGAATGTTCTTGACTAGAAAATAGAGAGGAAGTGCCAACACCAACAGAAAATTACAGGCCACCCTAATGAAGATTCATTTTTCCCCAGGGCTGAGAATGATCCTTTGAGAATGACGAAGATGATGTGTGTAATGGAGGGCTGGAAATGACTCTTATTTATAGAGATCGAAATGTCTTTAAGGGGGGGCAGACCGACTTGCCTTTGGAGGGAAATTTGAATTTTGAAAACTCAAACCTCTTGGAGCCAAAAACCCTTCCTTTATTAGGCCAAATTACACCATGAATCGAACATGAATTAAAAATTTTGAGCCCCTTTCTTAAGGTATTTTTACCATAACAAAATTTGATTTAGTCCTTAACAAAAGACCTTTTTATCCTCATGACTTGAGCATTATTCTAGCGAATGATAAGCTGCCACATCATTTCCCTTGTGGTTCCATGGCCAGTAAATGGGGTTTCAATCTTTAATCGTGTTATGCAACCAGCTCACAAAATAGAAGAAAAGATAGATCAACGACTTAAAAATTATCCTTTTCGAGAGGGAAACCTCTTTTACATTACATAAATGAACAATTCTTGGATGATACAAATGATAAGACCTCCTTGTTATATATAGGAGTATAAGGGGTCACAATATAATCAGAGCCTACTTAACAGTAATAATGTAAGAGCACAACAATAAAAATAGTGGGCTTTTATGGGGCACAACAATAACAATAGGGGGCTACACTAACAATAACAATAAGTGGGAGACACTAGTATTATAGGGACCTAACATGTCCCTCTCATTCAAAAAAGTGTTGTCCTCAACGCTTGAGTAGTTTTGGATGCTTCTGTATAAAATTCTCATCCTCCCATGTGGAATCTTCAAAGGGTAAGTTCTTCCACTTAATTAGATACTCTGAAATTAATCGATTTTGTACTTGTCGGATTGTTGTTTCAGTGACTGCTTCAAGCTCAAATATGATTTTTCCTTCTTCATCAAGTTCTGGCAACACTGTTTGAACTGTGAGCTTGTCACCGATAACCTTTTAATCATGAAACATGGAAGAATGGATGTACTCGGGAGATGCAAGCAGCTCCAATTTGTATGTCATAGTACCAACCTTTTGCAACACCTTGTAAGAACCATAGTACTTGGGTGATAATTTATTATCCTTCTTAGCTTGCTTGAGGGACATTTGTTTGTATGGTTGTAGTCGTAAAAATACCCAGTCACCTACATTAAAACTTCTTTCACTGCGATGTTGATTTTCCTGTTGTTTCATTTGATTTTGCATCAGAGTGAGGTTATCCTTTAAGAGTTGGAGAACTTGTTGTTGATGCTTGATATGATCTTCCATTGCTTGAACCTTAGAATTTTTTCTTAAAGATGATGTGATGGATGGTGAATGATATCCATAAAGTGCCATAAATGGGGTCATTTTTGTTGCAGTATGGAAGGAAGTGTTATACCACCATTCAGCTAGAGGTAGCCACTTGACCCATTGTGTTTGTTTATCAGATACAAAGCAACGACAATGTCATTCCAAACATTTGTTCACTATCTCAGTTTGCCCATCAGATTGAGGATGATAAGATGAGCTATGAGCTAATTGACTACCAAGACAAGAAAATAATTCCGTCCAAAAATTTCCAGCGAAAATGGCATCTCTATCACTTACAATAATCTTTGGGTTTCCATGTAGCTTTTGAATTGTTTCCATAAATGCAGTAGCAACTGTATTGACTTTAAAAGGATGAGATAATGCACAAAAGTGTGCATACTTGGTAATTCTATCAACTACCGCCATGATGACACTCTTTCCTTCAGACTTGGGTAAACCTGTGATAAAATCCATTGAGACCTCCTCCCAACGCTAACTTGGAATGGCTAAAGGTTGTAACAGACCCGGGGTCTTAATTGTTTCAACTTTATTTTGTTGGCAAACCAAACATTCTACCACAAACTTCTGAATATCAGTTTTAAGCCCATCCCAAAAAAATTATTTCTTGATCCTGTGGTAAGTTTTTAAAAATCCTGAGTTCCCTCCTGGGGGGGGGGGGGTTGTGCAATTCCAAAAGAATTTTTTGCTTGAATTAGGAATTCTTACAAAGATATAAGTGATCTTTGTACCATAATGAATCATTTTCCAACTAAATGTATCAGATGTGCTAGGATCTTGTTGCAACTTTTAAATGAGTGTCCACATCTCTTCGTCGTTCTTCCATTCATCCCTTGCTTCGATCATCCAATCGGGTTGGATAATAGAGATGGCAAAAAGCAATGCTTCCACATCCTCATCCTTTCTTGAGAGTGCATCTGCAACAACATTTTGCTTCCCTTTTTTGTAGATGATTTCAAAGTCATAACCCAACATCTTTGTGACCCATTTTTGCTACTCTTCTAAAGATAATCTTTGTTCCAAAAAGTATTTAAGCCTATCATGATCTGTTTTTACCTTGAAGTGTCTTCCCATTAGGTAAGGTCGCCATTGCTTTAGTGCATGTAGTATTGCCAACGTTTCCTTCTCGTAAATAGGTTTTTGTAAATACTTTCCTTTGATTGGACGACTTTCAAAAGCAATGGGTCTTCCTTCTTGCATTAAAACAGCAGCAATTCCATTTCCTGAGGCATCACATTCCACAATAAAGGTTTTTGTGAAGTCTAGCGTAGCTAAGACCGGTGCTTGGATCATTGCCTCTTTAAGATGTTCAAAGGCCTTAGTTGCTTTTGGAGTCCAAGAAAATGCATCTTTCTTCAATAATGTTGTTGGAGGTGTTGCTATTCTACCATAATTCTTAACAAACTTGCGATAATACCCTGTCAACCTGAGAAATCCTCAAAGATGCTTTATGGTTGTGATTTTCCATTCCTTAATGGGTTTAATTTTGTTAGGGTCTACCTTAACACCCTCATGAGATATAATATGACCCAAATATTCCACCTCCTATACTCCAAAGAAACATCTAGAGGTTTTTGCATATAATTGTTTCTCCTCCAATAGTTTGAGCACCCTGTCAATATGTTGAACATGATCCTTCCAAGACTTGTAGATTAGTATATCATCAAAAAATACTAACAAAACTATTCTAAGGGAGGGTTTGAAAACGGAATTCATCAAACCTTGAAATGCGGAAGATGCATTAGTACGACCAAAAGTCATGACCAAAAATTCATAATAACCCTCATGAGTTCTGAATGTTGTTTTCGGAATGTCTTCCATCTTCATTTTAATTTGATGATATCTTGAACGAAGATCCAACATAAATTTCTCCATGTAATTCATCCAACAATTCATCAATAACGGGAATGGGAAATTTATCTTTAATAGTCGCTTGTTGGGCTCCCTATAATCCGGACACATATGCCATCATCCATCCTTCTTCTGGAGCAGAGAATGAACTTTGACTAGGTAGAATTATACTAGCATTTCTGCAACCATACGTTCAATTTCACTCTTTTGGACATAGGGATATCTGTAAGGTATGATGTTTGGAGGAACACTTCCTGGAATCAAATGAATAGCATGATCATGATCACGAATAGGTGGGAGGCCTTTGGGAGTCTCAAATACCTTGTAATGATTGTCCAAGACTTTTTGGAGATCTAGAGAAATAGATGATTTCGATGTTTGAACCTCTAGTGAGCATAATTGTGTAATTACGCCCCGTTGTTCTTGCTTTGAAAGTTTTGTCATGCCATTAGAGTTGATTATCTTTCCTGGTTTCCCTATAATATCCCCTAATTCAACTTCTTTTCCTTCCCAGAAAAAAATTCAAGAAAAGTTCTTGAAAATTAAAAAGCTATCATCCCCAAAGAGTGTAACCATTAGACTCCTAATACAACATCAGCACCACCCATTGGAATGGAAAGCATTAGACTATTCAATACATATTCCCCCATGGTTAGTTTGATATTATGGCACTTTCCAAAGCAATTTATAGTTCCTCCATATGCAACCATCACTTGACACTTTGATGTTAGATATAGGAAGCAATTCAATTCCTTGGCTATCTTATAATGAATAAAATTATGGGCACTACCTGAATCAATCAGCACTATTACCTTTTTCTTCGTGATATATCCTTCTATCATGAGAGTTTGAGGAGTGGTAATTCCAGCCAATGCATTACAAGATATGGTCAGATTCATTTCTTCTTTCTCTAGGGTTGGTTCTTGGTGTATATCCTCCTCTTTTGATGTTTCTTGTTCCTTTTCTTCCTTCTCTTCACAATCTATGTAGAATAATTTCTTCACAGCACACTTATGACCTTTAGTGTATTTTCTATCACAACTGTAACCATTTTGCTTTTTTTTCCTCCAATTGTTGTGGTGTCAACCTTGTAGGTTGTGGAAGGCTAGGAGCAGCAACACTTTCATCTTTATAGTTGTGAATGGTAGACTTGCAGCTGCCATAATTTTGCTTTCAACTTTTCTTACCACCCTGAATGTCTTCTCCAATGAATTGGGTTACCAACGACGAACCCCATGTTGGATGTTATCCTTTAAATCCCCTATGAAGACATCAATCATATGCTCCTCTGGGATATCAGTTACCCTGATATTCAATTTTGGGAAGTCCTCATTGTGCTCCGCCATTGAACCCTTTTATTTGAGATTCATCAATTGGCTAAAGAAGTGTTGCTCTTTGTATCCTCATAATGTGCTATCATTTCCTTTGTAAAAATTGACCAAGTGATAAGTGGTTTACGAGAACAAAGCCATCGATACCATACAAACTGATTGGGTTCTAAATATAAAGATGCAATGCATACCTTTTGTGTGTGTTGCACATCATGGAGATCAAAATATTGTCCCATCTTGTAGTATCCATGTTATCGAATCCTTGCCATCAAACTTTCTCATATCAATCTTTGGAATGCGGTGGTTCTTAAACCCAACATTGGAGTTTCTAAAAATCATAATTCATATTCTTTTTGTCCTCATCGTGATTTGCATGTATTACCTTGTCACCACTAGGAAGTCTTTCTTCTAGCAACTTTGCCAACCCTTCCTTCAACCCTTCTATCTTGACATTCAACATTGCTTCCATGTTTGTTTTTAAACCATCTTGTTTTTAAACCATCATTCAAAACTCCCATGTCCCTTTTTATACCATATATCTTAACATTCATCATGGCTTCCAATTCATTTTTTGTTACTTTTTGCGAGAGCGAAATTTGTTGCACTTGGTCTCATAATTTTAATATATCATGTTGCATTTCTTCCTCTTCTTCATGTGTCATAGAAGAGCTTTTTGGTTGCTTATCAGGTGTGTCCATTTTTTTGTTTCGAGACATTTTGGAATCAAATAATGATATATATGCTTCACTATGCCCTTTGAATCACTACAAATTGATTTTTCAAACACAAGTTATGCAAAATTTTAAAAAATACACAATTTTTTCTTTCTTTTAAGGAGTTCAATATTGAAACTATTATATCTCTGTAATTTTTGGATCTTCAAATTTCGTCCTGTGGTAGCCCTCTAAGTCTTCTTGCCAACCCCACAAGTCAGACCGAGATTGAGTTCTTCACGAAAAAAGTTATGCCCAATCTCCCACGATGACCTAATTATAAACTAGTTCAGTAGAGCGAACTTGTATGGAATACCACGTGTCATTGTTTCGACCTTCAGCCCTGAAAATGATACACGAAAAACTACAATTTGTGCACTTTCAGTCACTTTTTATGAAATTCCAATATGGTGCTCAGAGAGAAAGTTATGTCGATTTCCCCAAGGTCACTTGTTTGAGACTGAATTTTACAGCCTACAAAAATCCTAACTTCTTCAGACCATATCTCAGAAACTATAGTGAACCAAGACCTGAAATTTTTACAGGAAGTTCATGAAGGTTTCAGCACCACGTGGTCGAAATTTTACCTTCTGAACCTTCATAGAAAAAAAGTTATAGCGAAAATGCCAATATGACCTATTTGAAGCAGTGAAACCCTAGAAACAAAAGCTCTGATACCAACTATTATGCATGTTGATAATTTGAGGGTTGGTGATTAATTCAAATTCTCTTCTTGATAATTACTTGTGAGCTTACTTAATTTACTTCTATCTTCTCTTAGCTTATTTAGTCTTTCATCAAGTCAATTACCAAAATACAAGAGACACAAATTTAGGCTCTTCTAGCCAGGGCAAAATATCTCCCTCTTGGAGAGGAAAACCCACGAGAAATTCTTCTTATAGATTTTCAAATGACAAGTACCATGACCAAGATTCGGACCCTTGACCTATATATGCCTCCAAGACCTTGTCACTTCTTTCTTATCTGCTTCCAACATTGATCCTTCTTTTCTGCACCAACTTGCACTGACTTGCACCAACACTAGAGAACTCAGTCTCTCTCTCAGTTTGCCTTCAAACACTTCTTCTCATTGATCCAAATATTAAATAGAAGATCATTCGAGACCTTCTCTTTCTTCTTTACTTGAGCAGTAATACTTTCCTTTTACGCATTGTATAGTAGGAAGGTAAATCACAAATTTACCTTACTTTCTCACACTTTCTAATTACTCTCTTCTTCAAATTGTTCATAGGATTTTCTACGCACAGATCACAGATTCTATTCTGCTTTGATTACAAGTGTATTCATCACAGGTTTGACTGTAATCTGGTCCGCAATCTCTTCTCATTAATCCGCATTCACTATATCAAAAACTATACCCAAAATACAGATTTGTGCCTTCTTTCAATCGCAATTATCCCAGACTTCTTCACACTGTAATTACCTCAGAGGTATCCACAATTTCTGTGTTAGCATAGTCCAAAACAGATCCACACTTACTTCCCTTAACTCACATGTATTCTAGACCCATTGTTATGCTTTTGTGTCACATAACAATCAGCAATGTTCCTGTATTATACCCGCACTTCTTCTTGAAATCAAGTCCGCACTTAAATGTTGTTTTTCCTCAGAGAAATCCGCATTACTTGATGGTCAAATGAGTCGCAGGTCCTTTGATATATATAGTGCACAGTTTTGTCTTTTAGGCCAACCCTACAATAATCTTGTAGGTCGACTTCACCACTGAGTATATAGGCCGACATGTAGTGCATTTATTCAAGCATTAATGTAGCTGGACATGACAAGGTATTGGAGCATTTTTTATGACTAGACTCTTCATATTTATGACCCTTAATTACATTTATAACTAGAAGACAAAACCTAATAGACATCAAGAAGTTTATTGACCTATAATAAAACCTTTCTCATGAAACCCATGAAGTAACCATAACAAAAATACATTTTATTATCTTTGTCTTCTACTTTACATAAATACATAATTACATAGTCAATATGAAGACCGATCCTAGTTACACTTTTCAACACTCCCTCTTAACTAGGGAGGTATTCATACAGGTACATGGTCACTTTCAAACTAAAGAATCTCATAAGAAGAATCGGATTGGTAATCGCTTCTGTATAGCATCATATCAACCAGCATTGTCCTAGTGCAAGGCTTTGACTAACAACCCCATCTCTCAACGAGACAATGTGCTACAATGCTGGCGAGACACATGACTTATAGAGACCATAGTCATTGTCTCTCCAAGGTACATACTCCACGACCTTCTTGGACCATTCTTCTCTTGGGTAGCTAGCCCTCAAAGAATATCGGTTCACGACTACTCTTATCTTGAATGCCCTATCTCATTCTCAAAGAGTATTGGATGCCAGATGATTACCCAATCCTCCATTCTATCTTCCTAGTTGAAGACCAGAATGATGTGTCTATCTCAACCCTCTCTGCCAGGGAGGACATATTCCACAAGGGAATGTACTCATTCCTATACAAGGAATGTACCTAAGCTCATTCTTAGGAATTACCAAGTTCCTTCCAAGTAAGAAACTTACCACCAGGCTCCCTCTTAACCAGCGACCCACAACAGCAATGGTGAGACACCCAGCTGCTCATGAAGAATTCCTGCCCTCGATGTCATGGATTTCGATATTGAAGAATCTTAAACTTTAGCTTCATAGGGCACAGAGCATCCATCACTTTCATCCATGAGTCATGTCATCTACCAGAAAGTGATTCAGCAGTATTTCTCATCTGGTCCACCTTTATGCCATGCTGCTTTCCTTCGAACCATCTCCAAGGATCTTACATCCTTTCACATGACTAGTAGCCCTACATAAATTCATCCAGATAAAAATATACATATGAACTTTCAAATCAAAAGTTACCTCAGTGATGATCTTTCACCATGACATCTTCCTGTAAGCATCGGCATCCTCTATTCAGATTGACACATCTCCTAATGATATGTCTTGTCAAGGGTCTTCTTCTTTACTAGACTTCTATCAGAGTCTACATATCTTCCCAAGAGGTATTGTTAATTTTGGGCAACTAGGTCCAAACTCCATGTTGTACTACTCAGATGATGATGCCAATATTTTTATTGGATTCTTCTTCGGAGAGGTGCAAGATTGATCTAAAGATCATCTTGATCGGATGAGCAGAACATTTATTTTGAATTTATTCCACTTATGTGCAAGGTCGGCCAGAATTGCAACGTAGGCTTGGAGCCCTGGCAAATGTCACACACCCTCACAGATGGATATATATTGGACAGACTTGGAGTTCATTTCATCATCCACTCATCACACACTTCTCTCTTGTGTCTGATTGGTTCGATCATCATTTGGAGGCTTTTCTTCTCACACGTGTGGAACAGCAGTTAGGGTTTTCTGTACAGATCTGTCTAGGGTTTCAGCGCAAGTTTGACCAACATTGACCAATCCATTTGACCTCAAACCTTCACCAAAATTCCGATTTTCTAAGGCCGCATTCATTGGCACAAAACCGAGGCTAGACATTGACCATTGACTAGATAGCGTTGACTTTTGTGGAGTTGCCTTGAGAGTTGTGTGACACTTATGGTTGGCTGACCGTGAGGAGACTTTGCTAGTTGAAGCTGTAACGCACCACAACACATATTTTGTTGATCAAGTTAAGTGTATTTTTGGCTTGTCTTCCGTCGATCTATTGGTATGTTCTATCAGCACTTTACTTTAATGTTTATGTGATTGCTATTTGGTATCGGGTTTGAAGTAAAGTTGCATCAAGCATAGAACATCTTCAAAATTTTACATGCTATCAGAGCTAAGGTGAAGACAAAGCCCAAGTTTGTGCTAAGAGCAATCACCGAAGAAGTAGCACTTGTCAAGGACCCATGGGTACCTCAAATTATAATGGCTTCAAAGCTGATGATAAGTTGACTGGCAAGTCTGACTATCATGCTTGGAAGATGTCTTTGGACTTGGTCTTGGAAGATCAAGAGGTCGTGGACTATGTGCAGGGTAAAATCCAAGAACCTCCATCATTTGCACCTGCTGCCACAAAATCAAAGTATATAAAAGGGGAAATCAAAGCTAAGTTGATTATCCGGGATTCCATCCACAAAAGTCTGGTTGCTTATGACAACAACAACAGGGGGAATGGCAATCAAAGGAACAACAGGTTCAAAGGAAAGAGGAAGGCTCCCTCTGGTCGTAATGGAAATGGGCAACCTTTCAAAAGGTCAAGAAATTCCAGGTATGAAGAATCTAATGTTGTTGACAATAAAAGAAATGAATTCTTTCCTGTATTGCCCTCTCTGTTGCATCTCCACCCGACACCTTGGATGTCTGGTTGATTGATAGTGGTGCTTCAAGGCACCTCACTGGGTTTAAAGAAGCCATCTCTGATTTGATTGAGAAGGATTCCAATCTCCAAATTATCCTTGGAGATAATGCCACCTATCCCGTGAAAGGAACAGGGACAATGACCCTCCATTTATCTCAAGGTCAAGTCCTTCGTTTGCAATATGTATTGTATGTACCTGATTTGAAGAAGAACCTTGTGTCTATTTCGGCCATGGAAGACAAAGGTTTCAAGGTGGCATTTGTCGATGGAAAGGTACGCATCTGGAAAAAGAGTTAAGGAAGCCCTCACGATTGGCTTTAGAGTTGATACACTCTACCAGGTTGGAGGAAGTCTATTGGGGGCTATGACATGTGATACAATTCGTCAAACCGAATTATGGCACCAGAGGTTTGGACACCTTCATTACAAAGCCCTTCCCGAAGCAAGGAAGGTGGTGACAAGGATGCCCGAATTCAAAAATGATCATGAAGGTGTATGTCAGGGTTGTACCGAAGGAAAGCATACAAGGGGACCTTTCTCCTCAAGTGCCATAAAGACATCTGATGTCCTGCAATTGATACATTTTGATCTATCTGGTATGCTGCCCGTGACATCCTTGGGAGGATGTTCTTATTACATGACGTTTATAAATGACTTCTCTCGCAAGACCTGGATATATTTCTTGAAGAAGAAGGATGAAGCATTCATGTGGTTTCGTACCTTCAAAGCCTTGGTGGAAAATCAAACAAGAAAGAAGATCAAGAATTTGAGGACCTATAATGGCACTGAATATGAGACTAACGAGTTCAATAACTTTTGCAGAGAAGTTGGCATTAAGAGGGAGACCACAACCGTGTATACTCCTGAGCAAAATGGAGTTGCTGAAAGAAAGAATAGGACCATTGTGGAAGCTGCCCGTGCCATGCTATGTGACCAAGGTCTTCTGAAGTTTCTATGGGGAGAAGCTGCGAACACTGCTATGTACATACAAAATCGATGCCCGCATTCCGCTCTAGACTCCAAAACTCCCAAAGAAGTCTTCTCTGGTAAGAAACTTGATGTTTCTCATTTTCGAGTTTTTGGTTGTCCCGTTTACTTTCAGGTGCCGAAAGAGAAGAAAAGCAAGCTGGATGCTTTTGGGAAGAAGGGAATGTTTGTAGGCTACAGTGAAACTTCGAAGGCTTATAGAGTCTATGTGTCTAGTCAAAGAGAAGTGGAGATATGCCACGATGTCACCTTCGATGAAGATGCTTCCCTCAAGAAAGTGATAAATCTTCCAAGCTCCGAGGAAGACCATGATGTAAGATCAGGGAAGCAGGAAGAGCTGAAGGATGAGATGATGCCCGATGTTGAAGGACCGATGGACCCCATTGATCCACCTCCTTCAATGAAGAGAAGACCCTCATGGCTCCCAGATACTCTCGAAGATGCCGAGAGACATATGGCCCCAATGGAGGACATTCCGTGAAATCAAGAAGCCAAATAGATACCAAGGGTATCTAGCAGCCATGAGTACAATCGTACAATTTGAGCCTGGATCATTTGAAGAAGTCGTAAAGCATCAAGTCTGGAAGGATGCTATGCACGAAGAGTACGAGTCCATTATGAAGAATGATGTCTGGGATGTGGTCCCGATACCGGAGGACAACGCTGTTGTCACCTCGAAATGGCTCTATACGATCAAGCATGGATCTGATGGTAGTGTTGAAAAGTACAAGGCAAGATTCGTTGCCAGAGACTTCTCTCAAAAAGAAGGCATAGACTATGATGATATATTTGCACCTATGGCCCACTATACCACCATCCGATCTATTATTTCCCTTGCTGCTACGCAAGGATGGAGTCTCCATCAGATGGATGTGAAGACCACTTTTATGCATGGTTCAATAAAGGAAGAGGTGTATGTGGAGCAACCTCTAGGGTTCGAAGTCCAGGATAGAGACCCTCATGTATGCAGGTTGAAAAAATCCCTCTATGGGTTGAAGCAAGCCCCCAGGGCTTCGTACAAGAGGATAAATAGCTACTTGATGAAGTTGGGCTTCACTCGAAGTAATGCTGATCCAAACCTTTACTTCAAGGTTAATAGAGAAAAGCCTCTCATTCTGGTTCTCTATGTGGACGATCTCTTCCTAACAAGTGCTGACCCTCTCATTCATTAGTGTAAGAAGGAGCTCGCTTTTGAGTTCGAAATGAAAGACCTAGGACTAATGCATTACTTCCTAGGCTTGGAGGTCTGGCAGAGACTTGGCGAGATTTTCCTCTCTCAAGGAAAATATATTGTGAAGCTGCTGGAGAGATTTGGAATGGTGGACTGTAAGTCCGTGTCGACACCGATGCAACTCAACTTGAAGAAGTTGAATGGAAACGTTGTTGGGCCTGTGCTAGCAAATCCTACCGAGTATCAACAACTCGTAAGGGCCCTGATGTTCTTAGTGAACACCCGTCCGGACGTATGTTTTGCAGTGAACACTTTGAGTCAACACATGGTTGATCCTCATCACATTCACTGGGTTGGTGCCAAGAATCTCTTGAGATATCTTCGGCGCACGATAAACCATGGGCTGAGATACACTGTCGAGAGTTTGAGACTCCATGGATATACTGATGCTGATTGGGCTGGCAGTGTGGTAGATCGCAAGAGCACATCTGGATGTTGCTTCACACTTGGTTCTGCTTTGATATGTTAGATGAGCAGGAAGCAGAAGTCGATGGCTTTGAGCACCGTTGAGGCCGAATACATTGCAGCGAGTATGGTCTGTTGTGAAGCTATTTGGTTGTGAAAGCTCTTCACTGAGTTGTTCGTACATGTGTTGGATACCACCGTAATCCTTTGTGATAACTAGAGTGGGATTTGTTTGTCAAAGAATCCCGTGTTCCACGATCGATCCAATCATATTGATATTAGGTACCATTTTATCCGAAATATGGTACAGCAAGGCACCGTAAGGCTCGCTCATATAAGAACTAATGAGCAAGTCGCAAATATTCTCACAAAGCCCTTAGGGAAGGTCAAGTTCCTAACCTTCCATGAGAATCATAGAATCGTGGAATGACCCTATTCTGAGGATCCTGTTGGACGATGAGCTCTGGGAGCTCCAGGGGGGCTTTGGGGATAGCTTCTTGGAGCTATAAGCAACCACAGGGCTAGGCTTGTCGAAACTTGTTGGTGTGCTTCCACCCCACCGTGAAGATATTGAGTTGGTTCACCTCTCTTTGATTTGTGCCTCGTATGCATCCTACCCATGGAGTCCCAAACTCATGGGAAGTACCTCTCATCTTGGCCAATGAGGTGGGAAATGTGGATAGAGACCGATAGCAAGACCGATGGACGCATCGGAGATTGTCGTACTCTCTATGTCTAAGATGGCACGTGTCCAACCACTTGATCTGGGATCAAGTCTAGTGAGGTTTCGGACCTCCAACTGACTTCGGGTTGGTATGAGACTCCTTTGAGTCCTATAGAGGTTTCGAACCTCTGAGCTAACTTCGGGTCAGCCGAGAGTGATGTTTTTGTGACTCACCATTTGAAATAAAGAAGCCAGCAAAGCAAGTTACGGCGGGATGACGCACGATGTATGGATGGCACAAGTGGATGGAGTTCTCCCTAGTTGAAAGGGAGTGTTAATTTTGGGCAACTAGGTCCAAACTCCATGTTGTACTGCTCAGATGATGACGCCAATATTTTTATTGGATTCCTCTTTCGGAGAGGTGCAAGATTGATCTAAAGATCATCTTGATCGGATGAGCAGAACATTTATTTTGAATTTATTCCACTTATGTGCAAGGTCGGCCAGAATTGTAATGCAGGCTTGAGCCCCAACAGATGTGTCACACACCCTCACAGATGGATATATATTGGACAAACTTGGAGTTCATTTCATCATCCACTCATCACACACTTCTCTCTTGTGTCTGATTGGTTCGATCAGCATTTGGAGGCTTTTCTTCTCACACGTGTGGAACGGCAACTAGGGTCTTCTGTACGGATCTATCTAGGATTTCAACGCAGGTTTGACTAGCGTTGACTAATCCATTTGACCTCAAACCTTCACCAAAATTTCGATTTTTGAAGGCCGCATTCATTAGCACAAAAACCGAGGCTAGAAATTGACCTTTGACCTGCTGCTTTGACTTTTTGCTACTACTATTCTGAGTTGACCGTTGACTGGACAGTGTTGACTTTGGGTTGACTTTTGTGGAGTTGTCTTGAGGGTTGTGTGACACTTCTAGTTGGCTGACCGTGAGGAGACTTTGTTGGTTGAAGCATCCTGTTGACCGTCGTAATGCACCACAACACATATATTTTGATGATCAAGTTAAGTGTATTTTTGGCTTGTCTTCCGTCGATCTATTGGTATGTTCTACTAGCACTTTACTTTCATGTTTATGTGATTGCTATTTGGTATCAGGTTTGAAGTAAAGTTGCATCAAGCATCGAACATCTTCAAAAATTTACAGATATTCTAGTCATATCTTCTTAGCTTCTGGATGATAACTGCCTCTTGACATGGTTGCACTTCACGATCTCTTTCTTTCTGCACATTTTCATTCCTGGGAACTTCCAATTTCCAGTTCCTTGTTCATATACAACCGCCTCACATTCCATATGAGGATATATTATGTTGATTTCATTTGTCAATGCACCGTGAGAGATCCTCCTCCATAGATCATACTTCTAAATATAGAAGTCCATTACCTGCAACCATATGACATGACTTCACAGCATCCAGTGTCAACATATAAATATATATACCTCATACCTTTTTCCTTTGAATCATCCTGTAGCAATTTTGCTAGAATGAAGAACTTCATTCCCTTGACCTAATTCGTCAATATGTCATCATATCCCAGAATTTTGTAGCATAGAATTCTTGATGAAACCTTTCTGCTTTATTTCTAATCAGTGAATCCATAGAGAACTCCATTAGAAAATGTCAGCACTAATTTCCATGATGACCCTTGATTTTGATGACTGCCTTCCATCAGTATTGTTTCCGGCAAGGTTTTCCAGGAGTTGTTTCACCAAGAGCTCCTACCATGCTTTTATCATGATGTTATTAATATACATTGCTTCCTATCATACTAACCAATAGAAATCACTTAAAGAAGAAGATGATCTCAATCATAATAGAGATCTTTCGCTTCTTTTTTCTTAGATTTCTTAACATTAGGTTCTACCCCTTCATCTGTGACATGGGCTTCTTCCTTTTTCCTCTTTTCCTTTCAAGATTGAGGACAATCTCTTTTATAATGCCCAAGTTCATTACATCCAAAGCATTGTACTTTGTCCATATTTCTTCTTTTATTCTGAGGACCAAATTTTCTAAATCTTCCTTTCTTCATGGATATCGTTGCACAGGCTTGATTCCCTTCACTTGATCCTATATCAGCTTTGGCTTTCAATCTTGTTTCCTCTATTTTACATAGAGACCATAAATCATGGAATGGTGTTGCTTCTTTCTTCCCGTATAAACTTGAAGTGAAGTTTCCCCATTCTTTTGGTAGAGCATTCAACACTATTGTAGTCATCTCAGTGTCAGACATTACTTCTCCCAGTTCCTGCAGTTGGTCTCTTATTCCAAAAATCCTCATAAAGTATGAAGTGATTCCTTCTTATCTTGACAATTTCATTTTGTATAGTTCTTGACTCAGAGAGATTGCTTCCCTGCAGTACTCACAGAGAATAGCTCCCCCAGTTTCTCATATATTTCTTTTGCAGACTTCAATTTTGATACATAGGGAATGAGTAAGTCCTTAATGGAATCTATGAGAATCCTCTAGGCTCTGATTTCTCCTTTCATGTACTTGGCATGAGCTGGAGCATCTTCTTTTGAGGGTTGAATTGTAGATCCTTCGATGTAATCCATAACTTCATCTTCAATTAAATTCAAATCTGTCCTCTTCTTCCATGCACTAAAGTTTGATGACCCAACTAATTTGTTGCTCTCTTTACAATAAGTCATCTTGACATATTTAAGTAAGGTCATAGATACTTACTTGAGTAGAGTGAGTTGCAGCTTCCTTGATGATGATGAAGATGAAGTCAGGAACTTCTTCTAAGATTGAAATCTCCAATGTAGGTGTTCTTGGATTCTTGATGATAAAGGATATCTTCAAAAAATGATGTTCCTTCCAACAATGTTTTGAATATAAATCTTTGATGGTAAAGATTATTATCTTGATGAGTTGATCCTTTGAATGAGATTGAAGATCTTTCTTGAAATAGCTTGAGAGTCTTCCTTGCAAACTGATTTGAATTTCAACCCAAACTTTGATCTTTGCTTCCTGGAGTGTCTTCTTGTCAAGTAGCCCTTGTGTTTTAGCACCTTAGCTCTGATTCCATGTTGAGAATTTGAGGGTTGGTGATTAGTTCATATTCTCTTCTTGATAATTACTTGTGAGCTTACTTAATTTACTTATGTCTTCTCTTCTTAGCTTATTTAGTCTTTCATCAAGTCAATTACCAAAATACAAGAGACACAAATTTAGGCTCTTCTAGCCAGGGAAAAACCTCTCCCTCTTGGAGAGGAAAACCCACGAGAAATTCTTCTTATAGATTTTCAAATGACAAGTACCATGATCAAGATTCAGACCCTTGACCTATATATACCTCCAAGACCTTGTCACTTCTTCCTTATCTGCTTCCAACACTTATCCTTCTTTTCTGCACTGACTTGCACTGTTAGGATATTCCGACACAGGAAATAGTTAAGGATAAATTAGTCTAGTGTAGAGTTAGGTAAAGTGTGTTTCTTTACCATGTACATTTGTAACTTATAATCCGACGGTCACGATTTGTAGTGATCCGACGGTTATCTCTCTCCTCAATATTAACGACACTTGATCTGTGGCTTAACACCCGATTGGTCCATGATCTCTATTTAAAGAGCATGGAAGGTCATTTGTCCGATAACCGTTTATGAGAGAAACATATGTAACCTTTCTTTTTATATTAATAAATTGCCTGAAGTGGCCGCGTTGGCTCAGGCCGTGGACTGTTTCCTTCTTTGAGGGTTTTAACCATGTGATTATACTGGTGTACTGATTTGTGATCTGCTTGTGAGCGGTGACCTTTGGTTCTTGATCTAAGAAACTTACCCTGTAAATTCCTACATGGTATCAGAGCTATTTTGAGGGCCACATCCGTGGTTGATCAAAATCCGAAGCCGTTTTGACTGCATGTGAATGTCGTTCTGTAGATCTACTATTTCTGAACATTTTTGGGCTTGGAGAACTCTCTGTTGTGTCTGGAGCGTCTGTTACAGTGAGGAACGTCTTTGCTTCATGCCAAAAGGTTTCCGTCTGCCCAAGTTATGACAGTTTAGATCTGGAGGTATAAAGCATCTGTTTTGTAGTTATATTTGTTAATAGTTCTGCTTATTTCGGTTCCCTCTGTTTATTTTCGGTTTTTAGGTTTTATTTATTAGCCAGATCTATACCCTCTTCTCTGTGTATGCTCTTTGCTCTGCGCTGCGTTCGATCTCGGCAAATCAGAAACAGGAAAAGGGATTTTTTTTGCTACGTATGCTCTTTCCCTGCGTCTTTGTGCGATCTCGGGAAATCAGAAATAGTGAGAAATTTGATAGTTTCCGGGAAGGCTAACCGAAAATCTAACATTTTGCAGTAAGGCTTGCATTTCGTTTTTTTTTTTTTTTTTTTGCTAGGTTTTGTGTTTTTTTGTGCAGGAAAAGGCACGCACGCCAAAGAGTTATAAAATAATAAATAAATAAATAAACCCCTTCCTCCTTTCAAACAATAACAGAATCATTTTACCATCTCACTTGGTGAAGAGTTAGTTCATGAGAATAGAGGTCTTGGGTTCAAATCTCTTTCTCAAGCTTCTTTTTGTAAAAAGTTTTCATTAAAGGGGCGGGATTTTTTTTTAAAGTTGAACTTCATCACCAAATTTCAAACCGTTCCCGTAACTATTGGGCATCTACAACTCAGTTTTTTTCAAAAGGCATAACTTCTTCATCCGGAAGCCGTTTCTCGAGCCGTTTTTTTTAAACGACCTAATTTTTCGAGATCTTTCCATTGGAGCAGTTAGTTTCAGCTTTTCTCAGCTTCAGTTTTTTTTTTTAAATGGAAATGCATGCCTGATTATTCTTAACAGCACCAATTATTTCCAATGGCTACCTCACATGGTAGAAATACTTAGAAGTAAAGGGCTTTATAGAATGGCCACAAAGCTAGAAACTAAACCTTCTGATGATGATAAAGTCGCTAAATGGGAAAATAAACAAGATCAAGCACGAGGGTTGATAGGAATGTCCATTGCTCAAAATCTTCGATTTCATATCCTTGACATTGACACCCCTCATGAAGCCCTGGACGAGCTAAATAATGTCTTTGACATTCAAAATCAAATCAAGGCCCATCAGCTTGAAAATGAGTTGCTTACTTTGGACCCCAATAATTTCTCCTCTATTGAAGATATTTTGTCCAAATTCAAGACTCTTAAGAGTTCTTTTAGAAAGTTGTAAGGTCAAAAAGGAAGATGGTAGCCTCATCTATTGCATTCTTACTAAGCTTGGCCCTGCATACTCTGTATTTGTTTCTGCCTTCCATTCCACTAGAGAAGCCATCATTTCTTCAGGAACCACCTACAAGATCCCATCTTTTGATGCCTTTTGCGATTCTTTGATAAGAGAACAAGAAAAACTCTTACACCTTGGTCTTATCACTTCTAGAAACGTTTCTAAGAAAGCCTTAGCAGCCCAACAGCAATCATATCAAAAGAATCCCAAGAAGCAGTACCCTAAAAAGTATGTTTCGAAACCAAATAGGGGTCCTAAGCAATTTCAACCGCAAACTGAAAAAGCAACTCACCAAAATGATAAGGCAAATAACAACAAAGGGAAGAAGACAGATAGACATTGCAACTTTTGCAATTGTGATGGCCATATAGAGTCCAAATTTTTTAAGAAGATGGAAGCCTTAGAAGCAACAATGAAGAAGCACAACATCAATTTGGAGCACTCTTCACCTTCATCTTCAGGAATGGCACTTTCTGCTTGTGGTTGTCAAGCATCAAGATCTGGTTATGCATTAAATGTATCTTCTTCTTCTCATTCTCATAAGTGACTCATTGATTCTGGAGCTTCTTACCACATGGCCAAAAATCAAGCCATGTATTCTTCTTTAACTGATTCACCAAACATATTTATGTTGGTGATGATAGATCTCTTAGTGTTGTAGGATCTGGAACCATTCATCTCGATAATGGTCAGTTTAATGATGCACTATGTGTTCCTAACTTGTCATGCAACCTTCTCTCTGTTTATCAGATAACTCATTCAAGTGAAGGTAAAATAGTAGAATTATCACCTCATGATGTTGTAATCAAGGACCTCAAAGATCCTCGACATATTTTAGCTACTGGCATTGCTGATGATTCCACAAGGTTGTATAAGTTTGACAACTTTGGGTCATCCTGTCTTCCCTCTGTTTTTGTTGCTCATAATGATGATGTGAGCAAACTTTGGCATGAGCGATTTGGTCACTTAAACTATCGCTCTCTTCAAACTCTACGAAAGGAAAATATGGTGACGGGCCTTCCTATGGTCTCTTGCCGAGATGGTGTTTGCTCCGGATGTGTACTCGAAAAACATCATCGAGATAGTTTTAACAAACGTGCCTCTCTGGTTGCAAGTACTTCTTAACTTTTATTGATGATTTTTCCAAATGCACTTGGGTATACTTTTTAAAACTCAAGAGTGAAGTTTTTAACATGTTCTTGGCCTTTAAGGCCTTTGTTGAGAAACAATCTGGACATCAAATTCTTAAGTTAAGATCAAACAATGGTGGAGAATATGTTAACAACAAATTTATCAACTTCTGCACTGAGCATGGCATTCAATTGCAACATACTGTTCCATATACTCCACAACAAAATGGTGTAGCTGAAAGGAAGAATCGCACCTTTAAAGAAATGGCTAATTGTATGCTTCAATCTAAAGGACTTGGTCTTAATTTTTGGGCAGAAGCCATTAACTGTGCAAATTACATAGTAAATCGCACTCCTACTAAGGTTTTAAAGAATATAACTCCAGAAGAAGCTTGGAGCTCAATCAAACCAGATGTAATTCACTTTCATATTTTTGGAAGTGATGCTAGGGCCCATATTCCAGATGCGAAACATAAAGCCTTAGAACCTAAGAGTGAAAAATGCATTTTTGTTGGATATTTTGAAGATGTCAAAGGATATAGACTTCTTCAACCAAAATCCAAAAATATAATCATTAGAAGAGATGTAAAATTTGATGAAAATATATCAGCCTGCGAGCCTAGTTCAGTGGGTGTGCCACCTTTGGCCTGCGAGCCTGATTCGGCATATGTGCCACCTCTCTCTCTCTCTCTTCTATTTTTAATAGCATTCCTTCTAGTTCAAATGATGACAGCGAAGATGACAATCCTCCTCCACCTCTTGAAATTGTTCCTTTTACTCCACTGCTTCCAAGATGGATCCGCTCTACTCAGGATGCAGCAGGTTCTCTTGCAGGTGACCCTGCCGATCGACGACGTACACATTCTCAGTTTGAAAGAGCCTCTTCCTTATTGGCTCAAGTTCCAGAAAATCCTGATCCATAAACCCTTGAAGAAGCCTCCGGTCATCCAGATTGGGATGAAGCTATGAATGAAGAATATCGCTCCTTATTGGCAAATGATACTTGGGATCTTGTTCCTCTTCCAAAAGGAAGAAAACTTGTCAGATGCAGATGGGTTTACAAAACAAAGTTTGGACCAGATTGAAAAGTGGATAGACATAAAGCTCGTCTTGTCGCTAAAGGATTTTCACAAGTTGAAGGCATTGACTATACTGAAACCTTCTCCCCTGTTGCCAAAATGAATTATATCCGCCTTGTTCTTTCCCTTGCTACCTCCTTTAAATGGGAAGTCCATCAGATGGATGTTAAATCTGCCTTCTTACATGGAGATTTACATGAAGAAATCTACATGGAACAACCCCCTGGCTTATCCAAAACGACTCTAGCCTTGTTTGTCGCCTTAAGAAGTCTCTCTATGGTCTCAAACAAGCTCCTCGGGCTTGGTATGCCAAAATGGATAGATTTCTATTAGATAATGGCTTTTCTAGGTGTCATTCTGACAACATTGTCTACACCAAGAAAGCGGGTAAGTCCTTCACCATCCTTGTTCTTTATGTTGATGATCTTATCCTTACTGGTACTGATCCAAACCATATAAACCATGTGAAGTCTAGCCTCAAAAAGAAGTTTGAAATGACAGACTTAGGACACTTGCATTATTTCCTTGGTCTTCAAGTCTTGCAATCCAAGGAAGGCATTACCCTCTCTCAGTCCAAGTATGCCTATGATCTTCTACACCACTTTCACATGGAAGACTGTAAGCCAGCCCCTTCTCCCTTTCAGTCTAGAGTCAAGCGTTCAGTCACTTGTACTACCCCTGAAGTTGATGCTACCTTATATTCCCAACTTGTTGGTAAACTTCTATATTTAACCCATACCTGTCCTGCCCTTTCCTTTGTCGTTGGTCTTGTCGCTCGGTTTATGCACCAACCTCATGAAAGTCACTGAAAAGCAGCTAAAAGAATACTTCGATATATTCGAGGTATAGTTCAGTTCGGGATTCATTACAATGCAGGAGCATCTCCATTATTTGATTGGTTTCACTGATTCTGATTGGGCTGGTGACCCTGATGATCGAAAGTCTACTGCAGGATATGTATTCATTCTTGGTTCAGGACCTATTACTTGGTCTTGTAAGAAACCAAGTGCCATCTCTCTTTCTTCAGCAGAAGTGGAGTATCGTGGTGCAGTTGAAGCCAGCAAGGAAGCCATGTGGCTTCGACAGATCCTGTTTGAATTTGGTCTTCATCAGCAGCATCCAACTACACTTTGGTGTGATAATCAGAGTGCCATTCAGCTAAGTAAAGATCCACTTCGGCATCAGCGTATGAAACACATTGAACTCCACATACACTTCATCAGAAAGCTCATTCATGATCGTGTTCTTGAAGTGCAGTACTATCCAACCAATGATCAAGTAGCCAATATCTTTACAAAGGCTCTCACAAAAGCGAAGTTTACCAAACTTCGATCCATGCTTGGAGTTCAGGGAAGTTGTCATTAAGGGGGGATAGGCTCTAATGCCTCCTTCCTTCTCCTATTGTGTCACCTTTGTAAATCCTTCAATCATATCCCAATTTGTTCTTAAGGGGGGATGTTAGGATATTTCTACACATAGGAAATAGGCTCCTTTTGTGTCACCTTTGTAAATCCTTCAATCCTATCCCAAGTTGTTCTTAAGGGGGGATGTTAGGATATTCCAACACATAGGAAATAGTTAAGATTAACTTAGTCTAGTGTAGAGTTAGGTAAAGTGTGTTTCTTTACCATGTACATTTGTAACTTATAATCCGACGACCGCGATTTGTAGTGATCATACGGTTATCTCTCTCCTCGATATTAACGACACTTGATCCGTGGCTTAACACCCGATTGGTCCATGATCTCTATTTAAAGAGCATGGAGGGTCATTTGTCTAGTAACCGTTTATGAGAGAAACATATGTAACCTTTCTTTTTAAATTAATAGATTGCCTGAAGTGGCCGCGTTGGCTCAGGTCGTGGACTGTTTCCCTCTTCGAGGGTTTTAACCACGTGATTATACTGGTGTACTGATTTGTGATCTGTTTGTGAGTGGTGACCTTTGGTTCTTGATCTAAGGAACTTGCCCTGTAAATCCCCACATGCACCAACACTAGAGAACTCGGTCTCTCTCTCAGTTTACCTTCAAAGTTCAAACACTTCTTCTCACTGATTCAGATATTAAATACAAGATCATTCAAGACCTTCTCTTTCTTCTTTACTTGAGCAGTAATACTTTCTTTTTATGCACTGTATATTAGGAACGTAAATCACAGATTTACCTTACTTTCTCACACTTTCTGACTGCTCTCTTCTTCAGATTGTTCATAGGCTTTTCTATGCACAGATCACAGATTCCATTATGCTTTGATTGCAGGTGTATTCATCACAGGTTTGACTATAATCTTGTCTGCAATCTCTTCTCATTGATCCACATTCACTATATCAAAAACTATACCCAAAACACAGATTCGTGCCTTATATTTAAACTCTGCCTTTCACTCACAATTATCCCAGACTTCTTCACGCTGCAATTACTTCAGAGGTATCCGCAATTTTTGTGTTAGCATAGTCCAAAACAAATCCACACTTACTGCCCTTAACTCGCATGTATTCTAGACCCTTTGTTATGCTTTTGTGTCACATAACAATCAGCAATGTTCCTGTATTATACCCGCACTTCTTCCTGAAATCAAGTCTGCACTTAAACGTTGTTTTTCCTCAGATAAATCCTCATTACTTGATGGTCAAATAAGCCGCAGGTCCTTTGATATATATAGTGGACAATTCTGTCTTTTAGGCCGACCCTACAATAATCTTGTAGGCCGACTTCACCACTGAATATACAGGCCGACATGTAGTGCATTTATTCCAGCGTTAATGAGGGTGGACATGACAAGGTCTTGGAGCATTTTTTATGACCAAACCGTTCATATTTATGACCCTTAATTACATTTATAACTAGAAGACAAAACCTAATAGACATCAAGAAGAAGTTTATTGACCTATAATAAAACCTTTCTCATGAAACCCATGAAGTAAGCATAACAAAAATACGTTTTATTATCTTTGTCTTCTACTTTACATAAATACATAATTACATAGTCAATATGAAGACCGATGCTAGTTACACTTTTCAACAATGCAACCAACACACAAAACAGAACAAAAGATAGATTGATGACTTAAATTCAAAATTATCCTCTTCAATGGGGAAACCTCCTTTACATTACATAAATGAACAATTCTTGGATGATACAAATGATAAGACCTCCTTGGTGTATATAGGAGTCTAAGGGGTCACAATATAATCAGAGCCTACATAACAATAATAATGTAAGGGCACAACAATAACAATAGTGGACTTCTATGGGGTACAACAATAACAACATGGGGGATACATGGGCACAACAATAACAATAGTGGGCTACACTAACAATAACAATAAGGGGTATACACTAGTATTATAGGGAGCTAACAAATTGGGCATATCTCCGCAATCGTGAGGACTTAGGAGACATACCACCTGTTTTTGGAATCAGCATATCGAGGGCTATCAAATGAACACAACCTTGCAAGCAAATACATTGATCTTCATCCTCAAAATCTTCAACAAGTGCGAGGCTTCTAGGGTTTTCCTTCCATTCTTCCAAGGCTTCTTATCATTGGAGCTTCAATCAATGCAATCCAGACAGATATTAAGAGCGTTCAGGAACCGACGTTGGCATCAACGACAACACCATTCAACATCTACAACTTACAGCTTGTTCACTTATTCAAAAGTCAATATTTGGCCTTAGTAAACGAAGGTCTACCCTCTTGGCAATTTCTCCTACATCCTTCACAAATTTGTTGTTAGCACAATAAACTCATCCTCTCTCAGAACCAGCAACCAGAACACCAAAACTCGAGCTTCAAACCATACCTGAACTCAGCCTTCAAAACACCAAAACTTGGTCTTCAAATCAAACATGAACTCTGCCTTCAAATTACCTGGACTCGGCCTTCAAAATAGGCCTAAACTCAGCCTTCAAAACACAAAGACTCAACCTTCAAACCAAGCCTAAACTCGGGATTCAAACACCAATACTCAACCCTCAAGAGGAACATAACTCAGCCTCCTTCAGTTGTACCAACTCTCGGCCTCAACAGGGACAGAATTCATCCTCCTTCAATTTTACCAAAACTCAGCCTCAACAGAGAAAAAATTCAACCTCCTTCAGTTGTATCAGAACTTGGCCTCAACAGGTGTAAACTCAGCCTTAACAAGCCTCAATAAAATAGAAAAGTTAAAACCCTTTCCATAAATTATGCCCAAAAAACCTTTTTATAGCCCAGCGAATATATCCCACAGAGATTCCTCCAACTCGACTACACTTTTCTCTTTGGTACATTAGGTATGAACCTCACAACTGCTCCTTCGCTACCCTAGAACAAACCTGAACTTGCATTTGAACAATGGCCTAAATGTCTCATCAACACCTATATAGGATTTGACGTCTATACTAGGCCTATTGGCCAAATGCATAGTGAATATTCAAAAAATCATTTCTCCTCAACCACAACGAAGTCGTGCCATATATCATTAGAAAGGTCTCAGAATAAGCTTTCCAACCATATATCCTATGCTCCCATTTGAGCTAGGTAATTAGAGTAAAAAATGCCTTCAAATATAGGGTATCCAAAAGGGACCTGCTTGTACTTTGGTTGGGTCATCTTTACAAAAGATTTCATATCTCCTCATTCCTATGGAATTGGAGGGAGTGCCATATATCGTTGGAAAGGTATTGGAATATGCTATTTGACTATGTATATTTCTCTTTCATTTGAACAGCCTTTGACATCAATAACAACCATTTTCAACACACTCGAAATTATGATTGCTGAAAGAGAGAAGATTTCTCATAAATCCAAGTACAAGAAAACATCATGCAATTCAAGAACATTACCTAAAGGCATCCAAAAAGAGGAGGAGCCCATTCTAGTCATTCAATATGTAGCAATGCAACCCAACTTCACTTGTGTGCCAACATCTTTGTTCTTGAAATTTGTTGAATCATATGTCTTGATGCTTCACTATCCAGATTCCACATACCAACCAACACAAGAGATGGAATTGGTGGAAAAACATGAAACTATAGAAAAAGTGATTTCAAGCTTGAATGCTAATTCATCCACTCCTGATGAAGCTTCTGCACTCCCTGCAAATTGTTTCTATTCTTTTTTCAACGACTGCAAATTGTTCTTATTACTAAAAGTCCTTTGCCTTCTTCTTAGGACACTAACCAACATAGTTCCCTAGCTTAAGGCACTTGTAACATATAACATGATTCAAAACCTTGTTACAATGGTTATAAGACATAAGTATTCCTTTTTACACTTCTTGGGTCCTCCTTCCTCACTTTCCGAATAAGAGTAAGATCTCAGTCTTCTTCTACTCTAGCCACTGTTGTTTCACGCCATGCTTCTTGGACAAAATGTGTCCCCAAGCCTCTCAAAAGTTGGCAAGCGTTCTCAAGCACAAACACCCTACACAAAAGCTTCCCATGGCAGTAAGCAAAGATTTGGTGCAGTGGGCAGTAACTCCTTATCTTCTATCTTCCTACTGATCACAAAGAGCTGATCTAAGAGTTGATCTCTAAGCGTGATGATATTCATGGTATATTACACATGCGAGTATGGGTCCACGAAACATTAACACTCTCATATAGGAAAGTTGATGACTCACACCTTTCCTTTGTTGATTTGCCCACAATTGCTGAAATTTGGGACAGCTTCGGGATGAACTTCCCCAAGAATACCAAGGAAGAATTCAAAATTGGATAAAAGAAATATTATTGTACATGTGTTTGGCACTCTTCTCATACTGTTTGATGTGTCAAATTTACTTGGGCAAGTAATCATCAAAGCATGTGGAAAATATATTTAAATATTGTTAAAATCAAATTTGAATTTATGTTTTCCCTCCATTTACAAGTCGGCCTCATAACATTTCATGTTGGCCTGCCCCAAGGACGTGACTTTTCATATGTGGAAACAAATATAAATAGGCATCTATCCGCCACCATTTGCAATTCAACTCGGACATCTTCCAAGTGCAATTTCTGAGGTAGCCGCAGGCTTGAGAGCCCTAGCCGAAGTGGAAAAAGAATGATTTTGAAGCCTTTCTTATGTCTGGTCTTGGACGAGTCAAAGGGATATTGCATGCTGAGCTTGAGGAGGATGTTTTGGGCATATTTGGATGGAGAAATTCTCTGACTTGAAGGCCGAAATTTCTGAGCCTTGAAGGTAGGGTCGAGCCCCCATGGTATCCTATTTTTGGAGGGTCATAAGGTCTGTTTTGAAGGGCCGAGTTAGGCAGTTTGATGACCAAGTGAAAGAGGTCAAGTCTGGGCAGTTTATTATATGTCTTGGGTGCAATTTCTCTGTGTTAAGGATGCAGACCTTACGTTCAACATGACAGGGACGAGACTTCTGTGACAAGGGTTTCTCAGGGAGCCACAAGACTTGTTTTGAAGGGCTGAAAGGCCAGACCTGTTAATGAGAATAGGCCGATCTTTTAAAGGGACAGCGCAGGCTTGAAAGGAGGACTTGCATAGCTAGTTGGAGGTCTGATCAGGCCAAATTAGGACTGGTACAGGAAGCATTGTCCAGGGCCAAATCTTCAGGGATCCGTGCTCTGGTTAAAGTGTAATTGAGGGATGAAATCATGACATCCTCCTAAGCTATGTTATTGACTTTTGTGTAGATGAATTTGATTAAGTGATGAGGTCTGTTATAGTAAGTATTGAACAGCAGTGTTTAGCCATCTATGTACAGTGTGTTTGGTGGCTTGTTAGAGGCTACTTGATGTGCCCTAGTACTGTGATCATGGGCTAGCTTGTTACAATTAAGTGTACAGTATATTGTGCCCTGAGATTTTGTCAATGTGGAGCAGTGAGAGGGCTGTCCTGTGTGCCCTAGTTCTGTGAACTACAGAGGTCATCGTCAGTGAAATGACATTGTTGTGTAGCAGAGATATGACAGTGATGTATGACATGATATGACAGTGTTGTATAGCCATGATATGACAGTAATATGGCAGTGATATAACCGTGATGTTAAATATCACCTTGTCGCATAACAATGACACGTGCTCCTATGGCAATATCATGTATGCTCTTATGACAGTGATATGAAGGCAGCACCTATGGTTACATCTGATGATCATCAGGAGACCTATTAGAGGTCTTATGGAGGGCTCGTGAATGCCTACTTGTCAAATATGTCTGCTGCCATCTTATGAGGATCTTTTATGATCCAGGATTGGCCCTAGGAGGCCTAATCTGATGAAAGTTGAAATAATTGTCTCTTTATTAATGTACTTCGTATCTCAGCTGAACATTTGATAAATTCATAAGAAGAAGAAGAATTGATTTTTGTGTCTTCCCCTTTGTGGGGTTTTGCCCTGGTCTCTGACCTAAATCCCAGTGTCTCTATTGTGTATGCTATTCTTCTAATGTTCTTTACTGTTCCGCTGCATAGTTGATGTTATTTTTCTTTCTATATAATTGCTTATGATGATATGGGGTGAATGAAATGCGAAAAATTGTAGAAAAGTTTAAAAATGCAATTATCTACAGCAGAAAAAATCTAGCCCTAAAATTAACAACAATATGAGAAATCAAGTGATCCTTCATGAAATCCAAGATGATCCTCTTCTCCTTAGCAACTTTCTTCTCATACTGAGCAAACTTCTGGGGATCAATGAGAACTATAACCTTCCCTTCAGTTATGCCCCAAAGATCCATCTCTTGCATCAGCATCTGCAACCTGCATTTCCTAAGTTGGAAGCTTCTGCTAGTCAATCATACTTTCTGAGACCTAAGATCAAGTTAGTCATTCCCGCAATCCCTTGAATAAAACTTTATCAAAACAGATCAACCAAAATAGTAACCTTTCAGAAGATTGGCCAAAGTAGCAACCTCACAAAAGATCAAATCACCCCTCTCAGGGATATTAAAAAACTTTTACCCATATCACTGGAGTTTCCTAGGCATCACACCCACTAAGGTCTCATGAGTCCCAATGCCTCTCACGAGCATGGATTTGCTCTAACCATTGGAGATTTCTGGGCATAACGCCTGCTGAAATCTTCCGTTCTCAGCTACTACTTACAAGTAGCTGAATTACCCATGCACTTGGAAGGAAAACTCCAACAGCATGGCTCTGATACCATATTAAAATTTCACATCCTGACAGAAGATTTACACTCATAGAACTTAAACACTATAATTGGATCTGAAAGTTCTAAAAAGCCTATCAAAGCTTCAAATCTGCATAAACCAAAATGTTGTCCGAAATAATAGTGTAGACGCAACATGTTAAGAGGTTAGATCATTCCAGCATCAAACAAACGATCAATCCATTTAAAGATAGATGTGCAAAATCAAATCAACATGCTAAATCTGGAATCAGCCCAGCATAAAACAGATAACAGATCTATGAAGAAATCATATCAGCACGCTACCATCCCGGCAGTAAATAGAAGATAAAACAGATCTGGAAAAATTAGACCAGCACACTAAATTCATACGAGCAACCAAATATGTTTCAATTACAGCAGAAAGGAAAATTGCAAGCCAAAATCAGCTTCTCCTAAGCTTACAATGCAAAACCAACCTGCTTCTCACAAGCTTGTAAAGCAAGGCAAAAACCCTCCCTATTACATCTCTTGCATTACTCTTCTCTAGCTCTCATCAAGAAACATAATAATGTAATGCAATGTGTTTTTTGCTCCTCCTTCCTTTTATAAAGTAAGGGGAGTGAGTTACAAGGTAAAACCCTAACTCTGGATTAGGTTCACAAATGAAGTAAGATCCACAAGTGACAGTCTACATATGTCAATTAGGATAAGCATATACCATTCGTGCCAACTCACCCACTCCACATACTTTAAAGCAACACGACATATTTTTATGCAACAACCTCAGTAGTGTGCCCTCCTTGTCCTAAGTAACTCCAAGTGCCAAAAATAGATGAAAGGGGGCTATGAGACAACTTGTCCTCATGAGACCCTCTCCCACTAATGCGCCCACTCATAACAAGAGTCAAACACTATCCAAGCATCATGTAAACTAACAGCCAAAGGAGCTAAGATCTTGTGGATCCTAATTAGAGGGTAAAGTGCATAGTATAAGGAAATTATGCAGGCAAAACACTTCCAAATGCATAAAGATGCAAGATTGCTCATTGTTTCTCTCCGGGGAGAGGATCCCATCTTTGCAGATTAATTGCCAAAAGCTTCTCTATTATTAAAGAAAACACGTCTTTGTCCCCCGTAAATGGCAGAGAGGTGAATATATGGGTAGACCTCCTCTTGATTAAATTACTCTTCTTCAGCCTCTGAGAGAGTGGTTTGGCAGCCCAAATTCCAGCACTATGTTTGATATTTCAGAATGGGCAGAAAACACCCTCCCAATATGAAAAGCATGGAAGATCCCCCCGAGGAGTTCATCCCAATCTGTCTTGGGCCTGGGAAATTTTTGTTGAAGCGTCGAGTATTATTGACCCTATAGAATCAGAAAGCAAAGGACTGCTTAGTGAGGTGATCATCTTCTGAGAAATACTCAATTAGGGAGGCATACAACCAACTGATTCAGCAGCATATTCAATCGTGCAGGATGCAAGGTGAGGGGATCATCTTCTGGGAAATACTCAATTAAAGAGGCCTACAATCAACTGAATCAGCAGCCTAGTCAATCCGGGGTGCAGGATGGAAGATGAGTGAAGATTTGGGTCCCACATTCAATACAAAATTAATATTTTCCTTTTTGAGTATGTCTCACAATAGGCTTTTAACTGCTGATAAACTAGAGAAATGAGAAATAGTAGGACTCTCATGATGTTTGTTATCAAGGTAGAGAGCAAAACATCTGCTCATCTCTTCACCGAATGTGCATTTGTTAGACAAATCTGATCACTTCTATGACAGGACACAGATCTCCCAGTGAACATAAAGCCAAGAGTTATGGACCAGTTCATTGTTAGTTAGGGGAATGCTTACCTGAGAGGATTAAAGGAGAAGCTGCTTCTCAAAGTAGTCTGGAACTCAGTCCCAAGATTTATAGCGTAGAAAAATTGGCTTAATAGAAATAGTTTGATCCTTAAAAATAGGGGAAGTCCATTTTATAGTTTAAAGACTCCATTGTTCGATGCTCAAAGAAACTATCTTCCCGACCTTTCAAGGAAATGGGATTCTAGCATCCTCAAAATAGCAGTTATCTATGGCTCCATACCTGGGGCATTGCTGGTATGGCATCTGTCCTAAACAGTTTTGCTTCAAAAGGAGTCAACGTGCCTGATGTAGAAGACATCCTTTGGTGAATAAAGTCAAGGAACAAGACTGTTCTAATGTTTAAAGAGGTGTCTAAAGGCAACCCCAGCGCCTCAGATTCTGATGGTTGCCTTTAGATAATGGAGAAAGGATCAAGGAGAAGGGATAGCGTTGAAATTTCAAAACATATTACAGCTCTATTGAGCACAGATGTGGCATCTTTCAACAATTTATGGCAGTTAACAGAAGGTTGGGTGGTAGAGGACTCCAATTGCAGCTCTTCAAGAGGTGGCACCTACAGCTCGAATCCTGAACTTGAAGTGGTGGGTAGCTCTGTGCAAAGTAATTAGGGCACCATGGATCTTCCAGCGAAAGAAGAATTTGAAGTTGATCTTGGATATCTCAAAGAGTAATCGTTGTGTCCTATTTAGACGGCAAGTCAGGTATTTGCCCTGAATGAGTGAGGAAACAGAAAGAATAATGTATGTCTTCACCTTCCTCTATTGCCTTTAGACAATGGAGAAAGAGTCGGGGAGAAGGGCTAACGTTACAATTTCAAAACACATAACAGTTCCATTGACCACAGCTGTGGTAGCTTTCAACAATTTCAGGCAGGCTGGTAGAGGACTCCAATTGCAGCTCTTCAAGAGGTAGCACCTGCGGCTCCGAATCCTGGACTTGAAGCGATGGGTGGCTCTGTGCAAAGTAATTAGGGCACCATGGAATCATGGATCTTCCAGCGAAAGAAGCATTTGAAGTTGATCTTGGATATCTCGAAGAGTAATAGTTTTCTCCTACTTAGAGTGCCAGTCAAGTATTTGCCCTCAGTGAGGAGTGATGAAACAGAAAGAATATGTACGTCTTCACCTGCCTCTGTTTCCCAGATGTAATGACAAAGCCAAAAAAGACCTCGGTCTGAAGCCACAATGACACCTTGTCCATGGAAAAAAACATGAAACTCATAGTTTCTCTGTTGATATGAATGCTTCTTGTTATCTTAAAAAAAAAGGGGGTCGCAAAGTCACCATGACAGCATTAATCACCATTACACTGACACCATCCTTTATTGAGTCCAATGCTCCACAAATTCACTATTCTAGCTGGTATATTACTCACTAAATCAATACCTAAACATACAAAATATCTACCTCAACATACAAGGAATTAATATATATGGAGAAAATATATATGAATTCAACCAATTACAGCAACAAAAAATCAGAATTCGTTTCTGCATATCAAAAACCAACCGATCGTGTTTCAGTCAATTTGGGATTTACCTCCGACAAAGAGCTTTCTATTGAGTCCACTCGAATGAATCAACGCCAAACGCCCAATGACGTGGTTAGTATTAGGAGTGATTCCTCTAAATAAACAGTGGAACGCGGAAACCAGGAGCATTTTTATCCAAATTCATTCCGGATAATGGAAATCCACCCCAACAAAAAAAAATTCACAGTACTGGCGAAAATGGGAATGGAATAACGCTGGGGAAGCCCATGAATGGGAATGGAATATGGGTTTTACGGTCCTTGTGGCTAAAACGCCATTCCGTCAGGGTTTAGGGGTTAGCTGTAGTTGATGCGAGAGCGTTTTAGGAGCTTTGAGAAGTTAACACAACATTCGATCCATTCATCGCAAATTTCCATGATTAGGGTGATCTTTGTGGTTAATGACTTTCAATGAGCTCAAATTTTGTTAATTTTTTTTCCAATTATCAGGTTGGGTCAATTTTTAAAATTATAGGTTAAGTCTAGATCCAGATTAGTCATGTATTGGATGAAAAACAATTTCATGTTGTCCTTATATATTTTAAAATTATAGGTTAAGTCTAGATCCAGATTAGTCATGTATTGGATGAAAAACAATTTCATGTTGTCCTTATATGAACTAATATATAGGAATTTCCTAAATAATTAACAATAAGTTTAATTTACGTAAATTAGAGAAAGATTAACCATAATTAAAATTTGTTAAATATTTTTCAAAAAAGATTAATAATGTTTAATAATGGTGAAAGATTAAGTGTAGTCATTTTCTTATTAAAAAATAAATCACAAATTATTAATTATTAATAAGCTTTTCTCTCACAAAACATAGATACGTTACTTGAAAATTTTAATGACAATGTGGATGTTTGATACTCTTTATTAATGTTATTAAGATGCATAAATCTTTATAAATTTGGGAAGTTGTAAATTAATTTCATGTCACGTGTAGATAAAATGTTTTTCAGAATAATTACATCATTAGGATTAGGTCGATGTTTCGAACCAACTAATGTGGTTCATCCTCACGACAAGGTGGAGAAACTAATCGATCTTGATGAATAAATAGAGGAGATGCATCATTGCCCGGAAATAGCCGTTAAGAACTAGTTGTTAAAAACTAGCCATTAGAAATTTAATTAAGAATTCAATTTAAATTTTATTTTATTTTTTTATCTTTTATTTTTTTTAATGAAAAAAAAGGTTTATATTTAGTTAAGAATTCAATTTAAATGATAAAATTAATTTAAATTATTTAAATTATTAACTAAATATAATAGGGAGGGTTAAACCTTATAATTTAACCCATAATAAAATAAATAAATAATAATTAGTGAATTATATAATCAATAAATAATAAATTAATTAAATTAAATTTTTTTAATTAAAAAAGGTTAATAATTCCAATAAATAATAAATCAATTAAATTAATTTGAGTTAAGAAATTAAAAAGGCTAATTCAATTAAATATAGTAGGGAGGGTTAATTTATTTACTAAATAAAAACATAACAATAAAATGACAATAAATAAATAAAAATAAGAAAATAAATAAATAAAATAAATGAATTAATTAATTAACCACTTAATAAAATTAATTAATTAATTAAAAACTAATTTAATGTATAAATACAAATATATAAATAAAAATAAGACAAAATTACTTAGCGAGAGCTGGGGTCCAACTTTTACATAATTTCCAACCATCATCACGATTGATATTCTTAGAATGTCGCTCAATTTCGATTGCCTCCCTTAATTTCCTATGGTGGAAATGATCTACTTTGGCAACGACTTTGGAATCTTCAATGCAAACATGGTGACAAGTTTCCTCCACATGCTCAACAAGGGCTGAGGAACGGGATCTATTGTGCCTAATATCTGCAGCATGCTCCCTGATCCTCTGCCTAATGGATCGACCTGTTTCTCCAATATAGGGAGTTCCACATGAACACGGAATCATGTAAACCCCCTTCATGTCCTTAGGGTCAATAGGACATGTCACATGTTTAATTTGTGTTTTTGTTCACATGATAAGGTCAAGAGATATAGCCACTATGTTTATAACTTTGGCAATTAGAAATTGCAATCTCAACAAAATCATGGATGTTAATAAACACTAACAAAATTAAGCATTTACTTTTCTTTCTAATTAATAACTATACTGCAACTTGTTAAGGGAGAGTGTTGCAAGACCTAAGAGAGAACAGTGAGTGCAGAACCAATGTGCCTCTTCTTGGCGTGGCCTGCGGGCCTCCTCGGCCCCCGCTACCTGATTGTTGCGGCCTCTTACTGTGAATATGGAACCTCTGGATCCTCCAGAGGATGGGGATCCTCCCCCAGAAAGTCAGCCTCATGATCACAATGAATACGCAGAAGCTTTCGCATCCCTGATATCTGCCATTGGCCCTCCAAGAACCAGATCTTCAGTTTCAAAGTTCGTAAAGAAACTTGAAGACATCCCGGAGATCTCTCTTCCTCTGTCTCTTCCCTGTCGGGCGGCCTTGTCCCTCTCTAAATGGGACTTGGTTGGCCAGTTCACAAGTCCTTGGCCTTCTCCTCACTTGGTTCATAAATGGGTCGAGAGGAACTGGTCCTCAATAAACGGGAAAATCTCAATAAGATTTTGTGGAAGAGGGTATTACACTTTCCACTTTGAAACAAAGGAAGATTGAGATCTAATCTTCAGAAATGGCCCTTACTTCATGGACATGTGAGGCCTTTATTTAAACAGATGGACCCCTGATTTTGATCCTGAAATGGATGTTCCAAACGCGGTGTCGATTTGGTTTAGACTCCCCCACCTCCCCCTCCATTGTTGGGGAGATGAGTCTGTCAGGGCCATCAGGAATGCGATGGGGAAGTATATTGACAGATGTGAGCCAAAGGAGAACATGCACGCTTGTGAGGATATGCGTCGAAGTGGACCTAGGGAAAGGCTTACCGGAGGCAATGAAGATCAAAGTAGATCAATGGATGCACATACAACAGCTAGACTATGAGTAGATACCATTCAAAAGAAAGGTATGTCATGAATATGGTCATTTTGCTAATAGATGCTTGAAAAAATAAGATATTGAAGACCAAGAAGCTCCTGAAGCGAAATGGGAACAAGTTAAAAATAAATAAATCAATCAAACAAACAAATTCTCCCCTCCTCAAATCAGCCTCTCGCTCCCCCTCCTCCTGTCCCTCCTCCCTCCTCTCTCTCCTCTGCCAACCCTCCTCTCGATACCACATCCTTTTTCAACCTCAACCCCTTTAGACCCCTCGAAGAACCTCCCAATCCTCCACCCTCCCCTCCTTCTTCCCCTCGCCTCATTCCTCTTCCCTCCCTCTCCCCTTCTGCACCTACTATCCCTCGCAGCCCTCCCCCTCTTTCAGTTGACAGAATCTTGACAAGGAACCAATCAAAAGAATCCTTACATACCTTAGAACATCAAAAGAAAGCAGGAAGAAAGACTAACAAAGAATTGAGAGACGAAGTGGCAGCAAAAGAAATGGAATTAGGCACACAACAGCCCATGAACTCCTTCTTTGGGAAAAGATTTGAGAATAATGAGAAAAACCAACACCAACAAAGAGGGAAAGGTCCCTCGGCCTCCCACCAAAATAAATAATGATTGTGGTCTCCTAAAATTGTCGTGGTTTAGGGACATCACATAAAGTAAATGCAGCAAAAGATATTTTAGTAAGGGAATCCCCAGATATTCTATTGCTTCAGGAGACCAAAACTAGTTGTCGTAACTTTGAATAAATGATCAAAAACTTAAAAAATTATGATGGAATAGCTCAACAAGCAATAGGGGCCTCAGGGGGTATTTGTACCTTATGGAGAAAAGGAAAATGGGAACTACTCCAACAAAAAACAGAACAATATTGGATTAGAACAGATCTAAAAGATACATCCACCAATGAGCAATACTGTATAGTCAACATATACACCCCCAACCACTTAAGGGAAAAAGAACATTGTTGGAACATTGTTAAAGAGACTTTAAATGATATCCAAAGAAATATAACCTTGGGTGGTGATCTCAATCTAGTCCTAAATGTTGAAGAGAAATTTGGTGGAGTTTATCACTCTGACCCCTCAAGGGATGTCATCGAAAACATAATGGAAAAGCACAAGCTAATTGAGATACCTCCCAACAACGAAAAGTATACATGGAGCAATAAGAGGGTAGGGAGTAGCAATATAAAGGAAATATTAGACCGTGTTTTAATTCAGGAGAGCATCATCTCAAAATACAACTTAGTGAGGTCAAGAATCATCCATAGAATAGCTTCAGACCACAAGTCTGTGGTAATTTCTCTTGGGATGTAGGAAAATCAAGGCCCCATCCCTTTTAGATATTGCCCAACATGGAACAACAACGAAAATTTTTAAAAACTAATTGTTGAATTATGGTCCCAAAGAGTTTCAGGATCTCCCTATTTTGTGTGGGAAACCAATTTTAAAAAATTGAGAAAAGAACTAAAAACTTGGGCCAAAGATAATGAAAAAAAAACAAAGAAAAGAAAGGTTGATTTACTAAAAAAAAATGGAGGCACTCCAAGAAGCCAAGGAAAATGAGGAGGATTCCAAAAGAAAGCCAACTACAGGAAAGGACCCTCTATTGGGAAATTTACAGAGAAAACTGGATCGAAGAGGAAGTGGGAAGATTAAAATCGAGAAGTCTATGGTTAAAAGCGGAGGATAAAAATACAACATTCTTCCACAATTATATGAAAATTAAAAGGTCCAGAAATCAAATTGACAAAATTCAAATAGAGGGAAAGGAAATCAGAGGCTCAACAGAATTAAAAAAAGAAGCTCATATTCACTTTAAAAAACTCCTAACAGCAAATGGAGAAAGTGCATATTTTGAATCTTTCCTGCAACACGTCCCTAATAAGATTAGTGATGCTCAAAATATGGAATGTATGCAAGAAGTAGGAGAAGAGGAAATAGAGGCGGTTGTTTGGAGTCTTCACCCGGACAAAGCTTTGGGGCCGGATGGCTTCTTGATTTCTTTCTACAGGCCTCACTGGCATATAATAAAAAAGGACTTAATCAGAATGATAAGGAATGTGTTTCGGGAAAGGGAAAAAAAAAAAAAAAATATATATATATATATATATATATATATATATATATATATATATATATATATATATATATATATATATATATATATATATATATATATATATATATATATATATATATATAAAATAAAAATCTAGGATGCTTTACTAAGTCATCCTATCTGGCACTAATTCCAAAGGACGCAAGGCCCTTCACCTTTAGCAGATTCTGACCTATTTCATTGTGCAAATCTTCTTATAAAATTATAACAAAGATCATAGCCAATCGAATGAAGAAAATTCTCCCTCAGATTGTCTTAGAAAATCAAGGTGGTTTCGTACCAAATAGACAGATCCTAGACAACGTACTAATCGTCCAGGAAGCCTTGAACTCAAGTATGTTGAAAAAAGAGCAGGGAATCATCATAAAACTAGACATGGCCAATGCCTTTGACCGAGTAAGCATTCCCTACCTCATTTTTGTATTAAATAAATTTGGCTTTTCAAATGGCATTATTGAAGTTATCAGTGCTTGCATCATGGGACCTTGGATAGCCCTGTTGTTTAACGGAAGGCCCAATGAATTCTTTCAAAGCTCTAAAGGACTGAGGTAAGGTTTTCCCCTCTCTCCTTTCTTATATATAATAATGGCACATTCTTTAAGCATGGCTTTGGAAAAGAGCAGGAGAGAACGTAACCTTACTTTTCTGCACATAGCTCACAGAGTAAGAAGCATTAACCACTCTTTGTTTGCAGATGACACTCTATTAATGGGTGGGGTCTCATGCATTATAGCCAGAAGGTTCAAAAAAGTATTGGATAAATACATGGAGGCATCGAGAGGCCTCCTCAACAATGAAAAATGTAGAATATATGGTTGGAATGCTCCCTCCCGTACCATGCAATGAATATCACATATTTTAGAGATACCCATACAAGCTAACTGGAACCACTTCTTCTATCTCGGACTCCCTATATCAAAGGAAAACCTTAAGGCTGAGATAGGGAGCACACAAACAGAAAAGATGAAGGAAAATATTCAAAGTTTGGGTGTGCAGTGGCTGAACATAGCGGACAGGGTGATCCTTATCAAAGCCATGCTCTCAACACTGCCTATTTATCAATATGCAGTTATTCTGGCTCCAGCCACCACTCATAAGAAAATGGAATTAATAATAAGGGGCTTCCTATGGCATGGAGGGAAAAATGAGACCAAAAAGTTCATCTTGGTCAAATGGGAACAAGTAATTTTGCCCTACGAGAAGGGAGGATTATCCATAAGGCTGCCTGGAATCATGAATGCTGCTCTTGGGGAAAAAATTGTTTAGAGATTGATCTCTGGAAAGGATACCTGGTGGAAAAAAAATATGATCTCAAAATACACAAACCACCATAGAACCCTTCTTCTGAAAGAAAACTTTCCTATCAGGCCTCACTCGCAAGTCTGGAAGCTTGTCAAAAACATTTTACCAACAATCATCAAGCACACCTCAAAGCTCCCAGGAAATGGAAAAAGTATCATGTGTAGAAATTAGCTGAATAAATCACTTATTCAATGGATTAACCCGATCATACATCAATTTCGAATTGCATGCATAACACATAATCTCATCTACAATTAATTGTCACATGCGGAAATAATAGAAGCAATCTCACATCAAATCAATCACACATTAACTCAGTATGTATGGGGAAAGCCTATAGCTGAAAACCCCGCAGCTATTGTGTATATTATAATGGAGAAATCATGTAATCAAACAAGTACAATACTCCTCACAAGTACTCAGTACTTTCTCATAAAGTTACACACAATCTAGCTTAGTTTTGAACAGGTTACTGGTTCAAAACTCCCCGCCAATTGCCTTGCCTCTATTGCGCAATCATGGCCTATATATGAAGAGATCCAAGGTTCGAATCCCCTTGGCTTGACTGTGCAATTGTCATGGACAATTCCTCCAAGTGTAATGCAAATCCCATGCAAAACTGATCCTCCAACTGATAGCTTTACTCACCCTTTCATCTACCTCTTCCACTGGTCTCCACTGAACTGATCATGCACTGTAGTGAGCTGAAGTGTTCTTGAGTTGACTAATGAGTTAATATTTAGTAAATTAAATATTATTTAATTTACTCCACTCATATCTAGTTGATTAGTTAGTTAACTAATCCCAACTAGTTCAACTAAAACAAACGAACACAACTCCACTATCTGTCCCGTTAACTCCTCCAAAACTCCTGCCACTGAAGTCTAACTGAAGCCAACCATGCAAGATGCCATCAAACCCTAGGAACCACGTGATTCATTGTGTCAGTTGCATGAGTCACCTCCATGACTCAAACTGAAGTGCGCCAAGAGAGTAAACTGCTGTTTATAGTCAAAATATTATTAAGGGTAAATAATTTTTGACTTCCATATTTTTAGGAGATCAGTCTAAAAATAGCCTGGGTCCTAAAAATTAGGGTCTCATCTATTTTTACCGACATGTCGCATCCATCAAGAATCTCCAAGTAGAATTCCCAAATTATGCTCCGTATGTCTAGAAATAGACATAGTCTAAAAATAGACTTTGCGCCAGAATTTGCCTGCGGGCCCACTTAGTGAAGGCGACTTCATTTCACTAAGCTCCATCATCTTGCTGCATTCTCAACACTCCCTCTCGGCAAGATATGGATTATCTGCAACCCCTATCCTGCCTCTGTGGAATTCGAACTTGCTCCTGGTGAGCGCCTTCGTCAGGATGTCGGCATCCTGATCCTCCGTGGGAACATATGAAAGCATCATGATCCTCTGCTGAACACAATCTCTGATATGATGGTACCTGATGTCGATATGTTTGGACCTATCATGAAATACTGGATTAGCCGAGAGCTTGATGCAGCTCTGGTTATCACAGTAGATCATTGTAGGCTCCAAATGCAACCTGAACAAACCTGCGAGGATCTTCCTCATCCAAATAGCCTCGCATGTAGCCAAACTTGCTGCCATGTACTCGGCCTCTGCTAAAATGAGTGCCACGGATCTCTGCTTCCTGCTGTACCAGGAAACTACTGTCGACCCAATGCTGAAAACTCCTCCAGAAGTGCTCTTCCGGTCCGTTGGACTCCCTGCCCAATCTGCATCAGTGAAGCCAGAAAGCTTCACTCCATCCTCCTGTCTGTACCATAGACCATATCCCGATGTGCCTCCGATATAGCGCAATACATGCTTGCCCGCCTTCCAAAAGAGCTTGGTAGGCTTAACCATAGCTTGCGAAAGCTGGTTAACTGCATAGCATATATCGGGTCGAGTATTGACCAGATACATCAACGACCCCACCAACTGTCGATAGACAGTGGCATCCACTACCTCCTCAGAAGTAGCATCTCCCTTCCTCCAACCACCGGGAAGGGGAGTGTCAACAGGCTTGCAACCTTGCATGTTGAACCTCTCCAGAATCTCCCGGGCATACTTGCCCTGAGAAACAAACAGTCCTCCACTGCGCTGCCAAATCTCCAATCCCAGGAAATAATGAAGGATGCCCGGGTCCTTCATCTCAAACTCCCGTGCAAGATCCTCCTTGCATGAAAGTATCAACTGCTCGTCGCCAGTCAAAATCAGATCATCTACATACAGTACGATGATCAACAGCTTCCCCTCCACCACAATCTGGTACAGGTTTGGATCCGCCTCACTCTTGGAGAATCCAAGCCGGGTGAAGTAGCTGTCTATCCGAGTGTACCAAGCACGAGGTGCTTGCTTCAGCCCGTACAGTGCTCTCTTGAGTCGGCACACATGCGACTCACTGCTGAAGATCTCAAAACCTTCAGGGTGCTCTATGTACACCTCCTCCTCAATAACTCCATTGAGGAACGCAGTCTTCACATCCATCTGATGAATGTGCCACCCCATCTGCGCTGAGAGAGCAAGGATCGTCCGTATGGAAGAGTACCTTGCGACAGGTGCAAAAGTCTCCTCATAGTCGATCCCCTCGATCTGTGAGAAGCCACGAGCGAAAAATCTCGCCTTGTACTTCTCCACACTCCCGTCAGCCGCCTGCTTCACCTTGTAGATCCATCGCGAACCTACAACTGATTTCCCAACCGGTCTTGGGACAATCTCCCATGCACTGTTCCTGATGATCGAATCATATTCTTCAATCATGGCATCAACCCATGCGGGTTCCTCCACGGCTTTCTCAAAAGAGGATGGCTCCGTCACAACACATTGGCTCACAAGAGCCATGTATCCAGTGTACCGATCCGGTGACTGTCTCTGTCTGCGCTGTGCTGTAGGTGGTCCTACAACCTTCTCTGCATCCCGAGCCAGTCGCTCAGCTTCTGTAGTGCGCATGCGCCCTCTGATGGTTGGCGCTGCCTCGGTGGTTTCTTCCACCTCTTGAACCTCCTCTTGTGGCTGATCCACATCCGGAAGCTCCTCCTTAGGAACTAACAGCTCCTCATCTGCATGCAAGTGTAGCTCCCTCTCAAGCGAACACTGCATGGCTTTCTCCTCCTGAAATTTTATATCCCGTCGCACAACAGTCTTGCGACTGTCTGGCACATACACTCGATAGTTATGAGGTGTATCGGTGTACCCCACAAATATTCCAACTTCAGCAGTTGGATCCAGCTTCCTTCTTGCATCCTTCGTCACATGCATGTAGACAGGAGATCCGAAAATCCGCAAATGGGAAATATCAGGCCTCTTGCCGGAATAAGCCTCCTCTGGTGTACTCATGCCAAGAACCTTGTGAGGACAACGGTTCTGCACATACACTGCTGTATTGCATGCCTCAGCCCACAAGTGAAGGGGTAGGCCCTGATCATGCAACATCGCCGTGCAGCACCCACGATCGTTCTGTTCTTCCGCTCAGCCACCCCGTTCTGCTGTGGGTTATGGGGTGCGATGAGCTCTCTCCGAATCCCTTCTGCGCTGCAGAACTCCTTGAATTCAGCCGAGATGAATTCACCACCCTTATCACTCCTTAGAGCAATCACCTTCTTCCCCGACTCCTTCTCGACCAGTGCTTTAAACTCACAGAACTTCGCGAATGTATCGCTCTTCTTCTGCATGAAGAAGATCCAGCACTTTCGAGAGAAATCATCAACAAAGATCACATAATACTTTTGCTTTGCTGTCGAAGCAACTGAGAAAGGACCACACACGTCTGTGTGAACTCTCTCAAGGATCGTCGTGGCGCGACTATCCTTCTCGTGAAAGGTGGCTTTCACATACTTCCCTAAAGTACACCCCTTGCATTGATCTGACTGCGCAAGAGTGCCTTTAGGAAGTCCAGTAGAAATATGCTGCAGAATCTTCAAAGCTCCATGGTGAAGATGGCCCAATCTTTTGTGCCATAGTTCGCCCTCATCATCCCGGCTCACCACATCTCCAGCCTTGCATGCCATAGCTGCGCAGTCATCTACCTGCAACTGATAAAGGTTCTGAGTTCGAACCCATATCTTCCGGGTTTCTCCAGTAGTCTTACTGCGCAGGAAAGCTTTTCCTTCGCTGAAGACCACATCATAACCCTTATCCTCCAACATCGCTACTGAAATCAGGTTCTTCTTCAATCCAGGTACATGCATGCCATCCTTTAAGACAAAGGGTTTACCAGACTCCCTCTGAAAGGATACGGTACCGATACCAGTCGCACTGTATCTACCGTCATCGCCCATCTCGATGTGCATACCCAAATCCTTGTCCTCCAGATCTGAGAACAACTCCCGATCTCCCGTCATATGAAATGACGCACCGCTGTCCAAGAACCACACCGATCCCATCACACTTGAAACCAAGCATGCAATGAGTGAAAATTCAAGCTCGAACTGTGAAGCCAAAGCTTCTCCATCTGCAGATCTTCCCGCTTGCTTGTTCTTCTTCTTCTTTGGACAATTGGTAGCATAATGTCCGTGATCATGGCAGTGAAAACACTTCACTTTCGCCATATCTGCTTCTTACCCTTTGCACCAGAATGAGAGGTTTTCTTACCCTTCCCCTTCTTTGCTTTGGCCACCAAAGCACAGTTTTCTTCATCAGCTCCCTTTGATGAAGATCCATCTCGAGTAGTCCTCCTTATCTCCTCCTGCATGAGATCCGCCCAAAGGCGCTCCCATCCCGGCAGCTTCTCCCGACCATTGACATTGTCTTGATATGAGTTCCAAGCCTTCGGAAGACCAAGGAGAGCCAGGTCGACCATGTCCTCTTCATCGACAGTAACTCCCACACTTCCCAGCTCATCTCTGCATTGAGTGAACTTCGTGAGGTATTTGGCGATATTGTCGCCCTTCTCCATCTTGATGTTCCTGAGCTTATCTTTGAGCGCCAGCTTCCTTTGGTCACTCTTACTCTGGAATAGATCCCTCAAAGCTTTCCACATTAAATATGGAGTAGCCTTTCCATGCAGGCTGGATACAATATGATCCTTGACGCCCTCCAACAGGATCCTTCGACACTTCGCCATCTTCTTTTGCCATGCATCGACTTCAGCAGGATCAGTGGGATTTTGGACATCCGTATCTACGAACTCCTTGAGACCATTATCTTCTAATACTGCTTCCATGCGATCCTTCCATACAACATAATTCAAACTGCCTTCAAGAGCATATTAATTGTAAACGTTGAAAAGAAGACATCATATATAGGCACCGAGGAAAACAGATTATCTTTCAAATTCGAATTCCAAACTCAAGCTACATCGCTTAGGTCACACTTGAAAACAAATTATTTCCAAATCGAGAGATTATTTAACGAGGGCATTTACCAGACCTTTCACTTTCCGAAGAAATATGAATCCGAAGGCTACCTGGCCCGTATGCAGGCTCTGTCCGAGGAAATAAGTTTGCAATCACCGTAATAGATCTCGACGATTAATATCGCTCCGATACCATGTAGAAATTTGCTGAATAAATCACTTATTCAATGGAGATTAACCTGATCACACATCAATTTCGAATTGCATGCATAACACATAATCTCTTCTACAATTAATTGTCACATGCGGAAGGAATAGAAGCGATAGCACATCAAATCATCACACACATTAACACAGTATGTATGGGGAAAGCTTATAGCTGAAAACCCCTCAGCTATTCTGTATATTATAATGGAGAGAACATGCAGCCAAGCAAGGTAATGCTCCTCACAAGTACTCGGTACTTTCTCCTACAGTATAAAGTTACACAATCTAGCTTAGTTTTCAGCAGTTCACTTGGTTCAAAACTCCCCACTTGATTGCCTTGCCTCTATTGCGCAATCATGGCCTGTATATGTAGAGATCCAAGGTTCGAATCCCCTTGGGTTGACTGCGCAATTGTCATGGACGATTCCTCCAAGTGTAATGCAAATCCCATGCAAAACTTGATCCTCCAACTGATAGCTATACTCACCCTTTCATCTACCTCTTCCACTGGTCTCCACTGAACTGATCATGCACTGTATTGAACTGAAGGGTTCTTGAGTTGACTAATGAGTGAATTAAATAATATTTAATTCACTCCACTCATATCTAGTTGATTAGCTAGTTAACTAATCTCAACTAGTTCAACTAAAACAAACAGAACACAACTCCACTATCTGTCCCGTTAACTCCTCCAAAACTCCTGCCACTGAAGTCTAACTGAAGCCAACCATGTAAGATGCCATCAAACCCTAGGAACCACGTGATTCCTTGTGTCAGTTGCATGAGCCACCTCCATGACTCAAACTGAAGTGCGCCAAGAGAGTAAACTGCTGTTTATAGTCAAAATATTATTAATGGTAAATAATATTTGACTTCCATATTTTTAGGAGATCAGTCTAAAAATAGCCTGGGTCCTAAAAAATAGGGTCTCATCTATTTTTACAGACATGTCGCATCCATCAAGAATCTCCAAGTAGAATTCCCAAATTATGCTCCGTATGTCTAAAAATAGACATAGTCTAAAAATAGACTTTGCGCCAGAATTTGCCTGCGGGCCCACTTAGTGAAGGCGACTTCATTTCACTAAGCTCCATCATCTTGCCGCATTCTCAACATCATGGTTTGGGAAGATAGAATCATGGGGAAAGAGCCAATATCATTCTACCCGGGCTTTTTGGATTTAAGGAGATGGATGTGTGCTAAGGAGCTATCCACTTTACATTCTATTTCACGCTGGCAAAACAAAGATTGGATTGAATGGCATATTCCCAATTTGCCCCCAAACTTAAAAAGCCAATGGGATCTTCTAGTTCTTTGCCTCAAAGGAGAAGCCCCCACTAACCTAGAATCTAAAGACTCTTTTATTTGGGATCCGAGTGGGGGAGCTTACTTAGTGAAATCTGGGTATAACACTCTCCAGGCTCAGCAAAATGAACATGATTGGGTACCTTGGAAATCAATATGGAAGGCAGAAAGTCTCCCAAAAGTTCAGATATTCAGTTGGACTCTTATAAAAGACATAATTATCACAGCAGACAACCTTAAAAGAAAAGGATTCTCCAGGCCTTTAAGGTGCTCTATGTGCCTAAATGAAGAAGAATCCATCCAACGCCTTTTCTTGGATTGCCCCTTTGCAAGAGAGTGTTGGAAGTAGTTGATAAACCCTTTGGAAATGGAGCTCAATTTCTCGAAAACCTTAATGAAATTTTCACAGAATGGAATAAAAGCTACGCATATTCTATGAAGAATAAGCCTACCATAAAAAGGTATTGGGAAAGCCTTCCGTCCTTTCTCTATTGGCAGCTTTGGATTTCCAGAAATCAACACATCTTCAAAGACCAACCTCCAAATATAAGAAGAGTTATATCAAAGACATGCGGCCTCACTTCCGAATTCCTAAACATGAAAGGTATAAAAGTAATAGACAAGTGTCTCCTCTAGCAGGAAGAAAGGAACTAGATCAGCCTCGCAACAATCAGAAGCAACTGGAAAATCAGCCCCAATGCCAGACCACCAATACAAAACTGGAAAATCAAAATAAATAAGGAAGAATTTATATTATGGAAGGAAAATCAAAACAAGCATTCTTTGATGGCGCTTCAAAAAACAACCCGGGAAGAGCCGAAACCAAGGGAATTCTCTTAGATCCGGGGGGAAACAACTCTGTCACTTATGAATGGGGATTAGGGGAAATATCCAATAATAGGGCCGAGGCATATGGCCTATTATTGGGCACCAAGATTCTAAAAAATGAGGATTCAAGGACCCTATAATCATAGGAGACTCGACCATTATTATTGAGGCCATGATCAACAAAAGAAATCCACCAAACGTAGGAATGGGCCAAATTCTAAACAGGATAAGACAAAATCTGGTAGACTTGGGAAATGTTACATTCAAACACATCCTAAGGGAAAATAATAGCACAACTGATCACCACCCAAATGTGGTTGTTGCTAGACCTGAAGGGGAAACAAGAATTTCTACAGAGGTGTTCTTCACACCCATCCCTTAGCCTCTTCGATCATGTTAAAAATCATGAATTACATCTGCAACACAAATCTCTCTCTGGGCAATCTTCTCTACCCGTTATGGAGTATTCATATCCCCCCCTGTAAGATATCCAACAAGCATGTCAGGCCTTGGAGATTTATAAATCCCTTTCATCTTTTTCGACTCCCTATCTGTCCTCTTCTCTTCTCCTTTGGGAATCTCCCTTACATCAACTCCCCCCTGTTGCCTTTACTCCTCGAGGCATCCTTCCTCCCTATCTCTCTCAGGACTGATCATTCTTCCTTCTACCCCCACCCTTCCTCTGTTATGTCTTCGGTCCTCTGTATTATGCTCAAGCTATGTCTATTTGAGCTCCCTTCCCATCCTCTTTATCCTTTCATCTCCCATCACCCTCTCCTCATCAAAGCTTTGCCTCCCATCGCGTGGGCTTTGTCATCTACAATCCTCCCCTATCCTCCCTCAGTGTGCACACAGAAACTGCTGCGCACTCTCCAATCTTCGTGCAGTTTAAGCTATTCCTCCCTATCTCTTAGTGTTTTCTTCGTGGGCCTCCTTCTCCTATCCTTCCCCTTTGTCCCCTTAGTCAAGAAAGCCTCTCCCTTTAAGCTTCCCATCAGATTCAAGCCATCCTTATATATAGTTCGGAGACTCCCACAAGGGCAGCCTACTTTTTGTCCTAACAGTGTGAAGATCCATAAGTCAATCTTCCCCATCTTCTGGAGAATCACTTCAACTCCTACAGTCAACAGATGATCCAGATTTATGCAGGAATGCAACAGAATAAACGTATAACCATAAATACAGAGATGCAGCGGAAATAACACTTCATTTCATTAATATCAAAGAACTGAAATTTGCTTACAGACAAAATGGAAATAAAACTAGCTAGGGCGCTGGTAGCTATCTCTGAGAAGAGATGTGGCAGCTACAGGCCTCTGAATTGAGTTACAATGAGGCTCGAGGGCCTATTTATTATTGAGAAACAATGGAGAACTCTAAACATTCAAAAACCTAACCCTAGGAGATGAAGCGCCAAAACTATGGGCCCCGTTTGGGTAAATTGGTGTTTCAACTTCCAAGGGACGTAACTTTGGCATACTATCTCCGTTTGACGCACATGGTACATCATTAGAAATATCTATCAGAGGACTACAAATTTCACCACAAATATCCATTTTGAAATGGAATGATATTTTCTGGAGGCGCGATGCCCAAAAAACGTCATTTAGGGCCTCAAAACGGCTCCGGAAGTTCAAGACCCGAAAAACTGCTAAAAATAGTAAGTTGTGCCGAAATTGAAAAACTGAAAGAGGCAATGGTGGGGCCCCAAGTGGAATAGGCAGGTGGCCACCAATATCCACCTGGATCATTCCTCCCCCCTTAGGAAGCAATGGTCCCCATTGCGTTGAGTTCATCCATGAGATGAGGAAACTTCTGCTGAACTTGGTCCCTGGTGAACCACTTGCCTTGGTGCAGGAGTTGGTCAGCTTTGACAACCCGATACAGTTGGATGTTCTGTTGGCGAGTGCTCTTTATTTTCATGTCCTTGATACAATATGTGGTGGTCTGTTCCATGCAGTCTGGGTTTAACTCTGTTGGTGTGAGTTGTTCTGCAATGTCTGAGGTGTCCAGTAGAGGTGGGAAGTAAGGACGAAGGCGATCCACATTGAAGACTGGGTGCAAACCAAGGAATGGTGGAATACTGAGCTCGAAGGCATTGTTCCCTACAGCCTTGGTGATGGTGTACGACTTGTATCGGAGAGGGCGAAGCTTGCGGTGGGGTCCAGTGAGGCGCTCCTTCTGCAAATGTAGCCATACTTTGTCGCCCACCTGGAAGTTGTGTGGCACCCAATGTAGCCATACTTATTAGTGTTGATCATGGCGTTGCTTGTACTTGGCATTGGCTCTGTCCAATATATCATGAACCTGCTGGCGGATGTGTTGAATGCACTCGATGAAGCTACTTGCTTTGTCAACTTCAGACTGGACATGAGTTGAATCGGCCAGAGAAGATGTTACACCATTTTTTGGTCATCTAACCTACTACCATTAGATGGACTGAAGTACACCATGTAAGACCAATTTTACCCCAAGTACAATTGCTTTCACTATGTAAAATAACTTAATAAAACACATTTATTAGGTTGTTTATGGTCTAAATAGGAAACCCCAAAGGGAAATATTAAACAAATCTATATTTGTTTGATTTCCCTCATGGAATAATAAATTAAACAATAATTTAATTACTATTCCTAGTCATGTTTAACCCAAAACAAAGAAATTAATTAGATAAATCCTTATTTATCTTATTATTTTCTAGGAATAACTATTTAAATCTTATTTAAATAATATTCCTTGTTAAATATGACTAAATCACCCATAAATAATTAAATAAATCATCATTTATTTGATTATCTTTCAACCACTTCCTTAAAATGATAAATAAATCATTTATTTATTTATTATTTACAAATAAAGGGATTTGACCCAAGTCAAATACTTCTTCCCTCCAACAAATATAATAAAATATTCCATAAAAGGTGGATCTAGATTTGGTTAATGTTTTTAATAATGCACGAAGATCTAGAATGACCCAATATTTTGTTATAAATAGGAGGGTTTCTCCTACCATTCTTCACATTTTGTTGCCTATTAGATCATTCTGGATCTATACTCTTGGTCTGACTTTGAGCCATTATCATTGTCAAATTTTCCATTATTTGCTGTGTGAGCTCCCTTTGAGTTCTATCTTTGTCTGGGTTTTCTACACCAACAAGAGAGAGAAATACTAGATCTGAAGTGCCGAGGACTTCCAAGAACCCATCCCATTGAGGAGAATTGGAAACACCTTTTTGTTTTCCTCCCAAGTGCCCTTAATACAAAAATTATTTCAAAAATATTGTTCTTGTCTTGTCTATTGGATGTATGGAGAAAAACCTTACTTTTACTGCTCAATGTCTCTTTATGCATAGATCTGGATTTTTGCAGCATTTTTCTTGATCAACTAACTGCAGATCTGAAGATATTAGTAACGTATTCGGCGTTGGCTATAAGTTATGCGAGGCTAAAGTGGTCTTTTTTCTCGCATTAATTTTCACAAAAATATTCATACTAACAAAGAACAAGAATGATGGCTACGCTAATAGGACATAGTGGTCGAATCCCAAGCCCAATTCGTGAGGCATAAATATTGATCCATGAGATTCAATGAAGAATGAGAAGCTGGTATTAATATGGGAATAGGCTTTCACTATGCAAAAGAGATGCTGTTTAACGAGAATGCGAAATGTACATTCATTCCGTTGATGACCCTCCCGTCTGTTAACATATCCGTTTTAGGGATGGAAAGCTGTGGACTTGGTGAGCTTGGTATCCAACATTGACCAGAGGCTGGACCAAAATTTCCTGAGGAACTTGCTATCCCGATCTGATATGATAGACTGTGGGATCCCAAAGTGCACCCACACTCGTTCAAAGAAGAGTTTAGCAGTGGCTTCTGCTGTGATATTCTTCTTGCAGGCCGCCATAATGGCCATCTTCGAGAATCTGTCGACGACCACAAAAACACAGTCATTTCCCTGCTTAGTAGAAGGCAGGCCCGACATGTAATCCATGGAGATGGATTCCCAAGGCCGACTAGGGGTAGGTAGAGGAGTATATAGGCCTTGCTTCTTGATGGTCGGTTTGGCAATGGCACAAGCAGTGCAGGATCTGATGTGCTTCTCGACATCCTTTCGAAGGTTCGGCCAATAGAAATACTTCTGTAGTAGTGCTACTGTTTTCTCGACCCCGAAATGCCCAGCGACTCGACTGTAGTGTGCTTCCCATATCATCTTGGCACGCTCGCTTGAAGGAACACAAAGGTGTCCCAGGTGACATAAAAGTGCATCTTGGAGGTGAAAATTTGGAACTTGCGTGCCCCCCAAGAGTGCCTTGTAAGTGTGGCCGAATTCTGGGTCATTCTCATAGAGAAGCGGCCAATCAGAAGTCTCGTGCCCACAAGAGTTGAGCACGGTGGTGAGCGCCACGATCGGTGGTCGGCTGAGGCAGTCTGCAACATTATTGGTGCTACCCTTCTTGTATTTGATGTTCAAATGAAACTGTTGCAGATATGTGGACCACTTCTGATGGCGATCATTCTGCAACTTCCCTTGTGTCTGTATGAACTGCAGGGGCCGGTGGTCTGTGTGGATGATTGTTTCCTTCCCCAAAATGTAATGCTTCCATTGTCGACAGGCTTGCACAATGGAATACATTTCTTTGTCATAGGTGGGATACTTGCGAACTGTCTCAGACAATGTCTCACTGTGATATGCCACTGGATGTCCCTGTTGAGTAAGAACTGCCCCAATAGCATAGTCAGAGGCATCTGTCTCGATCTCAAATGGCTATTGCAAGTCTGGTAATGTGAGCACTAGGGCAGAACAGAGGCGATTTTTCAATTCTGTGAACGCCTTCTGTTGAGGTTCCGACCAAAAGAATTTTGCTCTCGCTCCTCCCTTGGTGACTTGACTCAAGGGCCAAGTGATATGAGAGAATCCCAACACGAACCTCCGGTAGAAATTAGCAAGACCGAGAAAGCTGCGAAGCTCTGTTATAGTGGTTGGGGCTGGCCAATCCCGAATGACTTGGATCTTGGCTGGATCCACATGCACCCCCCTTTCATCAATAATGTATCCCAGATATTGAACCCGGGTCATGCCAAACGTGCACTTCTCCAAATTGGCACACAACTTGTGTTGCCGCAGTGTTTGGAGGACTTGTCAGATGTGGTGAAGGTGCTCTTCCCAAGTCTGGCTGAAGATAAGAATGTCATCCAAGTACACCACTACAAATGAGTTGGTGAATGGCCGCAAGATGTCTTCCATCATCCTCATGAAGGTTGCAGGAGCATTCGTCAACCCGAAAGGCATGACCAGCCATTCGAAAAGGCCTTCCTTGGCTTTGAAGGCAGTCTTCCACACATCAGAGGGTTCAATTGGCTCAGGGATATCCCACTTCAAGCTAATCTTTGCTGAAATATTTTGCACTCTTTGAGTTGGTCCAAAGGTCATCAATCCATGGGATCGGTACTATTCTCGGGACAATGATCTTCAAGTAGCCACTGGATAGCCACTACACGTAGCCTCCACGTCCTTGTACCAACACGATCGGCTCCCAGGGTGATGAAATTGGCGGATGTGACCTTTTCTCGGGCAGCTAGGCCTTTAACTGCTTCTCTTGATTTCATCGCCAGAACAGAGCGCTCGATAGATTGGTCCACATTAAGTAGCAACACCTAGGGTCGATCAATTGGGTGTTTGACTCCGGGACAAATGCAGAGGAACCCTTGTGGGTGAGGTGAAGATGTCCCCGTACTCCTCCACAACCTTATCCATTTGTTGTTGTCGTGCAGAGGAGCCTTTTCTGGAGGTCGTGGCCACAGTCTTCTTCTTGCCCTGGGGGCGGATCATCAAGAAAACAAATTTCTTGGTTTGGGAAATGAGCTTACTGCATTGTTTTGCAGTAACCAAAGAGATAGCGGCAGGAGGTGGTACCTCTGGTATCCTGTACAACTTATTTCCCAAAGTAACAATAACAGCGTGAGGCCGAGACTCATACACAGCATGACGCTTCCACAAGTATGGTTTTCCTAATAATACATCAGAAAAATCAATAGCAGCAACATCACATAATACCTCATCCGTGAAGGGCTTGATGCTATAGGGAAGGCAGCACTACTGGTTGACGTGGAGATCTCGTCCTTGGTGAAGCCACCCGATGGTGTATGGATGTGGATGAGCTGTGGTAGGCAAGCCCAACCGCTTCACGGCGTCTGCTGAAATGAGGTTCTTTTGGCTCCCATTGTCGACAATGAACTGTACAGGAGAGCCCTTTACCCACATATGGGAGTGGAAGAGACGTTCCTCCTCCTCGGGATCTTCCAGTTCCTCCTTTTGGATCTTTGTAGTGGTAATAGCGGCGTTGGGCTCCGCATCAATAATCTGTTTCCCTTTTTCATTCCCCTTTTCAGGTTCTAATTCAGAGTCGGAGCATGCATCTGACTCAGAAGCCCTCGTCTCGGCCACCAGCGACTACTTGGCCCGACACTCACTTGTGTTGTGAGTGGAGCTCTTATGGAACTGACACCACTTTCCTGTGTCCTTCTTTGGCTTTGCGGTGCTGTTCTTTTCTTGTGGCTTTGACGGGTTGTCTTTAGCCACCATGCCTTGGATTTGTCATTTGTTCTGCGGTTTGGAAGCACCTTTCCCTTGCTTTTGATTCACAGATCCAAAGTCTTGCTTCTTTTGTTTGAATTTCTGCTCAATCTTGGCAGCATACCAGTATGCCGTACTAAGCGAGGAGATGTCAAGGAACTCCATTTCCTCCTGAATGTATCTGTGCAGACAGCTGCGATACTTTAGCACCAGATGTTTCTTTGAATCTTTGATACGCAAATTTGTGCACAGGCCTCGTGTTATCCATCATCGTGTTCCTTTGTTTTTCGAGGGCCTCCTTGAGCAATATTTTGATAGGATCTCCTACTCCCTCATCTTTCTTTTCGTCCCCCATGGGTGTCCATCGAGGTTTGCAAGGCTGATCTTGCAAAGGTTCCACCAGATCAAGCTCTAGCTCCTTATACCCTGACCTCATTGGGGACATGCAAAGAAGGATCGAGAAAAAGCAGACCATTCTGATACCACTAATCCAAATTTATGCAAGAACACAACAGAATAAACATATAACCATAAATACAGAGATGCAGCGGAAATAACACTTCATTTCATTAATATCAAAGAACTGAAATTTGCTTACAGACAGAATGGAAATAAAACTAGCTAGGGCATTGGTAGTTATCTCTTAGAAGAGATGTGGCAGCTACAGGCCTCTGCACTGAGTTACAATGAGGCTCAAGGGCCTATTTATTATTCAGAAACAATGGATAACTCTAAACATCCAAAAACCTAACCCTAGGAGATGAAGCGCCAAAACTATGGGCCCCGTTTGGGTAAATTGGTGTTTCAACTTCATAAAGACGTAACTTTGGCATACTATCTCTGTTTGATGCACATGGTACATCATTAGAAATATCTATCCGAGGAATACAACTTTCACCACGAATATCCATTCCAAAATGGAATGATATTCACTGGAGGCACGATGCCCAAAAAACGTCGTTTAGGGCCTCAAAACGGCTCCGGAAGTTCAAGACCTGAAAAACTGCTAAAAATAGTAAGTTGTGCCGAAACTGAAAAACTGAAAGAGGCAATGGTGGGGCCCCAAGTGGAATAGGCGGGTGGCCACCAATATCCACCTGGATCAACAGAGACATTCTGGAGGAGCCTACAGAGAAACTCATTAATGATCTCAACATAGCAGAAGACCGCTCAGATGTGGAAGCATCCCCAGCACACAGAGACTCCCAAAATGAGAGTTCTGCTACAGGTGGAGCACAAAATCTCACGATTGGCAACGCAAAAAAGACAATCCATTATCTAAAGACTCATGTAAAAACTGAAAACTTAGCATTGAAGATGCAGTTTGAGGGACAAGAGGTGGAAATTGATTCACCTAATAACAAGTGCACTCACATAGAAAACTACTTTAATAGCACTACCTTGAAATAGGAAGGAGATAATTCTAAATACCATCTCAGCAAGCAAAGACCTCATTCTGAAGTTTTTGTAAATCTACCTAGCATATTATAGACTTCTTAAGCTATGTTAAGCAAATGTATATTGTTGCTCTCTCAGTTTGTAAGGCAGTATGCCAAAAATGCAGTAGGAAATGTTGGAAATTTCAGAAACGTTGCTAAGGATATCCAGGACTGCGCTCTCGCTATTTTCTCCTTAAGTATGCTTCTCTTCAGCCCCATATGTATTCAGAGCGTGCTCCTTTTTCTTTTTTGGAATATATAATACCATAACCGACTTTGTAAAAAAAAAAAACACTAACAAATTAACATAAATTCCCCTAAATGAGGTTATTGAAATGAGACGGGTGGGAGGGTGTATGGTCATTATCCCAGCAAGCATTCCCATATGAGTAAATGTCCATTTTCTTTCCCTAATGGCATTCACAAAACATGATGTAATTTGCACGAAGGATTGTGCAATCTCACATGGTTTTCATGCATGAAAACTCTAGAATTGGTGTTGGTTTAATGGAGGTAATCATGTGGAATTCTATTGCAGTTATGATGTGGGGGACTGGTTTTCAAGAGTTGTATTTTAGTCCTTTCCTAGCCTATTTTCCCATGCAGAACACTCATCACACATAGGTGTGGCCTTTCAACCCAAGCGGTGGATGCAATTTGCACAAGGCATATGTACATTTGGGGTACCAAGACTTACATGGTTGTTACAGGTCAATTTGGGCATCTCCCTAAGACTAGTATGAACAGGGTCTATCATCTCCTAATTCAATACAAACAGGGTCTATCGTCCCGTAATTCAATACAAACAGGGTCTATCATCCCCTAATTCAGTTGCTACTTGCCCTAGAGAAGTCATTCCATTGATGGCTTTAATTCACGAGAATTCCAATGTTTGAAGTATAGTTCAAATGGCCCATTGTCTCATAAGCACTCCTTTGAATGGGCCTGAGTGTGTTGCAAAGCACTTACCCCCATGCAAGGGTTCTCTGCAAGCACTTTCCGACACTTAAGGGTGCGTTAGTCTCCTGGGAGCAAAATCATCATTTTTTCGGGAATCTCCACATGTCCAGTGCCTTCTAGAAGAGCTCACAGGTGTCATACTTCGAATACATGTGTTCATCAATCACCATTTAACCTAGAAACATGTCTCATCTATTATTAGAAAGCCATTTAATATCATTTATTGAGAAACTACCTACAATTTCCCTATAAATTGAGCACTCATCTAAGTGCTAGGGAGGAAAAAATTTGTGTAGTGTTATGCTGTTGGATTCTCAATTCTTGAGAGCTGAAGTATTGTTATGTTGTTGAGATGATGCTGGTGTGATGAGGACGGAATGAAGTTGGAGCAGGTTGATGATGAATCGATCTATTGGTTGTATTCTTCTCCTCCTACTTTCTCAATAAAGATATTTGTTCTTGCTCTCATATATGCGCTTATATCTTGTGTATGTATTCTCAGATCTAATTGGTTCAATTTGGTTAAGATAGATAGATATTGTATATGTGTATGTCGTTTGTTTTCTTCTGTATTTGATTACAGGTATTGGTCTAGCAAGTTCACTTGGATTGAGAGCGACGAAAGCGATGAAATAAGAGGAATGAGAGAGAAAGATCACAAGTAGGTCTCTTTCCTTTCTGTTTATTTGTTTATCTTAGAAGAAAAGCATTTACCTTTCCTCTGTTTTTCTGAGTGAAGAAACACCACACTCAGGGAAGACTAGTTTATTCGTAGATTAGAATTTCGCATAACAAATTGGCGACCATACTGGGGAGAAATCCATCATTCGTGGTGTTTTTATCTTTGTTTATCATCATCAGTAGGCTTTACTTCATCTATTCAATCATTTGAATGTACTTTTTGCCTTAGAAGTGTGTTTAGCTTGCTTTATTTTCAAGCTTCACTGCACCCAACGCACTGTTGGTCAGGGTACAATGCTCTGCAAAGCATTATCTCCCATTCAGAGGTGCCCTGCAACGCACTGTCTTCCCTTAAATGGTATGTTGCCCCCTTAGCCAGCCAAATTCTATCATAATTTTTCTTTGCATTCAGTTTCAATTACTTATCTATTGTATTCACATATGTCTGATTGCTCTTAGAGACCTGTAAACATTGCTAGTTCTTTCTCCTTTGGATAATTGTTTGTTCAATGTTTCATTAGCTGTTTTCTTTATCATTTTCAAATTAAATCCAAAGTTGTAAATTTTGCATTAGATTAATTCTATGTTTTCAAAAGGAAATTGTCGTTTCAGTCTTCATTTCCTAAAGGAAAATTATCGTTTCAGTCTTCATTTTCTAAGAGAAACATGTTGTTTCATTCCTCATTTCTCAAAAAAGAAAACATTGTTTGATTGATTTGTGCATTTAGTTTCTTTTTACTCATTCACATTAAAGGAAACTGAAAATAAAAACATGCATATGCATTTAGATATTGTGAGTGTTTCATAGGAATAGATTAGAGAAATCTGCATTTAGTTTGTGCTCTTTATTCTATGCTCAAAAATTTGATTGCTCTATTCCTTTAGTAGCTAAGGTTTTCAATGAAAAACTAAATTGAAAATATTGCTTCTCATTTAGTTTGCATTTTAGGAATCTCCCATTACATCTCGCGGTGAACCTAAAAGATTAAATGTTAAGCAAGATCAACATAAAATTCACCTCAATCAAGCTAAGAAAACATTGTAACATTAATGATAACACTTAGAAGGTCTAGGCTAGAGACGTGTTCCGACATCATTAAACATAGCAGTTGTCGCTAACTTGTTTGCGATACATTCCGAGTGTGAAATCCCACTCCATGTACATAAGTATATCGAAGCTCGTCCACGTACCTGCATGTATATAGGGCGGTGTTCTAGTACGAAAAGTATAAGGGGGTGCTCTCACTGTGTGGTTTCGCATTAGACAGCGCTAATATAGACTTGGGCCTCCACGTACCTTCGGGTATATTTGGGAGGACAACTTTAGGTCGCTTACCATCCATAGGTAACCGAGTTGGCCGCCTTATAACTTGTGATACACCGAACACAGCATTCGGGGAGATTATCTGCATGTACTTCTTAGTTCACCAGGAGGTATTCTACAGTTCACAATTACTTGGTAATCCTTTTTCCTAGTATCACCCTTTTATTTTTTTTATCTATTTTAATAATAAAATCAATCAGTCATCGTGGATGAAGAACAACCCTTTCCCCGTTGTTCGCATAGAATAGAGCTTAAACCACTTTTACCACTGGAATCCTTTTCTGGTCGGCAAAGGTGACCTTGTTCTACTAATCTGGTACCTATGGAACTCTTGGTGCTACATCATATGATATACCAGAGACATTTGATCCTTTAAGTACCTAGTTTCAAGTCGTTTCAACTTATCCCAGTTTATCTGCAACTGTCGAGACGGAAATCTCAGAGTTACCTGATGACACTGAAATTCAATCCAGTGAAACGGTGAATCCTGAACATGAGCTTGTTCAACTAGAAGTTTATCCAATAGTTGATCTTGAAGTCAAACAACAAGAAGTTGTTATGGGTCAACTGTCTGATCCTCAGCCATCCGTAACCATCTAGTCTTCCTCTTTACTGCCTGAAATTTATCTCGGGCCTGACAGTGAAGTACTTCCACCTGGTTTGATTTCAATAAAGGAAGAATTTCAAGAAGATACAACCCCTTCAACCCCCACTCATTTTGGCCCAGGGTTCTATTTATATTAGCCTTTTCCTCGTTTGACTTACTCTGCTTCTGTTGATCCTTTGTCACTCTCAAGTTCCTGTAGATTTGTTAGAGCATCTTCGATGTTTTCGACGACACCCAAGTCTCGGAACATTGGTGTAGGACTCTTTAAGGATCCTTCCCTAATGGGCACCTTTTCATTACTGTCTCCTGTGACATCGTCGGAAATAAAAAAATATAAAGACTTGCAATATGATATCTTCCACTTCATCTGACTTAAGGAAGATTCCCAATGATTCTAAAATAGATAGGTTGGGTGAACCATGAGGATGGTTCTTTTACTGTGTCAACCTTGTTAAAAAATGAAACAGATCTTGAGGATAATTCTTTTACTGTGTCAACCTCGTTAAACGAAACAAATTCCTTTGAGGATAGTTCTTTTACTGTGTCAACCTTGTTAAAAAATGAAACAGGTCATGAGGATAGTTCTTTTACTGTGTTAACCTTGTTAAAAAATGAATCAAGTCTTGAGGATAGTTCTTTTACTGTGTCAACCTCGTTATATGAAACAATTTCCCTTGAGGATAGTTATTTTACTGTGTCAACCTCGTTAAAAAATGAAACAGGTTTTGAGGATGGTTCTTTTACTATGTCAACCTCGTTAAATTGAAAAGATTCCTTTGAGGATAGTTCTTTTACTGCGTCAACCTCGTTAAAAAATGAATCTGATCTTGAGCATAGTTCCTATTCTTGTGTCAATCTCATTAAATGAAACAAGGATCTATGAGGATAGTTCTTTTATTGTGTCAACCTCGTTAAATGAAATAGGTTTCCATGAGCATAGTTCCTTTTCTTGTGTCAATCTCGTTAAATGAAACAAGGTTCCATGAGCATAGTTCCTTTTCTTGTGTCAATTTTGTTAAATGAAACAAGGTTCCATGAGCATAGTTCCTTTTCTTGTGTCAAGCTCGTTAAATGAAACAAGGTTCCATGAGCATAGTTCTTTTCCTGTGTCAAGCTCGTTAAAAAATGAAACAAATCCTCTCCTAATTAAGACGAGTCTTCCATCTGATCTCATAAATGAACCTTCATTCCATCCAGCTATTTGTAACCAATAGTCTACTGAGATGAGTTAAATGAAGCTTGGGGGGCATGTACTCTTGCAGGGGGCATTCAAAATGTGCTCTTGTAGGGGGCATTCAAACCTATTTCAAGCACAATTTTCTCTGTTTCAAGCTTGTATAAAAATGAAACTACTCTCAAGCATAAGTTTTCCTATGTTTCAAGCTTGTATAAAAATAAAACCTATCTTGAGTCCATTACGGTTATTATTTTTAAGACTTGTTAAACTCATGAAAATCCCAAGCCTCTTTTGCTATCTTTCATGCTCGTAAAACACATGAAAATGTCGAGTTCTTTTCGTCTTTTCTTGCTCGTAAATTAAATTGAAAGTCAGTCAAAACATACTTTTATCCTCTTTTTTTGAGCTTTGTTAAACATGAAAAAAGAATTCAAGCATAATTTTATCCTCTTTTTTCGAGCTTTGTTAAACATGAAAAAAGAATTCAAAGTGCACTTTTCTCTCTTTTTCGAGCTTTGTTAAATGCGAAAAAGGAACCCCCCTAGAGTCTTCTTTTAGCTCTTTTCAGACTCGGTTAATGTGAAAATATTGTTGAGCACTTGTCTTTTTGAGCTCGTAAAAGGAAATGAAATGACATTTACTCAGTATAAGTTTAACCCTTTTGCGGACTGAGATATATTATTTACGAAAAAGGAACACCTTAGTCGAACATGGCTAAGATATTTTATCAGTTATCATTTTACACTTTTTTCGGACCTGAGCGACAAATTTACGAAAAGGGACTTATGGAGTTTTCTTTTCGTCCCTTTTTCAAACTCTTTAGACATGAAAAAGGATTGATTTTTCACTGTCGTTAGACTCGTTAAAACATAAAATAGCGATGGCCTTGTCTGATCATGACAAGATTGAGTTTCACTATCACTAGACTCGTTAAATCATAAAATAGCGATGGATTCACCCGAAGGGTCGAATTATAGATCAAGCATATGTTACCCTCCTCAAGCTTGTTAAAAAATAAATAGGAACTGGTCAGTAATGACTGGGGAAAATTTGGGAAAAAGAACAAAACACTTTATGGTAGCAGGTCGCTCTTGAACATGACATTTTCACTTCATCTTCGTGGCTTTGGGTTGGGTAATCTTCTTGATGGTCTATAATATTTATGGTCTATCATACCATCCATCACTTCGGTTTTGGGTCAATGCTGCCAACTCATTTCAGTGTCGCCGATATGTTCAAGAGAAGTCATCCAGTAATTCCTCATCTTCTACAATACTGATAAACCTTCATTTCATGACCACCATCCCTGAATATTGCTTCATCAAGTCATATTTTGTCTCCAAAATCATTACTCACATTTCATGATAAAGTTGCTTCTTGTTGAGATCAGCTCATCATCTAGGAAGTTGACTTAGAAACATCTTTCTGGTACCTTGGAGCTTGCTTACATCAACAATAGGTTTCTCGCTTCCAGCGGTAGGTTGACATCACAGGCCTTCGACCAAAATATTTTGTTTGGCGTTCGACATCAAATCATCTATTCACACCTTGCAAATTGTACTACAGTACCTTGAGAGGCATTAACATCAACAGTGGTTTCTCTCATGTTTGTTAACGACTTTAATCATAATGAGACGATGTCTTGCCATGTTCGACTTCAAATCAGATATTCGCATGGTTAGACTTGTACTTCAAATGATCGAGTGAATGAGATATAAGACCCCAGATATAGTTTCATCCATCTAGGCTGTGATTTCAGGAATTGTACCACATCATCCGTATGATGGCTTTACATACAAATGGTCATCCTATCATGGGCCTATATCTGTAGGCATCTCTATATTTGTAGACAACTGTCTGATTTATGTACATGTTATGATAGTTTATGTGTTGAGAATGGGTATGCCTACCTCAACAATTCATGTCTAAGATGTACAATATAACATGATGTAATGTATTGCAAATTGATTCAGGTCACCGTCTGCTTCAGATCCCACTCATCACACCGTAAAGCATCTCATCCAAATATTATCATTATTTTGACTTCATGATTTGTGGGGCAGCTGTTACAAGTCAATTTGGGCATCATCCCTAATACCCATATGAATAGGGTCTATCATCCCCTAATTCAATACAAACAGGGTCTATCATCCCCTAATTCAGTTGTTACATGCCCTAGAGAAGTCATTCCATTGATGGCTTTAATTCACGAGAATTCCAATGTTTGAAGTATAGTTAAAATGACACATTGACTCATCAACGCTCCTCTGAATGGGCCTAAGTGCGTTGAAAATCACTTACCCTCATGCAAGGGTGCCCTGCAAAGCACTTCCTGACACTTAAGGGTGCCTTGGTCTCCTGGGAGCGAAATCATCATTGTTCCAGGAATCTCCACATGTCTAGTGCCTTCTAGAAGAGCTCACAGGTGTCATACTTCGAATACGTGTGTTCATCCATCACCATTGAACCTAGAAACATGTATCATCTATTACTAGAAATCCATTCAATATCATTTATTGAGAAACTACCTACAATTTCCCTATAAATTGAGCACTCATCTTAGTGTTAGGGAGGAAGGAATTTGTGTAGTGTTATGTTGTTGGATTCTCAATTCTTAAGAGTTGAAGTATTGTTATGATGCTGGTGTGATGAGGACATAATCAAGTTGGAGCAGGTTGATGATGAATCTATCTATTGGTTGTAATATTCTCCTCCTACTTTCTCAATAAAGATATTTTTTCTTTCTCTCATATATGTGCTTATATCTTGTGTATGCATTCTAAGATCTAATCGGTTCGATTTGGTTAATATAGATAGATAGTGTATATTTGTATGTTGTTTGTTGTCTTCTATCTTTGATTGCAGGTATTTATTAGGCAAGTTCATTTGGATTGAGAGTGACAAAAGCCACGAAAGAAGAGGAACGAGAGCAGAGGAATATCACAAGTAGGTATCTTTCCTTTCCATTTATCTATTTATCTTAGAGAGAAAAGCATGTACCTTTCCTTTGTTGTTCTTAGTGAAGAAACACCACACTCAGGGAAGAATAGTTTATTCGTAGATTAGAGTTCTACATAACAAAGGAAATGAATTATCAACATGCATGGGCTCAAGCTCCTCCATTTTGAAATCATCATAGTGGGTGACTTCCAAGGATCCTTATTTAAACTTGTATCATGGGAAACTTGCTTTCCTTTGTTGTTTATTTTGTCTTTGCAGTGCTACCCCAGTGTGTACCATAGGAGTAGGTGACTTTGTTTCCCTTTTTCTTGAGTGTGGCATCGATGCTCAACATATCTCTTGGTCTGTTGTAGTCGAGTTAGGCAATAACATCCCTTCGATTTGAAAATTCTTTCTTTGGATATTGTTTTTCTTCTCTACGATCACCTCTAAATTTTTTAATTCTTAAGGCTCCCTGTTGACTTCTAAGCTTATCCCCTCCCTAGCCTCCCCTACTCTTTCCCCCCTCCTCTAGTGTGGAATTTTTATTCTTGGGAAGATTGTGTTACCATTGGAAAGCCTACAATGCCTCATCAGTGAGCACGAAGTCCATGAGGAGTGGCATAATTCAGGGAGCAAGGAGGCTCTCGATCCCAACAGAGAGGAAAATTTTGCAAGGTTGTATCATGACAAAACTCCAAAAAACATATAAGAAGAAATGGAAATGACAGAACATGACATTGCAAGAAAGGGAGAGTGTTCAACAGATATTGAAGTGCTTAGGGAGGTAGCAAACTAGGTTCCTATTGAGCACACTGGAGGCAAATATAGCCAATACATGTATATGGTTGATATCTATTGGAATCTAAATTTTTTGTTGGTTGCGTCTTGTTGGATCATAATGAGGCCAGGGAGGAATTCCTCCTCATGTTGGATGAGATACAACCCTCTATGAAAACTCTGGACATGCACCTGCATGGCATTGAAGATTGTCTAGGTTTTCCTCTAGATCCAAGTTGCTCACTAGGAAATAGCAAAGAGCCAATGTTATGTATGCATCAAACTCAACCAAGTTTGAATGGCAGGTCATAACTACTATTATCTCTTTAGATCCTTTTGTTGGTTCTATGTCTACATGCTAGAAGATAGATTAGGATGTAAAATCTGAGGGTACAATCTCTATGCTTTTTTTCTAGAGTTTCATTGTTTTCCTATTTGGATGTTGAAAAAACTTTGGTTTTGCCATTGTTCTACTTTCCCAAGTGGTAGAATAGGGAAAACTAGAACTTGCTATAATGTTCCATCTTAATGCATGAATAGAACTTAGAAAAAAAAAAAAAACAACATGAATTGGTAATGAAGTAAGCTCTCTCCTCTTTCAACCAAGAAGCTATTGGGATGGATTTTAGAGTTTCACATTTTGTGAAATCCTTTAAAACATTATTGTAATTTTCAATTGCTTAGATTTTTTCATGGAAAATTATTGATACTTTTAATCTAATTGTGGAAAATGTTAAAAGGTCAATCAAATTTTCTTTTAATTATAGTGTTTGATTCTTGAAGTTCCTATATTTGATGGTTTAAATTGTTATTTTTATTTTGAAATTGCAATTTCTAACAATATAGTAAGTTTATGTTATTGTAATTATTGAGGTGACTACTCTTAATCTCAATAAAGGTTTCTTACTATGTTGTCAATTATTGCATTTACATCTTTGCTATCATGATTTTTTTCTCCGTGACTCTTTTAAGTGCATGGCGGAGAGGATGACTTGAGATTGGTGTATTCTCTTAATTACTAGGATTAAATTTTATGTACATGGAAATTGCAATTTATAGTATATGCACTAATTTCTTTATAATTGATTTTTCAATCAATGATTGTTGAAATCACAAAATCTAATTATAACATTTATTCTAAACCCTTCATAGTTATACTAAGTATATACTTTTTTGCATTGTCAAGGATATTCAATACACATTAAAGATAAAGAAAGTGTCACATGAACCCATTTGTTGTAATCGATAGGTAAGAGGATAAGGAAAAATATTGGGTAAAATCTTGTATTTTCCTTTTCTTTCCCTTTTCCTGGTCTTGTAAAGATTCTTTTCCAAATATCTGAATACATTTCATTTTCATAGTCTTATTAGTGTTGTTTGATCTATGAATTTAAGTATGGTCCCGCAAATAATTAATTATTGTATAGTGGTATTAAAAAAATATACTTAAAGTTGGCGGGATGGGAGTAATATGGAAGATGAAGAAGAGGCTTTCAAAAAATCAATCTTTGCATCAAGGGATAGACTAAAGGAAGTATGGAAATGGTTTAAGGCCTTTCATAAGGACATAAACAAGGAGGGCCTCTAGGTATCCCTAAGCACTTTGAAAACCCAAAGCCTAAGGTTGAAAATCCACAAGGGAATGTGGAACAACAAATTAGCATTGATAGGGTTGACAGGATAAGGAATTAGATCTCCAATGAGGTCAATGGAATACAATCATTAAGGAATTATGATTCAAAAGGACATGATGATAGGAGTAAGGGAACATATATCAGGGGCCATTAGCAAGAATTTTGATTGTTGACCAGTGATAGAGGTCCATTCCAAAAGCTCGAGATTGCAGGACATGAACAAAAAGGAAAGGGTTTTCAAGGGTCATATCATCACCTCTGGTTATGTGAATAAGCATAAACATAAAAGTATTAGGAGTTGAGGCAATGAGATTAAATTGGTTATTTGAGAGAGTGTTGGTATGGTAGGTATTTGTATGGCTAATGCAAAAAACCATTATACATTAGTTAAAGGCAAAACGAGTAAAATAAAGGGCGTTGTATACGTGAATGCAGACAACATGGTCTAAAAACCTAGGTTACATGTCAATTTTTCATATACTCATTTGCAAGTGATTTGCCTTCAAACCACATTTAAGGGAGGATGCAAAGAATATTCTAACACAAAAATTGTTCTAGGGACCTTCTATTAATGGACATAAAAATATAGGAACTAGGTTTTAACCTATGGATTGGAGTGTTACAATTTTAGCTAGTTTAGGGGAAGATATATTCCTTGCTATTGGAACTATAAATCAAATATGTCCTAAAGGCATTGGGAGGATTCCTAGGGAAACTTACAAAGGATTTTGAATTTAAAGTGGATGAAATGGTAGTGAAAATTATGGTATACACGGATCGTAGGAAGGGTCTATCAAGATAAATGGAGATGGTGTGGGGAAACTAGAAGTTCACTTGAACATTGAAGTATTGGAGTGTTCCATTTGAATGTTTAGACTATTTTTAGACTCATCATATGTAGAAATAATGCCCTAATCCAATCAGGATGAAGGTTTGGAGAGAAAAATAAAGTTTGTAAGAAAAATCGAAGGAAGATTCGAAATCCTCAATCAATATCATGGAAAGAAAAGCGTAATGTGGAGCCTAATTGTGAGTAGAAGTCCATTGAACAAAAACAAGTTGAAGGGATATCAAGAGAAAAATACAAGAAACCTAGAGAATAAATGGAGAGTTTAGGTGCAAATAACATTAATGGTTTCTCCCGCATATGCGAGTGATTAATGCTAGATTTTGGTGACCACCTGGCCTCTCCACGCGAAGGCATCTGGCCTCACCATGAAGTCACACCTGCCTCCCGTGTGAAGGCTTTAAACTCGCAACTTTGGGAAGGACGCTGGCAGCTGCGACATTTAATCCTGCAACCTGACCTTGGCTCCTGCAATTTGCACTTTGGCCATTTATGGCCGATGGCTCCAGTTTTCATTCCCATTCGCATGTACGTCTCTCATTCTCTGCAGACCTCCATCATGCCTATGTCCTATTCTCTACAAACCTCCATATCACCTCCTCCTAGTGCGCTAATCCTTAGCCCCCTCTAAGATTTCCTTTTCTGCCCTACAAACCCATCATCTCGTTGACTCAATGCCGCGAAGACACTAAATGCAGTGTCACTACAGAGGAGGCAGAGGCTCTCCCTCTCGCCCTCCATCTCTGGCTATGGCCGTGTGCTCCTTGGCCTTCTCTGTGGTTGTGGAAGAAGCAGAGGTCCTCGATCCCCATATGCTCTCAGCTCATTTATCAATTCACCTCACAAAGGAGCATCATTGCCACTTCGGCTCTGACAGCAGGAAATGCCCACGCAAATTGACTCTTTCGCGCTCCTCCTCCCCTCGGCCAAGAAAAACCATTGGTCTCCTAGTCAAACATGTGGAGGAAGATTCAGACAACGAAGGGTGTATTTCTGTGGAAGGTGCCCAGCAAAAAGTCATAGAAGCAAACAAGGTTGCTCACTCTACTTCAACTCCAGAGCTGGCACCCCAACTTTCCAAAAAGGATGAGGCCTTATCTGACTATGGATGATTCATAGTTGAAGAAACTCCTCAAATGGAGAATCATGACATACAAGACTGGTAGCTACAGAGCCTTTTCTCTCCTCGTTCTCAGTTTTTATATGCTATTCTATAGTTTTTTTTGTCTATCTTTCTATTTTCCAGCAAACTCACTCACTCAGGTCTATGTTAATAGCTGGTTTTCCCAAGAAGGGCAACTCTTTTTTTGAAATTTTGAGCTCACTAAGGGTTGGTTCCCCCCTGAAGGGCACCCCATATTTTTTTATTTTTGAACTATCTTCACCCAACAGGGGTTGGCTAATTCAGTAACCCCTGTTCTGAAGCTCGATTGTATTTTTGGTACAATATAATAGAATTTAGCATTACTTAGAAAAAAAATTTAATGGTTTCTCAAGTCCACGGGGTCTTGGATAGACAGTTATCGGGTGCTTTGTTAAGGCACTCCTTGATGTGAAGTCACTAGTTCAATTCCCCGCTCCAATCAGGGTGCTATATTGGACATGATGAAGATGTAGTCCTGCCATGGTTACAAAAAAAAACATTAATGGTTTCTCAGGTTGGAATCTACAAGAGGTGAGAATGATAATATCCCTCATTCTTATTCTTTTTTCTTTAACAATCTGGATGAGATTAAGGGTATTCAATCCAAGGAAGCTCCAATTCGAGATGGCCCTTTAGGTAGAGTGATTTATTTATCAAACTCTAATGTGGACAATAGATAACTAAAATACTTGGAACATTCCCATATGTTTCTTTCCCAATTAGATATGCCATTGTGGTATTAAGGATTAGTATCAAAATCATTAGTAAGTAGAAATCCTAAAGATGAAAAGGGCTTGGAGCTATAAGAAGTTGAGAGGAATGCAATAACAATATAAGGGAGAATGTGTTAGGGGTCTAAAGCTAAATAATATTGTTATATTATTTAAAGGATTGGTCATTTTTCTTCCTTTATGCATAAGATAAGTCAAGGCTTAGTTATAGGGTGGAATAAATTCATGCAACTTATCAATACATCTTTTCAAACTATAGGTATCCAAATAGAGTTAAAATCTAAAGAAATGGGAATTTATTTCTCTATCATCAATAGGTATGGCCTTTATTAAAATAGAAATATTTTTTGGGATTACTTTAAATCTTGAAGCTTGGCCATGAGTGATAATAGGAGGGAATCTAAATTTGGCATTGAAGATAGGAGAAGAATGAGGGGAAATGTTAGATAGGACCCTGTAGTGGATTAATTTTTTCAATTATTTGAAGATTTAGGACTTTGTAATATGGAACTCATCCAACTAGTTCTAAGATAGAGGATTGTAAGAAGTGAAATGGATGGGGTTTCAAAAAGGTTGGATAGATTCCTAGTCATCCAAAAAAATTCTTTATGGGAAGATTGAAATCATGTGTAGAAGAAGGGGGGTTTTTCGACTACCTTCCTATATTGTTGTAGTTATAAAAAAGAATTACTTAAACCTCCAAGGCCCTTCAAATTGAACCATAATTGGTTGGAAGAGGAAGGATTTAATAAAATGGTTATTAGAATTGGAAGAGGTTTGAGCCTAACTCAATATCAACAATGTATCAGTTTGCAAAAAAAATCAAACAAGTAAAAATGATTATAACAGAATGGGAAAATTAAAAAGCTAAAAAGGATTAGAAAGAACTTACACAAACTAAATATTGTATCAAATTGATATTAGAGAATATTAGTGTAGGCATGTTTATAGAAATGTAGATAAAAAAAAAAACTTAAAGCATTAAAAGGGAAAAAGAGGATTGTTAAAGCAAGAGGAAGCATAATGAGATTGAAAGGTAGAGAAATTTGGTTTGTAAATGAGGATGACAATATTTGTTTCATAAATATGCGAAATAAAAAAATAACCTCAATACAACATGGGGGATAAAGGACATGGAGTGGCTTAAAATAAGAAATTTTTATGACATAGAAGAAGCATGTATAAGTCATTTAAGAAGTTAATTATAGGGACCTCAAAAGCCAACATCATTGAAATTTTAAAAGTGGTTTCTTTTTTTTTCGAGGATGATAGAAGACCAAGAAAAGAGGCGAAACAAAGTTGCAAAGGAGGAACTAAAATATGTGTTATTATCATTTGAAAAGGTAAAGAGCTTGGGACTAGATGTGTGGAAAATAGAATTTTATTTTGTTTTTTATGACTTTTTATAGGAAGAGATACTAAGAGTGATAGAGGAATTTAGAGCTATAAGGAAAGTACTGGGTGCTTTGAATTTAACCTTTATAGCATTGAGTCTCCAATTGGGGTGATATGGAGGGTCCAGGTGGGGGGGGGGGGGTGGTTGCTAGAAAATAAAAAAGGCATAAATATTTTCTTATTATTTATAATTACTTTTGATGTTTATTGTTATGATGATCCTTTATATCTTCTTTATTTTAGTTCATCAAGAAATTACCAAAGCATCAACACATAAAACAATAGACTCCAGATATAGGCACTATTCCAGCGAAAAACACCCCTCGAGGGGAAAACCCAGTCAAGAAATTCTTCCCTTCAATAGTATTCTTTGAGACTCTTCACCCTAGACAAAGACCAGACCTTCCCTCCACACCAAGTCAACCTCCATAATTTCAACCCCTTTCCAGCAACTTTGACTAGGCAACAACTTCCGACAACAGTGAAACTTGGAAGACTTCAATCTCCCAATCTAGGGCACAACATAGAGAGAGATAGAGAGGCACCAAAATTTTGATTTTATTCTTCTCCTTAGAATTCCTCAAACTTGCACTTCTTTTTGCTTCCCAACAACAAACTTCGTACTTTTCCCAACTACAAGAGATATCAAACTTCTTGTGAGAGAGTGTGTTCCAAATGAATTTGATTTGCTTGTATTTATAGGCTCCATGTGAGGTCGAATTAGGGTTCCCTATGCCGACTTGATCTCTTCTAGGCCTACTTGGTGTGGAGTATACATAAATCATATTTGACTCAATACTAAACCTTTTTACATGATTCAAAAGCCCAAGAAGGGTCTCTTTAAAAGTACAATGAATTTATTGACTCTAAATAAATCCTAGAAGTCCTCAATGGGGACTATGACCCAAAACATGGTGACCCAAGCAAGAAATCCACGCTTTAATAAGTCACAATAATAATAATAATAATTATTGTATTTTTTCTTTTGACAAGTACATAATAAGATGACTCAAATACATTAAATGAAGACCAAATCTAGTTACATATTCCAACACTCCCTCTTAAGTGGGGAGGTATTCATCATATACAAATACAATGGAAAATATCATAATGTATGAACAATGAAGAACTTTAGGCACCACAATGCCATGAACAAGATTCTTGACCAGGGAAACCTATCCATTGGTCTCTCAACAATTTAGGCACCGCAATGCCACAAACTAGATTCTTGAGCAAGGAAATCTATCCATGTGGGCCTAAGATGGACTCAAGCTTCTAGCCTCTATAAGTACCATCAACCTTACTTTCTAACCATCGACCCAGGGATCCAGGTGTGTATCTAAAATTATAGCTCTTTAATCAACACAACCTTTCCAACTTCGGGACCTAGACATCAACACAAAGTGTTGGCCAAATGTCCTCCCAGACAATGCTTCACTCACAAAGCCTCAACACTCTTTGATCCAGCAGATCATGGATGACCAATCCCTCCCAATAAAATTGATTGGTAACCAACATGCTATCAAATCCTTCAAGAGATTTACTTGTACAAGCATAACCCCAATCAATAGTATACTTTCACATGTACACAAACAAATACAAACCTCAGGGTTATTTTAGACAACTTGATGTTACTTATCAACTTTTCATAGTAAGACTATCAATCGAATCTTTGACAGAAGATTCCTTCATCATGCACTCTCCTTCTCCTTCTTCTCATGCAACAACATATCCTCCGAAATTCATTCTTCAATCAAAACCAAGATATTCTCTCCCTCTCAACCAGGAAGCATCTCTTTATCCAAAATCCCTCTTAATCTTAGGGAGATATCTTCTAGTCAAGATTCCTTAGGGATATCAACTTCTTATTTTCCTCATCGAAGAATCTTTCGTGACTTCCAACCATTTCATCAGAGTTATCATCATCCTCATCATGCTTATCTACCAACATCATATTTAAGTTTGTGTACCTACATAACTAATTAGATAGCAAGTACAACCAAATATATAAAAACCTGAAGTTATCCATGTCATAATCACGAAAGAATTTCAACTTTATACATATCAGATACCCAAACTTAATTACAAACAAGAGACATGTACTCTTCAACACATTGCTAGGGACTTTTTTCATAACAACTTTCATTCCATATAGGGTTTCAATGTTTCTTTCAAAGGTGTAACATTGATCAGATTTGGATAAGGACCTAAATGATAGCTCAAATTTTAAGGTGTTCAAAATAGTGCCAAACTAGAGCGACCGGATAGATCTCGTCTTCTTGATTCTGGTGCTGTGAACGGTTCGAAAAACCGACACTGTATGAAGAAGTTATTGCGAATTGAAAAGTCCAGTAAACTGCAGATGTTGACATTTGACCAGGGTTGACTGGGCAAAGGTACATTCATAAAAATAATATTCTTAGAACATTCCATGAAATAGTCCTCAAAATATTCCCCGAAATATTCCTTCTGGGCCAATCGTTGGAGGCCAAGTGTCACAGTTTCATTTGGTGGAGTTTAGAGGAGCCAATTAGGAGGCTGCCACGTGGCCCTTGAACTGTCTTGCAAAATTTTGATTGGGTCTGCAGGATTCGACCCTGAGACCTCCTGCCAAACACGCGTGTGGTTTACCATATGGACTACATTTATTTCCTAGCCATTATAGTGGTCAGGTTACATTTAAGTTGCAATGGAATGGCGTTTGGGGGTTGGGATTGTCGGTGGTCCCAACCCTCCAGGAGTCCCGTGGCAGGTGGTCACATGGTGGACGTTAACGTAACCACCAATGTTACAACAATTGTAACCTCCAACAATCCCGCAACAGTGTTCACATGGTAAACATCAAGTTTTACAAACTGATGGTTTAAAACTCCTGTAGTCTTCGCCATTTCTGTTATGTGGTCACATGCCGTGTTTTATGGTTAATAACTCTACGTAGTTATTACAAACAATTAGCACTAACCATATCTATCAAACCGAAGTTCGATTCAACCAACCCATAGTTTATGTTGTGTTCCCGCCAACGATTATGTAATTGTGTGGTGTGGGTTATGTGCCCAACCACTAAACTTTTATTGTAACAGTTAAATCTGGTGGGATTCTTGGAGGCGCCCTAAATTTGTGCATATTTGGCTAAATTGACTATAGTTAAGTGGAGTCCTCCACAATTAGTGGAGTTTTCCTATGTGTAATTGGGAAAATGAGTAGGAGACTCAATTTTTGATCATTCAAAGTGAACAGAGAGTCATTCTTAGCTAATTGGAGCATTCTAGAGCCATTGGTGAGGTTTGCAGAGCTAGCTGAGGACTTCTAAGTGTGATTTTTCTTCATAGAAGTTCCAAGGGCCATTAGGGCCACTAGGAGAATGAGGCCTAGCCAGGGCAGGCAGAGGCGAATTTCAGCAAGTTAATAGTCTATTCTGACTATTTTGGACATTATGAATCCAATGGAGGGATTTTTAGAGCTATTTGGAGACTTCTAGAGCCAAAGACTCCATAGGGAAGTTTTAGGGAAGCCAGGGCCACCAGGTGTGGGACGCCTAAATTGGGGAGCGAAAGCTCATTTTGAGAAAATCAAAAACCTATTTTGGATGACTGATATTTGTTGGAGACAGTAGAAAAGGATTCAGGGACATTTCCACATAGAAGCTTAGGGAATCTTAAGGGCACCGATAGTATAGGTCAAGTCAAAGGGAGCCTAGTTCCATTTCCAGAGACTTAATAGTCAATCCAGGGGTATGATGGTATTCTAAGCCCATTGGTATAGTTCAAACAACCATTGGAGTTAAATAGAAACTTGTAAAAGAAAATTTCCATCATAATCCCAAAGATCCAAGTCAATTGACAAAGGATCAAGGAGACGTAGCCCAAGACATTCGGGTGAACTCCTTTATTAAATTTGTTGTTACGTGTTGATGATTAATTTGCTGCAATTTATGCTTGTTGTATATGCTTCTAATCAACAAAAATAAAGGTTTAATTCCTCACACATAAATACTTAAAATAGTTTAAAACACATACACCTGATTCAAGTATTCAATTCCACACTATCAAGTATAAGCAAGATCTTAATTTGTTTAACTGAGTGGGAGGTGCTTGCATAACATAACAAGTCAACCACCCATTTCAGATCAAAAATACCCTACTACAACATATAGCAAACCCTAGAAACAATTCAAATAAATATAGATCTACAAGGCATCTAACTACTTTCAGAATTCATATGTTAGAATTTTCACTAGGGATTCATACAAATCCTAGATTTCATACAAAAGAATCAATCAAAGTCAATCACAACTTAGTCATTAACATGACCATCTTCCACTAGGGTTAGTTGTAAACCCTATATGTTCAATCAACCATCAAGTCGAACCAAAACTCAGATTTTAACAATAGAACACAAATCTCAAATCATCATATTGTCATTATTCATCAGATATTTTCACTTCTACTAAGGTTCAACTTCAAAACCCTAGAATTTCATTTTCACAACCTCAACAATCATTATATAAATAGATCTCAGGTTGTTATATCACACATATTAGAGAATTTAAATACAACTAGGTTTTAGCTACAAAACCCTAGATTTCTAAATATCATCATCCTAGAATCTCAGACAAGGACTTATATTAAATCCTAAGACTTATGACCATCTTCAAAATAGCTCAACACATGTATGTCGGAATTCATTATCATGCATATGTCCAATAACATTAATACATTAGACATACACTGACTTATATCAAGCTAGGGTTTCGACCAAAAAAGGACATATCTATATATACCTAGGGTTTCATGCAAATGTCTTTCATATCATGTGTTAGTCAAACCCAAGTTCACAAAAATATCAATAAGAGTTATACAAAAAATTTTATTAGATGAAGGTTTGATCAAACAAACACACACATACCAAGGAAAACATTTCTAAGACATTATAAGGGTCTTTCTTACACTTTCCACCAAAACCTAATGGGTTAATATTTCAATACAGGAACATAACAAACCCAAAATTACTAATGTTTCAAAGGTCCAGGACTTTAGAATTTATCATTCAACCCTAACAAGTTAGGTTTTCCTGATCATAGAAAAATCCTAAACATGACATCATCAATAAAAACTTCAAATAACATTTCACAATAACCCTAAGCAAGCTATGGTTTCACACATTGTCAGCATACCCTTAGGTTAGAGTTTTTCTAGAGAACTTGTTTGAGATTCTATATAATCAGTTAAGGATAGGAATGGGGTAGATTTATCAAGTGATGAATCACCCAAAATAAGAATCAATATGGTTCACTATAGCTAGACACAACAATGCTAGTAATAGATTGTCAAACAAATAAACATTTATTATAAGAAATCAGTGTTTTAAAGCATACCTTTGTTCCTTGACAAACCTTGTCTTGAGAGGTCCTCCTTCATACTCCTTGATAATATAGCATATATTTTCCCAGTAAATACAATAGATTAAAAAAAGGTGATTAGTATTAATTTAGTCAAAACTTAAATAAGTACCAAAAACAGAAAGGAAATGAGATACTAATCTCTAGGAGTTGTTGAGGGCTCCCTCCAAAGCTTGAGGGATACCTATAAATTTATAAAAACAATAAAATATATTTTCCAAAAATATGTTAAAAATCTATAAATTATAAAACATAAAAAATATAAAATAAGATATCTAAGGCTACAAGCAAAGGACTCAGTAGTGTAAGTCCCTAATGTCAGATTCTTCGGGCTTGACTTTCTTTGGGTCTCCTTCTTCATCAATGTTGGGTTGATCTCTTTCTCTCTTTTTGTTTCTCAGATTTTCAGGACAATCACTCCTATAGTGACCATTCTTATGGCATTGATAGCATTCTACCTTTGACGTGCCAACTTTATTCCTCGGTCCTTTTGATTTCTTTCCTCTGTGTTAAGCAATGTACGCATTTGATACTCCTTCAGGATTGGCAGATAATGAGATCCTCAATTATTCTCCACTACAGGAAGTCCATAGGTCTTCAATGGTGGGAACTACCTTCCAACTGCTGAGTCCTGCATCAAATGCACCCCAAGTAGGTGACAATCCTAATAGGGCAGTGATCACAAGTTCTTTATCTGGAACAATTTCATCAATGGCCAAAATATCATCCCTGATTCTTGCTATCTTCACAAAGAAGGAGTCCATTGTGTCTTCTTTAGTCATCTTTGCAGTCCTTAGTGTGAAAATTTCAAGATCCCGGATCTAAGAATCCCTACTTCTACATTGAACTACTCCTACTTGTAAATTCAGATTTAACAAGTTATTAACATATTACTTCTGGAAATAATGAAGCAGCCTTCACTCATTAAAATACATTTTTGAAAAGGAAACTGAGCAAGAAAGGTTAATGCAAACACAAGACACCATTATTTTTGGACAAACGTCCCTGAAAAACCCCAATGCAGGAAAACTGATGTAACAGATTTGAGGGTTTATATATTATGCAGTAAATTTATGAATACAAATCCAAGATGCCTTTCTGGGAATCCCTGCAAAGAATAATAATGACAGAAAGCTCGTGAGAGAAATATCACACTGATTTGGAAGCCTGACTGGCCAACAACCCTGGATCTACAATCCCTCCATTGCGTTACGCAGTCTCTCCGTCACTCTACGTGGGGATTGTGTGGATTTTGTGTCACTGGTCTTCTACTGGCCGAATCTGCCCTTTTGGCCTCTTCGGTCTCACACCCCAGCTCTCCGGCACTCAATCTGGCTGACCCTCAGCTGAATATCGAATTCCCTTGAGGCTGCAGTGTTGCCTCTGTGTGGGACTGCGCTGGCTCTGTGTAGCTAATATGCTGCCTCTGCTGATCTACTCTTTGCCTTCTCTATTGTGTATTCTTCAGCTCAGGAAAATCTCCAACCAGAATTACCGCCCCTCACTGCAATCAAGAATCCTTAGATATGATTTTCTTCTGAGCACTGCTCCGTTAGAAAAAAATCGATCTCTAGATCCTCTCAGTGTATTTTACAAATGACCCTCAAGCTTTCCTTTATAGTCTTCTCGTTGATAAATCAAAGACCGAGATTAGATCTCCAATCAACGAATAATATTAAATTATACTTGATCTACTTTTTCTAGAAGTTTCATCCACAATTTACATTAATAATGATTAATTATTTTAATTTCCTAAGTTAGACATAGGGTCATCATTAAAAATAATTATTTTTTCTTATAGAATTGTTTCTCGAAGGAATATCCCAAAATGATTTATGGGTTATTTGTAATGCATGTGTCTAAGACTCTCCACAAAATTTGGGGCTCAGAGCACATCCGATGCTACCAAAATCAATACTCCCTCTTAGCAAGGAATGTGCTCTAACATATATGCTATGATGCACACTACTCTAACTCTGAAGCATCTCCTTCTATGTTGATTATGTATGACATGTTGCCCATCTATCATTGCGCTGCTACTGCATTGTACTATTGTTGACCCTGCCGTGATCAACATTGCATCTGTACTACAACTCCCTCTCAAATGCCACATTTGCTGCTAGGACTTCCACTGCTAACTCTGCACTGCAACTCAGCTGCTGAGAGAAGCAACTAAAAACATCAAAAAAATTGACAAGTGTTCAGGATGCATCTCGGTGCCAAAAACATTGACTGCTGATAGCGACTGCGATGTCCCTCTGATGCACTGCATTGTTGTTGATCTACACTGCATTGCTGCTACTTTGTACTGTGTTATTGCTGCTTTGCACTGCTACAACTCCACTTTGCACTTGGCGCTACTATTCACTGCAATTTTCGTCTCTGCACTCCTCTGCACCGACTCAAAACTCCTCCAGCCTACTACTATTGATTGTGAGAACCCCTAGTAATGTTGTGATCTGAGAGTTGGACTCCTCTAAGATCCTACCCAACTGCAATTTGCTGAACTAAAACTCAATGTCACCCCATCTCCCTCCTAGATATGTGTGGGCACTCATGGCATATTCATCCTCATCGTTCTCGTAGTTGGAGGCTCCCTCCAACCAATCCAGATCTCAAATCCCATAAGCTGGCATGGGCGTCAAATCTGTCGAATATACTCCTCTTGTTCCCCCTCTATGCAACATTGGACAGGCTTACGCACTCCTTGTGAAGCTCGTAAATATGTTTCTCCGATCTGCTGCTCATATGTTGAAGAACTGAGATTCCCCTGCTAGGAATCTCCTAAGAGAGAAAATTCCCTCATTGTGTTGCTTCTTCCTCTTTTGACACTTTTTTCTCGACAAAATAAAAAATTTGCCTGCAGAACTGCGTCCCACCAACTCTGCGCCTAGGCTCTGCGCTGCTCCCTCTAGCTTGGAAAATTTCCAATATGGAGATCTTACCTCTCTGTTGACTCACTCAGAGAGAGATCTACCCAGAAACTTCAACATTCCAAGCTTGGACTGCGCAATCCCTCTAGGGATTCAAACTGCTGCTTTCTGCAGCTTTTCGACCTCTGTCACACGCTGGATCTGCTCTTCCTGTTTCACAATGCAAGCTCTAATACCATGTGAAAATTACAATATCCCAAATCTAAGAATCCCTCCTGCTACAACTGAACTAGTTCTCCTACTTGTAAGTTCAGATTTAACAAGTTATTAATAGATTAATTATGGAAATAATGAAGCAGATACTGAAGCAACCTTCACTCATTAAAATACATTTTTGAAAAGGAAACCAAGCAAGAAATAATAATGCAAACACATGACACCATTATTCTTGGAAAAACGTCCCTCTAAAAACCCAATGTGGGAAAACCGATGTAACAGATCTGAGGGTTTATATATTATGAAGTAAATTTTTGAATACAAATCTGGGATGCCTTTATGGAAATCCCTGTAGAGAATATGACTAACAATTTTTTTTTGAGATAAATATCATACCGATTTGGAAGCTCGATTGACCAACAACCCCAGATCTGCAAGCCCTCCACTGTGTTGCACAGTCTCCGTGTCACTCTGCGTGGCTTTTGCGTCAATGGTATTTTGCTGGCTGGATCTGCCCTTATGGCCTCTTCTGGTCTCAAACCATGGCTCTCTGACACTAGATTTGGCTAACCCTCAATTGAATCTTGAATTCCCTTGAGGCTGCAATGCTAGCTCCGCGTGGGATTGGCTGGCTCTGCGTAGTTGCTATGCTGCCTCTGCTGATATTCTCTTTGCCTTCTCTACTGTGTATTCTCTGGCTCAGGAAAAAATCCAACCGAAATTACTACCCCTTACTGCAATCAAGAATCACTTAGATCTGATTTTTCTTCCGAGCTCTAATGTGTCACAAAAATTCAATCTCTAGATCCTCTTGGTGTATTTTACAAATGACCCTCAAGCCTTCCTTTATAGTCTTCTCGTTGAAAAATCGACGACCGAGATTAGATCTCCAATCAACGACTAAGATTAAATTAGACTTTATCTTCTTTTTCCTGGAAGTTTCATCCACAATTTACATTAATACTTATTAATTATTTTAATTTCCTAAGTTAGACTTAGGGTCCTCATTAAAATTATTATTTTTCTTATAAAACTATTTCTCGAAGGAAATTCCCAAAATGATTTCTGGGTTATTTGTAATGCATGTGTCTAAGCCTCTCCACAAAATTTGGGGCTTAGATCACATCTGATGCTACCGAAAATAAACACTTATTTCATTCTTCAAACTTGTTACTTGACTAATGTTATTAATAGTGAATAACTTCGACAAGGCTTCATACATTTCCTAAGCATGGTCGATGTTGTCTATGAACGGGACAAGGCTGTCCTTTATTCCTTCTACCATTAGAGTCATGGACACCAATTCTAGTTCCCTCAATTTTACTTTGTTAGCATCACTGGAATCCTTTATAGGCTTCTTTACTTTTCCTTTGACCAAGTCTAGTACCTTATTCTTTTCAAGGATGAGGTCAATTCTCTTCTTCCAAGACCTGTAGTTTGAGGCTCCTTCAAGTTTTTTTTTCTCCCTTGATTGTGTTGGAAATATGTTATGAAACCAGCTCCAAAAATAAAATAAAAGAGAGATCAACGCCTTAGAAATAAGCCACTTCGAGGGGGCAACCTCCTTTACATTACATAAATGAACAATTCTTGGATGATAAAATGACAAAACCTCCTTTCTATTTATAAGAGTCCATGGGGTCACAATATAATGCTAGCCGACCTAACAATAATAATGTAAGGGCACAATAATAACAATATGGGGGTTACAGGGGTACAACAATAACAATAAGGGGGCTACACTAACAACAATATGGGACTACACTAGTAATATAGGGACCTAACATGCCACTCTCCTTCAAAAAAATGTTGTCCTCAACACTTGAGTAGATCTGGATGATTCTGTATAAAATTCTCATCCTCCCATGTCGAATCTTTAGTGGGTAAGTTCTTCCACGTGATGAGATACTCTGAAATTGATCGATTTCGTAGCTGTCGAGTTCTTGTTTCCGTGACTGCTTCAGGTTCCAATATGATTTTTCCTTCCTCATCAAGTTCTAGCAATATTGTTTGAATTGGAATTTTGTCACTTATAACCTTCTTTAAGCATTAAACATGGAAAACTGGATGCACTCGAGAAGAAGCAGGAAGCTCCAATTTCTATGCCATAGTACCAATCTTTTGCAACACCTTGTAATGACCATAGTACTTTGGCGATAATTTATTATCCTTCTTAGCTTGCTTGAGGGACATTTGTTTGTGTGGTTGTAGCCGTAAAAATACCCAGTCTCCTACCTCAAAACTTCTCTCATTGCGATGTTGATCTGCCTGTTGTTTCATTTGATTTTGTGTCAAATTTAGGTTATCCTTTAAGAGTTGGAGAACTTGTTGTTGATGATCGATGTGAAATTTCACTGCTTGAACCTTAGATTTTTCTCTTAAAGATGATGTGATGGACGATAGATGATATCCATATAGTGCCATAAATGGAGTCGTTTTTGCTGCAGTATGGAAGGAAGTGTTATACCACCATTCAACCAGAGGTAACCACTTGACCCATTGTGTTTGTTTATCAGATACAAAACAATGAAGACATCCTTCCAAACATTTGTTCACTATCTCAGTTTGTCCATCAGATTGAGGATGATAAGATGAGAAATGAGCTACTTGAGTACCTAAACAAGAAAATAATTATGTCCAAAAATTTCCTGTAAAAATGGGATCTCTGTCGCTTACAATAATCTTTGGGTTTCCATGTAGATTTTGATTTATTTCCATAAATGCAGTAGCAACTTTACTTGCTTTAAATAGATGAGATAATGCAGAAAAGTGTGCATACTTGGTAAGACTATCAACTACCACCATGATGACACTCTTTCCTTCAGACTTAGGTAAACCTGTGATAAAATCCATTGAAATCTCCTCCCAACATTGACTTGGAATGGATAAAGGTTGTAGAAGACCGGGGGTCGTAACTGTATCAATTTTATTTTGCTGGAAAACCAAACATTCCGCCACAAAATTTCGAATATTAGATTTAAGGCCATCCCAAAAGAAAATTGTCTTCACCCTGTGGCAAGTTTTTAAAAATCCTAAGTGTGCTCCTAAGGGAGAAGTGTGTAATTCCACAATAATCTTTTGTTTTAGTTGGGAATTATTACAAAGATATAAACGATCTTTGTACCACAAGGAATCCTTTTTCCAACTAAATGTATTAGATATACTAGGATCTTGCTGCAAATTTTGAATGAGTGTCCACACTTCTTCACCCTTATTCCATTCATCCCTTGCTTCATTTATCCAATCTCGTTGGATAATAGAAATGGCACAAAGAAATGCTTCCACCTCATCCTTTCTTGAGAGTGCATCTGCAACAACATTTAGCTTCCATTTTTTGTAGATGATTTCGAAGTCATAACCCAACATCTTTTTGACCCATTTTTGCTGCTCTTCCAAAGATAGTCTTTGTTTGAAAAAGTATTTCAGACTATTATGATTAGTTTTTACCTTGAAGTATCTTCCCATTAGGTAAGGTCGCCATTTATTTAGTGCATGTAGTATTGCCAACATTTTCTTCTCATAAATAGATTTATATAAATACTTTCCTTTGATTGGACGACTTTTAAAAGCAATGGGTCTTCCTTCTTGCATTAAAACAACACCAATTCCATTTCCTGAGGCATCACATTCTACAATAAAGGTTTTTGTGAAGTCTAGCATAGCTAAGACATGTGTTAGGAACATTGCCTCTTTAAGATGTTCAAAGGCCTTAGTTGCTTCAAGAGTCCATGAAAATGCACCTTTCTTCAATAATGTTGTTAGAGGTGCTGCTATTCTTCCATAATTCTTAACAAACTAGTGATAATACCCTGTTAACCCTAGAAATCCTTGCAAATACTTTATGGTCGTGGGGACTTTCCATTCCTTAATGGCTTTAATTTTGTTCGGGTCTACCTTAACACCCTCGTGAGATAAAATATGACCCATATATTCCACCTCTTGTACTCCAAAGAAACATTTGGAGGTTTTTTCATATAATTGTTTTTCCTCCAATAATTTGAGCACCCTATCAACATGTTGAACATGATCCTTCCAAGACCCGTTGTAGATTAGTATATCATCGAAAAATACTAACACAAATTTTCTAAGGAAGGGTTTGAAAATGGAATTCATCAACCCTTGAAATGTAGAAGGTGCATTGGTAAGGCCAAATGGAATGACAAAAAATTCATAATGACCCTCATGAGTTCGAAATTTTGTTTTCAGAATATCTTCAGTATTCTTTCTAATTTGATTATATCGTGAACGACTATCCAACTTGGTAAAATAAATTGCTTCATGTAATTCATTCAATAATTCATCAATCACAGGAATGGGAAATTTATCTTTAATAGTGAGCTTATTGATCTCCCTATAATCTGGACACATGCGCCATTATACATCGTTCTTGTGCACCAATACTACTAGAGCAGAGAAAGAACTTTGACTCGGTTGAATTATACCAGCCTCTAACATTTCTGCAATCATACGTTCAATTTCACTCTTTGGACATAAGGGTATCTGTAAGGCCTGATGTTTGTAGGAACACTTCCTGGAATCAAATGAATAGCATGATCATGATCACGAATAGGTGGAAGTTCTTTGGGAGTTTCAAACACCATGGAGTGATTTTCCAAGACTTTTTGGAGATTTGGAGAAATAGATGATTTTGATGTTTGAACTTCTAGTGAGCATAATTGTGCAATTACGCCTCATTGTTCTTTCTTTAGAAGATTTGTCATGACATTAGAGCTTATTATCTTTCCTGTATTCCCTGCAATACCCCGTAATTCAACTTCCTTTCCTTCCGAAAAAAATTCAAGAAAAGTTCTTGAAAATTAAAAGCTACCATCCCCAAAGATTGTAACCATTGTACTCCCAATACAACATCGGCACCTCCCATTGGAATGGAAAGCATTGGACTATTCAATACATATTACCCCATGGTTAGCTTGATATTATGGCATTTTCGAGAGAAATTTATAGTTCCTTCATTTGCAACCATCACTTGACATTCTGGTGCTGGATATAGGAAGCAATTCAATTCCTTGGCTACCTTACAAAGAATAAAATTGTGGGTACTACCCGAGTCAATCAAAACTATTACCTTTTTCTTCTTAAGATGTCCTTCTATCTTGAGAGTTTGAGGAGTGGTAAATCCTGCCAATGCATTACAGGATATGGCGGGACTCATTTCTTGTTTCTCTAGGGTTGGTTCTTGGTGTATATCCTCTTCTTTTGAAGTTTCTTGTTCATTTTCTTCCTCCTATTCACAATCTATGTAAAATAATTTCTTCTCAACACACTTATGACCTTTAGTGTATTTTCTATCGCAACTATAGCAAAGCCTCTTTTCTCACTTTTCTTCCAATTGTTGTGGTGTCAACCTTGTATGTTGTGGAAGTATAGGATTAGCAACACTTCCATCTTTATAGATGTGAGTGGTAGGCTTCCTTTTCGCCATAATTTTACTTTCAATTTTTCTTGCCAACCTGAATTCCTTCTCCAAAGAATCAAGTTCCCAAAGGCAGAACTCATGTTGGATATTATCCTTTAAAGTCCCTATCAAGACATCAATCATGTGTTCCTCTAGAATATCAGTTACCCTTATATTTGATTTTTGGAAGTCCTTAATGTGTTCCACCATTGTACCCTTTTGTTTGAGATTTATCAATTGCCTAAAGAAGGTGTTTCTCTTTGTATCCCCATAATGTGCTATCATTTCCTCTGTAAAAATTAACCAACTGACTATTTTTTTACGAGAGAAAAGCCATCGATACCATACAAATGTATTTTTTTCTAAATGTAAAATTGCAATGTGTACCTTTTGTGTGTTTTACACAATATGGAGATCAAAATATTGCTCCATCTGTAGTATCCATGTTAGTGGATCCTTGCCATCAAACTTCCTCATATCCATCTTTGGAATATGGTGGGTCTTACATCCAACATTAGAGTTTATGAAATCACAATTAACATTTATTTTGTTCTCATCGTGAGTTTCTTGTACTACCTTTTTTCCATTAGGAATCATTTCTTGTATCAACGTTGTCAAAATTTCCTTCAGATCTTCCATGTATGCTTTTAGATCATTCTTCATGTCTTCCATGTTAGCTTCTATGTCATCCATCTTAGCTTCCATGCCATCCATCTTAGCTTTCACATCTTTCTTCAAACCATCCATATTAGCTTCCATGCCTTTCTTCAAAACTTCCATTTCATTTTTTGTTGCTCTTTGCGAGAGCCCAATTAGATGGACTTGATCTTATAATTTTGATATATCATGTTGTAATTCTTCCTCTTCATGAGTCATAGTAGAGCCTTTTGAGGGTTTAATGGGTGTTTAATTCTTTTTAGTGGGGATTTCAGAACCCAATACTGATATCTATGCTTCAATATGCCGTTGGAATCACTTCAAATTGATTTTTCAAACAAGACTTATGCAATTTGAAAAAAAATACACACTGTTTTATTGCTTTTGAGGAGCTCGATATTGAAACCGAATTATCTCTGTCTTTTCAGATATTCAATATCTAAAATTCGTTCCTATAGTATCCTCTAAATCTTCTTTCGAATGCCACAGTTCTGACCAGATATGGATTCTTCAAGGCAAAGTTATGCCCAATCTCCCACAATGGCCTAATTATGGCCTAGTTCAGTAGAGAAAACTTGTGCAACGTGCCACGTGTCACTGTTTCCTCCTTCGGATCTGAAATTGATATACAGGAAACTACAGTCCGTGTACTTGTGTCCACTTTTTACAAAATTCAAATCCGATGCTTAGAGAGAGAGTTATGATGATTTTCCCAAGGTCACCTCTTTTAGATCAAATTCGAGAGCTTGAAAAAACCTTAAATTCCACAGATCATATATCCAAAAATGATGTGAACCAAGATATGAAATTTTTACATGTTGTTCCTCAGAATTTATTAGAAATGGGTTTTTGGTTTTAATGTTTGAACCTTCATAGAAAAAAAATTATGGCGAAAATTCCACGATGACCTGTTTGAAGAAGCGAAACCCTAGAATCTAAATCTCTTATACCAAATGTTATGAAACCAAATCCAAAAATAGAATAAAGGAGAGATCAACACCTTATAAATAAGCCACTTCAAGGGGGAAACCTACTTTACATTACATAAATGAACAAATATTGGATGATCAAATGACAAAACCTCCTTTCTATATATAGGAGTCCATGGGGTCGTAATATAATCCTAGGCGACCTAACAATAATAATGTAAGGGAAAAATAATAGCAATATGGGGGTTAGAGGGGTACAAAAATAACAATAAGGGGGTTACACTAACACCAATAAGGGACTACACTAGTAATATAAGGACCTAACAAAATATTCCTAGAATGTACTAGATTCCTTCCCTGCGATGATCCTTTGAATGGTTCCTTGATCAAGTGCAGGAGACTGCCTTTTTCTTCCTTCTTTGCCAAAGCTCTGATACTATGTTAGAAAATTAGAAAGACAAAAATATTTTCTTATTGTTGATAAATACTTGTGATTTTTCTTGTTATTACGATTCTTTATATCTTTTTCTTTTAGTTCATCAAGCAATTACCAAAGCAACAACACATAAAACAATAGACTCTAGATGTAGGCACTATGCTAGGGAAAAACCCCCCTTGAGGGGGAAACCCAATCAAGAAATTCTTCCTTTCAATAGTATTATTTGAGACTCTTCACCTTAGACAAAGACCAGACCTTCCCTCCACACCAAGTTAACGTACAAAATTTTGACCCCTTTCCAACAAATTTGACTAAGCAACAACTTTCGGCAACATGCAGCTTCCAACAACAGTGAAACTTGGAAGACTTCAATCTCCCAATCTAGGCCACAAAACATATAGAGAGAGGCACCAAATTTTTGATTTTATTCTTCTCCTTATACTTCCCCCACCTCGCACTTCTTTTGGCTTCCCGACAACAAACTTCTTAATTTTCCTAGCTACAATAGAGATCAAAATTCTTGTGAGAGAGTGTGTTTCAAATGAATTCAATTTGCTTTTATTTATAGGCTCCATGTGAGGTTGTATTAGGGTCCTTATGTTGACTTTATCTCTTCTAGTCCAACTTGTTGTGGAGGATACATCAATCATATTTGACTCAATACTAAACCTTTTTACATGATTCAAAAGCCCAAGAAGGGTCTCTTTAAAATTACAATGACTCTATTGACTCATAATAAATCCTAGAAGTCCTCAATGGGGACTTTTACCTAAAACATGGTGGCCCAAGCATGAAACCCATGATTTAATAAGTCATAATAATAATAATAAATATTTTTTTATTCTTTCATCAAGTACATTACAAGATGACTCAAATACATTAAATGAAGACTAAACCTAGTTACATTTTCCAACAGGGAGAGCACATGGCTACCACCCACCGAGGAAACCATTAGAAGATGTGGCACAATACCCCCCATGGCTTTAACAATCATTTAACATTAATTCAAAACATTACGATGCAACACTACCCAAAGGGCTCTGGAAATCATCAACACAAGTGGGTTTTAATGCCTCAGTGGTAGATTATCATTTCAGTAGTTAATGTGGAGAGTGTAAGTTTATAGTTGCGCTATTTAAATTTATTACATGCATCTATTTCCATGTCAATTTCCCATCACATGAGTTGAGGAATGCTAAGTTCGAGTACTAGAGTGATTATGGACGAGCAAGAGGTTAATATATGGTACAAAGCTTGAAAATATGGAGAGTTATGGCTGCTCATCGCCTCAGGCTCCTGTGTGCGGTGGATATGACAAGTTGGCGGTAGGTTTTGTCACCTATATTTTCTTTTGGTGCTCATGTTTGACATGACTTGACTTTTATGTGATTCTCATATTGTGGATATTATGAGTTGGAAGTAGGTTTTGTCACATGTTTTTTCTTCTCTACTATTTTCCCAAATCCAACCTTTTGTTGTCACTCTCTGTGTTTCTTACTCGAACCCTTGCATGTTCAGGTCCCTTGTGTTGGAAATGTAACTAGGTCAGGTCTTCATAATTATCATTGTACTTGTATCAATATATATTTCATGTAAAAACAATTAAAGAGGAAACAATTATTTTATTTTCTAGTCAAACCATGTTCTTCATGCTTGTTCGGTTATTTGAGTAAAAATAAAATTTGGTATGAGTCAAAGAAATATTATTGAGTCAAAGTCCCATTTGGACTATTTGTAAGCAAAATAACTTTAATTTATCTAAGTCAAAAAGAGAATTTTGACATCCAAAAGACCAAGTCATCCCTCTTAGACAAGTCGACCCTAAGGGAAACTATTAGACCTATTGGATGTGTATATATAGAGGGCAACTTGGCCACTTTGGAGATCATTCACTCACTTATCATTCATCATCAATTTTTGTGCAAAGAGAAGGAGAAATAACAACAAAGTCAAAGGAATAAGAAGGGGATCAAAGGGGAGAGAAAGAAAATTATTTTTGCCCTAATTTTTTCCACACGTATGATGTTACTGCAAATTTTCAGAGGTTGTTGCAAGGCCTAGATATTAGGGCCCGAAATTTAAGGGGATGACCATAATTCATAAATTTGACCAACGTTGAATTTTTTGACTTTGACTTAGTGAAGGAGACTTGGAGGAGGGTTGACTTGGGTTCATTGTGAAAATATTGGTATTGGTATTGGATTTTGGATATCTCACTTTGATTTGATTTTGTGAGAAGAGGATTTTTCTTGGGTTTTTCCCCTTGTGGGGTTTTTGCCATGGCTTGGAGCCTATATCTTTTTGTTCTCGTCTCTTGTGATCTTCATGTTTTGTTTATTCTAGTAATTGATTGATGAAGAGAACATAATAAAATAAATAAAATCGAGCAAACATTCACAAGTAATTATCAAGTAAGATAAATCTACAAGATCTTGGTTTCTCAACATGGTATATGAGCTAAGGTGAAGAAAGGCAGTTTGAAGATAACATATTGTTAGCTTATTTTGGAGACTCGATTGTAGAATTTTTACTTGAAGATATCTTTACAACAATTACATCTCTTTCTATTAAGGCTAAACAAGGAAGACTTGGAGAAGCATCCATCACTCACTTTTGAAGAATTATCACCCTTGTAGAAACATATCCTCTGTGGCATTTAAGTTGTGACAACATGTTTTTCTCTTTGGAAAAATTTCATAGATAAATGTTATGGCAATACTCTCTGACATGTGGTAGCATTTGGGTACAATCTGAATTCACGGTCTTACTCTAAACAAGATTCAAAAACTTATGAAGAAATCCTAAATTCGGTGGTGGATTAATACAAGATTTGTGGCATATCTTTTATCTCTATGAAAAAATTGAAGTTGAGGCTATTATAGGAGGTCTATATTGTCATTATAAATTCATCTCAAAGTCAATGAAATCAAGGTTATGGTTTGAAAATAATTACTAGGTCGAGCCCTAGGACAAGAAGCGAAGACTGATACCTCTGTTGGGAAGATTAGGAGCAAAATAAAATTCTTTTAGAACCTGTGACCTTACTATAGAAAATTTGAATAAGGAAATATGAAGAAATACACAAGAAAAATGGATCACATTCTCCTATGGAATGTGAAGAAAGTTAAGACACCTACTTCTGTGTTTAAATGCAAGTATATGTGTTACATTTATTGATGTGAGATATTGTGACATATCTCTTATCTCTTAATGATAATGTTTATTATGAAAAGAGTACATCTTTAAAGAGATATCTTAACCTTATATGAAAAAATTGACCAACTAAAAAGACTATAATTGGGTGACAAAGCATGAGTCAAAGACTAACCTAGCATTTGAAGCAAGTTCTTATCCCTTCGGGAAACATCACTTCGCTTGAATAAGAAGACTCTATGTAATTCACTTGCATCTCTCATTTGAATCCAAAATAGTAGACAAGACGCTTTCTCAACATAGGCAATGAAATCTAAAGTAATCCATATAGTATAAAGTTTAGAGTTAAAATATGTCCAAGGCATCCAAACCTTACTGAAAATACAATATGAGGCTACAAAATATTGAGAATAAATTCAGGGACATAAATAAAATACTTGAGGGACATTACGATGTTCAAATCAATGGACATAGTTTATATATGTGTAGGACAATAATTTGAGACAACCTCCTTACAGATTTTCGACAGACATTATGAAGGACAAAATTATGCTGAGATATGAATTTAAAAGAAATATGAAAGAAGCCAAAACATATGGAGCATCTATGACATAAAGGACTGAGCCTCTCTATACTTTTTTACAAAATGAATAAAATAAATGGGATTAAATCTATGCTATGAGATCGAAAGACTATGGTACATAGTCTATGGTGGAAATCGAAGTCATCATTAGAATTATCTATATCCAATTATCAAGCATAAAGATATATCATGATAAGGCCTATCTTTTTGAAACAAATTATCAAAAGCAATGTGGATTGTGAAAAGGAATCTAAAGTATTTGGAGCATGTCTCTCAGGCACAATTATATGAAGCAACCATACTATCCATAACTTACCTCCAATACATAGAAGACGGAATTAATATATCAATAAAGCTGACCTATTTGTGAAGTTTGTCAAAACAATCAACCCAAAATAAATTTCCTTGGTTCATATTCTAGATGTTCAAAAACTCTAACATGACATTTGGAGTTAACCTTGTGATATCAGTACATGAAGCAGTCACAAAACCAATTCACTAAAGTTGGATCTATCTCTGCTGGAAGAAGAAGACATATGTTAAAGAGAATATCTTCGAAAAGAAAGGGTTCATAATTTTAATTGTGGTATGTATATTCCTCGCAACTATTGACCTATGCTAATTTTATAATGTCAAGTCTCCTAGATCATGAATGAGTTGCTCTCTTGAAAGATAAATATTTGTTAGAAAAAGGGTTTGTGTATATTTTTGATATACCAAGTATTTCATTACATGTGAAATGAAATGGATGAAAGGCATGTCAATAGTATCATTAGGGTTTTGTAGCTAATCTATTAGCATGCTTGTATAGTTTTTCAATTCTTGAATGGCAGATCTTGATGACTATGGAGAAACTAGGGTTTGTAAGCCCTAGCAAAAGTTTGAGTTACAAAACCCTAGGAAATAGAAATGCTAACTAATTTCTTCTGTTGTAAAAAGAAAATATAGCTCTTGAGATTGACAAGGATGACATCATGCTGATAAGAGGACAGGGTTGATGAAAAAGCTCAAGTTTAAGAGGGAGTCGTCTCTCTTCAAAATGATAAGTATTCATTCTGTTGTTATTTTGCCTATGTGCTTTCCCCTTTTTTCTATTATTTCATAGTCTTCTAACAAAGGTAGCAGGTCAAGACAAGATCTATCTAACTTTGACTAATAGATGGAATATTTGGAAGAACATAGTAGCATGAAGACAAGAAGAAAGTAGTTTGAAGCACGCTTCAAAAGAATTCAATTGGATAACAACATGAAAGCAAAAGGGAAGAAGTTTACCTATCTTATCTAGAAAGAGGAAGATGTTAAGGTTGTGAATAGATACAATACTACTTGAAGTTTGGCAGAAAATCCAAAGAAGTTCATGATAAAAAAGAAAAGATGATATATAATTGACAAGATCCTTTGGCAGGAAGTTGAATAATTCTGATATCGTTGTATCAACAACTTATTGGTTTGATTCAATAATACATTGATTGAGTTTACAATATTGATGATGATAGAGATACCACTAATTATTGGGAGCCGATATGATTTCTTGAAAAAGCATGAAAGCATAACCATGTTACGAAGAAAGAAGTTGTGAAGGCTTGTGCAATCAATTTTGAAGAAGTTTGGCTTCATAATATGTTTTATGAAACTACTTGATGACATATTGAAGCTATGTGAGAGTTGAAAAAGATCTAGGAGGATCGAATCTTGTTATGATGTTATGTAGATAGGAGCCAAGCAGCTACAAATAGATCTCCATGGAAGAACATGCAGTTGATTCTTTGCTGAGTATTTCCGAAACAAGCTTAAGCTTGTGGTTGTTTCTCCTTCGTTGAGAGGGAGTGAGAGTGGATACCATATTCTCCATGTGTTATGCACTATGGCCAGGACTAACTTTCATAAGCGTAGTGAAGACATTGGTAGGGAGAATGGTGGATTGGATAAGCATCTAGGACCGATGCTCTTTTAGGATAGGGTATCTAAGACAAGAGTAGTCTTGAGGATCAATATTATTTGAGGATGGGTGACGTCTGAGATAGAATAGTCCTGTAAGGAAATACTTGGTGTATATCCATATGGGGTACGTGCCTTGAGAGGCAGTGGTGGTGCCCAAATGTATGGCTTCCAACATTGTGCTCCGATCTAGTGGAGAGATAGAGCTTGTTAGTCAAGGCCTTGCTATGTTTGATAAATGTTGGTTATGATAATGACAATTCTTATCAATTTGAATCCATTCTTATGAGAATATTTCAATTTGAGAGTATCTTGTTGTTTCATTGTGAATACCTCCCTAGTTAAGAGGGAGTGTCAGAAATGTAACTAGGTTCAGTCTTCATAATTATCATTGTACGCATATCAAAATATATTTCATGTAAAAACAAAAGAAGAAAAAGACATTATTTTATTTTATATTCAAAGCATGTTCTTCATGTTAGCCCTCCTGGACAATTTGTCCATAAGCGCAGCTACTTGACATCTTGTATGTGTATATATAGATGGAAGCTTTGTTGAATTTGACTTAGTGAAGTAGACTTGGAGGAGGGCTGACTTGGGTTCATTGTGATAGTCTTGGTCTTGGTCTTGGTTATTGGATATCTAACTTTGATTTGATTCTATAAGAAGATGATTTTTCTTGGGTTTTCTCTTTTGTGGGGGTTTTTTCCCTGGCTTGGAGCCTATATATCCGTGTTCTTGCCTCTTGTGATCTTCATGTTTTGTTTATTATAGTAATTTCTTGATGAGGAGAACATAATAAAAGAAATAAAATCCAACAAACATTCACAAGTAATTATCAAGTAAGAGAAATCAACCTTAATCTATAGCATCTTGGTTTCTCGATGCCTTGAATCTTTAACGACCTTTCACCATCATCTTTTCTGCTCTTTTTAATCAAATCTTCCTTGCCCATTCACATAACTCGAGAGCACTTAGCCCCCGTGGATATGATCTCGGGATCATCTCACTTTGCCTTATCTATTTATAAATCTATTTACAATCACTCTTTCATTTGAAATCCCTCTTCGAACATAGAATGCAGGGGAAAATAATTGTGCACTAGTTAATATGCCTAAGCAATGAGCATGCACATGTCACAAAAAAGATATTAGAGACACATGGAGAGTTATTGCATCTAAAAAAGGGCCAAAATCCCAGCCAACTGTTGCAAGGACAATAAGACACAACAAGTGCAAGGGGAAAGTAATAACATTGAAAGGGAAATAGCTAGAGAGAGAGGTTGCCTCTTGAATATAGAGATAGCTTGTGAAATTTTTGATTGGTTTCTAGATGTTGGTCACACCAGAGGGAGGCTTAATCAACATATGCCCACTATTGAAATATAATGGCACCTCAATATGTTTCTAGGAAGTGTATTGGGAGATTAGAATGCAACATAAGATGAAATATTGTTGGTTCTTAATGACCTTTAGCTCATAGTGAAAGGCATGGATAATCAACTACAATGCATCAAATCACATATTGGTCTTACACCTAACCAAGTATATACAATAGGAAGGAGGAAAAATTTGAGAGCTACAAAAGAATTAGACTCCCCCAGGACCGGATGATTGCCCCAATACACTCTTCAAATGCTTAATTTTCATTTCTGGGTTTTTAGCTTTTTGTTTATAAATGTATATTATAATTTAGAAGGCCACATGCCTCATGATAACTACTTTTTATTTTTAATCTCTCAGAACATGATCAATTTTAGGCACTGAAATGACTTTGGTTCTACTAATGGTTTGGTTTCCCTAGTGGCAGACCAAAGACCAAAGTATGTATTTTTTTATTGGATTTAAGTAATGAAAGTTTGCTTAAAAAAAAAAAACATTTATAGCACTAAGTCCAAAGAAAAATGATATAGATTCCCCTCATGGTTATAATTCAATCTCTTTGTATAACTCAATGTACAATACTATTGCAAATATTATGCCTAACAAACTAATAAACCCTTACATAGCTTAATCTTGAAAGATTAGTTTGGTTTTCTTCATATTAAGCTAGTTCTTGATACAACATAAACAATACAAGAAGGAATGCATAGAGTAAAGATAAAATATCTACATGTCACGGTGATGAAACAAGTTCTAGTCAATGCTTATGACAACATTAGTTGATTATGCCTTAAATTAGTGATGATTGAGATTAAGATGAAAGTGCAACTAATAAATTGGATAACATGGTGTATAACCTCAACATCCTTTGTAGTGTTGATAAATGGTTCAACATGTAAGTTTTTCTTGCTTGTAAGGGGACTTAGACAAGGAATTTTATTGTCACCCTTTCTATTTTTACTAGTTGTAGAAGGCCTAAACAAGATGATTACATCAACTAAAGAGGAAGGCACATTAAAAGGCATTCAAATAGGGAATTCCATAATTTATTTTTCATTTATTATTTGTAGATGAGGTTATATTATTTGGACAAGAGTCTATTGGAGAAGCAAAAAGTTACAAAGAAAACATCGATATATATTGCATGACAATAGGGATGGAAGTGAATTCTCATAAGTCTCATTTCTATTTAGTGGTCTAAAAGAAGGCATGGAAGGAAAATGTTTTCAAATATTTTCAATTGCAATTTAATTCTTTGACAATGGAGTCAAATATTTAGGTTTATATCTTAAACCTAGTGATTACAGGGCTCGAGATTGGAATTGTCTATCTAAAAGTATTGAATGGAGAGTGACAAATTAGTGCTATAAGGGGTTATCTAGAGGAAGAATATTAACCTTAGTAAGGTTAGTGTTGGAGGGGGACATGATTGTATTGGAATTCACTAGCACACATTCCAGAGGAATGTTGGTTAAAATTAGAAATAAATTATTTAGATTTGTATGGATGGGGAAAAGGGAAATGAAGGGATTCCTTTATTAAAAAAGGAAGAAAATTACAAAATATAATTCAAAGGATGGAGGATGAGGTTTAAATAATAAACATCTATTTTGAAAATGTTGGTTGTGGAGATTGATTATCTTCCTGATTTAGAAGTCTTTTTTTTAGCAGTGTTTGGACCCCAATTCCTAATGGGGGGGGGGGGGGGGGATTCTCCCATACTATTTTCACTAGTGGATTTAAAAGGGAAACGACAATTATTTAGAGTGCTTTCTTGATGGGGTTCAAGGGAAACATCCTCCAAGAGAATAATTTTGGAAAAATTGCCTTGTAAAATATTATAATTTTGTAGTCAATTTGGATTATTCATGATTAGGTCATAGATCTAATGTTAGGTTTATTTACCCTAAAATGCAACCCTCTTTTTATGAGGAAATTGTATTGCAACTGTCTATTATTAAGAGAGCATTATAACTAAGAGAGAGAATATATGGGAGAGAGAAGAGTAGGTTGTTGTAGATGTGTTGCAAGTTGTATCCCTTCATTTTTTTTGATGTAATAAAAGGAAGAATTAGCTATTTATCCATGTAAGTAGCCCAAATTGAGCGAACCATGTTTTTTTTTTGAATTTGCTTAATCTATTAGTATACAAAAAATACATTACATGGAGGCCAGGGCCTCAGAAGTTCTGGCCCGCGAGATGGGCATTCTAGTGCATCCATGACGCTCAGACAAAACACTAACCCATAGTGCCAAAAGACAGCTACAACAATGAAGCACAAACATGCATCTCTGCAAAAAAATGTGCCCTCATAGGGGAAACCGGCCACAAAACTCCAACAGCTTATCAACCCACAGAGTCTAGAGCCGGAAATATAAACATAATCGTTCTTATACAAAAAACTTTGCCGCCCACGAAGGGGAAACTGGCAATCAAACGAGCTGTAGAAATGTTGAAAACTGAACTGAGACAGCGTGCAACAACCAGAGCTGAGCCTGGCTCGACGATCAGCCAAAAACGAACTAGGATGAAGATTTTCCATTAGTTACCTTGAGAGGAGGGGGGAGACTCGACCACACGACAGGCGTAGGCATAGGGATCATCCTCTGCCTGTAGATCAACTTTAGCACTTGACACGCCATGTTTGGTATCATCCACCCCCACCTTGTCAACAGGAGCAAAACAACCTCGCTTGATGTCGCCTGCACCAGAATCAATGTTTCAGTCCCGCGATGAGCCACCCTCAATCTCTTTTCGTTTCTGGCCTCCTCTGGAGGGAGAACAAGGTCTGTTAGCTGACAATTGCACCAGTGGAGAGCTCGTGAGCTCGACAACCAATTCAGGTGGCTCTTCTTTGAAATCGATAGTAATGGTGGCTATAACAATGGGCATATTAAGCAAACATGGGAAACGAAACTGAGCCCTATGTTGCTGACCCGGGAGGAGACTGGATATGCCTCTAGCAGGCTGAGAAATCCCACACCCCGTAAGAGAGCCTCGTCCACTTCGTGTTTCAGGATAACAACCCTGCGGGGTGTTAGGAGGAGGAGAAGAGGAGCTCGGAGAGGTGGAAGGAGGGTGTCGGGGAGGACCTCCACAGCTCGAGCCGCGTCTGCACCTCATCCTATGGCGTAACCGAGGCATGGGATTCAGACAAGAGAGACAGAGCTTGATAGAGCAGGAAGCAGAGGGCTGGGTCTGGATAGGCGAACCACAATTGAAATCAGAGGGCTGAGAAGAGCCGAACGACATAGGGGGAGAAACAGAGTGAATTCTGAATCGCTGAGAGCAATGGGAGCTCTGCGAGACGTGCAGACCCAGAGAAAGGTTTAAACAGCAAGAAAGCGAGCATCTGCGTTCAGTAGTGGTCCTGGAGCTGGGTTCAGAGACTGCCGAGGAGCAGCAGGAGCGAAGAGGTAACATAGCCAGCCTGTAACTTTCAGATGAAGCCATATCCCTGTGGAGCGAACTCAATCCTGGGTAAATGTGCAGTGTTAATGCCGTGGGCGGCTTGGTGTAAATGCCATTAATGGTCTGGAGGACGAGGGGTAGGGTGGCGGTGGTAGCATCCCATGCGCCAACCCAATGCCTCTGCCACCTTTCAAACATGCTGGCCACCCGCATCCGGGGTCTCATTTTTATTGTTTCAATCTACGTTTTATTTCTTTATTTTATTGCTCTATGAATTGATGCCTCACAACTGGTATTAGAGTTGGAGGTTTATTTGGTTGATAAAACTCACAAGAAAGGAGTTTTCTTAGTCTGAGTGGGAGCAATGACGAAAGAAGGTTTTACAGTCAATAAGTTTAATTAAAAAAACTATTAGTTATGGAAGATGTAGATGGAAAACTATGTATATCGAAAAATATTTTTCTACCATTGGGTGGAATAATAAACAAGCCAAAAACTATGAAAGATGAAGAATCAAAGATTCTTGACAATAAGACACTAGGAACAATATAATTGTTCTTGGAAATATTGGTGGATTTCAACATTTCAAAACAAAAAACAATGCACGGTTTGATGAAGGCATTGGCTAAATGTACACAAAAGCCTCAGTTTCCAGCAAGGTATTTCTTATGAAGTGCTTATTGTAGAAATTATACAATATGCATGTATATATTGGATTCACCCGATCTAACAATTTGCTAAAGTTAAATATTGAATCACTTCTACAAATATTTGCAGAATTAAAGCATAATCGCCAATCACATGAACATGAAGAAAGATCAACCACACACAAAACATATAATTTATTGGGGAAAGCTTACAACTAAAAACCCCACTATCTTCTATTGTATATTATATCATGGATCATGAAACAATTACATGAAAAACTCTTCTCACAAGATCCATCAGTACATCAGCTAATTGTCTCACACTGTCATACAAAAATTGGTAAATCCCTTAGCCAATTTACTGTCTCCAGACAACCTGCCTTCACTGCGCAATCCCTGCTGAATGCAATCCCTGAATTGATGCAATCCTGCCTGCCTTGACTGTGCAAGTATCATGGGCACATATAATGTATGTGTGCTTGCATGTGTGCAAGTGAATAATGTCACAATTGATATTCAACCTCCCTTTCACCTAGAACTCAACCATGTCTCCACTGGATCTGACATGCATGCATCTAATAATAGTAAATCTTCAGTTGCATGTAAGATCACTACACATGAATTAATTAATATTTAATTCACTTGATCTCTCACTAGTGTATCTTCAATTACAACTAGCAGAACTGATTTTAACTCACTTAACTGAGTTAAACTATTTACAACTTCCATAAACTCATGCAACAATGCACTTCCAACTCTGTTACAACTATAATCACTCAGTTACAACTAGAATTACTCTGCATGTCCCACCAACCAAGCTCTAACTTGAAATTCACTTAGCTGACTGATTTGCCACTTTAGTTAACTATTTTCAAGTCCACATTGAGAATATATTACAATTTAATGTCCATCTAAATTAAGGGATAATAAAAATAGACATGCACCTAAAAATAGTCTATGGGCCCCACCTTAGTGTAGGTGCTTAATTTTCACTAGGATCATGGGTGCCAAAATGTTTTCTAGTTGAATCTCAACACTTTCTCTCAACAAGAAAGGGATTATCCTTCACCTCGATCCTGTCTCTATGGTATTCGAATTTTCTCCTAGTGAGCACCTTCGTCAGAATATCTGCATCCTGATCTTCCGTGGGAATTTACTGAAGCAACATGATTCTCCTCTACACATAATATCTGAGATGATGGTACCGGATATCTATATGCTTGGACCTATCATGAAACATAAGATTAATCGAGAGTTTAATGCAACTCTGATTATCACAATGAATCACTGTTGGATCTATCTGAGAACCAAGCAAACCAACCAAGATCTTTCTCATCCAGATAGCCTCACATGCAGGTTGACTCGCTGCCATGTATTCTGCTTCCGCTGAACTGAGTGCCACAGATCTATACTTCCTATTGTACCAAGAAAAAACTATAGATCCAATGCTAAAGATCCCCCCTGATGTGCTCTTTCTGTCCGATGGACTTCCAGCTCAATCTGCATTCGTGAAGCCATGCAAATTCAAACCATCCATCTATATGTACCATAGACCATACTCTAATGTTCCCCTTAGGTATCTCAGGACATGCTTCCCCGCCTTCCAAAAGAGCTTGGTAGGCTTAACCATAGCTTGCCTCAGCTAGTTAACCGCATAGAAAATGTCTGGTCTCATGTTCACTAGATACATCAGTGAACCCACTAACTATAAATAGACAATAACATCCACTACCTCTCTAGAAGTAGCATCCTCTTTCATCTAGTTTCCCGGAAGAGGAGTATCCATGGGTTTGCAGCTCTCCATGTTAAAATTACCCAGTATCTCCTTTGCATACTTGCCTTGAGACACAAAAATTTCACCATCCCACTGCCATATTTCCAATCCAATGAAATAATGAAGGAGGCCCATATCCTTCATTTTGAACTCCCTTGCAAGATCCTCCTTGCATGAATCTATCAAATGCTCATCACCAGTCAAAATTAAATCATCAACCTAAAGAACAATGATCAATAACTTACCCTCAACCACAATCTAGTACAATTTTGCATCTACTTCACTTTTGGTGAAGCCTAGTCCGGTGAAATAACTGTCTATTCGAGTGTACCAAGCACAAGGTGCTTGATTCATCCCATACAATGCTCTTTTGAGTCGGCACACATGCGACTCGCTATTTAAGATCTCCAAACCTTCAGGTTGCTCTATGTACACCTATTCCTCAATGATCCCATTAATAAACACAGTTTTCACATCCATCTGATGAATGCGCCAGCCTATCTGCACTGAGAGTGCAAGGATGGTCCTTATGGAAGAGTACCTTGCGACAGGTGCAAAGGTATCATCATAATCTATCCCCTCAAACTATGAGAAGCCTCGACCACAAATTTGGCCTTGTATTTCTCCACACTCCCATCAAAAACTTGCTTTACCTTGTAGATCCATCTTGAACCTACCATTAATTTGTCAACCGGTCTTGGGACAATTTCCCATGCATTGTTTTTGACAATGGAGTCATACTCCTCCACCATTGCATAAAACCAAGTAGGTTGCTTCACTGCTTCTTGAAAGGAATATGGTTCAGTCACAATACATTTTCTCATAAGAGCCATGTATCCAGTAAATCGGTCAGGAGACTATCTCTATCTGCGCTATGAAGTAGGGGCTCCTACATTCTCTACACCATCAAGTTTCAACCTATCAGCTTCTGTGGTGCACTTTCTGCCATTTCTGATGGATGGATTTGCATGAGTGGCTTCTTCCACTCCATGAACCTCCTCATGTGGCTGATCCACATCTTGAGAATTATCTTTGGGAACTAGCAGTTCCTCCTCCGCATGCAAGCCTAGCTCCCTGTCAAGGGACAACCGCATGGCTTTCCCCTCATCAAATTTTAAATCCCGTCGCACAATATTCATTCTACTGTTTGGAAAATACACACGATATTATGGGGTGTTTATGTGTACCCCACAAAAATCCCAACTTCAACAGTCGGTTCTAGCTTCTTCCTGGTGTCCTTGGTCACATGCACATAAATAGATGAGCCAAAAAGCTTAAGGTGTGAAACATCCGATTTCTTACCAGTGAAAGCTTCTTCAAGTGTACTCATGCCAAGTACTCTATGAGGACAACGATTTTTAACATAAACCACAGTGTTGCATGCTTCCTCCCACAAATGCATTGGTAGGCCCTGATCTTGCAACATCGCTCGTGCTGCACCCACGATCATTTTGTTATTCCTCTCCACGACCCCATGCTGCTATGGGTTATGAGGCGCTATGAGTTCTCTTCGAATTACTTCTTTGTTGTAGAAGTTCTTGAATTTGTAAGATATGTATTCTCCACCATTATCGCTCCTAAGAGCCTTCACTTGCTTCCCAGACTCTTTCTCCACCAATGACTTAAACTCACATAACTTAGAGAATGTTTGATCTTTCTTCTACAGAAAAGTCATCAACACATATTACATAATACTTATGTTTTGTTGTTGAAGCAATCGAGAATGGCCCACACACGTCTGTGTGAACTCTCTCAAGGATCCCTGAAGCATGGTTCTCCTTCTCATGAAAGGTGGACTTTACATACTTCCCCATGGTGCAACCCTTGCACTAATCTAACTGATAAATTTTTCCCATTATAAGTCCAGTAAATATTTTCCACATGACTTTCAAGGCTCCATGATGAAGATGGCCCAATCGCCTGTGTCATAATTCACCCTCATCAAGGCTCACCACTTTTTCTGCCTTGCCCATCATGGAAGTGCAACCATCTACCTCTAGCTTGTAGAGATTCTTAACTCGAATCCAAATACTCTTGGCTTGACCCGTTGGTTTATGTCGCTGGAAAGCTTTTCCATCACTAAAAACAACGTCATAGCTTTTGTCCTCCAACATTGCGACTGAGACCAAATTTTTCTTCAGACCTGGTACATGCATTACATATTTTAATTGAAATGGTTTACCTGACTCCCTCTGAAAGGTAATGGTACCAATCCTAATAGCACTGTACCATCCATCGTCACCCATCTCAATATGAATATGGAGATATTTCTCCTCCAAGTCACTAAAAATTTCCTTATCTCCCGTCATGTGAAAGGAAGCGTCGCTATCCAAATACCTCACCAATCCCAATGCACTTGACACCATGCATGCAATCAAGGAGATGCAAAGCTCAAATTGCGAGGCAATGGGCCTCACCAGCTTCAGATCCAACAACCTTCTTGTTCTTCTTCTTTTTTGGACATTTATTAGCAAAATTCCTATGTTCATGATAGTGAAAACACTTCACCTTGGACATGTCCTGATTCTTGGCTTTAGACTCGGATTTAGAATGGAATTTCTTCCCCTTCCCCTTCTTCGCCTTGGCAGCCAAAGCACAATCCTCTTCATCATCATTTGATGAAGAGCCATCTCTTGTGTTCTGCCTGAATTCCTCTTGCACTAGATTCGACCACAATCATTCCCAATTCGACAGTTTTTCCCATTCGTTGACAGAGTCTTCATAACTGTGCCAACTCTTAGGAAGTCCTAAGAGATCCTAACTCACCAAATCATCATCAGCGACTGCTATTCCCACACTCCCTAGTTCATCCCGACATTGGACAAACTTTGTGAGATACTTTGGTATGGTGTCGCCCTTTTCCATCTTTATCTTCCTGAGTTTATCTTTGAGCGCCAATTTCCTATGGCCGCTGCTACATCGGAATAGATCCATAAAATCCTTTCACATAGCATATGGTGTGGCTTTCCCATGGAGGCTTGAGACAATGTGGTCTCGTACTCCCTCCAACAAGATCCTCCTCGCCTTTGCCACTTTCTTTTTCCATGCATCAAGATTAGCAGTATCTGCAACATCTGGCTTAGGAACATCTTTTTCAATGAATTCATTCAAGCCATTGTCTTCGAGTACCGCCTCCATCTTGTCCTTCCAAGAAATAAAGTTCGAGCTACCCTTGAGTGCATAATATAACCTCAAGCCATTGAAAGCCATTTCGATCTTGAATCAGCTGTAGCACCAATAAAGTCTTTCTGCAAATTCGAATTCTATCCAGTCACAAACTCAGCTCCTACTTCATTTATGCAATTTCCTATGCTCTGATACCATGTAGAAATTATACAATATGCATGTATATATTGGATTCACTTGATCTAACAATCTTCTAAAGTTAAATACTGAATCGCTTCTACAAATCTTTGCGGAATTAAAAAAAACAATCGCCAATCACATGAACATGAAGAAAGATCAATCACACACAACACAAATAATTTCCCGGGGAAAGATTACAGCTAAAAACCCCACTATCTTCTATTGTATATTATATCATGAATCATGAAAAAAATACATACAAAAATCTTCTCACAAGAGCCCTTAGTACATCAGCTAATTGTCTCACACTATCATACAAAAATTGGCAAATCCCTTAGCCAATTTACTGTCTCCAGACAACCTGCCTTCACTGCTCAATCCCTGAATTGAAGCAATCCCGCCTGGCTTAACTACCCAAGTATCATGGGCACATCCAATGTGTGTGTGCTTTCATGTGTGCAAGCAGATAATGTCACAACTGATAGTCAACCTCCCTTTCACCTAGAACTCAACTGGGTCTCCACTGGATCTGACATGCATGCAGCTAATAATAGTAAATTTTAAGTTGCATGTGAGATCACTACATGTGAATTAATTAATATTTAATTCACTTGATCTCTCACTAGTGTATCTTCAGTTACAACTAGCACAACTGATTTTAACTCACTTAATTGAGTTAAAATATTTACAACTTGCACAAACTCATGCACCACTGCACTTCCAACTCTGTTACAACTAGAATCACTCAATTACAACTAGAATTACTCTGCATGTCCCACCAACCAACCTATAACTCTAAATTCACTTACCTAACTGATTTTCCACTTTAGTTAACTATTTTCAAGTCCACATTGAGAATATATTACAATTTAATGTCCATATAAATTAAGGGATAATAAAAATAGACATGCATAGCCTGTGGGCCCCACCCTAGTGTAGGTGCTTAATTTTCACTAGGATCATGGGTGCCAAAAAAAATTCTTGTTGAATCTCAACACTTATTTGATATGAAGATGTCAAAAGGTGGGTCTTTTGATAATTATTTAAAGGAATTTAACACAATCACTAGATGGATTAAGGTTTGTAGAAGTAAACTTTGATGATGAGGTTAGGGATCTTTTGATTTTGTGCTCATTGCTGAAAATTTGGAATGGCTTGGTCATGGCTATAAGTAATTCTATCTCTGGTTTAAGCACGTTAAATTTTTTGAATGTTATTAGTATTATCCTTGATGAGAAAATGCAATGGAGAAGCATAGGTGAGACACAAGGTAATGATTTGACTGAGGAGAATAGGGGAAGAAAAATGGATAGAGAAAAGAGCCAAGGGAATCATGGAAATTATAGGAAGGGTAGATCCAAATCTAGAGGGAGGTTGGAATGTTAGCATTCTTGGAAGAGAGGACACAAGGAAAAACATTGTTGGTCTCCAAAAGAAAAAAAGAATAAGGAGATGGACAACAAGAGAATAACAAGGAAGCAAATATAGCAGGTGATGTGTTACAAGATGCTTTAATCATTTTGGTATATAATGTTGTTTATTCTTGGGTGATAGAATCACGGGCTTCACTTCATGTCACACTCCATAGGAAATATTTTAAAGATTATGTAGAAGGTGATTTTTGGACAAGTTTAATTGGATGATGATGAACCACGTAAAATTGTTTAGAAGAATAAGGCGTGGATAGAATTATAGAATGGAAACCAATGGTTGTTGAAAGAAGTAAGGCAATTTTATAATTTAAGAAGAAATACAATTTCAATGGGGTGATTGGGAAGTGAAGGATGTGTAGTTAAACTTACATTAAATCCATGGAACGTCACTAGAGGAACTTCGATAATAACAAAAGGAGAGAAGGTAGGTGCACTTTATTTATGTATTGGAAATATTGACATTTCTATTAATTTGGCTTCTACAAGAGTAGATACAACATCGTGGCATCAAAGGCTCAAGCACATGAGTGATAAGGGGATGTATATTCTCCACTCAAGGAAACTATTGCTAGAATCGTAGAAGGTTGATTTGGAATTTTGTGAGCATTTTATTTATTTATGAAAAACATAAAAGAGTTACATTTTTTAAAGTTGGGAAGGAAAAGAAGAGTAAAAAGTTAGATCTTGTGCATACAAACGTATGGGGATTGTTGCATATATCATATCTTGGTGTCTCTTATTATTATGTTACTTTTATTAATGATGCAACAAGGAAAAATTGGGTTTATTGCAATCAAATGTCTTTGATATTTTTAAGAAATGGAAAGCTTTGTATGAGAATGGGACAATAAATAAGTTGAAGTGCCTTGAATCATATAATGGAGGTGAATATTGCAGTAATGAGTTTGATAGTTATTGTTCATACCATGGGATTTGTAGGGATAAGACAATTCTAGGAACACCACAATAAAATTATGTGTCATAAAGGATGAACTGGACAATCATGGAGCATGCAAGGAGTATAAGATTACATGCAATATTTCCCTTACAATTTTAGTCAGATATTGTTTATACAATTGTTTACTTAATAAATAGAGGGCCTTCAAGTTCCTTGGAAGGTGACATTCCAAAGGAGGCATGGATAGGTAAAAAGGTAAACTACTCATTTTCAAAGCCTTTTGGTTGTGAAGAATTTGTCCATATTGATAGAGGAAATAGGACAAAGATTAATACAAAATCCAAGAAGTGTAGCTTTATTGGATATGGAGAATTATTTTGGCTATCGCTTTTGGGATTATGAAAAGCACAAAATAATTAGGAGTAGCTACGTGGTATTTTATGAGAAGTTCATGCACAAATATTAGTTGTAGAGAAAGAAATAGGAAAAGGAAAACATAGAATACACAATGGTTGATGAAATCACAGAAAAAAAAAAAATTCCAAAGGTGTCAAAAAATCAAAATTTTCAGCAACAATAGCAATAATAGGTTCCTTAAACTCCTACTAGTGTTATTAGAATATCAACTAGGTTAAGTGGACCCTTTGAACAATAATTTCCTTTATTGTATTATGTATTGTTGACTAACTCTAGTAAACTAGAAGACATGAATAATAAATGCAAGTAGAAACAAGGAAGAAATGGGAGCAAGGCACGAAATAAGAGATGGACTCTTTTGTACATAACCAGACTTAGGACTTGGTCCTATTGCGTATAGGTAAAAGGGAATATCACATTAAATGGGTTTACGGGTTGAAGGGAGAAGATGGAGGAAAAAAGAGGTACATGACCAAACTTGTTGTAAAGGGATTTGCACCAAAGAAAGGTATAGATTTTGGTGAAATATATTCTCCTGTTTTCAAAATGAATTCAATTAGAACTATTTTAAGTTTAGTGGCAGTAGAAGAGTTGCATCTTGAGAAGTTAGATGTAAAGACAACTTTTCTCCATGCGAACTTGGAGGAAGAGATTTATGTGCAACAACCACAAGGGTATGAGGTCAAAGGGAAGGAAAATTGAGTGTGTAAACTGAAGAAGAGTTTGTATGGTTTACAAAAAGCTCCAACATAGTGTTATTTGAGGTTTGATAGTTTTATGACAGAACAAGTTTATAGTAGATGTCAGTGTAACCATTATGTTTACTTTTAGAGACTAGATGATGGTAGCTATATTATATTGTCATTGTATGCATATGACATGCTTGTTATAGGTTTAACATGCATGATATAAACATGCTTAAAAGAAAACAAGCTAATGCATTTGATATGAAGGATATGGGTGTTTCAAAGAAAATCCTTAGTACGAGAATAACAAGAGATGGGAAACATCATAAATTAACATTGTACTATAGTGAGTACATAGAAAAGGTGTTGGGAAGATTTAAAATGAAAGATGTAAAACCAGTGAGTACACCCTTGGCTATCCATTTCAAACTGACTAAGGAGATTTGTCCCAAGACACAAAAGGAGATAAATTACATGTTAAGGTTCCATATTCATCAATAGTTTCTGACTTGGTGTATGTGATGGTGTGCATAAGGCCATATATTATGCATACAATGGGAGTCGTGAATAGGTATATGAAAAATCCAGGTAAAGAGCATTGGAAGGTAGTAAAGTGGATTCTTAGGTATTTGGGAGGTAATACCACAAATGAATTATGATTTGAAGGTTCAAACATTGTTCTATAAGGATACGTTGACTCAGATATGGTAGGAGATATAGGTAGAAGTAAAATCACCAAAAGGTATGTTTTTATTATATATGGAACAACAATAACTTGGATTTCAAAATTGTAAAGGGTTGTTTCACTTTCTACAATAGGAAAAACGTATGTTGCCCCTACAAAGTAAGTAAAGAGATAATTTGCTTATAGAGATTATGGAGGAATTGGGAAAGAAGTAGGAAAATGGCATGTTGCACAACAATAATGAGAGTGTCATTCGCCTTGCAAAAGACTTGGGCTTTCATTTTAAGACTAAGCATATAAAGATTTGGTCCCATTTCATATGATCAATTTTGGAAGATGGACAATTGAAGTTGGAAAAGATACATACTAGAAATAATCCTGTAGAGATGATAACGAAGGAAATAGCCAAGGAGAAACCAAATTTTTGCTTAGTTTCAGTTGGTCATCTAATCCATACATTGTTGTGGATATTCTACTGGACTGTTCATCACAACAAAACTACTAAAATATATTTGAAAATTCAAAATCTACACTGTGAGGTTTAATATTTCCTTAGACTTATGGATCCATTAATTATTGTGTTATGCTTATGCATGTGATAGATAAAATATGGAAAATAGAGAAAAATAAAATAAAACTAAAAATACACAATGAACACAAGATATGATCTAGGAAACCCTTACGGGAGAAAACCCAACTGGAATGTTAGGCTATTCTACTCTCTCTTTCTATAAATGAAAATGGATGTAAGTACAAAGGAGTGACACATGTGGCCCGTGGATTAATATAGTGCACAAACCATCTATGTTTACTCTCTCTCTCTCCCTCTCCAATCCACTCTCACCTACTCTACTTATATATCAAACAAAATGCATTTGAATATAATGGAACCCTTTTTCCTCCTAGTGGCCCAGTTATGACACAACTCGATAGCCTAGTAGTGTTTAAGTTTGACTCCTTCAAATCCTAACTAGAGTTACAATATTGATTATTCTAGAGTATTGTTCATCATGATCATGTAGCTAGTCCATTTTTCATAAATAATGGGGGTTGATGTGTCATCCTCTCAAATCATGGTGATCAAAACATGAAGGTCAACTTTCAAGTGGCATAAATTTTGCATACAGACTCTGTTTGAGGTCTTTCTTGCATTGTTGGAAAGATACCTAAGTGTAGAATATCACTAGAAGGTGTTACACTTAAGTGACCCCCGCCCCCTCCACAAAAAAAATAATCCATTTTATGCTTCAAGTTTCTTTGGAAGGTTTCAGGCCCCTATTCACCAAATTGGGAACCACCAGTAAAAATGGTCTTATCAGCTAATTCCACCAAAATTTCTACTCTAAAAGCATCAAGATGTAGGACAAGTAATATTATGATCAAATCCAAACCATGCCTCCCAATTTTGGGAGGATTTTAGTCCCAAAAATATTTTACTGAATGAGGTGAGGAAAATTTTCCTCTACCTTCTCCCTGGAGTACCATTTATCCTTGCTTGGAAGTTATACTTTCAACACAATCTTTCAAAGGCCATGTTTCCTTTGTATTATAGTCTATACCCTTTCTACAAAATTGTACCCTCTATCAACTCTTCTTGAGCATTTGGTGCCAAATTATATAGATAAGGCAGGACTTGTTCCTCTTCCTGATCCAACATGAAAGGCTAGTATAATTTCAAAATTTCTACATTCACCACCAAACAAACACACATGCATGGGAGGTAGACTAAGTGTACTAGTATTTTTTCAAAAGTTTTCCATCATCTCAAAGTGGTCATATCACAGAGTCTTAATGTTCTTACTAGGACCCTGTAGCCTCTCCTTGTTCATTTGTAACCCTATTGCATCTCCCACTCTAAATGACTTCTCTGTTCTTTGTTGGTCATGCATGGTTTGACATTTTTCTTCTGATTTCTACAACATCTCCTATACTTGCACATTGATTTGCCTAATCTTATAAACAAAATGTTCTGCCCCTAAGGCATCCCTTGTAAGATCTTCCCTTAGTATTCCTTGTGATCCATATGCAATATCCAAAGGTGAAGGTGGAAAATATCTAAAACAAGATTCAAATGGGGAATTACCAGTAGAAGTGTGGATTGATGTGTTATAGGAGTGTTGTATATATACCATATTTTCACCCCAAGTCTTCGGATGTAACTCGTAAAAAAATGCACAAAAGTCATATTGAATATGTTAATGTGCCCATTTGTTTATAGATGGAATTTTGTAGACCTCTTAAATTTTGTGTCCATATTCTACCACAATGTAGTAAAAAATGAATTGATAAATCTTGTGTTCCTATTTAAAACGATTATCCTTGGTATCCCAAAATTTTCCCATATCTATCCAAAGAAAAAGTTCATAGCTTCTTACCAGCTGATAGTATTTTTATAGGGCATTATAACATACATATTGCTGAAACTATCAACTACCACGAATAGGTAATCATGTCCCTTCCCAACTGTTGGTAAATATCCCACAAAGTCCTTGGAAGTGCTTACCCAAGGATGAATGGGTAGTGGCAAGGGATGATATAAACCATGTTTCCTATTACCATGATTGTTGGTACAACACATGCAACATCCTCTTATAAACCTAGCTACATTTTCTTGCAGCCTAGACCAATATACACGCCTCTTCAATTTTTCCACTATCTTCCATACACTAAAATGCTCTGCAACCTTCAAGGTGTGAGCCTCTCTTATCAATTGCAGTTGCTCACCTCGAGGAACATATAACTTATCTAACCTATAGAGTAACCTATTTTGAAGATGGTAACAAATGGTGTTGTCACCATTGTGCACATGAGTTTGCCTTGGTGACTATTGAAACATCTCCTCAAAGTCCTCATCCTTTATATATGCCTTTCTATATGCATCATGGGTAAAAGGCTCCATGTGCATACGTGTTCCCAAAGTTATGATCTTTGATGTGGGTGGCCTAGAAAACATGTTAACCAACCTGATTGTGTTTCCCTATTATACTTGATCACTAAATGAAGCATCTATAAAAACCCCATCCACTTGTAATTCCTGGACTATTGTAGCTTACTTTTCGCTTATAGGCACTATAGTGGTTGGTGATTTGTGTGGATTGCTATCTCCTTTTTGATATGATAGTGGTTCCACTTCTTTAAAGCTTGCACCAGAGCATAGAGCTCCTTGTCGTAGATAGGGTAGTTAACAACCACCCCATGAAATAATTTAGAATGGTAGCTTACATACCTTCCCGTCTGCATCAAGACCACTCCCATAACATACCTACTCACATTTGTCAGCACTTTGGAGGGTTATTGCATGTTTGGTAATGTTATAATCAATGCTTGGATGATTTTCTTCTTTAACTCCTCAAATCCCCTTTGCTGACCCTTTCCCCATTGGAAACACTTGCCATGTGTTGTTAAGGGTGGAGTGGTGTTGTTATTGTTGACAAATGAGGCTATGAATTTCCTTGGGAACTGTGCTACTCCAAAAAAAATCCTAACATTAGAAACATTAGTGGGAATTATCCACTTCATGATGGCCTCCATCTTGACAATATCTATCTTCATCTCTCCTCCACCTATCGCATATCCCAGATACACCAAATACTGTTGTGAAAAATCACACTTCTTGAGATTTTCTAGCAGTTGGTGCTTCTTCAATGTCTCTAGCACTTCCATAAATATGTGATGTTCTCCTCCCAGATAACATTGTATGCCAAGATATCATCCAAATAAAAAATAACAAATCTATAAAAGGACACATTATATCATGCATTAACTTCATGAATATAGTTGGTGCATTGCATAGGACAAATGACATGACTAGCCACTCATACAAACCTTGTCTGGTTTTGAAGGTGTCATTTCAAGTATCTTCTTCTCTAACTTGAAGCTAGTGATATATTGACTTTAAATCCATCTTGGTGAAGAATTTGGCTTGCTGCAACTAATCTAGCAGATCATCTATCTTGGGTAAGAGATACTTATTTTTTAGCATAATTTTGTTTAATGCCCTATAACCAATAAACATCCGCCAAGTCCTATCCTTCTTTGGCACGAGGATGATGGGTGACCCAGATGGTGGGTTTCTTGGTCAAATTATACACTATTCTAGTAGCGCAAATAAATTTTCACCTCTTTGCCTCTATAATATAATACCTATACAACCTAATGTTTGCCAATGGAGAGTCCAACAACAAGTGGATATCACACTCCACTTCCCTCTTGTGCAGTATCCCTTTAGGATCCTAGAAAACACACTTGTATGCCTATAGAAACTCTTTCGGTTGTTGTTTTGTTCTTTAATTCACCCCTGTAGGGATGGCTTAGCTCTCATGGACTCTTCTGCAAGAATATTTTATCTTGAAAACAATAAAACTTACTTCTTCCTAAAACTAATCAAATTTTCGGCCTGGTTGGTACTTATAAATGATATATTTGAATTACCCTTGTGCGGGTTGATGATGAAGTATTTTCCATCCTTGATGAGGTGGTACTGGTTGGATCTCCACACGAATAACATATCTCGCATGTACATATAGGGTTTCCCTTTACATCTCCACATACATCATCTGGAACTACTTCTAACTCTAATTCATTAACAAAATCATCATTAACTGATTTTGCATTGTTTGTTTGCCTTTATATCTGCATCCTCATTGACCTATCCCAATGGATATGGGATAGGGTGGTCATTATTCTCTAGTCCCAATTTCTTGACCAAATCTACTACTATGAGATTCATTTGTGAGTGGGTTGAATAGAGCATTAGTTTTTGTCTTCTTGACCTGCATCTTTATATAGAAGAGTCTAGTCATTTACTTCTCTTCCTATTGTTGAAGGATGATCAAATTCACCCCCTTCTGCACTGATGTATATAAAATCTTATCATTGATGTTTGAGATGATTTCCACCTGGTTGCTTGAATCATAGGCCACAACATTTTTCTTCTGAGCATCTTTCTTTTTGTTCTTCGAGTTGAGCTCTAGATGTAACTTCCAGCGCTTCTCCTTTGTATAACTATCAATGTTATATTTGTTGTAGTAGTTGTTGGGATTTGTGCATTGGTGCGTCATGGATGCTATCTATTTATGAATTCCCACTTTCGAATTCTTCTTCCCCTCCTAGTGTTCCTTTTACTTTGACCCACTTGATTTCCTTTTCTTCCAGTCTATGTTCTCCATGTACCATGTATATACAAAAGCCTCATCCATATTTTTGGGTTTGAACAACATCACTTGCTTCTAAAGGTGGTCATGTATACCATCCAAATACCTACGGAGTACATCTAGGTTCTTTGGGGAGATACCAAACATTATTTCCATCTTCCTAAATTATGTGGTGTACTCTTGTACACTCGGCCCTTGTCTCTACATGAAGTAATGCCACTAGATCCATTGGTCCTCTACATAATTTATAGGGTAGAACTATGAATTTATAAGAGTTTTGAAATCCTTCCATTTAGTCACTGAAGTCTAGTCTCAGGTTTTCTGTGTGGCTTCCCACTAGGTTAGGGTATGGCCCTCTAATTTCAGACATGCAAATACAAATTTTCTCCCTCTATGTGGTGGACACTAAAATAAACCTATAACTGTTATAACTAGTGATATAACTTCAAAGAATCAATCCCACCTTGATATGGCTTGATTTAAACCTTCACTTTCATCTTGAATATGGATTGCAAATGGTTCACAATACTTGAACTAGGTTATTCCTTTTTAGGCTCTTTCTTAGACTCACTCTCTAGTTCTTTTTTATCCCTTAGTTTCCCCTCCGATCTGACCTTTGAGTTTGAACCTATGTATTCTCCAATTTCCAACTTATTCTTAAGAGCCACCATAAGGAGATTCATGTTATGGTTGATATATGCAAACTCTTCTTCCATCTTGGAGAACATCTCCTCTGCTTCATCATGAGGGTTATTAATAGATTCGTCGATCATGGGTAGGGTTTTATAAATTTATGCTTAAACTGATCGATATCCACTACAACTTCCCACAAAATTCCTAAATACACATGCTCTAAGACCAATATGATCTGTAAATTGACATGGATATTCCATTGGACAATTCGTCACAATAGATCTACTAAATTATATTTGAAAATATGAAATCTACAATATGAGGGTTAATATTTCCTTGGACTTATAAAGTCACTAATTATTATGTTATAATTATGCATGTAATAGATAAAATAAGGAAATAGATAAAACCAAAATAAAACTCACAAACCATATCAAATGAAAAATAGGGTCTAGAAAACCCTTATGGGAGAAAAACCAGTTGGAAGGCGAGGTTGCTTTGCTCTCTGCTTATCTAAATGGAAATGGATGCAAGTATAAAGGAGCGAGACATGTGGTATATGGGCTACTATAATGCAAAAACCCTCTTTGTTTTCTCCCTCTCTATCCACTCTCACCTACTTTACTCATCTATGGAACAAAATGCACTCGAATAGAATGGAATCACTTTCCCTCTTAGTGGCCTGATTATAACACAACTCGATAGCCTACAAGTGGTTAAGTTTGAGTCCTTCAACTCCTAACTAGAGTTACAATGTTGAATATTCTATCATCCTCTTTATTATGATCACGTGGATAGGACCTTTTCCATGAATAATGGGGGTTTACATTTCATTCTGTTGAATCACGGTGGTCAAAACAGGAAGGTCAACTTCCAGGTGGCGTAACATTTGCATACAAACTTCAGTTAAGGTATCTCTTACGTTGTAGGAAAGGTATTGCATTTATGAGACAAAATTTTACCCAAAAAATTGCATTTGATGCCTCAAACTGGTCCCAAAAGGTTTCAAACCCCAATTCACCAAATTGGGACGCACTGGTGAAAATGGTCATGTAAGTTGATTTCTCCAATTTTTCCACTCTGAAAGCATCAAGATGGATGAAAAATCATCCAATTCAAATTTTCTTCTAGCATGATGATGAATATGAGAAACTAGCTAGGCCCAAATTCAAAGCATAGTCTAATAGGTGTCGTAGCAGTGGAGTTGTTGTAATTAATCTTCAAGTGGGAGATTGTTGGTTGTGGAGCTTGATTATCTTCTTAATTTTGAGGTATTTTTTTTAGCTAAATTTGGACCCTATTTATGACCGAGGGTGTAACTATAATTTCTCCCTTACTATTGTTGCTAAGGGGTCCAGGGCAGGTAGAGATAATTATTTTGAACCCCCATTTGGCACTAGTTCAAGGCCAACTCCACCGAAGATATTTTTTTTTGAAAAATCTACCTTGGAAAATATTGTAATTTTGTAGTGAATCAGGATCATTCATCATTAGGTCAGATATTTGATGTAAGATGCTATATTATGATATTTTTTCCTAGAAGGTAACCCTCCTTTTAAGAGGGAATGCATTGCGATTGCGTGTTATTGAGAGAGAATTATAATTGAGAGAGAGAAGAAGAGGTTGCAGTGGATGTGTTGTAGGTTGTATCACTTCATTTTGTTGGATGGAATAAAAGGAAGGACCAACTATTTCTCCATGGACATAGCCCAAATGAGGTGAATCACATATATTGGTGTCTCCTTTGTATTGTTTCAATCTATGCTTTATTTCCACATTCATTTTGATTTTCTTGATGTGTGATTTTATTCCCAATAGAAAAGCCTTATCACCAAAAGGTTGTTAGAGAATGATGAAGGAAGCAGGCTTACAGGGGAAACTATTGAAACAAAATTATATAGCTCCCAAGTCAGTGGAGGAGTCATTAGAAGAGAAGTAAATAAGTTTGAAGGGGAGGCGGGGGGGGGCCAGTCATTGGGAATGCCTCAGTTGAGGATTTTCCCCATTATGGAGATGGGTGGGGAAGGTATAAAAGGGAGACATGATTACTATTAGAGAAGACCCATGAATGCACAGTGTCGGAAATCACAAGCCATTTGAGCTTTTAAAAATTGAACATGAAGATATTTAGATTCATAGTTTAGAATATTTAACAAACCTAGAATCAAGCTAAATATGGAACCAACGATGTACTTATAAGGATATATAGTAGAATAATTCCAAAAATATATCTCTAATTTAAACAAAGACTCTATTAGACTTGGTACAATGGAAGATGAAATTATATGGTCTAAAAATAAATCCCCTAGACTTACACAACAAGCCAAAATGAATAAAATTGAAGGGGAGAAATCACACGCATGGAAATCTTAATGGAAGGTTAAGTGTCCATTAAAGACTACAAGTATATTTTTGTTGGAAATACCCAATGAAGTTTTAAGTTGGGATTACTGCAAGAAAAGGGTACGGAAAGATCCTAGATGGTGTATTTTGTGGAAAAAAGAGGATGGATCTGTTAATAATTTGTTATTGCATTGTCCTTATACAAAATAAATGTGGGGAGAGGCTCTAGAACTAGTAGATGGAAAAGGAAAGTGGGAGGGGAATATTGTGCTAGAAAGATTTGAATGTTGGCACAAGGATAGTGTAGTAAGTAATCATATATATTTTATTTGTACTATGACATGGGAAATATGGTTGACAATAAATTAAATGATATTTCAAAGCAATGAGATCTTACCAATACAAGTCAATCATTAGGTCAACTATGTGTATGAAGCCATTTTGAAACCAATAAAGATGAGGAAGTACAAAGAAATTTGATGTTTCCTAAGATTGACTAATGAAAGGAATGAGGTTAAATGATGGAGCATGCTAAAGCATTCAAAGTAAGTGTGGACTAGAAGACATACTATTTTTAAGTGACAACCTTGTTGGTATTTCTAAGGTAACATTTATGGAAGGAATTAAGAATAAAGTATATTATTTTCTCTCTTGTTGATGTCAAATATCGCTATGAAAGTATGTTTAAATTGTATGCAAATGTTAGGTTATCCCAAACTCATGGTTGAATGGCAAATAAAAATTATATGTTAGTACAATTTATTACTAGCACTTGTCATGGACAAGATCAAAGAGGCCATGTCTCAATTTGATCAGCTCTCATTCCAACACGTGTATGTGGAACTCAACATGAAATCAAATTTGGTATCTAAGGAAGCTTTAACACTGTAGGAGGGGGTGATAAATTTTGAAAAATAAGTAGAGGGGCATGCTCTTCCAATTAAAAGCCTCTCTATTTGTTCCTAAAAGTGATATATAGATGGCTAACAATGGTGGTCGTTATCTCCAATTTTTCAAACACCATTTTATGTTTTTGTTATGCTAAGATATATACCTAGTTGAACGATTCTAGTGATGAAGGATGAATGTATTAGACTAAGGATACTTTTAGATTTTAATGAACAATTTTAACTCAACTTTTTACCTTCAGAAAATGTCAAAAATGTACAACACTATGTACATTTGATTTCTCCTTGAAATATCATTTTATGCTTTTATTTTCATGGGAAAAAAACTATACTTAAAAGTTTACAATCATGAAAAGGCAAAGGGTCCTATTTCATGGAACTTAGATGCAACTATTAGAAATGGGTAACAACACCTTAAGCCTATGGAAAACATCCATTTGACTATGGATACAAAAGTTATGACTATTGAAAATTGTAATGAGGTTTGGTCTTCATAATGACCTAATTGTAATCATTACATTGTATATTCTTTATAAAGAAAGAAAAAGGAAGAAAAATAAATTATATTTTATTTTGGAGTATGGGTTTCATACTCAAGTTTGATTCAAAAGCATTTTTTTCATGCTTTTACGTTTTCTATATATTTCTAGGATAAAGAATAATATTGGCCATGTGCTATAATCCCATTTGGAATCATTGTAATAAAGAAAGATATTTGTTTTATCAATAAAAAGCCATTTTGTATCCCAAGACCAAGTCGGCCTAAGGGAGGGCTATTCAACCCCTCAAAAAGGCTATAAATACAAGGTGCTTGACCTCATTTGGATCACTCACTCATCACAAGTTCAATCTGCTATAGCGAAGGAGAAGAAGAGATATAAGGATGAAGGAAGCAAGGAAGAATCAAAGTTTCTTGGGCTAAATCTCTCTCTCTCTATTCACACATGCGAAGTTAGGGGTACTGTGCAGCTACAGTTGCAGGAGGCCAAAATTGTAGGGCTGAAATTTTGAGGAGTAGTTGCATGGCCAAAATTATGGGATGACGTTGCAGTAGGTTGAATTTTGGAAGCTGCCTTAGAGAATATCTTGCTGGGGGTTGATTTGGTCCTTGGTAGGGCTATTGGATTTGGTATTTGGGTCTTGGAAGTTTCTTTGTAAGTAGATTCTATATAAGAAGAGAATCATTATTTTGGGTTTTCCCCTTGGAGGGGTTTTTCTTTGACTTGGAGCTTATATTTTTACTTTGTCTTGTTGTGATCCTCATTATTTTGGTAATTGCTTGATGATCAAGACATAATAAAGTAATAAAAGGTCAACACACATCACAAGTAATTATCAAGTAAAGGAAAATAATCTATAATACATAAGTCTCTTGATTTTCCAACATCGTATTAGAGATAAGGTGCAAGAAGGAGATTGAAGATCACATCTTAGTTGGCACTATGACAAGGGTTTTGAAGAAGGGTTTCAAGGTTCTTTGGAATCTCGTTACATCCGTAAAGGATTGTATATTAAATATCATCTCCAAGATAACAAAAAATGTAATAAATGGAATTTTGTTCTCTGCTTTATCTAACACTTTCAAGGATGAGAATGCATGGCTTATTTACAGTGGTGCATCCATACATATGACAGGAGAATGTAGTTAACTTCAATACTTGTCTAATGGAAACTCCTCTCACTCAATTGAACTTGGAGATAAGAATAACTATTGAGTGAAAGGCATTGGATCTACTTCGTTGGAACTTGAGTCTGGTGGAAGCATTCACCTCAACAATATTTTACATGTTCCAGGTTTGAATAAAAATTTAGTTTCTATTTCTTGTCTAGAGGATAAGGGTGATGAATTTGATTTTGTAGATGGAAAGGTTTTGGTTTTGGGGTAAGGGCTCTAGTATTGACGATGCTAGGGTGATTTGGATTCGTGAGGGGACATTATATAAACTTTTTACACCTCTATCTCATGCCCTAGTCCACTTGGATGTGAGTCCTTCTGAAATATGGCATAGAAGTTATGAACACATTCATTATAAGTTTTTTCCATCTCTAAATAAAATGGTCAATGGTATCCCAAAATTGAAGGAAGAACATGAAGCAACCTATAAGGGATGTGCTCTAGGAAAGAACGTGAATAAGATATTTGAAAGAAGTGATACCATATATAAGGAAATTTTAGATCTTTTACACTTAGATGTATGTGGACCTATGGAAGTTAAGTCTCTTTGTGGTCATCAATATTATGTAACCTTCATTGATGATTTCTCAAGGAATACTTGGTTATACATCCTCAAGAACTAGGAAGAGGTATTCAAAAAGTTTTAGGAGTTCATGAATGAAGTGGAAAACCTAACCGAGAGAAAGATCAAGACTTTAAGCATAGATAATGGCAGAGAATACACCTCCAAAGAATCAATAAGTTTCTGCAAGGAAACATGGATCAAGATGGAGCTTATTGTTCCTTATAATCCTGAACATAATGGTGTGGCTGAATGGAAGAATACAACTATTGAAGAATGTGTCAGGGCCATACTACATCAAGATATCCCTCAATTATTATGGGGAGAGGCATGTATGAGAGTTGTTTACTTTCAAAACTGAAGTCCTCACAAGATTCTCAACAACATGACTATGGAGGAAGAATTTATATGAAAGAAGCCAAGTGTGTATCATCTTCAAATGTGTTGTGTATATTAATATACCCAAGGACAAGAGAAAGAAGTTAGATATTATCAGCCTAAAGGGAATATTTGCTGGGTATAGTGCTTCATCTAAGGCCTATATAATTTATATCAAGGAGGATCGTTGAATTGAAGTAAGAAGTGATGCCAACTTTAATGAAAGTATAACTTATAAGAAATTGAAGGATGTTCCATTTATCTCTAATGAAGAAGAAATACCTATATTTGAGGATATCTCGAGGAACAATGATGGTCAAGACCTAAAATCTACTCAAGAAGATGTTAAAGGTCCTAATGAGCCTCTAAAACAAGTGATTGTTCTAGAAAATCGAAATAGTTATGCTTGGTTAAGCACTACTATACAAGAAGCATAAGGACATACAACATCGGGGACATTCAGGGAAAGTAAAAGACCAAAGAGGTATTTTGGGTCTGTTACATATGAAATTTGTTATTAAAGTAGAACCCTCCTTTGCTTAAGATGCAACTAAAATCAAGAAAAGAGGAATGTTATGTAGGAATAATACCAATCCATATGAAGAATGATGTCTGGGAGATTGTCCCTAGGCCAAGTGACAAATGTATAGTCACTTCAAAATGGATTTACAAGATAAATCACAATGTAGATGGGAGCATTGATAAATACAAAGCAAGGTTTGTAGAAAGTGGCTTCTCACAGAAAGAAGGAATTGATTATGAGGAAACCTTTGCTCCCACAACTAGATATACAACAACAAGATCACTTGTTTTGTTGGTTGCTACTATGGGATGGAACCTCCATCAAATGGATGTCAAGACATCTTTTCTGAATGAGACCATTGATGAGGAGGTTTACATTGAGCAGCCTCAAGGATTTGAAACAAACCAGAGGGAGACTCATGTTTGCAAGCTAAAGAAAGCTCTATATGGCTTAAAGCAAGCACCTAGAGCTTGGTATGAATGAATGGATGCATACCTATTAAGACCTGGTTTTACCAAGAGTTATGCAGATCCTAACCTATACATTAGGGTGGTCCAAGGTGAACCAATTATCATACTTTTGGATGTGGATGATCTACTTGTCACAAGAGTAGAGCATGAAATTCAGGATTGCAAGAAGCAATTAGCAGCCGAGTTTGATATGAAGGATCTTGGGATTATGCATTATTACTTGAGGCTAGAATTTTGTCAGAAGACAGGTGAAATATATCTTATTCAAGGTAAATATGTGATGAATATTCTTCAAGAGTTTGGCAGAATCTAGGTGAAATATATGTTAGTCAAGGTAAATATGTGATCAATATTCTTCAGAATTTTGACATGATGGATATCAAGCCTATGATGAACCCTATGATTACCAATTTGAAGAATTTGAGGAGTTCAAACTCTAGTCCAGTCGATCTTACTTGCTGCAGATAGTTGATTGGGTCCTTGATGTATCTGGTAAATAGTAGAACAAACATTTGTTTTGCAAAAAATTTCCTTAGTTCGTTTCAGATGGATCCAAAACATGATCATTGGATTGAAACCAAGCATATCCTAAGATATTTGCATGGAACCATACATCGTTGAATCTAGTATACTGGTAATGAAATCCAACTCATGGGATATATAGATTCAGATTGGGGTGGCAACGAGATAGATGGAAGAAGCACAATAGGTGGATGCTTCAGCATAGGGTCTTCCATGATCTCATGGATGAGCAAGAAGCAAGATATAATTGATTTGAGTAGTGTTGAAGCAGAGTATGTTGTTGCACGTGAAGTCTGTCGAGAAGTTGTTTGGCTCAAGAAGTTATTATCATATTTGTTTGAAGGACCGATTAACCCTACACATATACAATGTGATAATGAAAGTTGTATAAGATTGATATAATACCCAATGTTTCATGCTAGGACGAAGCATATAAAAAACAAGTACCACAACATCATAAGCTTGGTATGAGATGGGGTCATAAAGATGCATTATATACCTACTAATGAAAATGTAGCAGATATATTGACTGAAGCATTTCCAAACAAGAAGATTATGTATTTAAGAGAAAATATTGGTTTGCTATATATCTCTTCCATAATTGAGAGGGAGTGATATTGGATAGTTCTTATCTTTATGGGTCAGACACTAGACTAGGACTAACAACTGTAAGTCTTAGTGAAGTTCATAAATAAAGCATGGAGTCTGGAGGATTGGATAAGCATATAATATTGGAACTTCTTATGGATTAGAGAATCTAGGAAAAATAAGTTGTTGACCGATACTATTTAAGGACGAGGTAGGGAATCCAAGATAAGAGTAGTTGAAGAGGACCGATATCCTTTGAGGATTTAGGATTGGAAATACAAGATAATAATAGCCCTAAAAGGACATACTTGGTGAACATACGGATGGGGTATGTTCCTTAGAGGTAGTGTGGTAGCTCATGTAAAGCCTCCCAACATAATGCTCTCGAATAAAGATTAGATTGTCTAGTTAAGGCCTTCAAGGACAGTGTTGGTTATGATAAACATGTTTGACAAAGATGGTTTATCAATATGACTCTTTGTATGAGAATTCTTCAAGATTTAGATTCCTCGTACCATGTAATGGTATTATGAACACCTCCCTAGTTAAGAGGGAGTGTTGACAATTGTAACTAGGTTTGATCTTCATAATGACCTAATTGTAATCATGAAATTGTATATTCTTTATAAAAAAAAAGGAAAAAGATAAATTATATTTTATTTTGGAGTATGGGTATCATACTCAAGTTTGAGTCAAAAGCATGTCCTTCATGTTTTTAGGTTTTCTAGGTATTTCTAGGTCTTCCTAGGATAACGAATAATATTGGTCATGTGTCATAGCCCCATTGGGACTCATTGTAATAAATAAATATATTTATTTTATCATAAAAATCCATTTTGTACCCCAAGACCAAGTTGGCCCAAAGTAGATCAAGTCGGCCTAAGGGAGGGCTATTCAACCCCTAAAAAAGGCTATAAATACAAGGAGCTCGACCTCATTTGGATCACTCACTCATCACAAGTTCGATATGTAGTAGAAAAGTAGAAGAAGAGTTAGAAGGACAAAGGAAGCAAGGAAGAATCAAAGTTTATTGGGATAAATATCTCTCTTTGTTCCCACGTGCGAAGTTGGGGTTACTATGTAGCCACAGTTGCAGGAGGCCAAAATTGCAGGGCTGAAATTTTGAGGAGCAGTTGCAGGGCCGAAATTTTGGGACGAAGTTGCAGTAGGTCAAAGTTTAGAAGCTTTCTTAAATAAGATATTATTGGGGGCTGACTTAGTGATTGGTATGGTTGTTGGCTTTGGTCTTTGGGTCTTAGAAGTCTCTTTGTAAGCAGCTTCTATATAAGAAGAGAAGCATTTTTTTGAGTTTTCCCCTGGCTTGAAGCCTATGTCTTGTGTACTCTGTCTTGTTGTGATCCTCATTATTTTGGTAATTGCTTGATTATTGAGATCTAATAAAGCAATAAAATACCACCACACATCACAAGTAATTATGAAGTAAAGGAAAACCATCTATAATACATAAGTCTCCTGATTTTCCAACAATGATGACATCAAAGAACTACAAGCAAAGCATTTGATCTAAGTTTTCACTATATGAAATTATATAATTCCCACACTTTTGTTTACTAGAAAAAAACAATGTTTAAATTTCAAAGTCTATTATAATGCAATTTAGTCGTTTATGCCATGTTATTGATCAATCAAAATCAACTTATAAAACATATGAAATCCTTTTATCATGTGATGTAATTGATTTGTTTTCTACTTGATTTACTTATTTGACATGTCTATCCCCATGTATATTTGGGATTGATTATTAATTGTTTTAACAAGTAATTATGAGTCAAGTGTATGTACTTCTAGTGGGAATTATGATGGTTTATAATGTGGTGTTACTGGCTCTCATAGAGTTTCAATGTGAAAAGTAGAACATAATACATGTGTATTGATAGTGATACGACTATCAATACAATGCTCTGTGTAATAATTCTCAATTATTTGATGCTTATTGTTTTGGAAAGTGTGTTTATCGTGCATGTTGCAGGTGACATTCCAATTTTTTCTATCATATGGACATGAGCTAATGTTAAAACAATGTGTAGGGGAAAAGGTTCTTTGGGTGAGAATGTTGATGTAATAAATGTGGAAGAGTAGAAAAATATAATCTATGCTATAATCTAATCTCCAAAAAGGGTTATTGTAGTAATTGAAATAATTAAGACCTCAAACAATTAATTTCAAAAGAATAAGAATCAAAATTAGACATACTAAATAACTAGATATCATAATGAAATAAAATATGATAGCATTAATTAAAAGTAAATATTAAGATAAGGAGATAGGGTTAGGTGACTTATGAAATTATATTAATATCATATTTAACATTATTTTACTACAAATTTGCTATATAAGGAAAGGAATTAAGGAAAAGAAGAGGAGGAAGAGGCATACTTCGATGGAAATGCATGTTGTTGATTAGATTTTACATTATTGAACAGAGGTGGAAGAGAGAAAGAAATGGTAGCGAAAATGCATGTTGTTGATTATATTTTATACTATTGAACGAAGGTGGAAGAGAGAAAGAAATGGTAGTGATATATTGAACAAAGGGGGAAGAGAGAAAGAAATAGTAGTGATATTTTGTTGGTTGTGGTATTTAGTTGATTGTGGCATTTTATCCATTTCTCTTAATTGATTTATAGATTTGAAGGGCTGAGGGTTTGAAGTGAACCCTTGGGTTGGTAGGAAGGCACTATATAAAAAAGTTCGAGTTATAAGAGCTTGGTAATTAATATCAAAATCTTTTGAGTATCAAGTTGACATGTTTTTAAAAGTATTCTTTGACGAGTTTTTGCATTTACTAGTTATTAAATTGTGGTGATTTAGAGTCATATTGTTATTTTAATCATGCTTCAAAATTAAAGGTTTAAATTAACAATTTGTTATCATTTTATGCATAAATGATGAAATCCCTACCTAATGATGAAGCTACATTCATATCATAGCAATCATATTATCATGGTTATATAGTGTGGTGTTAATTTCGTGTTATTGTGGAATTTATTATGTGTTATCAAGAAGTAGAGTTTGAGGCCCTACAAATTAGAAGTTGTATTTTCAACGGTGAGCTTATTGAGATGTGAAGATTATGATATTTGGATTCTTATTAGCATTGCTAGTGAGTGTTTGATCATTTCCATGTTGCTTGTTGTGTAGTAAATCCCTTAGATCTAACCCAAGTAGACAATTCTCATTGGTAAATAAGTTAATATATGAGTTGATATTCTATGTTCAATTTTTATTTATTGATATGTCAATTTCTATGTGCAAATTTGTTTTTGTGATGTGAGGCATGGTATTGTTATTTTTTTGGTATATTTTCAATGGGAAAATAATGTATTAGTCTATTATTATACCTGCCGCAGGCAAGGTATAACGCAATAGGTTTTATATTGAATGCGTATTAATCTACATTTGACCAATTTTTTTTTAATCTAAATAATAGTTAAACTTTATAAACTAATTATTATTATTATTTATTTGTAGTTAAAATTAGTTTTCTATAATCTAATTGGTCCTCTTCGTCCACTTCTTAGTTACTAATGATAACTTCTCCGCAGTAGAGGTAGTACTCCAATCACATCGTGACCTCTCTGGTCGCAGAGGTAGTATTCCAATCACACCGTTTACTCTTGCAGAGTACGTTCCTCTCCCAAATCCATCGGCACGACAACTCTGGTTTTGAAACATTATACAGTTCCAATCATTTATACCAGAAAGAAGCAATTAGGGTAAAAAACTCAGTGTGTTCAACAAAATCCCCTAAAGGGCAGAATTTTTTTGACTCTAGAGAATTGTAATACCTTCAAAATAACGGTAGAGAGGCTCTTCGAGAAGGAGGAAATATCATTTCATGGCCTTCATAGTCATGAATTAACACATTTAATTCAAAGCACACTTGCTGAGTGCAAAAGAGAAAAAATTAAGAAGTCTCAAACAAATTGCTTTCCGGTTAATGCTTGGTTTGACAAGGAATACAAAAAGGCAAGCATAATGTGGAAGGAATCAGACAAGGATAACATAAAGATCAAAGTTTACAATCAGATATTAAGAAATAAAAAGGCTGATTTCATGGTTTCAAGGAGAGAAGAACTAATCTTCCTTGGGAAAAATAACCCCAAATTATTCTGGAAGGAGTTCCAACCGAAAAATGTGCAAACTGAAAAAAAAATAAAAATATTGCAACTTCTAAATGGTTCGACTATGCAAGAAAACTTTATGAGCATGATCCCAAGGTTGACCCTCCTCCCTTGGTCAACACAGACACAAATATTCACGGTGCAAGAGGTAGATATGGGTATCAAGAAGTTGGACACTGGAAAAGAAAAAGACTTAGTTGAACTCCAAGCAAAGTATCTAAAGTGGGGCTTAAAATTTCTTTCACCTCATATCACAAAAAAATTCAACATCATCATACAACAGGGGTTCCCCACAGATTGTACAACTAGTATGGCAATACCTATTTTCAAGAGTGGTGACATTAATAATCCCTCCAATTATAGAACCATAATGATAAACCCCATGTTTGAAAAGTTGTTTGGAAGCATGTTAGAAAAGAAAATCAGCAAGTGGGCAGAAGAAAGAGATAAACGTGCTGAAGGGAAAGCAGATTTTAGACCTAAACATTCCACAATTGATCATTATATAACTTTAAGCCACATCATTGAAAAAATTTGGGAAAAAAAAGAACAAGTTTTTTGTTGATTTGTTGATTTCAGAAAAGCCTTCGACATGGTTCCTAGGGATAATATTTGGCGCAGAATGAAAGAACTCGAGGTTCCCAGGAATTTGAGAGCAGCTGTGAATAGGTTGTATGAAGAGGTGAAAGTCAAAATTAGAACTTCAATAGGAATTTTTGAAAGTTTTAGAAGCGATATCGGGGTCAAGCAAGGTTGCCCATTGTCTCCTACCCTTTTTGGTTTATATATTGTTAGCCTCTTTCATAAAACAATTATAAATACAAAGTAAATTAATAAATTAAATATGAAAAGTTAAGAATTTATGCCTAACTCTCTAGATTGGGTTGTTCCTTTAAGTTAGGAGTTATTTTAGGTAGCTCCTAGTTTGGTGTGTGTATGGCTGAGAAATTGTCTCAACCAAAGTGTCAAAGATAGAACACACTGTCTTGAGACACAGTCTCCTCATCTATTTAATGAGAGAATATGTGAAGAAGCCGTGAGGCTGAAGCCTTTTCTGCCATGACTATGTTTGGGTATAAATCTGTGTTAACTGTGTGTGATTATTCAACATGTGGTATCACAGCGCTAGCCTGTTGAGGGATTCACTTTGCATTTAAAATCTATGCATTTTTTATGTGATGGATTTGTAAATTTATGAGAAAATCTTGAAATGCCTTGGGTGAAAGAAGCTTAGGCTATGTGTGAAATTCTGCACCAGAAGACGCAGTATTATCACTTTTCCGCATGGATGATAAATTGTTAGTGTTATCATGCCGCCACTGATGGCGCAATTGGATAGTTGAAAGAGGATTGCGGCGAAAATATTTTCAGCACCCTCAAACAAGCTGGAAGAACTGCATTTAGTAAAATGGCTGTAGATTACAACAAATCGAAGGTTCTACTCCCGCACCTCCTCAGCATGCTTGAATGCTTCAACAGATTCAACAATGTCTGTCGAATGCTAACGTAATGAAAGAAGGATTTAGTGATGTGAAAGAAATTTCAGCTCTTTTATACAAGAGTCGCCCAAGTTAGTGAGTATTTCTCCATTCGTTGGATTATAAATAATAAGTGCTTTTGTGTATATATTTGTTTATGATTGCAATATTGAAGCCCAATGCTAGAGAGATCGAAGGCGGAGCGATGTGAATTGATCTGATCATTTTTTTTTAGCTTTAAATTTCGGTGGGTATTGGAGAATCGACATAAAAGAGTTTTTTAGCTTTTACTGTGCAAAACGTACATAAGGAAGCAATCTACAGTTTCAGTCGGGGTTTTGAAAAGTGGATTGAATGCAACTCCCGCTGCTTCAGCAACAACCTAGTTACCGGTCATCTCATCAACCGAGTGGCTTCAAGGCCATCCATTACTGGCATACAAACATCCATTAGAATGATATCATAATTTCTTCTTTGCACTGCACGTACTGCTTCCACTAAACATACTTCTTCTTCTTCAACGAGCATTATATTAGGTTTGGATTGTCTCTGCCTTAATTCTGAGGTATTGTCTGATAATTTGTGACTTGACTTTTCCAATTCTCCTTGATTTTCATGTACATAACTAGAAAACTTGAGATCCCTTGATAGCTGAATCTGCTTATAAGCCACTGCTTTGTGATTAATAGCAGCGGGGTGTCCTTCAGAATGTTGATTACTATCATTTGATGAGTAATCATTCTCCTATTTATGAACTTTCTCGTTTCCAGAAAAAATATTGCTACCATGTGCTGAACATTGATTTAGAAAATCATTTATAGAACTCACATCTTCATTTGAAGTTCTTTCTGTTGAATTTGATTTTCAGCATGGCTTTCTACTAAATTAAGAAATAAGGACATCTATATGGAAAATAAATCCACAGAGAAGTATTTTATGTTCACTGTAGCATCTCACTAAGAGGAAATAAAATCACACAGCAGTGTGAGCCACATAGCACCAAAAGTGAGTCAGCTGAAGCCAGAAAGTGCCAGTGTGAGCTAGAGGACCATTTTCACCTGCCTTTGAAGTTTCCTCAGCAGCGTGAGGACCTGCGCTGATTTGAAAAGCAACTTGACATTAGAGTTGAACCGATGTCCAACACATCAATCATGGAGGGATATGGTCTTATCGAATTTGATGATTTCTTATTATGTGTAGAGTGAGCACTATAATGAAGCCCTGTAATTGTTTCTTGAAACGAAATTTGCAGGTATAGAGCCATGAAATGTGGTGGTCACTTCCTTCAATGAAAGTATGTATGGAAATGAAACAATTTTCAGAAGTTCTTTGGCAAATGCAATTGAAGGACATGAAATCGAATAATGCAACCATTTCCAGTGTGCTTTCAACATGCACCAATCTATCATCTCTTCAAGAAGGGTTATAAGTCATTCAAAAGTGTGAGAAGACGAAACAATAAATTTTATTTGCAGTTTCCTATGAAATTTTCCATTCCTACAAAGATTTGTGAGTGTTTTCACAACAAAATTGACATCTGCTAGTGTTTGTACCGATTTCGTTCTCAGGAAAATATGAAATATAAGTTTCTCCATAGCGACCTCAAACAAAGGCTGCAATATTCGGAAAACGTGCCTCTGTCTATCAGAGTTCTTTGCCTAACTTGCATAGCCATTGCCTGAGTACATGTGAAGAACTCCCCGAAGATTATTATTATTGCTTCTGCCTGGAAGATCTGCAAAGTAAAATATAAAAAGGTCATAACTCTTTTTTCAATAGTTAGAGTTTAAATTGGAAAATAATTTTCTCAAGGCTTTAAGAGTCTAATTTTAAGAGGAGTTTTGTATATATACGTTAACTTAATTTAAAGATGAGTTTTGTATATATACATTAACTTTTTTTTGGAAGTGTGAAAAGTTGGAAAAGTAGTGTGAAAAATTGGGAAAGTAAAGTGTTTTTACCTTTTATATAAATCATTCTTATAAAGTGAAAGTGTGAAAAGTTGGGAAAGTAAAGTGCTTTTTGAAGTGTGAAAAGTTAGAAAAGTAGTGTGAAAATTTGGGAAAGTGTTTTTTGAAGTGTGAAAAGTTGAGAAAGTAAAGTTTTTTTAAATCACTCTTATAAAGTGATTTTAAATTTTGTAATTTAAATGGAGAGATAAGGTATATATATATATATATATATATATATATATATATATATATATATATATATATATATATATATATATTTTGTAATTACTTTTTTTTGGAGTGATAAGGGATTTGTAATATTTTTGGAGAAATAATGTGTATTTTTGAAGTAAAATTTTTACTTCTAGGAGGTTGAGTAAGTCTACATTCAATTCAGTTTTCGAAGACAAGATGCATCAAAGGGTTGCCAGCGTCACATTTTCATTACTTGAAGGTGGATATTTGTTATGTACTCAATACTCAATAAAGATATCATTTTTTGGTGATTGTGTCCTAGATCCGTCCAAAATTGAATAAGGAGATCTTAGGTATACCATGTGTATGTTTGTGATGGCACGTGCTTTTATGGCTTCATGATGTTGCTTATGATTTGTGTCTAGTTTTGACACATAAATGATCTCATTTATAACACACACATAAATTTTAATGCAAGCAAGCACAACACCTATAACGAAGTAGCTGCAAGGAAGGATAAATAAAATCAACACATGCATTTGCGCCACTACAACACATAATCAAAGATTGTCAACATCAACATTCTATCTCAACAAGAAAATTCACTCAATACAGTCAAGTTAATAAATATTAAAACTCCAGCATTTCAAAGCAAAGTCTACATAAACATTCTTGCACATAAATTTAAGCACTTGTAACATGAGTTAGATTGTAAGGGTGCACTCTCGGTTGAAACCGACACCTAAGTTTTGAATTGAGTCAAATTAAGTCAAAGAGAATTCATTGTAGTGAGTCATTCAAATCATTGTAAGATTTTTTTGGTGCATTTTCGAAAAGTGTTCAACACTCTTCCTTTAAAGCACAATCAAGTGAGTACATCAAGTGCGTGATTTTTTTAAACTCTAAAGCAAATAAAAAACAGGTTCTCCTCTCCTGCAAGTGAGCATGAGTATTCATTCAAGCAAGTTCCAACAAGTTAGTACAAAGTTGAAAACATCAAACGTGCCCTCGTGAAGCTCATTGCAACAACAATCAAAGCAAGCGAGTGAGTTCAAATCTAATGCAAGTAAATGTATTATTCAAACATCAATTAAATAATTTGAAATCTACAACAAGAGAGCATGAGTTCCAGTGAGCGTGAAACAAGAAAACACAAGTTTCACCAAAAGATCAAGAAAATTCCACAACAAGCGAGCGTGATAAACTCAATCAAGCGAGGTAGTACAAGAAAGCGTGCTATTCAAGCAACAAAGCAAGCGAGCGTGTCATTAACATCAAGTGAGTGCATTCAATCCACCAAAGTTCAAATCATGTGAGACAGTTCAAGACAAGCAAGCTTGAATTCAAGCGAGCGAGTTCACATGACGCAACACATTCAGTTGTTACAAATTCTTCACAATTTGATCCTCTCAAATGTAGAATACATGATGCAAATTAGCAAAGAAAATCTTGCTGATCTTTCACGGCATCTACAACACACAAATGAAATGATTGAGTTCCTTCGACTAGAGTCACAACTACAAAGAAATGAGTTTCAAGAGAAGAGTGATGCTTCCGAGTCTTTGAACCATACAACTAAAGATGATTCTAAGTCATTCATCCAAACAACTTCAAGTGTCGAAGTAGTTCAAGTTCAACTTTCTTCCAAACCAATCATCAAGCCATGGGAAGAAATTCAAAGTAACATAAATCGATGAGGCTTAGGATATGTCAAAGATGATGCCAATTTGCATATCTCAGATTATTCAAAGCCCATTAAATTCGTCAGTGCAAGCTTTCTTGAATAAATCACATCGACAAATTCTGCGACAGTTGCAGACAAATAGAAATGCATGCAACCCGAAGTTGCAGTAAAACCAAAATGTCCTCATTGTCGAAAAACCAGTCATATGGAAGATCAATGTTTTTATCTCCATCCTTGTCGCCATTGTGGAAAGCCAAATAATTCATCAGAGAAATGCTGCAACCAACAACAATCAGCCAGATTGAAGATAAATTATGAATGGATTGATACTTGGGAATGGTCATCCACAGTCAAAAGATTGTATCAGTTCTACAACCAAATACAATCACACCTAGTGCAGCTGACAGTGAAAGTAAGATGGTACTCTCATGCAATTGAACAGGGGAGTACACAAGTGCACCACTCCTACACCTGAAGGGGGGAGTTCAAGAATCATTTCTAGATGATTGTCTCTCCTTTCAGCTGACAAAAGGGGGAAAATGTCAATGAAATTGACGGTGGTTGTCAGACTAAAAGTCTTGAAAAAACCAACAAAAGCATCCAGTGGGCATAAAAAAATTCGCTAGTGGGCAGTCGACAACAAAGCAGTAGTGAGCAGTTTTCAACACAACAAAAGAAACAGTGAGTTGTTTTTTGACATCATCAGCTAGTGGGCGTTAAAATAATTTTGTTAGTGGACAAAGGATGCTAATTTCACGTAAAGGATAGATGGATCATTTTTCAACTTGGCACATGATGGAGTTGTCAAGCGAAATTCAAAGATGAATCAGACATGCTGTTGACTCATGTCTCTTCAGATTGCAGTTTTTTCAGCATCCAACTTTGGTGGTTTTTTAGGCAATGTTTTTGAGGATCAACATGAGAACTTGGAATATGGCTCTTCGTTCTTATTTTGGATTTATCATTGAAGGAGGGAATGTTAGCCTCTCTCATAAAACAATTATAAATCTAAAATAAATTAATAAATTAAATATTAAAAGTTATGAATTTATGCATAACTCTCTAGATTGGGTTGTTCATCTAAGCTAGGAGTTAGTTTAGGTAGCTCCTAGTTTGGTGTGTGTATGGTTGAGAAATTGCCTCAACCAAAATGTCCAAGATAGAACGCACTATCTTAAGACACAATCTCCTCATCTATTTAATTGTAATATTACATTCTTTTAATAATGAGAGAATATGTGAGGAAGCCATGAGGCTGAAGCCTTTTCCGCCATGACTGTGTTTGGGTATAAATATGTGTTAATTGTGTGTGATTATTCAACATATATTGACAAGCTTGAACAATGGCTAAATTCGCAAGGGGGTGATTGTATCCATTTGGGAAAGTTCGTTATAAGGCTTATTTTGTACGCAGATGACCTTATAATGATTGCTAAATCAACTCTTGGTTTGCAAGAGCACTTACATTTCATTGAGCATTTTTGTAGAAGGGTGGGGATGCAAGTGAATATTAGAAAAACGAAAGTAGTGGTTTTCTCTAACAAAAGAAAGCATAACCAACATAAGTTTTACTTTGAAGGCAACATTCTGGAAGAAGTTGCAGACTACAAATACCTCATAATTGACTTCAACAAAAATTTAAGTTGGGATGGTTGTAAAAAGAAAAGAACCGTGGGCGGTTGGAAAGCATTTTATGCTCTTCATAACATGTGTAGAGAGGCAGAGCTATGGGACTGGAAAACCACTCTAACTCTTTTTGGGCTTCTAGTGATTCCAGTGATTCTCTATGGTTGTGAAATGTGGGCCAGAAACGCAACCAAGATGCAATGGAAACATATTGAGAAAATTGAGAAGCGTTTGATTACAAACAAATTCAAAATTAAAAGTGTTGTTCCTTATGCTATCTTGTCAAGTGAAACAGGGGCTGCTTCTATTGAAGCAATTGCTATGGTGCGAGTCATAATGTATTTGAAAAAAATTGAGCAAATCAAAGAGGGTAGATGGCCTAAGGTTGTGTTTAATGACAGATTGTGCAAATGAAAGAAGACTTGGATGCAACAAAATAACAAATGATTTAGTAAATGGGGTATTTGCTTAAGCATGTTGTTACACGATTTTTTGGTCATCTAACCTATTATCATTAGATGGACCCAGGTACACCATGTAAGACCAATTTTACCCCAAGTAAAATTGCTTTCACTATGAAAATAACTTAGTAAACCACCTTTATTAAGTTGTTTATGGCCTAAATAGGAAACCCCATAAGGAAATATTAAATAAATATACATTTGTTTGATTTTCCTCAAGAAATAATTAGTTAAACAACAGTTTAATTAATATTCCTCTTTATATTTAACCCAAAACAAGGAAATTAATTAGATAAATCATTATTTATCTTATTATTTTCTAAAGAATAATTATTTAAACATTATTTAAGTGATATTATTTGTTAAATATAACTAATTCACCCTTAAATAATTAAATAAATAATTATTTATTTGATTATTACTCAACCACATCCTTAAAATGATAAATAAATCATTTATTTATTTATTATTTACAAATAAAGGGATTTGACCCAAGTCAAATTCATTTTCCTTCCAACAAATATAATAAAATATTCCACAAAAGTTGGATCTTGATTTGGTTAATAATATTTTAATTATGCACCAATATATATACTACCTCAATATTTTGTTATAAATAGAAGAGTTTTCCCATTCATTTACCACCTTTTGTTGCCTAAAGATCCCTCTAGATCTAAACTTTTGGTCTGACTATTGATCCACCATCATAGTCATATTTTGTTTGTCTGGGTTTTCTACACCATCAAGAGAGAGGAATTCTAGATCTGAAGTGCTCAGGACTTACAAGAACCCATCCCATTGAGGAGAACAGGGAACACCCTCTTGTGTTTTCCTCCTAGGTGCCATCAGTACATAATTCATTTGATATATTCTTGTCTTGTCTATTGGATACATGGAGTAAATCTCGTTTTTTCTACTGTTTGATGTCTTTTAATGTATAGATCTAGATTTTTGCAGCATTTATTTTGATCACCTAATTGCAGATCTGTAGATATTAGTAGTCATTTTTGCTGTTAGGGCTGTTGGTTATGCGCAACTAAAGTGGTCTTTTTTCATACACTTGGAATTAAGATTCATACTAACAACTGGCGACTCCACACGGGTTTACGATTACGACCGTTGTCGTTTTTCTAATCCTTGCATATCCAGCTGCTTCAAACCCTAGGATTTCTCTTCAGCCCCTTGTATTTACTTTTCTTGATATTGTTTTAACCCATAAAACCCTAAAACGATAAAAATTCTAACTTCAGTGTGTTTTCAAACCTATTTCGCAGGTGACAGACATCAGCCGTAGCTGAGATGACAAATTTTTCTGAAACCTGCCGCTGAGAGTGCCGAAAGTGCAGGTCGCACTTTTTGGTCCAAAACCTGCGACCTGGACCTTCAGGGCGCACTTTACAGCCCAAAAAGTGTGGCCTCTGCTGAAAAAAGGTCAAAAACTGCGACCTGGACTTTTTGCAGAGATTTTTCTGAAAGTTTTCTTGGTTTGTCTGAGCCTCTGTTCAGGGTTGTCTGACCTCCGTCTCCGCTCGTTTTGGAGCTGTACTTGTTATGTTTCACTCAACTAAGTGGGAACTTAGCCCCCTAGGGCTTCAGTACCCTCCACTTTGTGTGGAAGAGTTTTTGCTGTTGCAGGTTATTTGAAATTTCAGAGTCTTCATCCATTTTTTCAGATCTGATATCTCACCTTCAGATCCACTCCAGATTGGCTTGTTATCCATCCAAATCACCTCATCTAGCTTTGTTTGGGTTTTCCTCTGGGGTGCACTCGGTTTCCCTTCAGGAGATAGCCTTTCACCACCTCTTTTACAATAATTTTTCCTCTGATTTGTTGATGTTTTCTGCACCACTTTCCAACAGATTTTGTCTTTTAGATCCCTATCCCTCTTGACCTTAAATCTACTAGATTTTTTAGTATGTTTTGATTAGTTTTTTACTCACATATAGACTAGTAGTTGAGAGACCCGCCTCCTTGGGTTTAGATTAGTGCATTATCAACTGTTTATTTTCTATTTTTGCAGGCCTATATACTGACATTTGCAGGTTTATTTACAGCTATACAACACACTTTTTCTTTTTCTCTAAAACATCTGGGTTTAAAAATTAAAATTTACACACTTTTACACATGCACCCTAAGCGAAAAAGGGCTTGGTTAACACCGCCAAGCAAAGACTATAAAACATTTAAATCAATTGATCCTGCACCTCTTTGCCCTTGTTTCGACATTGTAATCACTTGATCCTACACCTCCTTGCCTTTGTCGGTCTCTTTTTCCTTTGTGCCGTGTTTGTGTCTTCACCATTGCGCCACCAAGGTATTTATCCTAGAGACTTCTTGGCTTTCATCCTCAGTTTCCGGTAAGAAGACATACTCCTCCACATATGGTTCGAGTTAGTCCTCTACCGAGTCCACACATCGACTCTTCTTCTGGTCCATTGGGTTCTCCTTCTCATTTCGTCTTCGGTTCTCCCCCTGACACCTTCACTATGTCTGGTGCAGGACCTCATGCTGGTGGCAACCCCGGCCCTCCCGCCGGGAATACCACTAGTGAGACCGCAACGGACACTACCCTGGCTGCGCCCCTGCTCCCCTTCATGGCAGGCCTCAGCCTCTCTGATTTTGACCAGTTGATAAATGACTCTATACACCATGACGCTAGTTGGCCTGCTATGCCAACAAAGCTCCCTTCAGACATCCCAAAGTTTGAAGGTCTTGATGGAGAAGATCCTTCAAATCATATTCGATCTTTCCACATGTGGAGTTCGTCTAATTCCATTACCAATGACTCTGTTCGTCTTCGGTTGTTCCAACAAACGCTTACAGGTGAAGCTTCTAAGTGGTATGTAGATTAGGCCCCTTCCTCCCATACCACCTTTACAATTCTTGCCCAGGATTTTTTGTCTTATTTCCAGCTTCCCCTTTGTTACGACACTGGTACCGAACTCTTGACCTCTTTCCATCAATCGTCTGCAACCCGCCTATCTGACTATGTTCAAGAATGGCGTAGAAGAAAGAGCCTATGTCGAGCCCCTACCTTCGAAGACCATGTCTACATGGACTGGTTCCTTAGATCTCTCTTGCCGCCTATCGGGAAAGATGCCGCATCGCACTTTCCTCAAACCAAAGAAGCCACTCTCCAAATTGCGTTAAAATATGACTTGATCTACGCTCAGTTGGGTTATGTTTATACCGTTCTAACTGATCTTTCGATCTTCCCAGACCCGGTGGTGCCAACGCACCAGGGGCATCTCATGCCACCGACGGTATCGTTGGAGCTCTCTTTAATCCGTATGCTCAACCTCCCATGGGCTATGGTTTTCCTCAGGGTGGGGCCAACACCTCCTGTAATTTTTCTTCTCCCGGTAGCACGTATCCAGGATACGGCATGCCTCCTCTTTTTGCACAACCTCCTGTTTACCACACTGTTACCCAACCTCCTTATTATCCATACCCACAGCCTGGTGCTCCAGCTCCTCCAGCATTAGCACCTCCTCCTCCCTCACCTTTTCAACCCCCGCAACATCAACCACCGCCCCCTTCGGGGCAGGTGTACGCACAACTGGACATGGCTAATCCTCCTCCCTCAAAAATGAAGAGGAAAGACACTCAAAATCAAGCTGCCCCTGACAATCCTGGACCTAATCAAGGTAACGCTCCTAACACTACAAACCAGCAACAAGGCACGCATCCCAAGTAGGGTATGCCTATTCGTACGAACAAACCCTGTTCTTGTTGTGGTGTTTATGGTCATTATATGCATGATTGTCCTATTTTTCCACAGAAGCGACAGCTATGGGAGTCTCAAGAAGCATTGAGAGGACAACAAGCCATTCCTTATGTTCCTCCCAGTCCTGCACCTAGTCAACTAGCTGTGCTTACTGATCCTTTCCCTTAGCAGGGATTCATGGCTACCCAACCACATGAAGGACAGGTGGCCACTCAACCTATTCCATCTGGTTCCCCCGATTACCAGATTTTCATGATGTCCTCTGATTAGCCTTTTGAACCTTCTTCTCCTCGCCCTTTACCTTCAGCTGATACTCATGAGCACCTTTATCCTCCTAGCACGGTTCCTCCAGGCCTTAAACATCTTGGAGCCGTCCCGCCTGGTCATTACCCCTTTGGTCAGATACCGTTCCTAGCTCCTCCACCAGGAGTGTACACGGTACCTGTTATGGCCATCCTCTCTCTTCCTAACCTGACCATTGGGATTCCCGTCTGGTACCTCGATCCTCCAGCCGCTACCTCGCTTGGTCAACCCAAACCTTATCTTGCTGTGACCCCGGTTCAACCGGTCCCTATGAATTCTCCCGCTACAACAATACCTTAGTCACCTCAATAGGAACCACCTCCTGTTGCGACTGCTTCTAGTAGGAAGGGCAAAGCTCGCAAAAGAGCATCAAAGGACAAGGCTGCCCCGACAAACACTGCCCCTTCTCGGCCTCCAAAGCGTACCATTTAGTGTGCTTTGTGTGATATTGTCAGCCACGCCACCCATACTTGTCCAGAGTTGCGTCACCTTAAATCCATGGTCAATGAGATGTTTCTGGAATCTGATATTCCAGAGGTACATGTCACTATACCCGATTCAATCCCGAAACTCAAAACATTGAACACAAATCACCCTTGTGCTATGTGATTTCGATGGCCATTACACTCACCTCTATCCTCACCTCGAAGAGTATCGTTCCTCTTTAGAAGCCTTACGCCAATTCGAGCACAATGAGTCTACCGCTCCCTTATTTGCACATCTTGCTTCGGCAACACCAGAGGACATGAATGCTCCCATTGACATTCCCCCTTACGATGTCGAGATATCGGAACGTTGGTCCTCCATCTGATATCTATCATCATTCATGAGACCCTTGATGGAAGTCCCCTTAGAGACTCCCCCTGATGTTTCGTCTGACCTCCCTTCAGCGACCACCCTAGGCTCAACATCGATAGATCCTTTTTCTAATTACTCTTCTGTCACCACTTGTGACGATGCGCATGTGAACTTCTCTTCTCATGAGTCAGGTAGCTTCGTCGCATCAGGTGGTATTTATTCCACCAGTCACCCCATCTTCTATTACGATGATGAAATTGTGGAAGTAGTCACCAACCCTGACTTGATCTATCCCCCCTTACATCGAACCCATATATCCGAACCACAAACACCTTGTGGGCATTACATGGACACCCAATGTTTGGGTAAGGGGGCACTTATATTTGCAGATCCAGGAGAAGAAATTCTCCACAAATTACCGAGTGTATCTAGTCGTGTCGGCTTTAGTACCATTATTCTTCTATATTCAGAAGAACCTCTAGAGTCCCATATCACTTCAGATCACTCTAGGGATGATACCCCTCATCATTCCTTCATATTACATAAACAACCCAGTCCTTTCGACATTGTTGTTTACCAACCTATGAGTTTTCTGGGAAAGCACCAGTTCATTATCCCAAAATCCTCTCTTTGGGATATTGAAAAAATGTATGCCAATCTAGAAACTTAAAGTCCATTTGATTCATATATGCAGTACCAAAAGATATTGGTAATCCTCCATTCCCTTTCTTAAACTGCATACCCATGACGAAAACAAATGACGCACCACATCATTAAAATGTGTTTAGATTCCCCTTTTTCTAAATACATTTTGGCATGACCACAACATGCTTGGGGGCACCTATGCCCCTCAACCATAAAAATCCCAGATCTCAGCCAAAAACAGCACTGAAACCCCCTTTCTCTGACAAGTCGCACTTTTCAAGTCATTTCCTGGGATAGGTCGCAGTTTTCTGCCCAGTACCTGCTACTCAGGTCACAGAACAAACCCCTAAAAAGTGCGACCTAGCCTGTTCATGAGCTCTGGTTGCCTAAACTGAACTTTCATCTACTGAAATAAAAGAGTAGGATTAGGCCTCTTACCTGCAACTGATGGATCTCAATTCCAATTGTCAGTTTGTCTGCTATGATTGCCGCAAGATTCAAGGCCTTCTCTCCCCACTATATTCACCACAGCTCCACCTGCAAATGAGTGAATTTGGAGGGAAAATGTCTTATTAAAAGAAAACCCCTGATTTTTTCTTTCGCCTACTGCGGCCAAATCGTAGCCCAGTTTGATGAACCATCTGTACCGTTGGAAAGTTCTCGCCAAGCCCTCAAATGGGTATATGTTAGTTTTTAGTGACTTGATACTCCAGCAAGACAGATTTTTTCCAAGGAGCGTCACTTCGCCCTTCCTCAAAATCATATTTCTTCAATTGCAACACTCGTACTGGGGGCACCACTTTGGCGCCATACTTGTCCACACTCGTGTTGACTTTCGTCGTGAGTTACCATCTCGTACTCATGCTTTTCATGGTCCCCATCAGACATTTTCTGTGTGGCAGCACCATCGGGTCACCCTTGTTTAGAGCATCCGAGTTGAGTCATCATTGCATTCACGGAGTCTATCCCAAGTACCTCTGCATCCCATTATAGTCCCCCATCCTTCATTGCTTGGTCCCTTTCTCGTGTCGCACATTATGGCCTTCAGTCCCACTGTCCCCTATTCATCATGATATTGTGTCAGTCGGTGCTAGGTCATCCGTGCCCTTTATGCTCTAACAAGGGAAGTCGTCCATTCGCCACTCAATACCCTCCATTCCATCACCATCATTGGTGTAAGTCTGTCAGTCGCTCTACTATTTTCTCTCGTGCCTTAGTTGAGGACCCCTTATTGCCTCACCTGTAGCGGACCTCCTCCTATTTACATTAGCTCATTCATTCCAGAAGACAGGTCTAGAGAGCAGTGTATCTTGGTTCCAGCTTCCACTCTTGTTAGGTGCCTCAGAGCAGACAAAGGGACTCCTCATTACCCTTTAATTTGATTGTTTATCAACTCCATCTCCTTTCAGCATGGTCGAGATCCGTATACTCGATGGTTTAGTGATGTAGCAGCCGACATTGGTGATTCCCAGGTGTGTGTGAGATGTATCAACCCTCAAGAGGGAGTGGCCCTATATGTATGTGGGATTCATTATTGTGTTATTTATCTGGCTCATGTTTATGCTAGCATGTGTTATATTGGCCAGTCTCGTGGTATTTCGGACGCCTTATTGTTTGTACTTTGCCTTGGCAGGCATAGGTATGTCTCCCCCGTCGCCTATAGCACAGGTACTCATGCTTCAAAGAGACTTGTCGCACCTGTAAGTCTCGCCTCCTCAGGGAATAGTTCTTTCAATGCTTTGTTCTACCTTATACTTTTCTCTCTTTGGCTTCCCCTTCGATGTCTAGTGATTGAGTTCTTACAACGTACTTCGGTCATACGATTAGCTCCTAATGCTCGTACGCTGGGGGGTATTTTGTTACACCATTTTTTGGTCATTTAACCTATTTTCATTAGATGGACCCAGGTACACCATGTAAGACCAATTTGACTCCAAGTAAAATTGCTTTCACTATGAAAATAACTTAGTAAACCACCTTTATTAAGTTGTTTATGGTCTAAACAGGAAACCCCATAAGGAAATATTAAATAAATATACATTTGTTTGATTTTCCTCAAGAAATAATTAGTTAAACAACAGTTTAATTAATATTCATGGTTATATTTAACTTAAAACAAGGAAATTAATTAAATAAATCATTATTTATCTTATTATTTTCTAAATAGTAATTATTTAAACATTATTTAAATGATATTCTTTGTTAAATATAACTAATTCACCCTTAAATAATTAAATAAATCATTATTTATTTGATTATTACTCAACCACATCCTTAAAATGATAAATAAATTATTTATTTATTTATTATTTACAAATAAAGTGATTTCACCCAAGTCAAATTTCTTTTCCCTCCAACAAATATAATAAAATATTCCACAAAAGTTGGATCTTGATTTGGTTAATAATATTTTAATTATGCACCAATATCTAGACTAACTCAATATTTTGTTATAAATAGAAGGGTTTTCCCATTCATTTACCACCTTTTGTTACCTAAAGATCCCTCTAGATCCAAAATTTTGGTCTGACTATTGATCCACCATCATAGTCATATTTTGTTTGTCTGGGTTTTCTACACCATCAAGAGAGAGAAATTCTAGATCTGAAGTGCTGAGGACTTACAAGAACCCATCCCATTGAGGAGAACAGGGAACACCCTCTTGTGTTTTCCTCCTAGGTGCCATCAATACATAATTCATTTGATGTATTCTTGTTTTGTCTATTGGATACATGGAGTAAATCTCGTTTTTTCTACTGTTTAATGTCTTCTAATGCATAGATCTAGGTCTTTGCAACATTTATCTTGATCACCTGATCGCAGATCTGAAGATATTAACAATCATTTCTGCTGTTAAGGCTTTTGGTTATGCGCAGCTAAAGTGGTCTTTTTTCGTACACTTGGAATGAAGATTCATACTAACACATGTGTCCTACAAACAATAAAGATAATTTTTTTTGTTATGGATAATTTCCACAAAAGTACTTGGGAGAAAGAAGAAGTACTACATTGAAGAGTTTAACCCACTCATAATCATCAGCAAAAAGCATACATAGGGGCCAATATTTCTTGGAGATATAAAATTCTTATTGTTCAATTAAGGACTAATTCTCATCAACTCTGTTGTGAAAGAGAGCGCTGTAAAGGCCAAAAGAAATGTGGGAGGAAAGAGTATGTATTTTTTGCTCTTCCAGAAAAGTGGAAACAAAAAAACATTTCATTTTAGAATGCGAGGCCTTAAAAGACAATAGGTAAAATTATGCAGGTATTCTAGTAGCTGGCTCTTGGGATAATCTATTCAATGAAATCGAGAAGTTGGGAGCGTTTATTATGCACAAAAAAATGGTCAAATACAAATGAAAAGGCAATCTATCTTATAAACTATTTTTAATCTCGTAAACGTTAACAATAATTTGTAGTTGAAATAATTGGTTCACATTTCAACACTATTTGATTCATACATTTTCAGATGATAGAGAAACGCAGTTAAATACATGCATTCCATGGGGTTACTCCTTTTCTTTATTGTTATTTGTATGTTGTTTATACTTAACTTACCAGGCCCTTTTTATTCCAATTAATACTGGAGAGACACATCAACTCATTTAATACCTAACCAAAGATGGAATATATGCGTGACAGTCCTTGCGGTAAAAGAAATTGGACAACAAAGTTTAGTCTGATATGTTAATAACTGAGTCCCTATTTCTGATTTGAGATTATGATCATCAATCATTGTTAAACCTATTTTTATTTGCATTCTAAATAAATTTAAAAGAAATAAAAATTCCATGACACTCCTGCGATGTTTTTATCAATATAGTATAAAAATCATTTCATTTTTAGGTTTATAAACTCGGACAAAACCATTTCATTACTATCACGAGTCAAACCTATGAGTGCACCGTTCATTTTGCATTACTCATTTGATTTTTATATCACACACTTCATTTTTACTAAAATTAATGTAACATGTTTTATTTTTCAATTAAATAATAAAGATAATTTTACTTTTCTTAGAATTTTATTAGTCCCTGCTGCCTGCGGCATGGCAGGGACTATAGGAATCGAAATCGATATGGTCTTTTAACTTTGCACGAAGATCAATATCGCTTATAACTTATAAGCTATGCTTTGTTTTTTATCATGTCCCCACTACATTCTTTAGACTAATCAACGATAGAGCCTTTTTTCTATCGACCAATCGGAATTATTTTCATCTTATTTGGCCTCATACCGAGGCAAGTATGAGGACAAACCTAGGTTAAGTATGAGCAAACAATGGATTACAATGAACATTTCCAATTCATACAAACTAATGTTGACATTAAAATTTAAACATTAAATGCTGGTAACCTGGTAAATATTTGAAGGGTTGGGACAATAATTCTATAATGCTCGGCTATTTAGGTGCCATCTGGTGCATGCTATTTAGGTGCCATCTGGTGCCAGGTGCTGAGGTGTCGACAATGGCGCTGGTGGCCTCTACAAAACCGAAGCCTTCTCATTGCCTTGAAGTGTTGAGAATTACAGTTTTGGGCCTTCTGAACTTAAAATTTTGCATTCACAATTTTGCATTCCTTGAATGAGCGAACCTATGCACTCATGCAGGGCCACCTACATTGTCGTGCAGTTCCAACTTCCTTTTACAGAAGTTGCGGTTCTAGCTTGATTTATACAGGTATTCTGACGAGAAGAGAAGTTGTAGGAGAGCCCATTCCAGGTATTTTGGTTCTTGCTTCTGTTGCTTCTCGTGGGTGTTGGGAGGTAGGAGGACCCCTGACGATGAGTTGCGGAAAATTAAAAGCCCTTCTTCGAAATTTCATTTCATCACCAGATTACCTGTACATTAACATATTTTTTTGTTCAATCAATTGATGTGTTCAGGTTTTGTGTTATAAACTCTGAGCAGATTTTGAAATATTCTTGTAAGATTAGGAATAGAATGAACATATGCAGATAACAAATTTTAGATTCCAAAATTTATAATCAAAATAAGAAAACTAATTATACAAAATCATTCTTAATTTTATTGCGGATTATGGAATTTTTAAATTTTTTTTTTAACTAATTTTGTTTTTTTTAAAACTAACAGATGTAGCAGAGCTTAAATGTTATTACTTACTTGTTAGGTCTGTAAATCATCGTTTAGTCTTCAAGCTTTCTGCAACGAGCACTCATGAAGCTACAAAACATAAGAAAGTGAGAAATGATATCAGTGTGCACCAGATATCCAAAAACCCTTACAGCCGAGATGAAACAGTGATAAGAACCCACAGCTAAGATACATAAGAAGCTAGAAGAGTTATTAAAATTCTGATGAAAAATTATAGCAAAAACAAGTCCTAAGTCCATGCGGCCTAGCAATGGCCTAACAATAAAAATGGAACTACAAGGCCTACGACTCCTTATAGAAATAAACAGACCAAAAAAAATTTAAGCTAAAACTTTGGCACCAAACCCCTTGCTAAAATATGTTAGGCTTCAAAAAGATTAGATCAGTCTGCTCCTTGAGCAAGGAGTGCAGGAAAAGCTTGCAGCTAAGCCCCATAACCTGGCAAAGTGGATCTCTGAGCTAAATTAAAATTTTGAGGAAAATTTAATTGTAACTTCAAGGGGTTTATAGTCTTCGTAATTTATCGAATGCTTGTAGCCTTAGAAGCCTTTCACACCAGGTGACAGAAGCAGTGAGGTAGTATTGATGCTTACATCCAGACAAAAATAAGGCAGCAAATAATACTTCCTCGGCTCTGTCAAAGTAGAAACATGAAATTTCAAAAAAAAATTAGCCAAAATTAAACCCTTACAAAATGATGTAGAATCTATGGAAATAACACAGAAAGGTTAATTGAAAAATTGAAAAATTATAACAAAAACAAGTCCTAAATCCATGAGGCCTAGCAATAAAAAAAATAGAACTTCCAAGCCTGCAGCTCATTAAATAGACCAAAAAGATTTAAGCCAAAACTTTGGCACCAAAGCCCCTGCAAAAATCTGTTAGGCCTATAAATTAAATGAAATAATGTGAAACCCTCCAAAATGACTTGCGGTCAGATAAAATAAGGTAAAACCCTCCAAAATTACTTGCAGTCAGATAAAATAGGCCGCAGAAGTCTGCGACTGGAGTAGGAGTGCCAGAAAAGCTTGCAGCGAGGTCCCATAACCTGCAAAGTGGACCGGGATTGGATAGGCAGGCATGATGCAATATTCTCGCAATTAATGGAATTAGCTATGATGGGTGGATCCGAGCACATGGACGCCTAAACATTGAGATTCTTGTGTTTTGTTGCATCAATAGTTTGCAGCGAGTGGGATTGAGTGAATTGCAGGATTGAGTGAATCGCATAAACTAGCATGAGATTTGGTCTCGGTCATAGGTATGAGAACCTGGTTAACACCCTCTAAACCGTTGATCTAAATCCTAAAGGCAAGTGTCACTTGGAGGTTTCGTCCAATGCCAAATGGAAGTGGTATGAGTCACATGTGTTGTTGCAATGATAACCGTGCTTAATTTTACCAACTATTTATTCTCTGCGCCAACATTTCAACCAAAAAAAAAGATTTGAAATGAATTATGCGCCTTACCTTTCTGTGTCATGAGTTTTATATTTCAGTTTAATTTTTTTTTCAATTACTAAAAACCTCCTCCCAGAAATGTTTTCTCACCAGTTCCATCATTTCATATATAATAGTAATGACATCTTATTTTCCAGGTCCTGTGAATAAGTGAGTGAAGACGAGAGCTCAAGTCAATGGATGCTACCCATATGGGGATGGGACATGACCATACCGCTAACTGATTATTTTTTCTACGATATTATATTACAGCTTAACAGATCATGTGAAGTGCAAGCAACAAAAATTGGCTAAATATAATGAAATTATTTAACAATTATCTCCCACATATTACAGTAAGAAATTTTTGTATTTAAAATACATATGCATTTCACTAAAACTTCTATGTCAATAGTAATTTCTTTTATTTTCATACTGGCCTTTCACTTGACATATTTTCTTTTTGAAATATTATTTCAACTTTAGGCATTTCTATGTTAATAGTAATTTATTTTATTTTCATATTCATTGTTTCCATAAATATAATGAGATTATATTTAAAACATAATTTATTTGTTTTCATGAGATTATATTCAGAACATAATTTTAGTAGATGGCTGCTATGTCCAGTCTTGTTTACTTATTGGATGGGGCGGCTATGTTTGGTTTGCTTATTGGATGGGGCGGCTATGTTTGGTCTTGTTTGCTTACTGGATGGGGCGGGCTCTGCATGGCAGTCAAGCTCATTGTAAACTGATAAAAAATACTACTATTCAACCATGGCAGGGACTTGCTGCTCTGCAGCTCGTCTTGTTGATTATAGATTTTGATGACTCATTTTTTTCATTAGTTTTTACATTTTACTTTTGTAGACCTTATAGTTTCATGCCATATTGTGAAGGTCTGGGTGATTAATTTTTTTGAAAAATAATATATAGTTTGATTTTTATATCGCATGTTTTTATTAAACTAAAATTAAAGGAATTTACATTTTGATTTTGATTAAAGAATAATTTTTATTTAGAGCCATTTGAAAATACTTTTCATGCTAGAGTAGTAAATGCCTTAGCTCTAGTGAGAAGGGTTTTTTTTGAAGCAATGATTAATTATGTATCTGTGTATTAGTTTGTATTTGACCAAAAATTTATGTGGATTATGCAACATTAGGAATTCAATTTTCTTTATTTATTATTATTATTTAAATTTATTTATTTGTAAGGTAATTGGTTGAAGTTGGACTATTCAGTAACTTCTATTTTTATTAGTTATTATTTTTTTGTTTTTAGTTATTTCTTTTATTTTTATTTTTATTTTTTTTCTCTTTTTTCGATTATTTCTATTTTTATGAATTATAGTTTTTTCTCCCTATTTTCAATTTAAGATAACTTATTATTATATTAAAAACATATTTTAATAAATATAATTATAAAAAATTATATCTATTAATAAAAAATAAAACAAACACTGTAACATGTACACCCAATATATATATATATATATATATATATATATATATATATATATATATTTACTTACTTCTCAAAAGATAATTACCTTAACCACATGTATCTTTTAAAAATGTCACAACATAACTTAAGTTAGAACATTACATAAATACTTACACTAAACTAGTAATTAGTCAAATGTACTAACCTCCACTCTTATCATAAGGTTACATCTAACTTACGAACCCAACCAATTTACCATATTTAATATGACTTATCGCTTGCAATATTATCATAAGGTCGAGTCTGGTTTCAAGGTTTCGTTATAAATGTTTATCCCCGAAACCAACCTACTAGTATGCTGTCATTAAAAAAATACGTGAACCGTATCCCTGGTTCTGACGACGTTATAGCTGGCATACCATAGCAATTTAATACACATAGTACTTGGTATTTACACCACATAACAGCTGTAGGATCCGAAATTATGATACACGGGTTTCAATGATACCCAGTTGGATTTACACCGTCAATCTCCTTTTGGATCAACGGTCCACATATTTGGCAGGAAAGTCTTGAATATCCATGCCCAACCCTAACACATTTCATAATTAAATTCTTGGACTTATGGAAATGCTTCTTCGGCTCTGAGGTATTGTTTCACGACGAGCTGCAAACCTTGTTGCCCATGTTTTAGGGTTTTGTCACTTACAGTGACAACCATGAGTTCCTCGAATTGTTTATTTCCACGAGCTTGAGAGGGTTTGAAACACCCGGCTAATTTGCTGCGCAATGGAGAAGAATTTCTGCCGCAAGGGTAATGAAGTTCCGGGTATTGGTCTCCTTTCTGTTGTGGCCATCTCTTCGAGCTTCTGCACGTTATTCAAACACACAATCAAGTAAGAATAAACCTTCCCAATCTCGTTATTTCGATTCTTCACTTTGTTTTTACTGTAAGTGGAAATTATCCTCCCTCTACTGGTTTAATTTACTGAGTTCATGGATTGTACTATGTTAACATGTTGCTCAGTTTTATGGATTTAAGAGGAACGACAAAACCTCTTCACCAGGTTATCCTCTTTTTAATTTGTCTTTTTATTTATTTTGTTTGGTTTATGGTTAAATATTTAACACTCTTCCTCACATATTCACTTCGTTGCTTGTTACCTGCAGGTCAGTATTCTCGACCTCAATGGTGGAGTCCTCCGCTCCTAAGATTTGCATGTCACTTGTTGGGCCTTCATTGGCTTCCTGCTGATGAAATCTACTTCCCCTTCCAGGTACACTGAAGGAATTTGCCTCTTAACCAAGGTCTTATATTCTGTGCGGAATTTGGGGATTTAATTATCAAACTGTATTTATCAGTTCTGGGTTGTAATAAATTATATTTTTGGAACATATCCTTTTACTGTAATTGGGATTAAAATTTATTTCCTATAGGGGTTAGAACCTGTATAGTTTTCTTTCTGTGCTTACATTATGTTCCGAGATATTTTTAAGCGAGTATTGTCTTATACAAATCTTACGGTTATGTTTTCCTTGAATATAACCTCTATGCTTATTTTTCTCCAAATGGGAGTAGCTTCTGTAGTGTGAATTCGTTCTTTGCAAGGCTTCGTATATAGACTGTGTGCTTATGAAAATTAGACATAGCTTCTTATTTCTAATTCGCTTGCAGATAAATGGTCTGTCATTTGAGAAATGGTTTTCCTTATCGTTCTTTTTCTGCACTTAGTTTATATTCCTGTACATGTATTTTTCTTTCATATATATTTATTCGCTCAATCTTCAAATGAAAACTCAATTTCTAGGATATATCGCACCTGTCTTATCATGAATCAATTTCCTAGCATACACTTTCTTCCTTTTAAAATATACCTAAATAGTCCACTAGATTATAAATTTTCTTAGGTTTTCATGGTGACCGGACCACCTATTCTTTAGTCCGAGTATAGAATTGATAGGGGAGAAGCGATGCATATAGGGTTGGGGTTTTACCCTGTGCCCAATACCAACGGCTTATCCCACACAACTATTGATAAATCTGGTTTTTTTTTTCATATAAAATATAAACATAGTTTGTTTATACACATGCTTCATATAAAATGAACTACTCATCTTTGAGAAAACATATGGACAGAATATTGATTCCTGTAAAAGCTACAACATATTTGTTTAATTGGCTTATTGAAAATAAACTATTGTATATATTTTCTTTAAAACAATACCCACATCAAATCTGTGTCATACCCAGGTTTATAATTTGTACAGTAATAATGTACACAACCTTGTAACTATTTGTTGGGTTAATCATTTTCATTATCTCACTATTTTTTCCAATATAAGACAAAATTCTAAGGATAAGTATAATCTTTCTCCTGAAATCAAATAACAAGTTTTTTATAAATAAAACTTAGAAACATTCGCCTGTCGATTAATAGACATAATAACAGTCATTATTTAAATAATAATAGACTAGACAATCACTTATCTGGAAAACGTAGTTAGCTGTTGGTGTCCACCCAACCTTCAAGAGACGCTATTAATTCCTCTTCTCGCTCCCGTGCTCCACCCTGAAGAGGTACGAGTTGACAGTAGATTTTCTGCTGTGACCTCAAGACCCCAAGTCCAGTCAGTGCCAGGAATCTTCAGGAATTTACCAAGTGTTTTTCCACTGGTCTCTACCAACTCAAGAAAAATCTCCACTCCTTCCTTAGCCTATGAACAGAACCCCTACTCCTCACTAGGATAAGTATTTTATCCTCAGAGGAGCAGGTAATTGTTCAAACTGTCCAACCACTTTTCAGTTCTTGGAAACATTTACTAACAACCTTTTAACTTTTACTTTCCATAACTAATTTTATTATTCATAATTAAAAATAAGGAAAAATAAATTTTCCAGCAAAATACCAATTGTCTTAGCCTTTTTTCCTTAAACAATATTAAAAGTCATTTTAGCTAGTTAACAACTAGTTAGCAGTAAATGCAGCCGTCGAAATTTCCCCCCTGGAAGTAACACCATCCTTGGTGTTTCATTCTAGCTCTAAAAAGAGCATTGGGTAAGCCTCATGAACAAATATTTCGTCCTCCCAAGTAGCCTCATCCAGGCCAAAATGCTTCCACTGCACTTTAACCTGGGTGATGACTTGCTTCTGGAGCATAATTTCCCTCCGGTCAAGTATGTGTTGCGGCTCGACCAAAAACTCGCCATCCGGTTCTACTTGCAAACAAAAAAGTTCCATGTCAAATTCCCATAAAGAAATCATGTTTCAAGTTAGGATTTTTTAATTCTATCCTACCTGTATATTTTGCCAATGAATTACATGCTTTGAATCATGCACATAACGCTTCAACATGGACACATGAAACACATTATATATTCGTATGTGACTGGGTAAAGCTAGCTGATAGGCCATAGGTCCTACCCTTTCCAAAATTTGGAAGGGTCCACAGAACCTGGGAGTCAGCTTGGCACAAGAGGTCCACCACAAGGTACTCCTCTTGGGTTTGATCCTCACATACACATGGTCTCCCACTTCAAATTCCTGATAAGGCCTCTTTTTATCTGCATAGATTTTCTGTCGATCTTGTGCAACCTTCAGATTTTGTCTTATCTTCTTTACTTCTGATTCCATTTCAACAAGCATCTCGGGTCCCAACATTAATTTTGTTTCGAGACTACTCCAATTTATGGGTGTGTGACACTGCCTCCCATACAAGGCCTTAAAAGGACTCATCTTCAAGGACTCCTGATAACCATTTTTTTAAGCAAATTCAACAAGATGCAAATAGTCTTCCCATTTGGTTGGCTTCTGCATCACATACATGCGCAACATAGCTTCCAATGCTTGGTTTACTTTCTCTGTTTGACCGTCTGTCTGGGGATGATAAGCAATGCTAAAGTTTATTTGGGTCCTCAACCCTGTAAACAGAGTCTTCCAAAATTCTGATGTAAACTTAAAATCCCTGTCTGAGATAACTGTCTTTGGAATACCATGCAGCCTGAAAATTTCCCTCATGAATATGTCTGCTATCTATACAATCTTATAAATAGACTGCACAGGTATAAAATGTGCAAATTTACTCAGTCTGTCCACTACCACCATGATGGATTCATTTTTATTTTTTGTCCATGGTAAACCTGCAATGAAGTCCAGGGATATGACCTCCCACTTCCATTCAGGTACCGATATGGGGTGCAACAATCCTGTTGGATGTTGATGCTCCACCTTCACCTGCTGACACTTCAAACATTTATTTAAATACTCTGCAATATTTTTATGCATACCAGGCCAAAAATATACCTTTCTAATTGCAGTCAACATTTTCTGGTATCCTGGGTGACCTGCATAATTTCTGCGATGGTACTCATTCATTATCAGCTCCTTTAGATCCACACGGTTTGGTACATATACCTTACCTCTAAAAGTTAGCATCTGATCATCATTTAATCCATACTTAGAAGTACTTCCTTGCTCTCTGGTTTCTTCCATTTGCTGCCATAGGAATTGATATTCCAGATCTTTTTGTGCTTCTTCTTTTACTTGATCTAAAAATTTACTTTCCAACTGATTGTAATATAGTTCAAAAACACCATGTATTTTTCTGCTTAAAGCACCAACTACCCAGTTTTCCTTACCCTTCACGTGCTGGATTTCCATATCAAACTCACTTAAAAAGGCATTCCATCTTGCCTGTCTAGAGTTTAAATCAACTTTCTTGAAGTAACTAGTCAAGCTGTTATGATCTGTCTTTAACACAAACTTTTTTCCCAACAAGTAGTGTCCCCATACCCGGAGCGCATGAACTGTTGCTGTTAATTCTAGATCATAGGCTGAGTACCTTTGTTCATGATCCTTCAAATTTCTTGACTCATATGCAACTACTTTGCCTTCCTGAGATATAACTGCCCTAAGACCCTCTTTACTGGCATCTGTACATACTTCAAATTCCTTTTTAGGGTCAGCTACCCTCAACACTGGTGCAGTGGTCAAAAGATATTTCAATTTTTCAAAACTATTCTGACACTCAACAGTCCACTTAAAAACTTTTCCTTTTCTTTGCAAAGAGGTAATGGGAAAAACAACCCTGGAGAATCCCTCGATAAATCTCCGATAGTACCCAGCTAATCCCATAAATGATCGAATGTCTGCCACATTCTGGGGTACTCGCCATTCCATAATTGTCTTGATTTTCTCGGGATCAGCAACAATCCCTTTTGTTGGAATGACATGGCCTAGGTATTGGATTTATATTTTAAAGAAATCACATTTGTTGAACTTAGCGTACAACTGGTGTTTTCTTAGCATTTCTAGCACAATCCTTAGATGCTGTCTATGTTCTTCCTGGTTTTTAGATTAGATTAAAATGTCATCTATAAATATAAGTACAAAATTATCCAGGAAAGGATGAAATATTCCATCCATTAACCTCATAAAGGTTGCTGGTGCATTTGTTAACCTAAAGGGTAACACCACAAATTCATAATGCCCATACCTAGTACATAATGTTGTCTTGCAAATGTCTTCATCCTTGATTCGAATATGGTGATATCTAGATCTTAAATCTATCTTGGAAAACATCGTGGCCCCCTTCACCTGATCAAACAGATCATCAATCCTTGGTAATGGATACTTATTCTTAACTGTTAACTTGTTAAGCTGTCTATAATCCATGCACATTCACATGGTTTCGTCCTTCTCCTTTACGAACAACACTGGTGCTCCCCAAGGGGACACACTCAGACGAATGTAACCTTTGTCTAGCAGTTACTGTAACTGCATTTTCAATTCCATTAGTTTTGGAACACTCATTCTATAAGGAGCCCTTGACACAAGAGAGGCTCCTGGCATTAACTCTATGGTGAAGTCAATGTCTCGCCTTGGTGGTAATCCAGGAATATTTTTTGGAAAAACATCCAGGAAATCTTGCACCACAGGTATGTTTTCCATCATAGGTGATTTTTCCTTGGAATCAACATATCCCATCGGAATAACATATATCTGGCATCCCTTCCTTATACATTTATTCATTTGGGATGTTGTAATTGGATGTAGCTGAAGTGGCTTCTTGATTCCTTGAATCTCCTTTTGTGTTCCATCTTGCATTATGTAATAAATGATCTTTTCCTTACAGTCCACTAAGGTCCAATGTTTTTCTAGCCAATCCATACCCAACAAAACATCTTAGGACCCTAATGGCAGTATGTTCAGGTCTACATATAACTGTTGTTATGAAATTTCTAAAGTACAGTTTGGAATTTTGGCAGTTACCTTTCTTTTTTCTCCTATGGCTAGTTGTACCAGCCATGAGTTTTTGAATTTCTATTCTTTTAATTTAACATTTCCACTATTTTGGGACTAACATAACTCAGGCTTGCACCTGGGTCTACCAAAATAGAAACAGATTGAGATAGTAATTTACCTTCCAGCTCAATCATTGTTGGCTGATAATCTGCCTGTTGATCCTCCAACGCCGCGTTGATATGAGGAATGTTTCGCGCCACATCACCTACTATAGAAGCCTCCTGCAAGTTTGCAACTATATCATTTCTTGCTCGCTATGGGCAGTTTTTATAATAATGTGCCTCACCACAACCCCAACACTGTAGAGGTGGCTTGGTCATCTGCCCCTATTCAAGTTTGCTAGATGACTCTGTAGGCTTATCTTCTGCTGGCCAACAGGTTATCTAATGATTTCTGCCAAATTGTTTACTAACAGAAATTCAGGCAGAATTCTTAAAGTTACTTCTTTTGGCTCCTTTTAAGTTGGAGCTATTTTTCTGTCCTTTCCTTGGCTGCCAACTTTTTCCAACCTCCCCTTTAGCCTTGGACTGTTGATAGAACATTCATGCCTTACGAATGGCTTCGTCCATGGTTTTGGGATTCACAAATTCAATTCACCCTTTCATATGTGTTGGCAAGTTGCTCAGGAATCTCTGCACCTTAGCCTTTCATATCGTAACAAGGAGGTGAACTTGGTGATATATTCATCCATAGTCATTTGTCCCAGCCTCAAGTCATGAAATTCTTTAGTTTTATCATCATAGAAACATTCTGTCAAATACTTTTCTTTAAAGTATTGCTGGAATGATTCCCAAGTGACATCTTGTTCCTTAATGCTGCGAACATTCTTCACTTCTTCCCACCATAGAGTGGCTTTATCCCTTAACTGGTATATGGCCAACTAGCCTTCAGGTTAATACTATACTCATACACCTGAAAGTACTTGTTCATGTTTATTAACCATGCTTCTGCCACTTCCTCAACTTCACCATAAAATTTTGGTGGTTTTATTTTTTGAAGCTCCCCCTAAAGCTCTAATTTCTGCTTTTTAACCTCTTGCTGATCCGACAAGTTTCCAGATTCTACTTCATTGTAGTTTTTGTTCTTGTTACTTCTCTGGGATGGGATTCTTTCAACTCTGTCAGTGGTGTTGTCTCTTGTTTGTTGTTCATCACCTTCTTGCATGCCCTTGTCAGTACTAGGGTGTTCCACTTCTTGGTTTTGCTTGTCAGACAGGATCTTTAGTATCTTTTCATGCTCTTGCATTAATCGTTCGTTATCCCTTCGAACTCGTACCATCTCTTCCTATAATTGCTATACTGTATTCAAAAGTAAGCTGGGTTGATGCTGCTATTCCTCTAGCAGTCTACTCGTTTGTTGGTGCTGATCGACACCTAACTGAACCCACATTTCAGGGTTCACAACTGGTTGTGTTTGGGGTTCCTCGGTGTCTTGGGGTGGTTGTTGCGGTGATCCCCTTCTCATTATGTTTCATGTTATGCTTCTATGCTCTAGATCATTTTACACACAACGTAAATTGTTAGTTGACCCTTAGGGTCCCAACATAGGAACGCTGCTTTGATACCACTTGTAACATGTACACCCAAAAAAATAATTTTTTTAAAACTTACTTGTCATAAAGATAATTACCTTAACCAGATGTATCTTTTAAAAATGTCACAACATAATTTATGTTAGAACATCACATAAATAATTACACTAAATTAGTAATTAGTCAAATGTACTAACCTCCACTCTTATCATAAGGTTACATCTAACTTACGAACCCAACCAATTTACCATATTTAATATGACTTATCGCTTGCAATATTATCATAAGGTCGAGTATGGTTTTAGCTTTTCATTATAAATGTTTATCCCTGGAACCAACCTGTTATCTCAAAATCAGATCCTAATAGGCTACTGATCAGGAAGATTCTGAGTAACTATTTCAAACCAGACTTTTAGTTGAGGCTTAGCCTCCTCAACCTGAGAGGGCTCTCTCAATGGGTTTATGAATTTTAAATAAGGATTAGATGGCTAACTCTATGAGTAAAATGGATAAAAATGGATAATTGGTTGTAATTCTAATCAATAAACATCTATTGGGCTTATGGAGTCAAGTGTGTTTTCACAAAACATGAGTATCAACTTCATATGGAAATCAGGGCATTTCAGGGTTTAGATGCATCAACAGAGCAGTGGGACAAAAATAAACACAGTTCATGAACATATGAAGGAAGTTAGAGCACCTTCAGTGAATTCTAAGTAACATACATTCATGCCACTGCAAGTAATTGAAAAAGGAAAATCATGAAAATATCAAACATCAATAACCCTTTTTGAATCCTGAGTGATGAAACTAATATCTCTGTATTAATATAAAAACACAGTTTCTGCTACCACAAAACAATATGCTTGTTAGTGAAAATTTCCAACCCTATGCAATTCCACTTCTTGTATCTTATAGAGTCATCATTACATTCTTGAATTCTCTCCAAACACTTGAGAAAAATTTGAATTTTCTAGCTTGACACCTATCAACTACTAAAACAAAATTTTAATTACATCTGACAGTTAAACTGTCTGTTCTAGAGTCCTAATACAACTAGGATTAAAACTATTTATTATAACTTAACAACCTTATCTAAACATTAAATCTTCTATCTGACATTTGCTCCTCCTAAACTTCGACCTTGAGGATGTCCATCTCCTTGTTGTTAGACTGTATTGATTTGCTTCTTATCTTCCCTGAAAGATAGGAACATGCTCCCTGCAAAATAGCTATAGTGTTTCATTTATGTTTCTTCAAACCATCTGTAGACCAAATTGTGCTAAAAAACATGTGGCAATGTCTTATTAAACTCATGTGACTTCGCCCTTCTAGCTGTGCCCAAACCAAACTTTTGAAGGAGTGCCAAAACTGTTAACATTGCTGCGCTACGAAACTGTCTGCTGTTTTCGTAGCGCATAACTTTACCTTTGAAAACTTCACTTGGAAGCTTCATTTTTCTGTGTTTTGCCATTGGATCTTCACTTGCGATCTTTATACATTCTTCAACAACATCAAGTTTTAAAAAACAAGCCTTTTCTCCCTTTGAAACCTTGCAAAATTGTTCAAACTGCATCCTACAGTAGTTTCGTAGCGCGCTACGAAACTGTTGTGCATGACACCTACAACAGTTTCGTAGTGCGCTACGAAAATGCTGTGCCTATATTTTCACAGGTTTTTCCAAAATTTTAAGTTTCAAACCTTTACTGCCATCCTTATAGTTATAAATAGCTCTCATAATCAACAAAAATCAACTCTGAACTACTTTCAAAAATGAAATCTTTCCACATAACCCCAAAAATGTGTTAGGAGATGTCACTTATTGTTTACACTCATTTTTGCTGTGGTTGATCTTCAGGATTTGCTAGCTGTATTTCAAGATCTTCAACCTGCCTTGTAAGCCTTCTATTATTAGCTCTTAGTTTTGTATTAACCATCCTTATGAACTTTGCTTCCTTGATTGCAGGGACGGTCCATATGTAGAATTGATCCTCACTGCTGATTAACTCAATGTTTGAAACCTTTTCTAGCTCCCACATACCTTTCAACCTCTCAAAGTTTGACCTTTCTACAACATGCATTCTCACTTTCTTCTTCAATTTATCAATTTCAATGTTTGCAAGTCTGAGTTTTTCTTTAACCTCCTCATAACTACTCTTTTCTCTCTAAGTATTAAAAACTCTGTTTCTGTCTTCTTCAAGCATTAGAGATGATATATTTATGGGTTCTTAAGAAAAAAATTCATCCTCACCTCCTGTTTGGTCTATCTCCATGTCTAACTGCTGCAATTTCTTAGACTGCCTAGTCAAGGGTTTTCTAGGCTTAAAGACAAACTTTGACACTTCATCCTCAAAATCTATTTTTTTGGATGTTTTCAATTTCTTTGATTTGCCACCTGTATCCAGTTTGATGAAATCTTCTTGAACCAAGGGAGACTCTTCAATGTCAATAGCTTGTAATATATCATTCAAGTCACCTCTTAATTCCAAGTTTTCATTTGTGACCACAACCATACCCTTCTCGTTTGACCTTTGACTCCTAGTCAACTTCTTCTGAGCTATTTTACTAGTTGGATGTTCCTGAATTGTCTCTTTGACAGGAGTTCTCTTCTTCTGTGCAGATTGATGAGTCCTTTGGATATTCAGTGATGTGTTTATCATTGGTTCCTTAACCTATTTCCTGGGCTTAAGCTTGACAAACCTCCTTGATTTTGTTTTTGCAGGTTCAGTAGTCTTTGATGCAGATGTTTCTTTGACTTGAGGGCTAGCACCTGTTCCTTCAACCCCTATTCCACTCAAAAAGAGAAATGCAGACCATTCTCTATTCACTTTCTGAAGCTCATGCAAAACTATTAACTTGACTAGACCATGATGAAATAATGAGGTTTCACATGCCTGAGTTTTCATCTGTAATTTGTCTGCCATCTTGGCCAGACTTTGAAATAGAAAGAAAGGTAAGTCTAGAGAGATTATTCCTGTGAAATGAAATAAGAGTTTAAAGTGGTAAGTGTACACCTTGTGGTATCTCCCTTCGCAGGTGAAGTACCTTTGGATGTTGTAGAGAAGATTGGCAAATGCATCCTTGACATAACTTCTTGGCAAAACTTTGTTCAAATCAATATCCATAAACTCTAGTTTCAAAAATATCTTGTAGGGTTGCATTTCAAACCTAAAATTCTTGAACCATCTATCTTCCCCCCTTGGAATTTCTGTGACTGCTGATATAACTTCAGGAGAAATTGGTAAATTGAGAAAATCAACCTTTTTGTTTGACCCTGTGAAGTTAATAGCGAACTCTTTGGTAACCTGATTATGCCCTCCTTGAAGGTTTTCGCAGAACCTCCAGCACCCTACCTTCTTGAAAGCTTCTTCAACAGATTTATCTCTTGTGAGAGCTTCTAAACCTCCAGGTTCTATTCTCAGTCAGTGACCAAACTTGTGATTTCTCTTTTCTTCTGTCATCTTCCTCCTGAAAACCCTATGTCTTCAACAAACCTGTAATAGACCTCCTTGTTGGATGAACTGGCTCGCTTGAAAATTTGGTTCAGCCTCGCTTGATTAGAAATCCTGCTTCAGCAAACAATTATTTTCAAACTCACGGATTAGCAAGTATCGAAACTGCTGACATAACATCAATTGGGTTCAGCCTCGCTTGATTGAAATTCTGCCTTGCTTGATTGAAATTCTGCCTCACTTGAAAACTTAAGGAAAGCTCTGGTTTCTTATCATGAGCTTCTCTTTCAAACAATAGATATGCATGCAGTGTTTTCTTTGCATGAGACAAAATCGATGATAACCAACCCTTTTTCAAATTTGAAAAGGACCAATGACAAATGACCCCTAACAAATCTCATAATGATTTCATAATTGCTTTGGATGGTTGCATGCATGAGGGAGGATTCGTGGACTGACACCTAATCATGAAAATTTAACAAAAATTGATGGATGTGATAGCTAAACCGGAAAATTTCGAATCCCCGATTTCGTAGCGTTGGTCATGTGATTTCGGGATTTTGCGCTACGAAAAGACCAGCGTTTTTGTAGCACAAAAGCAGTTTTTTACATTGAGCGCGCTATGAAAACATGGTTTCGTGGTTTATTCAAAAAAAAAAGAAAAAAAAAAAAAGAAACCACCCTTAAAATATGGTTTTCAAAACGTGGTATGAGACTTCTAAAGAGTAAAGCAAGGTTTATGAATTTTATTTAGTGATGAAATGAGACTTGTAACCTATGGCTTAGACCCTATAAAACATAAAAATGACTCAAACCCTATCTAACAACATGACTTAGGAGCAAGTATAAACTGACCAAGTTTAGAAATTTTTAATAGTGACAACGCAACCTACCGGTATGTTGTCATTAAACAAAACATGTGAACCGTATCCCTGGTTACGATGGCATTATAGCTCGCATATCATAGCAATTTAATATGCATAGTACTTGGTATTTACACCACATAACAACTGTAGGATCCATAATTATGATACACGGGTTTCAATGATACCCAACTAGATTTACATTGTTGATCTCCTTGTGGATCAATGGTCCACATATTCGGCGGGAAAGTCTTGAATACCCACGCCCAACCCTAACACATTTCATCATTTCATTCTTGGACTTATGGAAATGCTTCTTCGGCACTGAGGTATTGTTTCATGACGAGCTGCAAACCTTGTTGCCCATGTTTTGGGGTTTTTTCACTTATAGTGACAACATTGAGTTTCTCGACTTGTTTATTTCCATGAGCTTGGAGGGTTTGAAACACCTGGCTAATTTTCTGCGCAATGGAGAAGAGTTTCTGCCGCAAGGGTAATGAAGTTCTAGGTATTTGTCTCCTTTCTGCTGTGGCCACCTCTTCAAGCTTCTACACGTTCTTCAAATACACAGTAAGGTAAGAATAAACCTTCCCAATCTCGTTATTTCGATTCTTCACTTTGTTTTTACTGTAAGCAGAAATTATCTTCCCTCTACTGGTTTAATTTACCGAGTTCATGGATTCTACTATGTTAACATGTTGCTCAGTTTTATGGATTCGGAGGAACGAGGGAACCTCTTCACCAGGTTATCCTTTTTTTCATTTGTCTTTTTATTTCTTTTGTTTGGTTCATGGTTAAATATTTAACACTCTTCCTCACATAATCACTTCGTTTCTTGTTACCTGCAAGTCATTATTCTCAACCTCAATGGAGAAGTCCTCCGCTCCTAAGATTTGCATGTTGCTTGTTGGGCCTTCACTGGCTTCTTGCTGATGAAATCTACTTCCCCTTCCAGGTACACTTGAGGAATTTTCATCTTAACCGAGGTCTTATATTCTGTGCGGAATTTGGGGATTTAATTATCAAATTGTATTTATTAGTTCTGGGTTGTAATAAATTATATTTTTGGAACATATCCTTTTATTGTAATTGGGATTAAAAGTTATTTCCTACAGGGGTTAGAACCTGTATAGTTTTCTTTCTGTGCTTACATTCTGTTCCGAGATATTGTTAAGCGAGTATTGTCTTATAAAAAGCTTAAGGTTACGTTTTCCTTGAATATAACCTCTATACTTATTTTTCTCCAAATGGGAGTAGCTTCTATAGTGTGAATTCGTTCTTTGCAAGACTTCGTATATAGACTGTGTGCTTATGAAAATAGACAAAGATTCTTATTTCTAATTTGCTTTCAGATAAATGGTCTGTCATTTGAGAAATGGTTTATTTCCTTATCGTTGAGAAATGGTTTATTTCCTTATTCGCCTTCCCTGCGGACCCCCGAGCTACAATGGGATTGTACAACGAAGGAATGCACTAGCTGATAGAGGTGATCACTCTTTGGCTTAAGAGTCCCCTCTTTAAAGTCCTCTACCTCACCAAACTCAACTATGGCTCGTAACCACTCACAATGACATAATCTCCTCCATCCAACAATAGGGTAAGCAAAAAATCCCTTTCCCTAGGCTTTCCCCTTCTTTTATAGAAGGCTTCATAGGTGACACTTGGAATTTCATGCATAAATAATTATTTTTATAAATCCAAAATTTGATTATTCACCCACCCATATGTCACTCTCTCATCAAGAATCTCCAAAAATAATTTACTTAAATATTAATTTTAAAAAGTATTTTTCCTCACCCCAACAAGACTTCCTATTTCTTCTCCTAGTTGTCTCTTGATCCCCCTTTCCTACTCCTTAATTTGTGTTTATTACTAAGTTAATTGATAAGTATCATATTTGGTCCCCTAACTACCTCCTAATTTAACTCAATTTGCCTCTTAGATGAATATTCTTATGTTGGATCTTGCCACATGGAGGTTCTCTAAATTTCTCAAATTTTAATTTATTAATCTTATTTTAATTCACCACCCTCTTCTCTTAATGAAGTTTTTAACTATTTTATGATGAATATTTATACTTAACTTTATGTCCCTCTTTCCATTATCCACTTAATATTATTTTTTATTTTTTTCAACATGGAAAGGGGTAGAGTTCTCAGGGTAAAATATTTTATTTCTTCCTATTCTTCCCTTACCCTAAGTTTTATTCTTGATTTAATTTCCTTGGTTCTAACATCATATATCACTTGATATGAATTAGTAGGATTTTCATATATTGATTATATTTATTAGTTTCTTTAATGATGTCGAGGGTGTCAAGTTGGTCATGCCCTTTAAGAACTTCCCTTCGAAGTTACAAGGGTGCGATGCCTAACAGTTTATTTGTGATGCCAAGGGTGCCAAGTCGGTCATTCCCTTCAAGAATTTCTCTTGAAGTTCCAAGGGTGCCACACCACTTTCCCTTCAAGCGTCCAGTGGCTACGAGGGGAAATTATAGGTGCAATGACAAAGACCGTTATCATCTCGTATGTCGCATGCTATAGTGAGACTAATGGTGCTAGGGATAAAAAAATCCACCTTGATGCGCGCACCCCAAAAAATCCTTGTGAGCGACCCAAATTTGGGACCTACCCCCACAACATCATGATCTTCAAGGCAAAGGTGTTTCGACCTTTCCAGCCTAAGTCACGATGAGAGTACTAGCGGGTGAGATCAGAGACATTGTCCCACCCCTCCCATGTTGTTCCATCTAATTATACAAAACCATCACCCATATGTGAGTCATTCAGCCAAGCAACTAACATGTTCCTGCAACCACTGACATATCATCAGAGTATATATATATATATATATATATATATATATATATATATAGCAAGTTTCAAACTGGACTTAGAATTTTAAAGAAAAAATATTAATTTCTATCAAACCAAATTTCGTAAACTCATCATATGCGAGTGCCTCTGGTGGATTCTTGTCATACCCAATATTCATGAGTAACAAAGTTTCTCAGTGTTAGTCATTATCATAATAGCAACATCAACATGACCTAGTCATTCACATCATTGTTCATTTTGAATCAGAAATAATGTAAGTAGCTAACATAGGGGACACATCCCTCATGGTTATCATAATCATAACATCAATGGGAAACTAACATATCCATCAAGGCCATCATCATCGTAACATCAATAGAAACCATATCTATCCATAAAATATATCATCATCATGATATCAATAGATAACATGCATATCCATTAATGCTACAATAATTTCAATAGAGAACGTACATAACCATTAATACTATCATCATCATAGTATCAATAAAGAACATACATAACCATCAAAGCTACTAATAATAGAGTCATGTGTCTGGATCCTCAACCTGAGGTCCTCAAAGAATAAAGTGCTGGCCTTAGGTCTAAATAATTTTAAAATTCGTATCACTATCAGTCAACTAGAGTAGGGCACTACAATGAAAAAAGCCATGTCACCTCAGTTAACTACCTCCAATATTTTTGTTGATGTGAGAATTTGAATTTTCTCTAGTTTGCAAAGGCAAGGTCAAAATGAGATTTTCTTGCTGCATTGTCAACAATTAATGATTAATAGTTGGATTACTTGCCTTCTAATATATATAATATTCGAAGAAATGTTGTTTAAATATTTTCATAATGTATTTTGGATGAAATATACCGATACATGATATAAGAATTAATTCATCACACTCATTATGATAGAATAATATATTTCCAATAATATATGTCTAAGAATTATACGTCTTTCCTTTATTTTATGTTTTTGTTAATCATTGTTAATTTTGGTCTCTCGTCTATTCATGACATACTATTGATCTAAATTGCAATCTCAAACTGCATTTTGATTCATGATCGTTTGATTTATATAAGTTCCTTCCCAAAATAAGCTTAACCAACTATTAAAACTGGTCAAATATATACATTTTGCATATAAAATCTTATTAAATAATATTGAATTCAGGGAATACCCCCTATGCTCGAGGGAGGCCATCCTTCAACAAAAGAAACTGAATTATGCGATCCTCAAGGTATTCCCTTTAGATTGTTTTATGTTGCTAGGGAAATCTAAGAGACAACAGAAGCTCCTCAAATCCATGTTCAAAATGCAAGAGAAATTTATAGTGGTAGATTTTCATAACACTAAAAATGTCTCAAATTTTTGTCATAATTTCTATTGTGATTTCATATTGTAAATCTCATTGCCACTCTATGTCTAATGGCATTTATTTGGCAAAAAATCTAGGCACTTTATCATAAGTAACTACAAAAGCTAGGCCATCCTAAAATATGCAATGATACTAAAGATAGCATGTGTGGGAGAAACAATTAAGTATGATAGCCACCCACTAAATCTCCTCCAATTCACTCCACTATTAAAATATGTGTAAGGTCCAACTCAATATGACACATCAGGACCAAGTAGATGTGTAATAACATTGAAATCATGTGTTAATAATTATATCCCTTAATTGGAGGGGTCAAACCACCAACTAAATCCTTAATCCATGTGAAATATGCTAACAAACACCTTGGAACAGGGGATGAATCCTCTCTGATAATAATCAATTATATAAATGATAATTTTCCATACATGTCTCCGAGGGTCAATTAGTGCTCCAACAATAAATTCCTCAAAGATGGAAATCCACATGCTAGTAAATTTCTCCAACTCCCAACTCCCAATTCAATGTCATAACTCCTAAGTTAATGTCACAAATCCCAATGCAATATCACAATGCCCAAAAAAATATCACAATTCCCAATGCAATGCCACAAATTTGAGGACAACATCACAACTCCTAGTGCAATGTCACAACACCTAATGAAAAAGGCCCCTCAAAAGAGGAAATTTTTATTGGTTGTCCTCCAAATATGTTCCATAAATTCAACAATTAGATAATTCCCCATAAAAATTGATTGTTAATCCTATCACAAGTCCATCCAAGTGAAAATAAATCAACAAACAAGTGGGATGCCCAAGTAGTAGACCTCCATTAATTCGAATCATCTCAAATAACCATAAAAACATTAGGATGCCTTATCAAGTGAGTCAACTAGCCATTGTGATGGCTAATATTACATCAAAACATGTGTACAATATTAATGTTGTAACACACCTATCCCCCTCAAGGTCTTTTAGGGCAATGAGGCATCCAAACCCAACCTCTTGAGTTACCTTAAGGAAGTGGGGTTGTCAATTTTTTTCTTCCTTTAACCATATTAAAACTTTTTTATGATGTCACCATCATCTTCTTTTCTTCAAGGTATTTCAAACAATATAAATTTCATCTCATTCTGAGCTCTAGTCACAAAATCACGGCTCTCAGAAGATTTGTTCCTTTTTTGGTGACATTATCATTTGTATTACCCACACTAATACATATAGGAATAAATTTTGATGAAATAGTATGATGGTACAACTAAAGTTTTCCATACCATCAAAAATTATAAGAATAATATCAATTTTTTTATTTATTTTTATCAGCAGCGTTCGTTGGTATTGTGATGCCATATCTCCACATCGTCATTATTACGATGATATTCCATGTTCGTCACAATACTGATGAAAATCCCCCTTTTGACCAGTAACTTCTATTCATTGAGCTATTAGTGAAACAATTGAGTGCTTTTTGACTAGTCAACCTTGACTTGGTCAACGAACATCAAAATTTTGATGGTGCATAATTTTTTAAATATGCTGCATTTAAGGGGAGTTGCGAAATTTTTGCTATAACTACAATAGTTCTAAAAGGTTATAAGGTCTTCTTGTCGAGTGAAATATATATATATATATATATATATATATATATACTAAATGTGGGGGCTTATGTATCGTACGAGTTTTAAAAGAAACAACTAAAAGACATAGTAGGAGACATGTGCACATTGAACCCCAGATGCAGGTGACTGATTTGTTTAATGAAGGATGCCACCTGGTCATTCAATGCAAAGGCACCTGGATGCACCACATAGCGAAACCTGCCTCCTGCGTGAAGACCATAAATATGCTATACAGGGGAGGACGTCGACACTTCACGACATTCACTACCCCCCCCTTGACCTCTGCTCCTACAATCTGGCCATTTATGGCTGATCACACCCGTAAGTTTCATTTACGTCTTCAGATTTCATTCTCCGCAGACCTCCTCTGTCACTCCTCTTCCCATTGATTTTCTCCTTTCTTGTCTCCCTCTGTGCATTCTACCTCAGCCCTGTAGATCCTCCACCCCGTTAATTCCATGCCGAGATGCCACAGAATGCATTTCCATCGAGGAGGCGGTAGAGGCGCTCCCTCCTGCGCTCCGTCTCTTGGATTTCCTGCACGCTCTTTGTCCCTCTCTGTCGATCTGGAAGAACCGGAGGTTCTCGACCCCCAAATGCTCTCTGCCCAGCTTTTGGTTCACCTCCCGGAGGATCAGCATCACCTCTCTGGCTCAAGAAGCAGGAAAAAACCACGCAAGTCAACAATATCATGCTCCTCTTCCCCTCTGCCTCGAAAATCCATTGAACTCCTTGTCAAACACTTGGTGGATGACTAAGATAGTCTTTGGAGCAGCCCATCGGAGGACACCTGAAAAAGAGAAGCATCAGCGGGCAACGCGGCTCGCTCATCTTTTTCCAAGTAGACCGATACGGTCTCCACTTCGACTCCAAAGCTGCCTGCGCCCCCCCCCCCCCCCAACTCTCAAAGAAGGATATCGAGACCATGTATGATTATGGTTGTTTCATAATTGACGAAAATCCTCAACAACAGAACAATGAAGCCCATAACATGTAGCTGCAACTCCTTAGACCTCCTTTATTTCAATTTATATATGACTCTTTATGGTTTTTATGACTATCTTTGTCTCTTTCTGCAAACTATGTTACTATTGAATATGTTAATGGCTAGTTTCCCCTTGAAGGGAAGCTCATTTTTTGAATTTATGAACTCGTTAAGGGCTAGTTTCCCCCTGAAGGGCAGCCCACTTTTTTTTTTTTGAACAATCTTCATCGAATAGGGGTTGGCTAGTCCAACAACCCTTGTCCTGAAGTATGATTATAAATTTGTACAATATAATATAAATTAGCATAATTTAGAAAAAAAAAGACATGTGCACATTAAAGGGGGACAAAAGCAATATCGTCCCTTGGTAATGTTTATTTTTCAAGGATCTCCTAAAATGATAATTACTTCTTATGATTTATTAGGTTAATCTTTTCTTGCAATCATATTCATCATAAATTAATTACATTGAAGATCACAATAGTAGAAGCAAAATTCTAGTAGGATCATAAAGAGACAGACAAACAAGAGACACAATAATTTACCATGGGAAAACACACATGGAAGAAAAATACAACAACCTTTTCCTTAGATAAATCATAAAGTTCAACATAGATGCATCTAATTATTCTAGTCAAACATAAATTAAAACTGACTAATAACATATCCCTAGCCACAACTAGTCAAATTGCTATCAATAAGCCTAAGAAATTTCGGTCTACTCTTCATAAAACAATCATCTTTTTATGCTTCAAAAAATTCGTCCTTCTACGCCTCAAAAATATGTCCTTCTATGCCTCATAAATCCATCCTTTTATGCAACATAAAAGCATCTTTTATTGGTCTCAGATTCATTCTTTATCAACCCGAAATTATGCCTCAGAAGATGCTTGTTGTGATCCAAAAATATACCCAAATGGAGAGGGTTTGTGGCCTATTTATAGTGAACAAAAGTTCCCCAAACAATTTCACTGTTGGGATGAACAAACATGAGAGGGTTGGGGTCGACCTTACATTTTGTAGGATAAAAATTGAATATTTAAAAATTCAAATATCTCTCTTTTTAAATAAGACATGAAGAACATGTCTTACATATATTTGGAGGGCTAAAATATCGATTATGAAGACTGCAATAGCTACAAAAATTCAACACTCGCTCTTAGCTAAGGAGGTATTCGTTATAACTATCCAAATGTTCTCTTGCTGAAAATTTTCTCTAAGAAAATGTTCATCATTTATCATCAACATCAACATCATACGATTGCCATAATATTGGTCAATAACTTTGACTCATGGTAAATCAACAACATCAACTAGTTACCATAATTTTGGTCGGTACCTCTAACCTATGGTGCACCATAATATTGGTCGGTAACCCTGACACATGGTATATCATTACCATCAACTAATCATTATAATTCCAGTTCGCCTAACACATGGTATAAAAATTAGTCTTGGTTCACCATCATATTGGTCAATATCTTTGACTTATGGTGAATCTCCAAAGGCCTCACTCTTCATGAGTAATTTTTGGCCTGATGCTAAATATGCTCACTGAACCTATCTAGAGATTCTGAGCCTTATGATGAAAGGAACCCACTCAACTGAGTGATTTTGGGCCTCTAGGACCATTCTTTCTAATTCTTGTCAACATACTTTACATAGGAAGAATGATTGTCCTATGCCAGACCATTCTCCCTAATTCCAATCAACACACTTGACATTGGGAGAATGTATGTACCTGATACTATGACATCAACACTCTGGACTATTCTCCCTAATACTGGTCAACATGACCTAGGGATAATCATTGTCCTTGATGTTGCAATTTCATCACTCTCTCTTGCTATGAGAGACATGCTCAATCACTTCAAGCTTGCCCTAGAAGTATACAAAATTCATCTTTGGACAAAGGCTTTATCAACAATATAATCGAATGAAAAATAGCGCTGGATCCACACTGCTTCCTTTTACCATGTCTTGGTACTAGATCTCACTCTGCTATGACCTCTCATCATGGTTGTCACCTGCACTTGATCCAAAATCCTATAATTAGTTTCCAAAGCCATATTACTTCTTAACTCATTAACCAATCTGCAATATACTCTAACTCTATATCACTGAGTGCAAGAGATGTCTGCTTCCTGCTCATCCAAGAAATCATAATGGAGTTGTTGACACTACGACAAACACCCTCCAAAATTTTTCTTACACTCGAAATTTGGAGCCTACTGAGGATCTTGCGATATGTCGTTCCATGGTCACTTTGTGGTCATCTAATGTTTTTTAAAGTGTTAAGTCTTCTTTTAAGTTTCAAAGTGACTTGCTCACACATGCCCTGTCTTTGATGAATTCACAAACACACACCTTTCTATGTAAGCTTAGATAGGCGTTTCACAACTCTTGAAGGTAAGAATTGCACAATCACTAGAGACAATGACTGCAAAATCCATAATTACAGTGTACTGTGAAACACATGTTGATAATTACTACGCACTCTCCATTCACATTCTTCCTCACATCAATTGCAATGGCACTTCTATTTCGGTGAATTTTCTCAACTGTCGCTTTGGGGCACCTTTGTTAGCAAGTGTCACTTTCACATTCACAACTGTCATTTTTACTTGCATTCAATTTAACAAGTTTTGTTTTCATGTTATATTTACTCTTCCATGTGTCTCTTTCACTTTATTGAAGCATTTGAAAGTGTCGTTTGCACTTTTCTCTTACTTTCACAAGTGTCCTATTGTGGTTAGGAAAGTGTCGCATCTAATCAAAGGGAGTCATTTGTACATTCTTAAGGGTAGATCTGATGCATTATCCTACACTACTATGTTCTATATATCATAAATACATGTATTAGACACATTACCCAAGTCCTGAGCGTTGTTCCACTAGTTTCGTCACTTGTGTCGCAAAGTGAATCTTAAGTGTCGCACTTGGAGGAAAGTGTTGTACTAATGTTGTTTCAAAAGGAACATGCTGATTATGGGTGGTAAATTATTCCATGTTGAGTGTTTGATCAATATAGATGTGTGATCATGTTCAAGTCATGTTTTAATCCCATCTCTCGTCTCCTAGATCCCACACTCAATCATCTTCTACAATTAATCCTTCTCCGGTCAACCTCTTCCCAAAATGCTTACCTGAATTGTGCATTGCGCAATATTAGGCCACAAGAAGCCTGTACTATCTTGAAACTGTGAAATTAACAATAATTTCCTACAAGGATTACGCATTGTGCAGTCACAGTGCTCAAATTTTTCCTCCTTCCCCTCAAAACTGCAATTTTCCTGCCAGCCAACCTTTTTCTGCGCATTACACAATCCCAGTTTGTAGTCTATCTCCTTGGCTCATTGACTTACACAATTGCTCAATCCAACTTCTTAGTCTCCCACCAGAACTACGCATTATGTAGTTACAGTGGGAAAGCATGCCTCACTATGACCCTTAACTATGTAATCCTACTCTCCATACCTCGAGTTGCTACACATTCTATAGTTTCAAGCCTCAGCCCCTATCGCATGTCCTTTGGAACTATGCACTGAACAATCCCTAAGCCTTTCTCCCGGTCCAATACTCAGTTCCATGCCAATCAATGATTTTCATGAAGAGAGTTAGACTAGGAGGTTTTCAGACTGATGGTGTCTTGTCATGAGTGTATTTCACTTGCAGGAACTATGTATTCACATGAAAAGATTACGTTTAGAAAGGAGGAGAAGGAGACTATGATGGAAAACACTTATGAAGTTTTAAAGACAAGATGATCATTGAACAAGAAGATGAAGGGGTGCTATATTGTGACAAAGAATGAAAGACCAAGATCATAGTGGAGACTCTCCTTTTAAAGCCTTTGGAAGAAGATGTTGAAGAACATGCAACGCCTTTCATGAAGACATAAATATAGAAGAAAAAAGGAGAAGATTGGCATTAACATATCATCATAAAGTCCATGTCATCAGTGTCAAGTCATGACATGCGAAAATGTCATCTCAAGATTCATATGAGTCATCATGTGCCACATCATTTATGGATGTAATGATGTAATTTTCAATGAAATGAGAAATTTAAAGCAAGTGGAATTCGAGGAGTCATGTGTGGAATATGAAAGTCACATGTGGAAAAATGAGTCAATATAGAAGCTCAAAGGTCATGTAAGAATTTGAAAAGTCATAGTAGAAGCTCAACATTCATAAGGGAGGTCAAGAGTCACATGGGAAGTGGAGAGTCACCTCATTAACTATAAACACACCATCATACCTCAAGCAAAGAGCTTTTAGAGTCATAAAATTTTGAGAGCTAGCCTTAAATTCTCTAACTTGGCATAAGATAGAATATCGTTCTTTGGAGAAGCTAGGACTGACTTAATGTTCCACTATTGGAGCTATTGTCTCACCATTGTAACTGTATACTTGGATATTTCACCTAATAATTAGAAGCTCGTTGAGCCAAAACATTTTCATGCATGTATCGCGAATATTGTAAGACTATTATTTAGATGTTTACAGTATATGTTTTGTTCATAGGTACTAAGGAAATTGAACTACTTCATTGGATTTGGTACTTATCTTGTTGAATGTGTGTTGTATTTTATTTCATGTTCATTGTGTCTATGTGAAATATTTCACTATATAAATAACAAATCCTTCCTCGCCCTCGTGTGCCTCTCCTAGGATAGTACTATTACTTTTGTCGTACAGATTCACTCTTGTCTCCCCTTTCATGAAAGTCTCTGTTTATGCATTGTAGTTGGTGTTTCATAGTTTCAACTTACTTGTTGATTTAAAAGGATATGTGCATAATCTCTTATGTCATTCATTAAATCCAAGGAAAACCTTAGAGTTATGGTAGCCAGGCTGATACTCCAGATGGGGATCCTATTCCAAACAGTGTGAGGTCTAATTGGGAATTCACATTGGGGAGACCCCCTTGGTTGAAAAAATTCCAGCATATTCAACAGTTGGTGCTATAAGTAGGTCCAGATGACAAGTTGTTCCCATTGAGTTTGTTTTTAATTTCTAATCTTAAATGTCTCTTTCCCAAATCATAATCCCAATGTTTTTATAATAGATCGAATATTTAAATCCCCATGGAATTAATTGATGACTTGTCAAATTTAAAGTTTGATGGTGAGGGTGAAACATTCATGGCTCAACATATATCTCTATTTATCGAATTTTGTGAATATTATAAAATCAATTGTGAATATGTTGCTAGTAAATTGTTCACCCTCACCCTCGAAGGTCAAGTTAAGAAATGGTGTATGACTTTACCAACTGCTTCCATTAATTCATTCAAACAACTTGCTATGGAGCTTCCTAAAGCCTTTGATAGGTATAATTATCAGGATTTTTGTAAAATGATTGATTTGCTTATAATGAAACTTGGTGAATCTATAAAGGATTTTCTTCATCGATTTCTTTACATTTTCTATGAATTCCCCAAAGGAGTGATTGATTCATATTTCATCATGGAAAATTTTCAGAGTTTAAATTTACTCACCTTGAAATATTTTGAATTTGAACCCCAAGATGATTCTTCTCTCCCAAATTATGTTGATCATGAGACACCCCAAATTTATGAGGAGGATCCTACTATTCCTTTTGTTCCTTGTCCTCCTCCTTTCTCAGTACCAATATGGGTACCTCCTTGTTATGATGTTAAAATTGGAAAATATGAAAAACAAGTCATTGATCCCTCTCTTCCACCTTCATCCCCTTCTCATTATTTAGATCCTATGGGGAATAAATTGGAATGGTTTAGTAATTGTAAGGAGTATGGGGTGAAGGTCGATCCTCTAGTTTTTCAAGATAACATCAATATGCATAATTCAAGTCTTGAATCTAATTTAAATGAAAGTGGGATTTCCTGAAGGGACACCCTTCCACCTCCACCATCCATGTCTCATGACTCCTTTCACAATCCGTTTAACCAATCCACTTCAGTTCTTAATGATGATCAACCTATTGTTTCAAGAAGTGATCATATACAAGGTAATTGCATTCCACATGTGGCAGCGAAAAGTGTTGAAGACACGGATTATCTTTCTTCACTCTTTCAAGATGATCTCACATGTCTGGATGATCACCGATATGATAACCTGTCAAATGATTCCAAACCCTTCATTTAAGTTGGGAAGTTGGAAAACCATCACAATGAAATTACTGTTTCCGCTAACACATGTGGTGATGGATATCCAAGTACATCAGATGTTATATTTTCTTCTTCTTAAGGCTTAGATTTACGAGGTATCAATTCAGAATCTGCTTCTCATAGCTTTCAATCTTCATTTATGGGCTGGGATACACTTTAAATTCAAAATGATTTTGAAATTTCTTCGATTCATGTGTCAAATATCAAATTTGAAGAAATAAGTTGTCAGGCTTTTGAATCTTCAATATAATATTTTGCATTAAAGCAAGGCTAATCAAAATATCACAGTGATATGAATTTATTTCATCATTATGTCGATAAAGATTATGAGCATTCAATTAATCCTCAACTTGATTTAGTTACAACTCGCATCTCTCCTCCCGAGTATTTCCATCTTTCCTCATCTTTGATAGATTATTCATTGTACCTGAATGTGTTTGGAGAGTGTTAGTGTCTGTGAGTCACCAATGATAAAATGTACTCTTTAAATGTCAGTTGATAGGGTTCTATGTCAAATTTTATAGTTTCAAATTAATTTTCAAATAAATTTTTATCATTGGTTGTTGTCTAGGTCATGCTACTCCCTTCACTTAGTCATGGTTATCATTATTTCATCATGGTCGTGTCATCATTCATGTGTCTTGGGTTATGAAGCAGTTAATATGTCATCATTCAGGTGTATTGTTTCATGAAGCAGTTAATATGTCATCATTAAGGTGTCTTGGGTCATGAAGCAGTTAATATGTCATAATTTAGGTCATGGTCTAGGATTTAACTTGATTTGTCATTATAAGGTTAGTCATAAAAAACAAAAAGAGTCATGTCCATCACTTGGGTCACCATTAATGGGAGTTAACAACTTAGGAACAAAAACAAATAAACTTAAAAGTAACTTTTCCATTTCAAAAGATCATGCTGCAGTCACATCATGTCCTTTCTCAAAGTGACATATGATGTCATGCCACCATCACAAGAAAAAATCGATTTTCAACCAATAAAATACCAAACAAGCATTTCAATTGCTTGTTTCACCTTCATTGAGAACCTCTCTACCATCAAGCTTCATTTCATCCACTAGGGCATCAAAATTCATCTTCAAAACCACTTGCTTAACTCCTACGTTGCACTTCTGCTGGCTACGCTGCGTTTCTGTTGGATACACTGCGCTTTTGGGTCATGTGTCGCGTTTTTGCAATTGGAGGCCAAGTGAACATCAAAAGGTTTCCTCTTAGCATTTTACAGTCTCCAGAATTTGTTTGGCAAGTAAGTAGACAATATTTCACCTTCTTATGGATTATTCTCCTTGAAAAATTAAGTGAAAATCCCTCTCCTAGGGTTTCACCGCGCTTTTGGTTTCCATGAGTTTTTGCTTCATTAAAATGGTAAAAAATATAGAATTACTACTATATTAACCTATACCATACTATTACACAGAATTTTGTCACCGTTCCTACAATCCCTCGCCCCACATATTGGAGGATCTTTCTCGTGACCTGTGAGCAGTGTTAAACTCTGCAAATACCTTCTTTGCATCCTTCTACATAAGGACATGATTCTTCCTGTTGAACATTTCCTCAGAAAAGCACTCAAAAACCTATGTTTTGGCATTGGCGCGGGTAGCCAGTTCACCCCTTGCACCAATGGGGAAGATTTGCACTAGAGGCTGCGCCAGCTGGCACTCTGTCCCTATGTTGAGCCCACGCTAGCCTTTTTTGGAATGTTTTTTAACAAATTGGAGGCAGAAGTTTCCTTTAACCACCTCAGGAATGACTCATTGCAAGTGGTTAAACTCGATAAGCCACAGATATCTTCCTTTAGGAAATGGTTGATGGAACATTCTTAGAGGATAGGACTCCCCCCACGATTATAGGGATCCTAACTTCTCCTTCTCCCTCTATATAAACAAGCCTTCTCCCTTTACAAAAGCTAGCTGAACATATAGCCAAGAAGCTGAACTTGAAGAAGAGATATTATAGCTGAGTAATTGCTATAGAGAAGGTCAAACCAAGGAGGATCCCGTAGAGAGCCCCATCTGAATTCCCGACGAGCTTTGTGAGATGTACTCCGCTGGAACCTTGCTGGAGGAGATCGCAACGTCGAAGCCTGGTTGTACTCTTCCTTATTTAATTTAATATACTCGACTATGATATTGATTCCATCTCTTTGTTATGTTTATTTGACGCATGTGATTTAGTCTTCTTCGACTGACTGATAGTTAGGAATGCGAAATAGTATGTTGTGTATCGTCTTCGTTGCTTGTGTATGTGTAGGTATCCGGGCGTGAGAACAAGCGGATTGTGATCTGTCGAATCAGGAACGAGAGGCAGCCATTCTTCTGGACGACACAATAGCACAGGACCTATGGTAAGTGATATACCAAGTCTTTTTCCATTCTTAACTAGGAATTGATGTCATAGTGTGTCTCGTTTGTGGCTAGACCCACTCTAGGGCTAGTGGGATCGCCTCTGTCCACAGAAGGGATTCACCTCACCAAAAAATTGGCGACTCCACTGGGGATTAGTGCGAGTTTTTCTTTTGTCTATTAGATCTTCTTCTTTGTCTTTGCCCTCTTAGCTTGCCTTTCTATATTGTCTTGCTGAGTCTTAGGCCCTTGTTCAGCCCAAGAGGACCAATTTTGACCTCTGTTTTTCCAAATTTTCATTTTTTCAAGGTTGGCTTGATTGGCGCGGTTTCCAGCCTGACAGTCCCACCTACTGGCGCGAGTTTCCAGTTTATCACCTGTGCCATCCCCTGTCTAGCGTGGATTAAAGCCAGATAGTCGTGCTAATTCCTGTAGGTGCTAGGGTTTCCCTTGTTTTGGAGTTTTTGGTCCATCTTGGTGCCTCTGGGTGTTTTCTTGGCTTGTTTTGAATGCTTTAGGTTTTTTTGTGACTGTGATTAGCCTTCTTCCTTCGGTTGTTTGTCCATTTGTTTCAGCATCATGGCTTTAGGGCTTTCTAAGTGCTTTGACATGCTGAGCCTCCTGTAGGAGTTTGGGTCTCTTGTTTCGCGATCACCTTCGTTATTTGCTTGATTGCATTTAGTTCCCTGGATCCGTTTTGAGTGGTTGCTTTTGGTAAAATGAGTCTTGAGTGAGTCTTGTCTCTTTCATTTAGTTTTTCATCCTGTCACTCCAAGCATAGCTCACATTGCTTGTATGGGTCCGTTTTGACATCTTTCTTCGATTTGAGAGATTGTGACATTGACTTGAGTCTTTGTTTTGTTTGCTTGTGAGTTGATTGAATTGTTTTGCTTCGACTCTTGCATTAGCATACTCGAACTAGTGTGAAGGTTTGTTTTTCATGTTATTTAGTGCAATGTTTTCTCTATTACATTGAAAAAATAAAAATAAAAAATATTTTTTGCTTGCGTTTTTTGTTTGCATCGTAGAATTGGAAAATCTTTTGCATAACTAGCATTCGGCTTTCTAAGAAATATTTTTTGTTCTCATTAGTTTGCATCAGGTTCTGTAGTGAATACTTCTGTGTGCTCTCATTACTTGCTATCGCTTGAAATTCTAAACCTTCTCGCAGATAGCTCTTCATTGAACGAAATGGTATTTTATGGCATGTAGCTTGCATTCAAGAATTTGTGAGATCCAACATTCGGTAAGACCTTGGAATTGAAACATGAATACAAGATCAACTTAAAATTTATTCAATTAACCTAAGGAAACATTGAAACTTAACGAAACATTTAGTGGTCTAAGTTAAAGACGTGTTTCGGCGTCTTAAAACCTAGCAGCTGTCGCTCGCCATCTGGCTTTAGACAATGCTAGTACATACTTGTGCTCCCCATACCGTCGAGCAGACCCCTCTAGGCTGCAATCCTTTTATCCATAGGAGGCCAAGTCTGCCGCCTTGTAACCGTGATACACCGAACACAACATTCGGGGAGACTACCTGCATGTACGTCAAACCCTTGGTTGATTTTTATTTAATTTTATAACCAAGGTGTATATGGTAGTTCACGGGAACCTGGTACACCCTTTTACCTAGACTACCTGAGCATTCATTTTCGATCTTTACTGACTCCATAAATTTGAAAAGATCATCGAGCACTTGTCCTTTCATGCTCGTTTCAACCTAAAAGTGATAGAGTCACCTTTTTCCTGTTTCTCGACTCTTAAAATATGAAACGACAGAGTTTTGTTTCAATGTCTTAAAAATTAACTGCCCACAAAATATTCCTGGTTAAAGTTAGTTTCCTTGGGGTGTCGTTTTAAATTTGTTTCTAATGGCCACATTTCTGGAGTTCACTAACCAAGGAATCCCTTCCGAAGGGAATCCTGGTCATTTTCCTGCTTTTGGGAATGTTGGTGCTCCTTATATGGCAATGTTGTTCCTGCCTGGGTTAACTGTTGGGTTTCCTGTATGGTTATTTTCAACCTCGGTGGTCCCGAGTGTTCCATCCACCGTACAACCATCTCCTCCACCAGAACAACATCATGTTGCTTCTAAGGAAGACCTCTCTCCTTCTTCACCTATTTCTTCGTCTTCCTCTTCTACTTCACCTGGTGAAAGTCTGGATTCTAGTAACCAGGTGGCTAAGAAGAAGAAGAAGAAGACAAAGAAGAAGAAGAAGTCAGATAAACAAGAGGCTAATAATGCAGCTATTGCGCTTAATAAACATTCCCTTATGGAACCATCCAAGCTTCCATGGAAAGTCAAATTCCCTTGCATGTTGTGCAAAGGTAACCATCTGCTTCGAGATTGCCCTGGTATTCCCAAGGTATTTGCAGTATGGTCCGACGGTCGCCTGCCATTTGTTTTCACTTCTGGAAGTCATATTGATAACACATCTTCGACTAGCTCTGATAAGACTCATAAAAAATAGGAAAATATTACAAATCCCTGTAAGTTGTGTGAAGGGCATCATCCCATTCACCTTTGTCCATACATGGATGAAGCCAAGGGAGTGTTGGACAACACTATTGTTTATGTACCCTACCTTCTGGCTGGTTACCAGAAGCTTTCTTTGAGTCCTTCGCTGGTTGATTCCTCAATCGGTCAAGAGTCGTCTTTGGTCGATCCCGCTCCCCCGGAAATTCAAATTCACGAATCCATTCCCAACCAACCATTGGTCAAGGAATCGATCGACTTGATTCCGGCTACAGTGCATCAAGTCTTTTCTGTTGAGAGTGGATATCATCCCCCTCATGTTCTTCTTGTTTCTTCAGATTCTTCGGACTTGGAGAAAGATTCTTCCGTCCCTGTAGTTCAAGAAGCTGCTCCTCCTACTCTCGCGTTGGAAGTCCCAGAGGATGCTCCTCTTGCTTCGGTAACACCAAGGGAAGACCATCTCAGTTCAATGGTACCCCCTCCAAGTAGCTTGGTCGCTTCCTTTGATTGGATTCGATTTTCCGGATACCGCCTTCCATCTTATGTGCCTTTCGAGATAACGGTACAAACCTTTGATCTGGTCGTACCCAACACTATTATAGATAAAGGCGCACCTGTTAGTATTCTATCTTCAACTACTTGGCAAGATTTTGGTTCTCCACCACTTATGCCTGTTACTCAGAATCTGTTGGCTTTTAACAGAGGAACCAGTCAACCGTTAGGGATCCTTCCGAAGTTTCCCATTACTTTGGGAAGGAAAACTGTCCATATAGATGTGATGGTTGTTCCAGGCCCCTTGGATTTCAATTTACTCCTGGGGAACGACTATACTTATGTCATGGGGGCAGTTGTCTCTTCCCTCTTTCGTGTGATTTATTTTCCACACAAAGGTAAAATCGTCACCATTGATCAGCTTTCATTCTTTGGTCCTAACATGACATCTGGTCCATCATCATCCCTTCTGGGTTTTTATCCGTCGGTTGTATCTTCCTCGCCACAGGTTAATTATGTGGCCACCTGTCCCATGCTCGCATTCAGTGATAGTGTCGTTGTGCATCGTGCGCTAGGGGCATTGGTCCTGATTTCCAAGATGTTGTTATCCCATCCGATCCGGAACTCTTGGAAGCCATGACTTCTTATTCATCATGATGAGGTCCTCGAAGCAGGGTTATTTTTCTTGTGTCAAGCTCCTTAAACAATGAAACAAGGGTGTTCGGAGCAGAGTTCCTTGTCTTGTGCCAAGCTCCTTAAACCATGAAACAAGGTGTCATGAGGATAGTTCTTTTAATGTGTCAACCTCGTTAAAACAATGAAACATGTTGATGTTCAATTCGAGTCTTTGTTAAGTTCTCGTAAAATACCAGTCGAGTCTTTCTCCGATATCGTAACCTGAACCTTCACTCCATCTGCCTTTCATATGGACTGAAGCTTGGGGGGCATGTACCTCGAATTGAATCACCATGCTGGGGGCATGCTTACTTTTTCAAGCATAGTTTGTTTCCGTTTCAAGCTTGTGTAAAAATGAAACCGGTTTCAAGCATAGTTTATCTTTGTTTCAAGCTTGTGTAAAAATGAAACCAACTTCAAGCAGAGTTTCCTGATTTCAATCTTGTGTAAAAATGAAACCATTCCCATTTTACCTCTTGTGATTGCCATTTTATCAGCCTGTTTTTGCCAGATGAGCCTTGGTTTCCTCACTCCATCGTCACTATCTGCTTGGCCGATCATATGCCTTCACTTGGTTGTTTCACCCATTCCTAAGGAACTGCTGCGATGAGTGGTCTTGTTAGCCAGCCTCTTGATCTTTATTTGTTCTGAGCAGTTCCACCATTACCGGAACCAGTTGCTACCCTTTATACCACTCGTTCCTCCAGGAGGACTCACCTTTCAGCTCTTTTCCGATTCTCTAAAAATGAAAATATCGTCGAGTCACTTGTCGTTTTGGACTCGTTAATTTGGCTGTGAAATGATATCTACCCAGTATACATTTACCCCTTTTTCGGGCTAGGATAGATTATTTACGAAAAATGAATACCTTAGTCGATCATGACTAAGAGGTTCTCTCAGACATAGTTTTCTACCTTTTCGGATCTGTGAGACTATTTAAGAAAAGGGACTGCTGGACTTTTCTTTTCCACCTTCTTTTCAAACTATCTAAACATGAAAAGATGTTGAGTTCTTCCTTTGTCATACTCATTAAAAAATGATGACATCGGACTCCGTCGTCATGACGTTACTCGAGTTCCTCCTTCCTAGGGCTCGTAAAATTTACTAGGTTGGATTTGTACGAAGGACAAACTTACATCGCAAGCACATGCTATCCCCTTCAATATTGTTTTCAAAAATAATTGGGGTACTCGCCAGAAATGGTGGGGGAAAATGGAACCAATATTGTAGTCGTGTTGGAAGTATGTCGCTCTTGAACATGGCACTTGTCTGCATTCGTGTCGGGTTGGGGACATCTCATATCGTTATCTGTTTTCCTCCCTGGGTTTGGGTAATCTCTTTTGAATGCTCATTTGCTCTTTGCCACGTCACCATGACCTAAGATCCCTTAATGTAAAATACTGCCAAATCCAGTGTCGTGTCGCCAATATGTTCAAGAGAAGTTTGCCTTTGTAGTTTTCAACCTCCCTCTGATTCTCTGTTGGTCTTGATTCACAAACATCATATTCCTCTGTCTCGTGTCGATGATGTGGGAAACATTATGGCCCACCTTCGATCAAGGTCCCTTCCTGTCGACTCCAGCTCATTATCCAGGAAGTTGGTCTAGAGACTCCCTTCAGGTACCTTGGAGCCTGCATGCCTCAATGGCAGGTTCTTCGTGCTCGACGTAAGTTCCACATCATTGGCCTTCGATCGATTGACTCTGCGGGTGTTCGACATCAAATCACTGTTCACATGTTGTGGATTGTACCTTTTGTACCTTGAGAGCCATTGTCATTATTGGTGGTTTCTCTCGCGTCTATTAACAAATTTTATCATTGGCTGGTAATCAAACAATTTTCTTGCATGTTTGACTTCAGCTCACATATTCGCATGCTCAAATTTTTACTATGTTTGGGTCGAGATGAAGCACAAGACCCTGGGTTTTGTCTGATGAAATCCAGGCTGCAGGCTCTTTGTGGATTATTATGACTTATTGTATGACTCTTTTGATTGGATGGCTGCGACCATACCTGAATCTATTTATTGATCCCTATTGCTGGATGGTTGTGTCCATACCTCAGATCTCATTGTTTATACACTCTCTTATGGATGGTTGCACCCATGCCACATGTCAAATATCAGATGTATCAGTTGTATTCATACTTGCAGGTTTTCCAACAGCAGTGTTTTGGTCGAATGCATTCTCATAAAGCATTTCACCCCTCCCTCTCTCTCAGAACTCATGCTTTAGGGGGCATCTGTTACACATCATTTTGTCACTGTTCCTACAATCCCTCGCCCCACATATTGGAGGATCCTTCCCGTGACTTATGAGCAGTGTCAAAATCTGCAAATACCTTCTTTGCATCCTTCTGCATAAGGAAAAGATTATTCCTGTTGAACATTTCCTCAGAAAGCACTCAAAAACCTATGTTTTGGCATTGGTGCGAGTAGCTAGTTCACCCCTCGTGCCAATGGGGAAGATTTTCACTAGAGGCCACTCCAGCTGGCGCTCTGTCCCTATGTTGAGCTCGCACCAGCCTTTTTTGGAATGTTTTTTAACAAATTGGAGGCAGAAGTTTCCTTTAACCACCTCAGGAATGACTCATTGCAAGTGGTTAAACTTGATAAGCCACAGATCTCTTCCTTTAGGAAATGGTTGATGGAACATTCTTGGAGGATAGGACTCCCCTCACGATTATAGGGATCCTAACTTCTCCTTCTCCCTCTATATAAACAAGCCTTCTCCCTTTACAAAAGCTAGCTGAACATATAGCCAAGAAGATGAATTTGGAGAAGAGATATTATAGCTGAGTAATCGCTATAGAGAAGGTCGAACCAAGGGGATCCCGTACAGAGAGCCCTGTCTGAATTCCCAACGAGCTTTGTGAGACGTGCTCCGCTGGAACCCTCCTGGAGGAGATCGCAACGTCGAACCTGGTTGTACTCTTCCTTCTTTAATTTAATATACTTGACTATGATATTGATTCCATCTCTGTATTATGTTTATTTGACGCATGTGATTTAGTCTTCTTCGACTGACTGATAGTTAGGAATGAGAAATAGTATGTTGTGTATCATCTTTGTTTCTTGTGTATGTGTAGGTATTCGGGTGTGAGAATGAGCGGATCGTGATTTGTCGAATTAGGAATGAGAGGAAGCCATTCTTCTGGATGACACAACAGCACAGGACCTACGATAAGTGATCTACCAAGTATTTGTCCATTCTTAACTAGGAATTGATGTCATAACGTGTCTCGTTTGTGGCTAGACCCACTCTAGGGCTAGTGGGATCGCCTCTGTCTGCAGAGTAGATTTACCTCACCAACACATACCTAGAAAACCTCCCCTAATCATTTACCATACCCATTCCCCTCATTTTCCTCACTTTCTCTACAAACCCTAGCCTTCATTGCGCTTTTGGTTAGGACTATGTTTAGGGAATTTTCCCACCTTTCCTTCACTCTTTTCATGAAATTTCACCTTCTTACACTCCCTAACACTTATCCCCATCTCTCAAATTTCCCCAATAATTATTTCATTCCTCAAACCTCCCATTCCCTTCCCTCAATATAGTAGTCCCTTTTCCCCTATTTTTCACACTACCCTTCCTCCCTACCTACCTAGGGTTTTATCACACAAATAAAAAACATGGAAAATGAGAAGAAAAATTACAACAAAGGTGGGAAAGTTTCTAGGTTTGAGCCAACTTAGAACCAAGAAATAATAGCCTCATATTTCATCAAGAAATCCTTTACAGATGTGGGTTGCCTCATTTTTTGTGAAAGGATTCAAGAGGCAGGTTGTCTTGCCAAATTGACAAGTCCCTTTGCCACTAATTTTAGGAAGGATAAGACCATCATAGCAGTGGTTGAATTCACCATCTCTGCAGATGCCATATCCATAGCCACAAGAATCTCTAACCATGGAGAAATATTGTTTAAAGGGACAGATTTAGACATTGAGAATTACAAAGTTTTCCTAAATCCATACTACAAAAATGCTCCTACACATATTTTTCCCTTTAGAAAATTTCTTGATAGGTATGCTCCTTTAATGAAGATGATCATGAAGTACTTTACCTGTGAAGGGAAGCTTTCAAGACTATATCAGTCCCACATCAGGCTACTGATTCATTTCACAGCAATCAAGCCTCTCAATCTACCTCACTACTTATGCAAAAGTCTTGTCAGGATGACAGAGAAGGTACAAAGTAAAGGGAAAGGTCACCAAGAAAACCTATTTCACAACGGCTTTTTCAAAGTCATTGTTTTACATCAGCTATCACAGATTTTTACACATCATTTTGTCATCATCCCTGAAATCCCCATCCCGCACATTGGAGGACCATTTATGTGACTTATATGTAGTGTCATGCCTCGCAAAAAGTGTCATTGCATCCCTTGCCATGAGGAGAAAATTTCCTCTATTGGATATTCCTGGAATAGAACATCAAAAACATATGATTTTGGGTTGGCGCTGGCAGGTAGTTATGGCCTCACACCAATAAGAGAAGTTAGCACTAGGCCCCGCACCCATTGGTGCTTTGTCTCAGTGGATTGCCTACGCCGAGTTGTTTTTGGATTTTTTTTTAAATATAGAAGTGAAGTTTCCATTGCCAACCACTTCATGAGCGGAGTCAACATGGGTTGTTCGACTGAATAATGTCGAACATCTTCCTTTGGCTTCTTGTTCCCTACATTTGGGAAACCTCCCAAAGGACAAGGCCTCCCTTCCACCATTTGAGGGATCCCAACCTCCTCCTCCTCTCCTATAAATAAATCTCTCTCACATAGATGCAACTAGCTAAACATTTTGTATAATGGTTGAAATAGTCTGAATTAGTCGGTGTGAGATAGAGCAGAGAGAGACCCCTTGTCAAGAGAGAGTCTAGGTTTATTTCCTCGTCAAGTCCAATTCCCCGACGAATGCTTGAGAGGCGTTTTAACTGGACCCACTAAAGGAGGCTGCGACATCAAGGCTCATTTGGTTGTAATCTCTTTATTTCTCTTAATTAATACATGATTGATGTTTTGGTTCTCGTCTTGCGTTTGATATGATTAGTATTGTGCAATACGTTTAATTATCCATAACCAATTAGATAGTTATGAATGAAAATATTGTTTCGTATGCTGCTATCGTTCTATGATCCTTGTGCAGGCACCTGAGTACCACCAATGAAGGACTGTGACGTGCTGGGATGAAGATCAGGAGACTGCTGCCACAACTACGACAATTGCGTTGGAACAAAGGTAGGACATCTATTTCGACTCATTTTCATTCATTAACTAGGAATTGATGCATTAGCATGTCCTCTTGCTACTAGAACCACCCTAGGGCTAGAGGGATTGCCTCTGCCAGCAGAGGGGATTTACCTACACAACAAGTTGGTGACTTCGCTAGGGATCAGTGTGTGTTTGTAGTCTCGTTGTTTGTCGAGCATTTTTCTTGTCGAGTCGAATTTGGTCGCTTCATTGTTTTTCTACTTTTCTTGACTTGTCTAACTGTTTTCAACCATCCTGTTCAGTTCCAAAGTGTCAAGTCTGATCTCTGATCAGTGGTTTTATTTTTTTCCCATAGTTTTCTAGCTCGACGCGGATTTTCTTTGAACAGTCGCGCCGAATCCTGTAGGATTTGATTTGACCTCTTTTCTAAGTTTTTGTTAGTGTTTCTTGGCTTTGGATTGGTTTTTTACCTTGCAATTGGTCTATTGATATTGTTTTGACTCTGCAGTCTTGGTCTTCTCAGCTGTGTTTCCATCATCTTATCAGTGGAGTTTGTAGCCCTAGGGTTTCTAGGTGCCTTGTGCTGTTTGTTCGACCCTCTCCTCACTGAGCCTTCTGAGTTAAGTTCGAGTCACTTTGATCTTTGTCATTTAAATTCACTGACTGATTGTGTTAGTATTTCTCTTGATTCTTCGTGTCTTGGGTTTGTTGGATGATCACTTTTGTTTTCGTTTGACTCTCCATTCGTCACTTCGAGCATAGATTACATTTCTCGTTGGAATGTTCCGAAAGCCCTTTGTTAGCTTGGAAGAGTGCATCCTTGTTTTGAGTGTGTTTTATGTTTGTATTGCATTGGTCTCTTTGTTTTAGATCGTTACATTAGAAGTGCTCAAAACTAGTGTTTATTTTGTTTTTTTAGTGTAACAGTGCATTGCGTGCATCATTCATCTAAAAAAACAAAAAGTTGCATTCTTTCGCTTAAACTGAAAATGAAAATGTTCTTTTGCATTACTAGCTCTTAGCGAACTAGGAAAGAGTTTTTCGTTTTCTCATTTGGTTGTATTAGATGCATTAGTGAAATTATTCTTATGTTTCAATTGATTGCTACTTTGTCATGGATTCTTATCCTTCTCTTAGCTAGCATTCATTGAATGGAAATGACGTTCTTTTTCATGTAGTGTGCATTTAAGAATTGAAGATCACATTCTGTAAGGCCTTGAAATCACAACATTAATTCAAGATCAACCTTAAAATGAATTCAATCAACCTAAGGAAGCATTGAAACCTAATACACATATTTTAGAGGTCTAGGCTAGTGAAGTGTTCTGACATCATTAAACCTAGTAGCTATCATTCATTATCTGGCATTAGATAGCACTAGTATGGACTTGTGCTCCCGGTACCATCGCGTATATAAAGGGAGACCCTCATAGGTTGCAATCCTTTATCCATAGGAAGCTGAGTCCGCCGCCCTGTAACCATGATACACCGAACACAACATTCGGGGAGACTACCTGCACGTACGTCCAGTCCTTGGTCATTTCTCTTTCATTTTATCACCAAGGTGTATATGGCAGTTCATGGAAACTTGGTACACCCTCTTGCTTAGATTACCTGAATATTCATTTTGGTCTTTTTGTGACTCTATAAAAGTGAAAATATCATCGAGCACTTGTCCTTTCACGCTCGTTCAATCTGAAAGTGACTAGAGTCATCTTTTTCCTGTTTCTCGACTCTTAAAACATGAGACATCAAAGTTTCGTTTCAATGTCATAAAATTAACTACCTATGATCACATGCCCATTAAAGATACTTTCTTGGCTTGTTTTTAGTAGTTCCTTAGTGTTTGGTCTTGAAGCCTCGTGTAGGTTATCTCATTTCCTTTTCAGCTTTAGAATGTTGTCATGGTGGCAAAACCACCCATTTCTTCATCCTCTTCATTGCGTTCTAGTGGTGATCCTTCTCCTGAAGTTTCTTTGGAAACACCTCAGTCCACTAGGTCTTTCGAGTTTTGGCAGTCTATCCTTTTGAGTATCTTGTCTCTCACTACCTGGTCTCCTCTTGAAGGGTCAGTTGATATCAATTGGCAACCTCAGGGTGCTTGGTATGGTTTTGGGAGCGAGGAAGAATTCCCTCCTCTTACTTCGGGATCAATGCTATTAGCCACTACTTTACTTGCTAGTCCTCGTTGTCTTTTCGACGATCTTACAGCCTCGTCAGACATGGATTCTTTGAGTCCTGTCGGTAGTGAAAATCTTAATGTTTCTACCGGAGAGTATTAACTCTTCCTAGAATATTTCCCGTATGTCTCCAGCCAAACTTCCCCACAACCGGTCTCTCTTCCACTCGGTTATCATACTTTGGGTCAGATCATTTCTGGTGTTGCATCCATGACACAGTCTGGTACATCGACTCCCACAGGAAGCTTGTCTATTCCTTTATCAAGAATATTGCCTTTGACACCCATCTCATTAGCCATTGTTACATCTGTCCCAGTCTGACCCACCATTTGTGTGGTTTCATCTACACCGGTTGTTAGTACAACTTTTTCGTCAAGGTCTGTTGTTGTTCGCAGGTCTATATTTATCAATCCCATGATGCCTATCAGGCCCACCGTGAGTGGATCACAACCTTGCGCTGTGGAAATCCCATCTACTTGTACCAAGCCTATGGTTTCTACTTCTATTCCTAGCGGTTATACGGTCGATGACTATTTGTTGGCTATTCAACAACAATATGCTCCCTCTCCAGACCTTCAACAACAGAATTCCACAACCTAGGGTTCTCAGTAGCCATAACCTTCTGGAAATCCTCCACATCATTATGATGTATACGATAATCCCATATATTTGCCTCCAATTGATCCCAATTAACCCGTTTACCAGTCGAGACAACCCTCGAGCTTACAAGGACAACCCTTTCAGGGAAAACCCTCTGGTCCATAGGGACAACCTTACGGTCTGCAAGGACAACCTTTACAGGGACAACCTTTGTCCCAACAAGGACAACCCTACTGTCCTTCTGGTCAACCTCAATTTCAACAGGGAGCATCTTATGCTCCCGAGGGGAATATCTATCCACCACAAGGACAACCTTTTGCGCAACAGGATCAACCTTACGTTCAGCAAGGCCAAGCTTTTGTACAACAAGGAAAACCCTATGGTCCTACGCCAGATCAACCTATTTTTTAGGGGAAGCTTGGCCCATCCCAACCATCGGGCCAAACTCTTCCACAAGGGCAACCCAGTGGCTCTCAGTGTCCAAGCCAACCTGCCCCGCAGGGACAACCTGTCCAACCTCAGCATCCAGGTCAACCTGCTCAGCCTCAAGGTGCTAGTTAATCTCCTTAAGGTCAATCTCAGGCGGTATATAGTGCGCCCCAAGGTTTCACTTATTATCCTCAAGGTCAATCCTAGATGGTGTATAATCCACTTCAAGGCAATGATTACATTCCACAACAAAATCAAAATGTTTCTCAACAAGGACCTCAGTGGTATGCTCAGAATCAATATCCCAGTCCTCAACCCATGTATGGGCATAACTATCAGGTTTATAACCCCTATGGAAAAAATCCTCTGAGATAAAACATATGGGGGCATAATTTCTCTCAACTTGGGTGGAATGCTAACACTGGTCTTTATCAACAACCTGCAATGCATTTTAATCCTCAATTGCCTTTTCTCGCTACGTTGGAACTACCTGATGTGTCAAAGTTGACGAACGGTCTGATCCTTCATAACCTGTATTGGTCTCTAGTTCCAACCAAAATTCCTGGTGATTGTCCCAAGTTTGAAGGTAAGTCTAGAGAATACCCTCAAGCGCATGTTATGACATACCATCTTTGGTGTTCCTCTAACTCTTGGGTTGATGATTCTATCTGACTCCATATTTTCCAACAGACTCTTACTGGTGCTGCTGCCAAGTGCCAAGTGGTACATCGAGTTATCTTGTGGTGTCTTCCAAGATTTCAATTCTTTAGCCTTGGCATTTCTCACGCACTTTCAGTTTTCAGTTCTGTATGAAACTGGGACGCACCTCCTCACATCCTTGAAGCAAGATCGAGATACTCAGATCTCTGATCATATTCATGAATGGAGGCATCGTCGTCGCCTGATCAAGTTCGAGATTCTTGATGAGCTTCTAACTAATTGGTTCACCATATCATTCATTGCTCCGATTGCTAAGGACATTGCTATGGGGGCATGCATTACTGAGGAACAAGCCATTGCTCGTACCCAGTACCTTGATCTTGTGTACTCTCAGTCTAGCACATTGTACGAACTCTTGCTTGATGCTCCTAGACCTGGAACTTCCAAAGCATCGACGACACCATCCGTCGACGGTATCATCGGTTACGTGTCTCAAAATTCTCGAAAGTCTCCTCCTTCAAATCCTGGGAAGCAAAAATTCACTCCTTCCAATGACACTGCTTCTCAGTCGGTCCCAAATTCTAGTAAAACCGCGGAAGTGAATGTCATTCAGGGTAATCATATGGATAAAACTTCCAAGGATAAAAAGAAGGGTAAAGGTAAGGCCAAAGCCGATACCCTGAAACAAGATTCTCATAAATCTCGTGCTGATGATGGTTCACAGCATAAACCGAAGTATCCTTGTTTGATTTATGACGAAGAACACTACACCAAGGACTATACTCGATGGGCCGAAGTGAATCGATTTCTCAAAGGCACCCAAGGAACTCTGACTGTTCTCAAAGAACCATTTCCGTCACAACAAACTTAGTTGGTAGAGAAACCTCAGTCTTCTGGCCCATTTGGCTCTCAGGTTTTCATGATGAATGGTTCTGCATTCGTTTCTATTGCTGCCCGATTGAAATATTATACTGAACCACGTCAGGCAGAAGGGAAAGAGATCGTTGATGGTCCTCCTCCTTCACCTGCTTTTTTCCCTCTTCAGATTGAAAGGCCCAGTACTGAGCCCATTGTTCATTCACCTTCCAAAGGTGTACTCCGTAAGTATTCTTACAATCCTAACGCCTGTGTTGCTCAACATTACAGTATTGTTGAGGATTTGGCTTAGGCGCCATCTGCTATGCCTAAGTAATTCAGAGTTGTCCGTCTCAACAGAAGGCTTTGCTATCTTCCATCGGTGGGGTTGATCCTACTGATTCGAGCCTTATCACTTTCGACTTGGAGAATTTCGTCCCACATCCCCCTCACCAACTTGCACTAATTATTCAAGTTGGGATTAATGGACTGAATATCCATCGAGCAGTTGTGGAAGAGGGTGCGTCTACATGTGTCATGTCATCTGCCTACTGGAAAGCCATCAGTTCTCCAACTCTCAATTCATCTTCAAATGCTCTAGAAGCATTTGATGGAAGGGAATCTAAACCTATTGGTGTTCTTGCTAGTTTACCGATCACTCTAGAAGGGAAAACAATCAACATCGAGGTTGAAGTAGTTGATTCCAAGCTCAATTACAATCTTCTCCTTGGTCGTAGTTGGACTCACACCATGTTGTGCATTCTATCCACTCTCTTTCCTGTTTTGCGATTTCTGCACAAAGGAAAGATTGTTATTGTTGGTCAGTTGTCTTTTTTCACTTCTTCATCTTCCGAGAGCAACATTCTGTATGTCGATAAAATTCCTAAGCCTTATGAGAGCTTAGGGTCGGCTCTCTTCAAAGATCCTGCCCTCATGGGTATTTTTCCTCTTCCTCCACCCAACACTGTTCAGGTTAATATGATCTCCAGGTCTTCTGATCCGTGGATCATCCCTTCACCCGAGTGTATTGATTCATTTGGAGATTCGATGCCGTTAAGTCTGATCGAGATTTATTATTGTGAAATTATTTCAACTTCGCATCCTCCACCTCTTGATCATTCTCCTTTGGGCACGTCTCTTGACACTTATTCTCAATCCCCTCGGATCAGTGATTTGGATTTGACCGATCCCTTATGAGAGATATTTACCTCCGATGAGGCCATCGTGGAAACTATGTCTCTTGAGGATCCTCCTTGGGATGATAGCCATCATCGTTCCTTGTTCATGCCCAACCTTGGGGCCATGTCTACGTGTCTTGAGAGGTTTGATTGTCAAGTTCCTTCTCCTCCTCTTCAAATTCCTATAATAACACACGAAGTCTTTGCAGAAGGTAACTTGAGCAACATCACATAGATGATGCCTATCGACATCTCTGTTAAATCGGGGGTTGTCGAGAACATCCATATTGGGGTGACCTGTTCTCCTGATGAGATACAGGTCTATACTAGTCTCTTCCGCTAGTTTCACGATGTTTTCGCATGGTCTTACGAAGAGATGCCTGACATCGATCAAAGTATAGTGGTGCATGAGATTCCTACCTATCCTGGTGCGAAGCCTATTCGCCAATGTCATCATCTTGTGTATCCTAGAAAGACTACTGCTATTAAGGGAGAAGTTGAAAAACTTCTTAAAGCTAGTTTTATCTATCCAATTCCCTTGACAAAATGGGTTTCCAATATCGTTCTTGTAGATAAGAAACAAGGTACCATTCATGTCTGCGTTGAATACCGTGACATTAGCTATGCTTGCCCTAAGGATAATTATCCCACTTGTTTTATTGATAAAATCATTGATGACTGTTCTTGGAGTGAGATTTTTTCCCTTATGGACGGGTTTTCTCGGTACAACCAGATTAATAGTCTTCCGGCCGATCAACATAAGACCACCTTTATCTATCCTTGGGGTACTTTCACTTATAAAAAGGTCCCTTTAGGTCTTAAAAATGTTGGGGCTACATTTTAGTGAGCAATGTCATATGCTTTTCACGATATCAAGCGCATTGTTCAGCCTTATCTGGATGACCTTCCGGCTCATTTGGCTATGCGTAAAGACCATCCTGATCATCTCTGTCAGAATTTTCTTCGCTGTCGAAGCTATAACATTCAGCTCAATCTGCGTAAGTGCATCTTCTGCGTTGACTCCAGTAGACTCTTAGGGTTTATCATTTCCAAAGATAATATTCGTCTCGATCCACTCAAAGTTGAAGCTATCTTTAATCTCCCCTCTCCTTCCTTCTTACATTGGTTTCAGAGTCTGCAGGGGAAATCTAACTTCCTACGCTGTTTTATACCTAACTATGCCGAAGTGGCCAAAGGATTTACGTGATTATTGAAGCAAGGTGTCCCGTTCCTCTGGGATGAGATCGCTCAAAAGTCCTTTGATGCACTGAAGACGTTGCTCGTCAATAATCCTATGTTGTGTCCTCCAAATTATCATCGCGATTACTCCCTCTATTTAGCCGCCACGTCTAGCACGATTGCCATGGTTTTGGTACAAGACGATGATGATAGTGATGAGCATGTCATTTAATATCTGCCTCGTAACCTTCTCGATACTGAGACGTGTTATGCCCATGTTGAGAAGTTGGTGTTGGTTGTTGTTCAATTTTTTCAACGTTTTCGTCATTACATCCTATTGCGCACAGTGACTGTGATTTCTAATTGCAGCCCTACAACTTACATATTGACTCGTCAATTGCTGGGGGGAAGTACTCGAAGTGGATTTTTATCCTCCAAGATTTCGATTTGGAGTTCAGTACCGCCAAGTCGAAGAAGTCATTAGTCTTCATCGATTTGATCTGCTCTCTCCCTTCCGATTCCGCTCCGTTTGGTTCCAAGGAACACATTTCAGATGACACACTTTTTCTAGTTAGCACCCTTGATCCTTGGTACGGTGATATCATTGTATATCTTCAAACTTCCACCTTCTGATCTGAGTTGATGAAGGATGCTCGCCGATGCATCTGTCATCAATCACAACCCTATCGTATAGTCGGAGATACACTCTACTGCATCGAAGTTGATTCCATTCTCCGCCAATGTTTGACTCTCGAGGAGGCTGAAAAGGTCTTGAATGATTGTCACAGTGGCGGTCACATGTCTGCACATAAAATTCTTCGTGCTGAGTATTTCTGGCCCACCATATTTAAAGACTGCATTGTCGCTATCTGTAAGTGCCATGACTGTGAGATCTATCAACACAAGATACGTGCGCCGCCTTCCCATCTTCACCCTCTCATAACCGTTGGTCCCTTTGCGAATAGGAGCATCAATTTTATGATGTTTAACCCTCACTCAGCCGAGGGGCATGCTTATATCATCGTAGTCGTGGACTACTTCACCAGATGGGCCAAAGAAATTCCTACACTTACGGCTAACGGTAAGACAACAACACAGTTTCTATTCAATCATGTCATTTCTAGGTTTGGTGTCCCTCAAGCCATTGTTACCGATCATGGTTCCCATTTTTGGAATTACATGGTGGCGGAGTTGATTTCCAAGTTGGGTCTGCATCACGATAGCTCAACACCGTACTACCCTCAGGTGAATGGCTAGGTTGAAGCTGTGAACAAAGTTCTTGTCACTATGCTTCAACGTATGATTGGGATGCACAAGTCAAACTGGCATCTCATGTTGTTTTCAGCTCTCTGGGCTTACCGAACCTCAGTGAAGGATGGGACCAGATTCACTCCATTCCAGCTTATCTATGGTCTGGAAGCTACCGTTCCGATTGAATGTGAAATTCCTTCTCTCAAATTAGTTGTTGAATTGCTGCCTAATACTTTGCCAGAAGAGGAGAATCTTCTATATTTAGAGAGGCTTGATAAAACTCACTGCTTTTCTACTCTTGACATTGAAGCACAAAAAAAGTGGGTCAAAGATCATTTTTACCAGTTGGTCGTTCCTTCATAGAAGGAGACCTTTTCCTCCAGTACGACCAAGCTCACGATAAGCTGGGGGCAAGAAATTTTCAACCCATGTGGCATGGGCCCTACATTGTTAAACACGTTTTGCAGAATGGGGCTTATGAACTTAATGATTATGAAGGTCATCCTCTGGATCAGCCCAGAAATGGGTTGTATCTTAAAAATTACTATGCATGAGTCATTCGTGCATGTTTTTTTGTACATAAGTGTTCTTTTCATTTTTGGCTTGGTGTGCTTTGCGAGCATTTTTTTTCTTATTGGATCGTTTCTTATTGTGCAGATGTCCATTACACCTTATGTTGGTTTCACGGATGGTGTTTCTCGCAGTACCCGGAACATGTCTTCAGCAGCCTCGGTGATTTATGATCCTGGTGGTGAGTTGATAGACCTTCAAGGTATCTGTATAGGACAGACCACAAACAATGTCACTAAATATAGTGTCGTTATTGAACTATTAACCGAGGCCATTGCTCTCAACATTCATGCATTGATTGTTAACCTAGACTCATAGCTTGTTGTTCTTCAACTTAATGGGCATTATTCTATTAGAAACCCTCACATATTAAGGTTGTATTTGCGGGTTCGTTTACTAGAATTTTTTTTTTATTACATTACATATCAACATATTCCTAGACGAATGAATCCGTTAATTGATACAATAGCTAATATTGTATTAGATAGACATTTGCATAATTTGTAAAAAATCATCATCACATGACAAGATCCATATAGGAAAATAGATGTATATATATATATATATATATATATATATATATCGGTTGTTTGCATCCACATGCATCATAAGTTTGAAAAACATGTATGTTTTGGTTACATCTTGAGACATCATGTCTCTCAAAAAATATGCAGAAATAAAATCCTAGGTATCTAGTGAGCGTGACGCTCATGGTAGAACGTCACTACCCGTACAAGTTGCCTCAACAAGCAGTGAACATAGTTTGACACCCCTGCAGTGTGTCTTTGGCGCGAGGAATATCATAAAATCGCGCATAGTCTGGGATCCCATGAGAGATTCCCTCCAAGTTGCATATGATTTCCTCCTCCTCGCCTCCCTCACCATGGGGGGCCACATCAAAGTCGCGAGGAATCCTCCGTGCTATTGGCAACATGCCTGCAGGTCTTTTTGGGCCAACATCTATAATTACATGGATTAATGTCAGAACATGCATAACAAAAAATTATAATACTCATCAAAATAAAAAATGAGTCTTACCCAGTACTTCATCCCAATCCTCTCCTTCTGGGAGTGGGAGATCTACATCACTGGTGAAATATGTTCCAGAGCAGGGCCAGTCCTCCACGATAATCAACTGTCGGCGGAGCCACTTAAAGAAATCTGGTCTCCAAGGCATCTGTTGACCGCCCCCAAACCTTGGCATCAAAGCTACCCAACAGACCATCCGTGGCTCCTGGGTTGGTGGTGTCAGAAATATTACTTCCCGACGTTGGAAGATTGGTAACTGTTCCAAGATGAAAGGTACCAATATGGACCTATAACCGAACTGCTTCAACTTGTTGTTCTTGCATTTTTTCAGTTGGTGTTTCATGTTGATTGTTACCGCCTCTACCCAGTTGTAGAGGGTCGGTGCCATGCAATCTACAACAAGAAGTAGCTGTGTTTTTGTGGCCTCGTGTGGAGCTTGCAATCCAACAGCTCACGTGATGGTGTGCATCACTACCTTTAGTGCCAAATCCGAAATAGTTTGGATGTCCACCTTTACACTTTTGGACCCTTTCCTTGCCCCGGGGCACACTCTGTTGATAACCATACTCATGTTTTCCATTGTGCGCTAAGTACCGATTAGGATTGGTACTTATCCCCTTCGCGATAATCCGGTTATGAAGCAAATATCTAAGACCTCAATCTCAAGTTCCTGATCGTGAATAATAAAATTTTCCTGATCAATGTCCCAAACACTAATCAAGTACTGCAACAACTCCGGTTGAGCTCTAATACATGGTGCCATAAAGAATTTCTTGAGCCCTCAATCTCTGAGAGCTTCCATGCATCTCACATTGCCCATGGCTTCCTCATCTTCTTCACTGTGTTCTCGTTCTTTCTATTCAATTACCATTTTGTCCTTTCACACCTGCAAAAACATCCATATGGTTTTCATTAGCCAAATATAATGCTTTTGAACTGGTTAAATTGGGCTCATTGTTTGAATCTACAAGCTAAAAATGGTTGCCGCGGTTGGCGCACCCTTGTTGAAATTTTAGGCCGATTGGCGTGGGTTCGTGCCTGATACTCACGCCAACCACCGCGCCCTAGATTTTGCAAAATCCCCCCATAGATCTACAAAAATGGGTTGTAGGTAATGAAAATTCTATCAAAATGCAGGGAAATATGTGAGTTCTTACCGAGACCAGACAAATTCACAATTGGATTTCTGGATTTCCCGCTGTCAGCTCCACAAAATCATAGTGAAAAAGGGTAACAAATTTCTCACAAGAGGTAAAAGTGAAAAGTGATTTATTTTTTACCATTTTTGGCATTTTATAACTTTTCAGAACCCTAATTAGGTTTTAAAGCATATTTTTCAATTATTTCGCTATTTTATTTCGAGAAATGGGTTTTACGTGCGTCTCTTGTGCAACGACAGGTCCTCAACGTGACAATGATGAAGTAACGAGTTGTATTTTGTACTTTTTCGGACTTGGTAAAATACGAAAAAGTCACTCTTGGAGTCATCTTTCAGCTCTTTTCTGACTCTTGAAAATTGAAAATATTGCCAAGACTCTTGTCGTTTTGAACTCGTTAAATGGCTGCGAAATGATATCTACCCAGTATACGTTTACCCTATCGAGACTAAGAGGTTCTCTTAGACATAGTTTTCTACCTTTTCAGATCTGTGAGACTGCCTACGAAAAGGGACCTGTTGGAGTTTTCTTTTCCGATTCTTTTCAAAATCTCTAAACATGAAAAGATGTCGAGTTCTTCCTTTGTCACACTCGTTAAAACCTAAATGAAATCGGAAACCGTCACCATGACATAACCGAGTTCCTCCTTCCTAGGGCTCGTAAAATGTACTAGGATGGATTTTTCCGAAGGACAAACTTACATGACAAGCATATGCTATCCCCTTCAAGCTTGTTTTCCAAAAATAATTGGGGTACACGCCAGCAATGGTGGGGGAAAATGGAACCAGTTCTTAGTTGTGTCGGCAGTAAGTCACTCTTGAACATGACACTCATTTGCATTCGTGTTGGGTTGGGGACATCTCGTTTCGTCATTTTTTCCTCCATGGATTTCGGTAATCTATTTTGACTGCTCATCTACTCTTTTCCACGTCACCACGACCCCAGATCCCTTGATGTCAAATACTGCCAAATCCGGAGTCGTGTCGCTGATATGTTCAAGAGAAGTTTTCGTTTGCAGTTTTCAACCTCCCTCTGATCCTATTTTTGGTCCTGATTCACTATCATCATGTTCCTCTGTCTTGTGTCAATGATGTGGGAAACATTATGGCCCTCCTTCGACCAGATCACTTCCTGTCAACTTCAGCTCATTATCCAGGAAGTTGATCTAGAGACTCCCTTCTGGTACCTTGGAGCTTGCATGCCTCAATGGAAATTTCTTCACATTCGACGACTGGTCCACATCAAAGGCCTTCGATCGAGTGATTTTGTGGGTGTTCGATGCTAGATTATTGTTCACATTCCATGGATTGTACTAGTTGTAGCTTGAGAGCCATTGTCATTATTGGTGGTTTCTCTTGTGCATGTTAACAACTTACATCATTGGCTGGTAATCAGGTGACTTTCTTGCATGTTCAACTTCAGCTCACATATTTGCATGCTTGAATTTGTACTTTTTCAGGTTGAGATGGAGTGCAAGACCCTGGGTTTTGTATGATAAAATCCAGGCTGCGGGATATTTTGGTTTATCATGACTATATGCATGACTCTTTTGATTGGATGGCTATGACCATACCTGAGTCTATTTACTGATCCTTACTGTTGCATGGCTGCGTCCATACCTTGGATATTTTTTTTATATGTACTCTATTATGGATGGTTGCGCCCATGTGACATGTTCATGTATCAGAGATATCAGTTGTATTTGTACTTTTAGGTCTTCCGACGATGGTGTTTGGCTTGAATGCATTCTTGTAAAGCATTTCACTCCTCCCTCTCTCTCGGACCTCATGCTTTAGGGGGCATCTGTTACATGGCATTTTGTCACTGTCCCCACAATCCCCATCTCACACATTGGAGGACCATTTCTGTGACTTATATGTAGTGTCATGCCTCGCAAAAAGTGTCATTGCATCCCTTGCCATGAGGAGAACATTTCCTCTGTTGGCTATTCCTGGAACAAACCATCAAAAACATATGATTTGGGGTCAGTGCTGGCAGGCAGTTATGGCCTCGCGCCAATAAGAGAAATTAGCACTGGGCCCCGTGCCCATTGGCGCTCTGTCTCAGTGGACAGCCTGTGCTGAGCTGTTTTTGCAAAAAAAATTTAAATATAGAAGCGAATTTTCCATTGCCAACCACTTTGTGAGCGGATTCATCATGGGTTATTCGACTGAATAACGTCGAACATCTTCCTTTGGATTCTTGTTCCCTACATTTGGGCAACCTCCTAAAGGATAAGGCCTCCCTTCCACCATTTGATGGATCCCAACCTCCTCCTCCTCTCCTATAAAAACATCTCTCACATAGATGCAGCTAACTGAACATTTTGTATAATAGCTGAAACAGTCTGAATTAGCTGGTGTGAGATAGAGCAAAGAGAGACCCCTTGTCGAGAGAGAGTCTAGGTTGATTGCCTCACCAAGTCCAGTTCCCCGAAGAATGCTTGAGACGCATTTTGACTGGACCTGTTGAAGGAGGCTGCAACATCAAGGCTCAATTGGTTGTAATATCTTTCTTTATCTTAATTAATACATGACTGATGTTTTGGTTCCCGTCTTGCGTTTGATGTGATTAGTCTTGTGAAATACGTTAAATTATCCTTGAAAAATTAGATAGTTATGAATGAAAATATTGTTTCGTATGCTGCTATTGTTCTCTGATCCTTGTGTAGGCACCTGAGTACCACCGCTGAAGGACCGCGATGTGTTGGGACAAAGATCAGGAGACTGCCGCCATAGCTACGACAACTACATTGGAACAAATGTAGGACATCTATCCTGACTTAGTTTCATTCATTAATTGGGAATCGACGAATTAGCATGTCCTCTTGCTGCTAGACCCACCCTATGGCTAGAGGGATTGCCTCTGTCCATAGAGGGGATTTACCTACACAACACAGATCAACCTACCTTGGGAGACATTCATGCAATCAACTTCTCTTTTGCCTACTACTAGTTAACCTAGCAGTCAAAGTACTCCATTGGAACCACCAAGACCACAAGAGGTTGGTTCTAAAAGAAAACCATCAGTGACAAAAACCTACAACAGAGGTAAAAGGCTAGTGTTTGCTCCTGAAAATGTAGAAAGAGTTCAACCTAATATTGTTAGAGAAGGAACATCAGGACACCAATATGATGTACCCTTGCATGAGGAAGAACATGTACCTTTGATGATGTCATGGCTGACCTACCTGAGCATGGGGAAAACAAGTCAGCAGAGAAAATAATCAAGGAACATGAAGAAGAGATAAGAGAGCTCAAGGACAATCTATCAAAAGTAAATTTCATGATTGCACTTTTACAGCAAGAGAACAAGTAGCTTAAGGTAATTCAACTTTTTCTCATGGAAACCTAGGGAAGATTTGGTGGCAGAGGATGATAAAGGTAAGGTAGTTATTGATTTTTATTAAATCGAGGATAAGGATGTTCAAATGAAGCCAAGGAGGCCAAGAACAAGAGGAATTTCAAGACAAAAAGAGCAGGGAAGTGAGCCATCTTCTCCCCTAAGTAAAGATGATTTTGATGACATGATTGCAGCTCATGAGATTGAACAAGATAAGGAGTTTTGTCTTGGCAGCGCTAATGAGCGACTGGAGTTGCTCTTGAAGAAGTCCAACATTAACACTAAGCTTTAGAGACACATGGCAAGGCATTACTTCACCATGAACCAGATTTGAAGAATTAGGGTTAGAAATTTGAAAAAGAAGCTAAGGAGAACCCTAATTAAGCTAAAGAAGAGGGACAACCTTGATTTACTTGATGATGCATCATTGATTGCTTAATCCATCACTGAGGAATGCAGAGGAATGATTTTTTTCCAATTTTGGGCAAATTTTGAAGTTTTTGGAATTTTTGGCAATTTTGGAAATTAATGGTTCACAAAAGCGCAACTAGATCATGTTGCACTTCTTCTCAGAACCTCAAAATGAGGTCAAATTTGAATGATTGGATAGATATTGATGAGCGCATCTCAGATATGTTCTTGGATTTCCATGTCAGCTCACCTTTTTTAAGGAAAAGTAAAAAAACATGCTGAAAAAACACGTTTCTACCTCATTTTCAGCCCCCTTGTTGTGCTTCTGGAGTAGATGTGGGAAAACAACTTTTAGGTGCCTTGGAAAGGGAGTTTTTCAGGTTTTCAAGTTTAGGTGGCTAGTAGACATCTTGAGGTATATTCAAAAACCTTCAGTTCAACAAAATGATAAAGTAAATACACTCAAAAATGCCTTCAAAGTGGCACGTTGTGCTTCTGTCACACACGCTACGCTTTTGAGAAAGCACGTGGCACTTCTGTCAGCTAGTTGAATTTTTGAGTTTTTTCAGTCAAGGTCGACTTTTCATGATGTAATTTGAATTTTTGGGTTTTCATATGATGCAATTAATTGTAATGGAGCTAGTAAAGGTCAAATATTTGTAAATTCATGATCATTAATGCTTGTAAAAGTGAGTCAAAGGCTAAATGGGGAGTTAGTTCTTAACCTCCCTAGTTTTAGGTTTGGTTAGAGAGATTAGTGTGATCAGTTCCTATCTTGAAGGATTATACCCCTAAGAAGGGGGGATTTCATTTTTGGTCTATATGTAGCTGGTTTGAAGTCATATTCAAGGTTGGACACCAGTTTATCAAAGGCTTGGAGCTTGTGTAGAATATATTTTTCCAGAAATACAAAGACAGTTGCCTCTATTATCTTGGAATTCATGTGGTATGCCTTTAGTAGCAGTTTTTTTCCTTTGTTTCATCATTATATTGAATGCTTAGTTTTCCTTAATCCATTAGCATGCTTTCAGTGATTGTCTCATGAGGTGTTAAAAAAAATTCATAATTCATATGCTCTATTTTTATGACGTTTTCATTTTTATGTCTCTTTTATTATGATAAATGAACTCATAACCCTATGCTCATTTATATCTCTCTGTATTTCTACCCTATACCACAATAAAAAATCAATAGTGTTACTGAACATACTTACCTTGCCCCATTATATACCTTCAACTGAATCATTAGAAGCCCTGACCTAGTTCCCTAGACCTTTGAGTTTGATCCAACCAACCCCCAAAATCAAACCCTCAGCGAGTTTCATACCTGGCCTAATATCAATATTTCCCTCTTATCACTTTGTTCGCTATGAGATTACAGAGAGATCCCTCTCTGATTTGGTAGGGCTATCTACCAAGTTGAAAGTGGTTTGAGGTTACCTCCTTCAGTCTCCTTTCTCAGCCTTGGGACACTATGGAGGATAACATTTTTGGCGCAGTTTCCAGGGAAACGATAGACAAATATTCCATGGGATTTTTCTTACAATTTCGTTGAGATTTAGGCCTGTGGGTGGCAGGTCCTAGATTTCAAGCAAGGCTAATTCAGTTTTTTAGAGCCAAAGTGCAGATTCAGAACTAGCTCTTAAAATGTTCGTGAGATCCAATCCTGATCTGAATCCTCCATCACCAGTTGAAGACCCTAAAAGGATATTGAGAAGCAAATATCTCACCCTGAGCAAGTTTAAACAAGCACATCTTCATTGGTAAGATCTATATCCCTGCCTTCAGATTTGACTGCACTTGAAGACGTACCCTTTGATATCAATTTTTAGATTTCTTTGTTTAAGTCTAAATCAAAATCTTATCTTTCTGAAATAGTCTCTGATCTGGTTAAATTTGAATTAAGCTTGCCATCATTAGATTCTTCTTCTACTGAATTTGATAGGAAATTTTGGTCTCAGTTTCATAATCTTTAGAAATTGTTCAATCACTTACAACTTACCTCTGAAAAATATTATATTCAATATCAATAAGAAATTTTTTATACTGCTATATATACACCTACATCTCCATCATCATCCGCTTCTCCGTCATCATCCACTGCTCATCCATTACTTCCTCCAAAGTCATCTCCTTCATTAATGCCCCTTATTTTTATCCCCACACAACCTTTCGCAACATGCATGGCGAGATTTTTGCTTTTAGTATTGCCTCCTACACTTACTGATTTTCCTCAAGGTTATGGTCAAAGACTTCCTCTGTTTGATGGGACAATAGAGGTCTCAACTCAACAAAATGTAGTCAAAGTAATAGATTTCATTGATCTGGAAGAGATCAACAATGACGATGACAAGACGTGTGTGATAGCCCAAAATTTTTCAGGAGATGTTAATAAGTGGTTTCACACTCTAACAACACATTCAATAGCTAACCCACACCAGTTGATTGATCTTTTATTAGTCCAGTGGGAAGAAAAGAATAATCCTCTTCAAATTCTAGCGAAATATAATGATTTGAAAAGGAATCCAAATGAACATGTACATGACTTCAGTGTCAGATTCAACAAGGTGTACAAATTCATTCCGAATGACATCAAACCTCCTCCTGGCTTAGCATTGCTTCATTATCCTGTTGCCTTTGATCCCGACATGGCCTATCAGCTGAGGGAGAGAAGTCTTGCAACTTTTGAAGAAATGAAAAGTAATTCCATGAGTGTTGAAGCAAACTTGATAATTTAGAAATCAAAGGTAATAACAAAAAAAGGGTCAAAATTAAAGAGGAGACATCTATTTCATCATATGCTAAGCTGGACACTTTGATCAGAACCATGGAGAAGATGATGGATAGGATGACAATATCAAATAGACAAAAAAAAATCAAATCAGGAATCAGAATTTCAAAAGACAACAACAACAGTAGCAACCTCAATTCAGAATCAAGCAAAGAAATAAAAGAGGTTAGGACCAACAGGCACAACAACAGATTCATACTCCACTCCAACAGGATTATGCATAAATTTAAGAAGAAGAGATTTTAGAATAAAATCATTTTTTTGATAAAGACCAACAACCTATTTTCTTATCTAAAGATGAAGAATATACTCAAGAACCTCATGTTATCGATCTGATGATATTTTTTTTTTCAAATGACGATATGATAACAAAAGAGATAGAAGATTATAAAAGACGTTACCAAAATTCCCTTAGATCAATGCAAAGGAAATATAGTTTGAGGAACATAAACGTGTCTATCACTTCAAATCAAAAGAGGCCAACTTCTCAAAAGGATACTAATCACAAAGAACCAACCTCTACATATCAGCACAAAGAAAAGGAGCTTGTTGGCACTAATCAGAGAAATAATAATGAGGCACCCACTAGCAATTAAAATAAAGATAAGGAAACACAAACTACATGACAGATAAAGGATATTCCCACCAAGGAACAACCCGAAAGGAAGGATATCACATCCAAAGAGGTAGAAAAATATCCTAATTTGTTTAGTCTAGAGAATGAGATTTCCAAATTGAAAGTTTCTATTCCTTTGACTGAATTGGTGAAGAATGATCAATATAAGTTTCATGTAGCTAAAATGCTCAAAGTTGACCAAACATATGATATGGTGAATGTTAGCGATGACCATCCTAAGGTTTCGTTTGGCCTAGCCGTAGACGGAAACTTATTAGACTATGATGTTCCACCTTTCTACCTCTGTCTTAGAGTCCATGATTTCATCCTTCACAATGCTATGCTAGACTCTGGGGCCTCCCATAACCTCATGCCCAAAGCTATAATGGACAAGTTACGATTGGATATTACCCACCCATATCATGAACTTTACTCCTTTGACTCGGGAAGGATTAGGTGTCTTAGTCTCATTAAAGATTTGGTAGTATCTCTTGATCAGATTCCAGCAAAGAATGTTCTTATGGATGTGGTTGTAGCTAATATTCCTCCAAAGTATGGGATGTTTCTCTCACGATCATGGGGAGAAAAACTAAAAGGAACTTTGCCGCTTGATTTCTCCTATGCTACTATACTAGTGTTCGGTCAACTCAGAAATTATATCGGGAAACCAAGATGAAATATATGATTAGCAGCAAGGATAAGCCAAATATTCACCCAATACACGTTGTACATACATAGTTAGAATATTTTATTTTGTTTAATTATGATAGTCCAGTTGAATTATAAAGTCAGATAGAAGAAAATGCAGAAATTGCAGAAGTTTTAGGTAGTGTTAAGGAAGTATCCAATGCAAAAAAAATGGAACATAAATTGAATGATTTGCAGACAAGTACATCAGCTGAAGGAACAATAGAATAAGTGAAAGAAACAGAGCATGTTGAGACATCAGATCAGCTCCAAACATATAAGAAAGATAAACCACCCAAATTTGACCTTCCGGACGAAGAAAATGGTCTATGGACCATGGATTTTGATGGTGCCTTAGGTAAGGATGGAGATGGAATTGGAATTTGGATTCATGGTCCTATGAATCATATCCACAATATTCCTCCTAATGTTAGGTTATGTTCATACAAACTTGCTTTTGATTGTTCTAATAATGAAGCGAAATATGAAGCTTTCATAACCAGGCTTAAGATTCTTAAGAAGTTAGGGGCTAAGAAGATTTCAGTTTATGGCAACTCCGAATTAATAATCAAGTAGGTGAAAGGGGAATACCATACCAAAAAATTCAAGGATGCGAACATATCGCAATGATGTGTTACACATTCTAAGTTTTTTTTCTAAGTATACTTTATCCGTGATTCCAAGAAATTAGAATTGCATAGTTGATTCTCTTGCCACTGCAACAAGCATGTTTAAAATTCCAATACATTCCAATAAGAAGTTTGAAATTAATGTTAAACATCGACCTGTTTTTCTAGATAACCTTTGGTATTGGAAAGTATTTCATTATGACAAGAAAATCAATAATTTTCTGCAAATGGAGGAGGAATTTTCCGCTTCTCAAATTGATGATATATTTTATGGAGATAATCCGGAAATTCATGCAACATAAATGGAGGTATTATAGCTGAAATACAATTGCAATCCACGAGGTCTTATACCCTTGGAAGAGCTCTTTGATCAAGATGATGTCGCAAAGAATCCGACAATGGTCCCCACTAAAGTAGGAGTTGAAGACAAAAATATTGGTACAACCGAGAAGCCAAAGATGGTGAAGTTATCAAAGTCCTTAACTCCATAAATGAAATGTAAATATTCAGCACTTATGGCTGAGTTTTCTAATGTGTTTGCATGGGATTATTTAGATTTTAAAGTTTATGACAAAAGTATAATTCAACACACTATTCCAATCAAGTTTGATCATAAACCTTTTCATCAAAAGCTCAAAAGGATCAATCCGAAGTTGCTGCTATATATTGAGAAAGAGGTAAACAAATAGTATAAGGTTGGTATCATTATACATCTTCGCTTTTATAATTGGATGTTGAATCTCTTCCTAGTGAAATTCGTTTATGCATTGATTTTCGTAATGTGAACAAAGTGTCCTTGAAGGACAACTATCCTCTCCCAAAGATGGATCACATCTTGTAGATATTAGTTAGTTCTTCTAGAATGTCATTGCTTGATGGGTACTCAGGGTATAATCAAATCTTAATGCATCCAGATGACCATGAGAAGACAACTTTTACGACACCTTGGGGTACTTTCATGTATGCCAAGATTCCTTTTGGGCTAGAAAATGCAGGGGAAACATTTCAATGAGAAATGAATCACTTTTTCTAATGAGAAAGATGTATTTTTGGTTATTTATCTTTGATTACATAACCATTTATCTCAAACAGATGAAGATCACTTGCATCATTTGAGGATTTTTTTTCTAGAGGTGCAAGAAATTCAGTATTTTGCTGAATCCAAAAAAGAGTTTTTTTTCCATGGAAGAGGGAAAATTAATTGGTAATATTATATCAAAGGATGGCATCTACATAGATCCCTCAAGAATTAAAGCAATTCAACAGTTGGATTTCTCGAGAAACGAGAAGGAAATTTAGTCTTTTAACGGTACTATCAACTTTTTGAGAAGGTTCATTCCTAACCTTACTGAACATTTATGGGAGATGACTAACATGTTGAAGAAGGACATTGAGGTGAAATGGTCCAAGGATACGAGAAGATATTTCAATCAAGTCAAGTTTTCATTGTCTCGTGCTCCTTTATTAATTAGCTTGGATTACACTATGGATTTTGCTATTTTTTCATTTTCTTCTAAGCACACATTGGTTGTTGTCCTAATGCAAAAGAAAGACCAAAAAACAGAACAACAAATTTCATTTTTCAGTAGAACCATAAGGGATGCAGAATTAAGGTATAATAGCATTGAGAAACAGGCTCTGGTGCTTGTTAAGGATTTGAAGGATTTCTTGGTGCACATTCTTCATTCACATATTGCTGCCTATGTTCCTAATGCAACAATAAAGGATTTTTTGATGCAAATTGATCCTGAAGGTAGGCGTGGAAAATGGATAGCTTCAATGCTTGAGTATGAACTCAAAATTAAATCTACAAAGATGATCAAAGGACAAGGTTTGGCGAAGATTATGGAAGAGTCCAATTTGCATGTTTTGGACATCAATCTCATTGTTGTACTTTTCGAGGAAGAAGTCGCTAATTCATCACCTCAGGTATCACAGAATTTCATCTCATCTCCTTGGTATTCAAACATTGTATATCTGCTTCAGCATTTGAATCCTCTGCCGGATGTGTCGAAGAGCAAGAGTAGATCATTACAGTTGAAATCTTTGAAATATTGTATTCTTGATAACGCATTAGTTTGGAAAGATCTGGGAGGTGTTTTACTGAATTACTTAGTGGAAAGTGAGGCAAAACAATTAATGAATGATTTTTACAAGAGTGATTGTGGAGGTCATATCTTCTAGAATACCATAGAAAACAAGATATTTAGGGCTAGATTTTATTGTTCGATTTTGTTTTTTGATGTTTACAAAACTGTCATGAGTTGCCGTGAGTGTCAGATTTTTCAGGGAAAGAGGAAGTTGTTACCGCTGCCCTTGCAACCCGTTTAACTTCAAGCACATTTTCAGCAGTGGGGTCTTGATTTTATCTGTGAGATTCACCCTTCATCTTCAACTCAACACAATTGGATCTTGACAGCCATCAATTATTTCACAAAATGGATCAAGGCTATTCCCACCAGGCAGGCTACAGATGCGGTAATAATTCAATTTATTGAGTCTAATATTTTGTCACGATTTGGTTGTCCATAGAAAATAATCATGGATAATGCAGCTACCTTTAAATCCAAGAATCTGATTGATTTCTATGACAAGTACAACATAAGGCTTGTACATTCAACAAAATATTACCAGCAAGGTAATGGGTTGGTTGAATCATCCAATAAATCATTGGTAAACATCATCAAGAAGTTGCTGGAAGAAACTAAAAAGAATTGGCACAAGAAGTTGATCAATGATCTATGGGAAGATAGAGTGAGCACTAAGAAATCCATAGGTATGTCTCCCTTTCAGTTGGTATATGGAGTGGACACTATTTTTCCGAATTTTCTTGTTGTCCCGGTCATGAAAATTATGCAGGAAGTTCACAGTGAGCCCATTGATATTCAACGAAGAATCAATCAAATGATTTATTTGCAGCAATATAGAGACTAAGTATTTCAAAATACTTCAAAGCTTCAAGAAAAGATCAAGAAAATATATGATCCAAGTGGATATTGGTGGCCACCCACCTATTCCATTTGGACCTGCACCATTAGTTCTTTCAGTTTTTTACTTTCAGCACAACTTACTATTTTTAGCAGGTTGTTGGTTCATAAACTTTCAAAGCTGTTTGGAGGCCCTAATGAGACACATGGATATTGGTGGCCACCCACCTATTCCATTTGAACCCCCACCATCAGTTATTTCAGTATTTTTGTTTTGGAACAACTTACTATTTTGAGCATTTTTTTTCGGGTCCTGAACTTCCGAAGCCGTTTTGAGGCCCTAAATGACATTTTTTGGGAAAATCGGACCGAAAGTTGTACTCCTCGGAAATATATTTCTAACGAGGTATGATGCATGTAAAACAGAAATTGTATGCCAAAGTTACATCCCTGGGAAGTTGAAACACCAATTTTCCCAAACAGGGCCCATGGTTTTGGAACTTCATCTCCTATACTTAGGTTTTTGGATGTTTAGGGTTTTGCATTGTTTCTCAACAATAAATAGGCCTTCGAGCCTCATTTTAACACAGTTCATAGGCATGTAGCCACCACATATCTTCTCAAATATAAGCCTACTAGTGCCCTAACTGTTCATTTCTATTAAGTCTGTAAGCATATTTCAATCATTTGTTATTAATAAAATGAAGTATTATTTCCGCTCCATCTCTGTGTTTATGTCTATTTCTGTATTTTATTACGTTCCTGCATAAATCTGAATGAGTGGTATAAGAGCGGTCTTCTCTTTCTCTGTTTTTCTTTGCAGGTCTCCAACGTGGTTAGGGTTTAAGGAGTTAGGGCTCGATATGGTTGAACCCTTGCAAGATCAGCCTTGCAAACCCCGACAAACTCCCATGGCAGAAGAAAAGAAATATGAGGGAGCAAGAGATCCTATCAAAATATTGCTCGAGAAGGCCCTCGAGAACAAAGGAACTCAATGATGGATAACTTTGATAAGATCCTTCATCGACTGCCCACCTACGACGCATCTGCATCCAATAGCCACTCTGGAGGTGCCACTCTCTTCAAGGTACAAGTAAACTTTGACATTGATGTATTTGGAGGCCAGATAGATGAAGACGTCATAGATAGGTGGTTGAATTTGTTGGAAGGGTATTTCTCGGTCCATGATTTCTCTAACCGAGAAAAGATAATTTTTTCACTTCCTAAAGCTGCCCCCCATGTCAAAGATTGGTGGGAAACCTACTGTGATCAAAAGGACGAGGGGGAACCCTCTGTGTTCTCGGCCGCACCCACTTGGAATTAGTTCTGAGACGACATCAAGGAATAATATTACCCCATGGAGAGCTATGAGGGCAAGTTCTTCCAATGGACCACGCTGCGGCAACAAAGGGATCAAGATGTGCACGAACTGACGAATTTGTTCCATACCCTGTGCACAAAGTTGGGTATTAAAGATTCAGGGAGACATTTGGTGCTCAAGTATCGCAATTGTGTACATAAGCACATTCAGGAGGAAATGAAGTTCCTTGAAATTACCTCACTTGGCATGACATACCGCTATGCCGCCAAGATTAAGCAGAAATTTAAGAATAAGAAGAGAGATTTTGGATCCGTGAATCTGAAGCCAGGGAAAGGCGCCCCCAAACCACAGAACAAGGGGAATATCCAAATGAGGATGACTCACAACACCACCACAAATCCAAAGAAGGACACGGGGAAGTGGTGTGAATTCCATAACAACCCCACTCACAACACAACAGAGTTTCGGGCCAAACAGTCACTGGTGGCCGAATTGAAAGCACCCGAATCAGATGCATGTATTGATCCTGAGCCAGAACTAGAACAAGGAGATGAAAAAGGGAAGCAGATCATTGATGTGGACCCCAGTGCCATTGTTGCCACCACCAAGATCTAGAGGGAGGATCTCGAGGATCCAGAGGAGGGGGAGCACTTCTTACATTCACAGATGTGGGTGAAGGGTTCTCCACTGCAGTTTCTTATCGATAGCATAAGCCAAAAGAACCTCATTTCAGCAGAGGTCATGAAGCGGCTCAGCCTACCGACCATAGCACACTTGCAGCCGTATACCATCGGGTGGCTTCACCCAGGGAAAGATCTACGGGCCCGCCAATAGTGTCGCCTTTCGTACAACATCAAGCCATTCACGGATGAGGTATTGTGTGATGTTGCTCCTCTTGATGTAGCTGATGTATTATTGGGCCAACCATACTTGTGGAGGCGACATGTTGTGTATGAATCTAGGCCTCGTGTTGTCATTATTACTTTGGCAAATAACTTGTACAGGATACCAAAAGTAATACCGCCTCCTGCCATCTTTTTGACTACTAAAAAACAACACATTAAGATTGTTTGCCAAACAAGGAAATTTATTTGCATTACCATGAGCCCACAAGGAAAGAAGAATATTGTGGCCACAACGTCAATATAGGGCTCCCATGCACAACAATAGTAGATGGAAAAAGGAGTGGAGGAATACGAAGACATTTTCTCCTCTCCCACAGAGGTTCTTCTACACTGTCCGGACAAGCACTCCATTGATCTGACCCTTGGCGCACCACCGCCTGATATTTCCATAACTCATGCAATTACACAGACAAAATCCACATATGTACTGTCTAAGGAAACCACATTTATTGAACACATCCAACACGTCCTTCAGCAGGTCCAAAACATCCTGGACAAATCCAATACCAAGTTCAGCAAAATTTTCCTCTCATGGAGGAACTTAACACAATGTGGACCATTGCTTCCTAAGGAGGGAGGAATGATCTAGGTGGATATTGGTTTCCACCCACCTATTCCATTTGGACCCGCACCATCAGTTCTTTCAGTTTTTCACTTTCAGCACAACTTACTATTTTTATCAGGTTATCAGTTCCTAAACTTTCGGACCCATTTGGAGGCCCTAATGAGCCACGTGGATATTGGTGTCCACCCACCTATTCCATTTGAAACCCCACCATCAGTTATTTTAGTTTTTCAATTTTGGCACAACTTACTATTTTTAGCAGTTTTTCGGGTCCTGAACTTCCGGAGCTATTTTGAGGCCCTAAACGACATTTTTTAGGAAAATCGAGATTTGTACTCCTCGCATAGATCTTTCTAACGAGGTATGATGCATGTAAAATGGAAATCGTATGCAAAAGTTACGTCCCCGGGAAGTTGACACACCAATTTACCCAAACGGGGCCCATAGTTTTGGCGCTTCATCTCCTACCGTTAGGTTTTTGGATGTTTAGGGTTTTGCATTGTTTCTCAACAATAAATAGGCATTCGAGACTCATTGTAACATAGTTCAGAGGCATGTAGCCGCCATATCTCTTCTCAAAGATAAGCCTACCAGCACCCTAGTTGTTCATTTCCATTAAGTCTGTAAGCATATTTTGGTCATTTGTTATTGATAAAATGAAGTATTATTTCCGCTGCATCTCTATGTTTATGTCTATTTATGTATTTTATTGCGTTCCTGCATAAATCTGGATGAATGGTATCAGAGCGGTCTACTCTTTCTCTGTTTTTCTTTGCATGTCCCCAACGCACTTGGGGTATAAGGATTTAGGGCTCGATCTGGTTGAACCCTTACAAGATCAGCCTCGCAAACCCCGACAACCTCCCATGGAGGAAGAAAAGAAAGACGAGGGAGCAGGAGATCCTATCAAAATATTGCTCGAGGAGGCCTCAAGAAACAAAGGAACACGATGATGGATAACTTTGCTCAGATCCTTCAACGACTACCCACCTACGATGCATCTGCATCCAACAACCACTCTGGAGGCGCCACTCCCTTCAAGGTACAGGTAAACTTTGACATTCATGTATTTTAAGGCCAGATAGATGCAGATGCCATAGATAGGTGGTTGAATTTGCTGGAAGGGTATTTCTCAGTCCATGATTTCTCCGACCGAGAAAATATTATTTTTTCACTTCTCAAAGCTGCCCCTCATCTCAAATATTGGTGGGAAACCTACTGTGATCAAAAGGACAAGGGGGAACCCTCTCTATTCTTGGTTGTACCCACTTGGAATTTGTTCCGAGACGGCATCAAGGAACAATATTACCCCATGGGGAGCTATGAGGACAAGTACATCCAATGGACCACGCTGCGGCAGCAAAGGGATCAAGATGTGCATGAACTAACAAATTTGTTCCATACCCTGCGCACTAAGTTGGATACTAAATATTTGGAGAGACATTTGGTGCTCAAGTACCGCAGTTATCTGGATAGACACATTTAGGAGGAAATGGAGTTCCTCAACATTACCTCGCTTGGCATGGCATATCGCTATGCCACCAAGATTGAGCAAAAATTTAAGCAGCAGAAGAGAGATTTTGGATCCGTGAATCTGAAGCCAGGGAAAGGTGCCCCTGAACCATAATAGGCCCACTCACAACACAATAGAGTGTCAGACCAAATAGTCACTAGTGGCCGAACTGAAGGTGCAGAATGATCGCCATCATAATTAGTCCACATATTTGCGAAATTTCCATTTGAATATTAAATACAAGAAGTGCAACACCAATCATGGTTCAAATTACCTCGGCCAGCCACCGATTCCATCACTGATAATTTTTATTCTCATGGAAACAAGACCTATGGATGATTGTAACTATAAAAAAATGACCCATAGTTCGCCACCACATACCAGATTCTAGTGGATGGCAAGCAAGTTCTAGACTTTGACCTCCAGGATGCATTATTATGCTACCTAGGCCACCTTTGTGTCCCTTCAAGTGAGCGTTCTAAGATGATTTCGGAGCCACACTATATTTGGGTTGCAAGACACTTTGGTGTGGAGAAAACTATTGTCGTACTACAAAAGTATTTTTATTTTACAAATATACGATAGGATTTTGAAAAATAAATCATATCTTGCACTTCCTGTGCCATCCCCAAGCCAACTATTAAGAAGAAAGGCTTGTATACTCCTCTACCTACTCCTATCTGGCCTTGGGAATCCATATCCATGGACTATATGTCTAACCTTCCTTCTACCAAGCATGGAAGTGACTGTGTATTTTTTGTCGTTGACATATTCTATAAGATGGCCATATTGGCTACCCGTCAAGAAGAGTGTCCCAAAAAAGGCCATTGCTATACACTTATTTGAATGGGTGTGGGTACATTTTGGGATCCTGTAAAACATTATATCAGATTGGGATAGTAGGTTCCTAAACACATTTTAGTCGAACCTTTGTTCATCATTGGACACCAAGCTCACCAAGTCAACTGCATTCCACCGCCAAACTAATGGCTAAACAAAGGTCATCAACAAGATGATTGTGCATATACTATGCGTGTAAAACTCTAATAATATACAGACATGGGATGAGAGTCTTTCCTATGTGAAACACAACTATAAAAAATCTCCCCACAGCCCAACTGGCCACAACCCCAATGAAGTGGGCCTGATATTTCAACCATTGTGTCCCCTTGATGTTGCACTACCTTTTGCAACTACACAGGAAGAATATTCCCATGTTCAGTCTAAAACTGGTAAAGCCAATAGGTTTATTGAGTTCATTCAACACATTCTCCAGTAGGTTCACTACATCTTGGAGAAAGGCATTTCCATCTATAAAAAACAACATGATCAACACCGAGTTCCCCATATGTTTCAAGCGAGCGAAAAATTTTGGTTACATCTACAGAAAGAGCGCCTCTCTGGAACCTATCGTACACTTCAAACACTTCGGTATGGTCCTTAAGCCATAACCAAGTCTGTGGGATACAAAAAATATCCCCCCATTCCTTGTCTTGCACCCTATATTCAATGTTGACTGCCTTCGACCATACTTTCCACCATTGATGGACACACCAGACATTACTCAACGATTGACACCAATAGAGCTCAACCCATATGGCATTAAACATGCAACAATTCATTGGATAATGGACACACAAACCCATATCACTCACAAACAGTGGATCCAACTATATTGAGTTGTCAAATCTAGCCAACTCTTGCACTAGGGCAAGTGGCTCACTAGGGACCAAGTTTAGTAAGAAATTCCCCATATTGTGGCGGAACTCAACACAATGGGGACCATTGCTTCCTAAGTGAGGAAGACTGATCCAAGTGGATATTGATGGCCACCCACCTATTCCACTTATACCCCTAAAAAAATTTCTTTTAGTTTCCTTAATTGTATCACAATTTACTATTTTTGGCAGGTTTTTCGGGTCCCGAACTTCTGGAGCCATTTTGAAGCCCTAAATGACATTTTTTTGGAAAACGAGAAAACCCAATATCAATAAAATGGATTTGTATTCAAAATTTTTAGTTCTCAGATAAATATTTCTAACAAGGTATCATACGTGTTAAACAAAGATCGTATGCCAAAGTTACGACCCCCAGAAGTTGGTGTACCAACTAACCCTAACGGGGCCCACAAATTTTTGGAGCTTCATCTCCTAGGGTTAGGTTTTTGGATGTTTTGGGTTTTTCCTTGTTTATCAATAATAAAAAGGCCCGTGGACCTCATTGAAACATAATTCAACAGGCATGTAGCTGCACATCTCTTTTCAGAGATAAGATACCATTGCCCGAGCTAGTATATTTCCATTCTGCATCTAAACAATTTTCAGTACTTTGTTATTAATGACTTGAAGTTTTGTTTTCACTGTAGCAATTCGTTTCCGTTTATATCTATATTTCGTTTCATTCCTTCGTAAATTTGGATCAACTTTTATTTGCTTTCTTACTTTTTTCTAGCATATTGTTTTAAGTTCAACGTCCATTTGCTTTATCCTTTTAGTCTTTTTTTTTTGTCTCATATGTTCTTTCATGTTGTGTTTAATAAGAATATTCATGAAAGATGTTCCTTTTGGCGCAAAATACAATGTGGAAAATTTTTAAAAGGGCGATTGCGATGACTAATTATCCTCTTCTCTATCTTCGGTTTACATATCTCTTAAATTTAATGATGTCTGAATGGAAAATATGATCAATTCAAATGGAAAGCTATAAGCCAAACCATGATGCCCACATATATTTTAGCGTCCTAATCCCTTGAATTGGTATTATAATTGAATATTTTTTTTCTTACCGATCAAGTCATGTAGAGAAAGTAAATTGAAAATCAATAAAGATCAAACAATTATCAGAGGTATATATACCTGTCTATGAAGGAACAATCTCTCTTGTTCTCAATAATTCGAGATACATCTTCTGCCCCAGTTGATCTGAATATGGGAAAAATAGTTTTGCTATGCTAGCTCCCTCATTAGTTAAATAAAAATGTGTTTAGGATCGTCTCAAGTTAGCCAAATGTAAAGGGGTTAATGTGTCTAGTTTTTAAGTGTCTTTGATGAGGAATTTATGAGTTAATTATCTTTTAAAAACTCGTGTACAACAAATAAAATTGAGAGAAATAATGCACAACAAACACATTACACAATAGTTGATAATGGAGTTCACCCCTCCCCGGCTACATCTCCATGGACCTACTTCAACTGGCTAGGCCCTCTTGGGATTAATGGTCAAATGTTTGATTACATGCACCTAAAGTGCTCCAATGGATTTGAAACCTGCCCCATTGGCTTCAAAAGACCCAAAAATCTCAAAATAGACTATTCAATCTCTGAAAATGGTCTTCAACTGATCTGGGCATGACATCCTCTCCTCGTGGCCCTAGGCTTCTTTAATCTTCAAAGTGGAAAAAATAATTTCATAAGTGCTCCAACGCCTTTGAAACCTATTCCATCATGTTTAGAGCATCAAAATCATCTAGGAATGACTCTTATTTAGCCAAAATTGGTCGCAATATGCCAAAGTTATGGCTTCCTCAATATCTCCTAGGAAATATCCTCCAAATCTAGAACATCTCCTGTTAAGTAAGCTAAATATGGAAGTGGCACTGGAATTAGTGGAACAACCAATTTTTCCACCAAACTAAACTCCAGTTTAATTAATTTTAAGTGGAGATTAAATGCGCCTTAAGGGGGATATTAGCGCATTAAGTGCAATTACACAGAAATCCGTTTGAATTTCGGATTAACGCTAATTATATGTTTTAATGGTTAATAAAACCATATTTAAACTTTAATCACACCATTAATTGTAGAGCTCCACCTTTTGTTTTGGGGTCATAGTTCTGTGGCAAGGGCTGGACCTTCTTGCCCCCGCCCGAACTCATTTTAAAATTCAAATACGCAATGTGTGCTATGACTATCAAGTCACAATGTGGTGGTATATTGGAAAAAAGTTACGCTCGCTTGGGGGAGGTCGTGGGGTCGAGCCCCGACCTCCGCCTTACCATTGGTAATATGTTTTTCCCATCGAAATATGATAAGGTTTTAACCTTTGGCATATATTAAAATGCGCCCGATATAATATTATACCAACCTTTGAATACATATCAAATTCAAACCTTATAATAATTCGAACTTTGGAAGGCTTCGTATATATGAAAAAATGCGGCCAAAATGTGATATAATTTAGAAATTGATCATATCGCATAAAATTAAATTCATCCAACCTTGGTCCACCAGAGGGGGCACATGGCGGCCCCTGGTTGCACCACGTGTCAGCCTCTGGTTGGACTGTCCCCACCATATTAAAAAAAATTCAAATTCGACCTTAGGAGACAACCATTAAAAAAATTTCCACCTTCAAAACTCTCTAGCAAATCCTACAATGACACTTGTCACAATGTCAATGGGCGAAATGGAGGATTTTTTTTTTTTTTTTTGGCCTTTGACCCTATTTGACCCTTTTTTTTAAATTCCCCTGTTTGATATGATGATCAACAGGCTCTAACTTCCTCATACAGACTCCATTTTAATGAAACGAATTGCGCCAGATTCCTGGCGACGGGCCGAATCTGGTCAATGTGGTTTGGTGTGATTCCGAGCACTTAGAATTTTTGGAAAAATTTTCCCCAATCTAGATTCTGATCACTCCTTCCCACTGAAAATATTTTGGACCCATAGAAGTTGGTTATCTAATAAGAGTTGAATACTCTTCTCTTTCCCAAGTTCTATCATCTTGATTCTACTTGGAAAAATATCTATCACAACCACTTGGGTTCACTGACATGCCTTTCCTTGCAAATGGATTGGCGCTTCAACCAATGTCCTCCTTTTGTTGGTGACCCAATCCAACACTTTTTGGATGCTTACTTATTGATAAAACACCTTGTTTTACTAAAGTGATCCCTCAGTGCTTGGAAAACTAACTGATGGCCTTCCCACTGAGAATCATGTTCCTCTTTTGCACAAACATGCATTGAATGAAAGCTTCTCATTGGAAACCACTTTCCTAAGTTAAGCCCATTTGAGTGAAATACAACAATGATTTCCAACATCATTAATAACAAGAAAAGAAATGACCATTCTTTTTACCTCCATGGTTCCAAATTCCACATCTGGAAGAATGCATTCACCATCTCTTTCACTTCTTGGCGTCAACACATCAAATGGTCTATAATGGCTGTTGTTTGGCTGCAAAATTTTGGCATCTTGTCCCTATTTCCATCATTCTCCAGTTCAACATGCTACTCATGCCATGATTTAAGAATGAAGTCAAATCATGAGCCTCTCGCTCAAGTGTGGACCTTCCCAAATTCCTGTGACATCTTGTAAAAAACACAACCATCAATTTGAAAAACACATCATGCAAGAAACATAACTTGAAAACATATTCTTTTTCGCCTTCAAAGCAACAAATTTCACATCATGTGAACATCACCACGTACTCTTAAATCTCGGTGTACAAACCATCAACCAAACACAATTTGACAAAACATGCCTCTTCAAACAACTGACTCTCAAGTCAAAAAAAAATATTGCACATGCTTTTTACAATAACTTGACGATTATTCTCCCTTTCAAACACCTTCCTGGAATAAACATGAAACATGCATTCTATTGGCAAATAAATGCATGAAACATCAAAATACATGCAAGGCCTTAATTGGATAAGAAATCTAACTATCTCTTACCAAACCATTTCAATGGCGCTTCTTTCAACTGCACTTCATCATGTGAATCATCCTGACCCACAACAATTATGGAGTCCTCTTTTCCATTCTTGTCAAGATATCTTTCCACCTTATTGAAATGTCGTGGATGACTTGCTGGATACAAATTCCAACACTTGTCTACAAGATGACGTTGCTTATGGAAATATGTGCAAAACAATTGCATCTTGTTTTCAACATGTTTTTCCTTGTCCAATTAACCTTTGGATTTATGCCTCCTATGTTTCGAAAGTTTCCTGTGCATGGATATCTTCTTCCAACACTTTGAAACATTATGATTATTCAAACCACAAAAGGAACATGCAAATTTTTTCCAAATCTTATGTGAATATTTACCATGTTTATCATAATCAAAAGCAACTTGATTAAAGGCAGATTTATACCTTGAACATTCACCTTTGTCACCTTATTGAGGAGGTGAATTTGATGAGGTAGTGGCTCTCTTCGGAATACCAACAATGGCTTCAATGACTTTAGAGTTTTCAACACCCTCTTGTTTTCCATTCTCATTAGTTGCATGCTTATGAGCATATTATTGCAAAGTGGATGTAAAACTTTTGCATTCCTCATGAACACAATCTTCACAAGCTTGAGGTAATGAACATGTAATGAAAGTCCTTCTTGGAACAACTTCATGTGCCTCCTTGGCTTTAGAGCATTCTCCATCATGTTTTCCATAACCAAGATCCAAATACTTAGGCCTTTCCTCAACAACGATTGGCTCAACTATGCCTTGTGCATGTTTTCCCAATCCTTTACCTTCATAGCCCATTTTCATCAATAATTTGGACCATATTCCTCTAGTGTGTCTTTCAAAAGCACCTACACATTCATCTTGAGAGGAAATAGAAGAATAAATTGATTTTCATACCTCATTCTCATGCAGATACTTGGCTAAGGTTTCCTTGGCATCATGGAGTTGAGTCTCCATCTCATGAAACCTTGCTAGGTTTTCATTTGCAATATGGACCGAGTCTCCATCTCATGCATATTTTCAAGAAGCTCTTTCTTTTCCTCCTTCATGGAAATAAAATACTCTTGAAGTATAATGCTCTCCCTCTTATCTTCATACATCTCTTGCACCATATCATTCATGATGTAGAGCTTCTGCAACATATCTTTATGAAAGATTTTTTCTAAGGAAGATTGACTAGAAACAGTGCTAAATGGAGCTTCCATCACACTTGCAATGCATACAAAGCTTCTTTGTTGTGATTTGAGAACTGAGATCTCAATCTTGAGCTTCTCTTCACACACATAAACTTGCACACAGTTAAATTATCCTTGCACAAATTCAAAACCAATAACTAATTCTTTTAGCTAACCTTGGCTAAAATGAGATAAACTGTGCTTTGATACCAACTTGATATTAATATGGGAAAACTAGTTTTTTTGTGCTACCCCCTCATCAGTTAAATAAAAATTTGTTTGGGATCATCTCAAGTTATCCAATTTTTAAGGGGTTTATGTGTCAAGTTTTTAAGTGTCTTCGATGAGAAATTTATGAGTTAATTAGCTTTTAAAAACTCATGTACAACAAATAAAATGTAGAGAAATAATGCACAACAACCACATTACACAATAGTTGATAACAGAGTTCACCCCTCCTAGGCTACATCTTCATGGACCTGCTTCAACTGGCTAGGCCCTCTTGGGATTAATGGTCAAATTTCTGATTATATGCAACTACATTGCTCTCATGGCTTTGCAACTTTATCCATTGGCTTCAGAAGACCCAAAAACCTCAAAATAGACTATTCAATCTCTGAAAATGGTCTTCAGTTGATTTGGGCATGACCTCCTGTCCTGGTGGCCCTAGGCTTCTTTAATCTTCAAAGTGGGAAAAACACTTTCAGAAGTTCTCCAATGCTTCTGAAACCTGTTCCATCATGTTTAGAGCATCAAAATCATCTAGGAATGACTCTTCTTGAGCCAACATTTTTCAAAATATGCCAAAGTTATGGATTCCTCAATATTTCCTAGGAAATCTCCTCCAAATTTGGAACATCTCCAGTTAAGTCCGCTGAATATGGAAGTGGCGCCAGAATTAGCGAAACCGCCAACTTTTCCACCAAGCTAAACTCCAGTTTAATTAATTTTAAGTGGATATTAAATGCACCTTAAGTGGTAGATTAACACATTAAGCGCAATTACAAAGAAATACGTTTGAATTTCATATTAGCGCTAATTATATGTTTTAATGATTAATAAAACCATATTTAAACTTTAATCGCGCCATTAACTGTAGAGCTCCGCCTTTGGTTTTGTGGCCACGGTTTTGTGGCAAGGGCTGGCGCTTTTTGCCCTCACCCGAACTCATTTTAAAATTCAAATATGCAATGTGCGCTATGACTATCAAGTCACAACGCGATGGTATATTAGAAAATGATTGCGCTCGCTTAGGGGAGGTCGTGGGGTTGAGCCCCGACCTCTGCCCTACTGTTGGTAATATGTTTTGCCCACGAAATATAATAAGGTTTTAACTTTTGGCATATATTAAAATGTGCCCCATATAATATTATACCAACCTTTGAATATGTATTAAATTCAAACCTTATAATAATTCGAACTTTGGAAGGCTTGGTATATATGAAAAAAAGCAGTCAACCGGTGATATAATTTGGAAACCAACCATATGGCATAAAATGAAATTCATCCAACCTTGCTCCACAAGAGGGGGCACATGGTGGCCCTTGGCTGCATCACGTGTCAGCCTTTGGTTGGATTGTCCCCACCATATTAAAAAAAATTCAAATTCGACCTTAGGAGACAACCATTAAAAAAAAATTCACCTTAAAAAGTCTTCGGCGAATCCTGCAGTGAAACTTGTCACAATTTCATAGGGCGAAATGGAGGAAAACCCAAATTTTTGGCCTTTGACCCTATTTGACCATTTTTTTTTAAATCGCTTGTTTAACACGGTGATCAGTAGTCTCTAACTTACTCATATGGACTTCGTTTTGACTGAAATGAATTACGATGGATTCCTAGCGACGGGTTGGATCCGGTCATTTCGGTTTGGTGTGTTTCTGAGCACTTTGAATTTTTGGCAAATTTTTGCCCTAATCTAGATTCCAATCACCAGTAAAATAAATAAGTTCCTAAGAACAATTCTATAAATAAAATAAAATAAAGGGTGAAAGAAGAAAAAGGCTTCATGTGGAGAGAGGTGAAGTAAGTAACTTTGTTTGGGTACTATTTAGTTTCGTTGGATGCGAAGCAATGCTTGTGCTCTTTTAGTGAATCCATGGGGGTACTGTCAAGGCAATTTGGCAGGGGAGAAACACCAGATATGAAAAATCATACTATGAATATCTTTAACTTGCGTTACTATATTACCCTCACTTGGATCGAAACAATTGTGATGTGGCAAGATTGGTTAATGTGTTTAACCGAGAAAAGGAATAAAGGAGACTATATATATAACCAGGTCAAATGGGGAAGCTAAGGTAATTCTCACGATGAATCAATACTTATTGAAATACTGAGACCTTTCATTTAAAATGTATACCTAAACAAAGAAGGTGGAGTTCTATGAGTGTGTTGCCAAGTGTTGTCACTACGACAAACACCTTCCAAAAATTTTCTTACACTTGAATTTTGAAGCCTAATGAAAATATTGAAATCTGTCATTCCATGGTCACTCTGTGGTTGTCTAATATTTTTTAAAATTTTAAGTCTTCTTCTAAGTGTCAAAGTCACTTGCTCACACATGCCCTGTCTTCGATGAATTCATCAACACACACCTTTCTATGCAAGCTTAGATATACATTGTGAAACTCTTGAGCATAAGGCTTGCACAATCATTAGAGACAGTGACTGCACAATCCATAAGCACAGTGTACTACGAATCAAATGTTAACAGTTAGTGTGTACTCTCCATTGAAAATATTTTTACTTCGATTACAATGATACTTCTATTACGGTGAGTTTTCTCAATTGTCGCTTTGGAGCACCTTTGTTTTTGCAAGTATCGCTTTCATGTTCAAAACTATCATTTTTTCTTGCAATCACTTTAATAGGTGTCATTTTCATGTTATATTCACTATGTCATGCATCTCTCTCACCTTATTTAAGCCTTTGAAGGTGTCACTTTCATTTTATCTTACTTTCGCAAGTGTTGTCATATGGTTAGGAAACTGTCACATCTAATCAAAGGGAGTCATTTGTAAATTCTTGAAGGGAAGAACTAATCCATTATACTGCACTAATGTGTTGTATCTATCCTAAAGACATGCATTAAACAAATTCCCCAAGTCTTGAGCGTTGTTCCACTAGTGTCGTCACTTGTGTCGCAAAGTGTATCTTCACTTTCGCACTTGGAGGCAAGTGTTCTATTATTGTTGTTTCAATAGCAACATGCTAGTTGTGGATGGTAAATGCTTCCATGTCAAGTGATTGATCATATATAATATTGTGATCATGTTCAAGTCACGTTCTGGTCCCATCTCTCATATCCTGAATCCTACACTTAGTCATCTTCTGCAATTGATCCTTCTCCAGTCAACCTCCTCCCAAACTGCCTCCCTGAACTATGCATTGTGAAATCTCAGGTCATAAGAAGCTTTTCCTACCTCTTGGAACTGCTTAATGTGCAACCACTTCCTCTAAGGACTACGCATTGTGCAGTCACAATGCTTAACTGTTGCCTCCTTCCCCTCAGAACTACGCAAATTTTCCTCCCAACTAGCCTCTTTTTTCACATTGCACAATTGCAGTCTGTAGTTTGTCTCCTTGGATCCTTGAATTGTGAAATTACACAATATAGTTGCTTAGTCTCTCTCCAGAACCATAAATTGCGCAGTTATATTGGACAATATTGCCTCAATGTGACCATCAATTGTTCAAATCTTCTCTCTAGACCCTCCCTCACTCCTGTCCTCTGGAACCACGCACTAAGAAATCCCTAAGCCTTTCTCTCGGCTGAGTACTTAGTTCCATTCCAATAAGTGATTTTCATGAAGAGAGTTAGAATAAGAGATTTTTGTATCGATGTCATCTTGTCATGAGTGAATTTCACTTGTAGGTACTTTGTCTTGACATGATAGGAATATGTTTAGAAAGAAGGAGAAGGAGACTATGTTGGAAAACACTTATGAAGTTGTAAAGACCAAATGATCTTTGAAAAGAAGATGAAGGGGCACTAGATTGCGATAGAGAAAGAAAAAAAATATCATAGTGGAGACTCCCATCTTAAATCCTTTGGAGGAAGAATTTGAAGAAAATGCAACACCTTTCATGAAGACACAAAAATAGCAGCAAAGGGGAGAAGATTGAAATTGACAAGTCATCATCAAGTCCATGTCATCAGTGTCAAATCATGACATGTGAAAGTGTCATCTCAATAGTCATATGAGTCATCATGTGCCACATCATTTTTGGATGTAATTATTTAATTTTCAATAAAATGAGAAATGTAAAGAAAGTGGAAGTCCAAGAGTCATGTGTGGAATATGAAAAGTCACATGTGGAAAAATGTGTCATTTAGAAGCTCAAAGGTCATTTAAGAATTTGAAAAGTCATAGTAGAAGCTCAAGATTCATGAGGGAGGTCAAGAGTCACATGGGATGTGGAGATTCACCTCATTAGTTATAAATACACCCTCATAAATCAAGCAAATGGATTTTGGCCTCTTTAGCTTGGCACAGGAGAGAAGATCATTCTTTGGAGAAGAAAGGAGTGATTTAATGTTCCACTATTGCACACTTGAGCCAAGTGGATTCAATGTATAATCAGTCTCAACAAGTGACCTCAAAAGGATCTTCTTCAGATAAATCATCATGCCAATAATTTGTCTTGTTGGGTAAGGCATCCCTATGTTCATTCTAATGTCCTTTCTTAACTCCCTGTAACTCAAAGAGGAACTTCATTGGATAATTAGTCAATGATTAAAGTTATGAAACACATATCATTTATTACAGTCATAATCATAATCTTTGTAGTATAAGTACAAAAATTTAATGAACTCAAGGGAAATTTCTGTATCATCAGCCGAACACATCTCGTTCATTGTAATTTCTGTAGAAATTTATTAATACTGATGTATTACCGAATCCTCCTAATCTAACAATATTTATCTTCTTTCTAATTACATAATCCTTCCACTATTAAACTTGTGGAAATTTAAAACTCAATTGCAAACATGTGTGAATAAATTCAATTGCACATAACACAGTTGTTTAATGGGAAAGCTTAAAGCTAAAAACCCAAACTATCATATATTATTTATATCAATGGAATCATGTAATAATCTCATACAAATATTAGTACATCAAGCTCTCAGTACAATGTAGATTCATTACACATTGTCATGCAAAAATTTGCATATATGTGCACCAATTTATTACCTCCTGATAGCCTGCCTCCACTGCGTAATTCCTACTGAAGAAGACCCCTGAATGAATTTGAATTGGCCTTGACTTGATTGCGCAATCCTCATTGGCAACTCCAATGTGTGTCAGATGCATTTAATGCATCACTATAGTCACAACAGATAGTCCATCTCACCCTTTCACCTATCCCTCCACTAGCTCTCCACTGGAACTGACATGCACTGTAGTTAACTGTTGTTTCTGTTCAGTTGTTAGTGAGTTATTAGTTGTGAATTAATTAACTAATTAATTCACTTAACTCTCACTAGTGTATCTTTCAGTTAGACTAGATACAACAAGCTCAACTGATTTTAACTCACTTAACTGAGTTAAACTGGATAACAACTCCATAAACTACTCTTCCAACTCTGTCATAACTTTTCCACTTCAGTTATAACTAAGTCCTCCATGCATGAGCCACCAATAAACCCTAGGAATTGCGTAATTCCTTCAGCCCACTGATTTTCCAAATCTATTCACTGAAATAAAGTGCTCCAAGAGATTAAGTTGATGTTTATTGTCAGATTATTATTAAGAGCTAATAATAATCGACATGCATCTATTTTTAGATCGACGATCTATAAATAGACTTCGCCCAATATTCTAAAAATATAATTTCATCGATTTTCCACATTTGACCAACCATCTACAAATAGCATCCTGCAACTTATAGAATATGCTCACCATGTCTAAAAATAGGCATACACCTAAAAATAGCCTGCGGGCCCCACTTAGTGAAGGTGCTTACTTTTCACTAAGCTCATCATCTTGTTGAATCTCAACACTCCCTCTCAATAAGATAGGGATTATCCTTCACCCCGATCGTGCCTCTATGGTATTCGAATTTTCGCCTGCCGAGCACCTTCGTTAGAATGTCTGCATCTTGATCTTTCGTAGGAATGTACTGAAGCAACATTCTGCTGCACACAATCTCTGATATGATGATACCGGGTATCAATATGTTTAGATCTATCATGAAACACAGGATTAATTGAGAGTTTAATGCAACTCTTATTATCCAATGTATCACTGTAGGATCTAAATGTGAACCAAACAAACCGACCAGGATCTTCCTCATCCAGATAGCCTCACATGTAGCTTGACTTGCTGCCATGTATTTTTCTTCCGCTGAATTGAGTGCCACGGATCTTTGTTTCGTGTTGTACCAAGAAACTGTTGTATATCCTATAGTGAAAACACCTCCTGATGTGCTCTTTCTGTCCGTTGGGCTGCCTGCCCAATCTGCATCTGTGAAGCCATGCAACTTCACCTCATCCGTCTATCTGTACCATAATCCATACTCAGATGTGCCCCTGAGATACCTCAGGACATGCTTTCCTGCCTTCTAAAAGATCTTGGTAGGCTTGACCATCGCTTGTGAAAGCTGGTTCACCGCATAGCATATGTCCAGTCTTGTATTAACTAAATACATGAGCGAACATACCAACTATCGATAAACAATGGCATCCACTACCTCTGCCGATGTAGCATCCTATTTCCTCCAATTTCATAGAAGAGGAGTATCCATGGGCTTGCAGTAATCCATGTGAAACTTACCAAGTATCTCCCGAGCATACTTTCCTTGAGACACAAACAGTTCACCTTCTCGCTGCCATATTTCCAATCCAAGGAAATAATGAAGGAGGCCCAAATCCTTCATCTCAAAATCCTTTGCAATATCTGCCTTGCATGAGTGTATCAACTGCTCATCACCCGTTAGTATTAAATCATCAACATAAAGAACAATGATTAAAAGCTTACCCTCCACCACAATTTGGTACAGGTTTGCATCTGCCTCTCTCTTGGTGAAGCTAAGTCCAGTGAAATAGCTGTCGATCCATGTGTACCAAGCACGTGGTGCTTGCTTCAGCCCATACATTGCTCTTTTGAGTCTGCACACATGCCACTCGCTGCTGAAGATCTCAAATCCTTCAGGCTACTCAATGTACACCTCTTCCTTAATGATCCCATTAAGGAATGCAGTCTTCACATCCATATGATGAATGTGCCAACCCATCTACGCTGAGAGAGCAAGGACGGTCCTTATGGAAGAATACCATGCAACAGGTGCAAAGGTTTCTTCATAATCAATCCCCTTGATCTGTGAGAAGCCTCAGGCAACAAATATTGCCTTATACTTCTCGACACTCCCATCAGTAGCTTGCTTTACCTTGTAGATCCATTTAGAATATACCACTGATTTACCCACCAGCCTTGGAACAACCTCCCAAGCATTGTTTCTGACAATGGAGTCATACTCCTCCACCATGGCATCTACCCATGTGGGCTCCTGCGCTTCTTCTTCAAAAGAAGATGGCTCTGTCACGATACACTTTCTCATAAGAGCCATGTATCCAGTAAATCGGTCAGGTGACTGTCTCTGTTTGCAATGTGATGTAGGGACTCCTACATTCTCTGTCACATCAAGATTCAGCCTCTCAGCTTCTACCTGTTCTGATGTTTGGTTATGCATGAGTGGACTCCTCCACTCCATGAATCTCCTCCTGTGGCTGATCCACATCTAGAGGCTGATATTTGGGAATAAGAAGTTCCTCCTATGCATGAAAGTGTAGCTCCCTCTCAAGTGACAACTTCATGGCTTTCACCTCATTGAATTTTATATCCCATCGCACCACAGTCATTCGACAGTTTGGAAAATACACACGATAATTATGGGGTGTTTCTATGTACCCCATAAATATCCCAACTTCTGCAGTCGGCTCTAGCTTCTTCCTGGCGTCCTTTGTCACATGAATATAAACATATGAGCCAAAAAACTTCAAATGAGAAATATCAGGCTTCTTACTAGTAAAATATTCTTCAGGTGTACTCATGCCAAGTACTCTATGAGGACCATAGTGTTGCATGCTTCTGCCCACAAGTGCATCGGTAGGCCTTGGTCATGCAACATAGCTCATGTAGCAACCACGATCGTTATGTTCTTCCTCTCCGTGACCCCATTCTGCTGTGGGCTATGAGGCGCTATGAGTTCTCTTCGAATTCCTTCTTTGCTACAGAACTCTTTGAATTTTTTCGAGATATATTCACCACCATTATTGCTCCGTAGAGACTTCACTTGCTTCCCCAACTCCTTCTCCACCAATGCTTTAAACTCACAGAACTTTTAGAATGTTTCACTCCTCTTTTGCATGAAGAAGATCCAGCATCTACGAGAATATTCATCAACAAATATAACATAATACCTGTGTTTTTCTATTGAAGCAACTGAGAAAGGTCCACACACGTCTGCGTGAATTCTCTCCAGGATCACCGAAGCACAGTTCTCCTTCTCATGAAAGGTGGTCTTCACAAACTTACCCATAGTACATCCCTTGCACTGATATAACTGCGCAATAGTACCCTTGGGAAGTCCAGTATAAATCTGCTACAAAATCTTCAAGGCACCATGGTGAAGATGGCCCAATCTCCTGTGCCATAATTCTATCTCATCCCGGCTCACCACTTCTTCTGCTTTGCCCATCATTATAGCGCAGCCATCTACCTCCAGCTTGTATAGATTCATAACTCGAATCTCTATCCTCTTGGTTTGACCCGTTGATTTATGTCATAGGAAATCTTTTCCCTCACTGAAAACAACGTCATAACCTTTGTCTTCCAACATTGCGACCGAGACCAAGTTCTTCTTCAGACCTAGGACATGCATAACATCTTTCAATAGAAATTGTTTACCTGACTCTCTCTCAAAGGTAATGGTTCCAATTCCAGTCGCACTGTATCTGCCATCGTCACCCATCTCTATATGCATTTGGAGATCCTTCTCCTCCAAGTCACTAAAAAACTCCTTGTCTCCTGTCATATGGAAAGACGCACCACTATCAAGATACCAGACTGATCCCATTGAGATTGAAACCAAGCATACACTAAAAGAGAAATCAAGTTCAAATTGTGAGGCTAAGGCCTCTCCAGCTGCAACTCCAGCAGCCTTAGTTTTCTTCTTTTTCTGTGGGCAGTTAGTGGTGAGATGCATGTGTTCGTGACAATGAAAACACTTCACTTTGGACAAATCCAGCTTCTTGCCTTTACCCTCGGATTTTGGATGGGATTTATTCCCCTTTCCTTTCCTTGATTTGGAAGCCAAATCACAATTCTCTTCATCATCATTCTTCGATGAAGAGCCATCCCTGGTACTTCGCCTTATCTCCTCCTGCACAAGATCCGACCAAAGTCGCTCCCAACTCGACAGTTTCTCTCGTCCATTGACAGAGTCTTCGTAGCTATGCCAACTCTTCGGAAGCCCAAGGAGAGCCAAGCTCACCAAGTCATCATCATCAACTGCAATCCCCACACTTCCCAGTTCATCCCTACAATGGACAAACTTCGTGAGATATTTTGGAATAATGTCACCCTTCTCCATTTTTATTTTTCTGAGCTTATCTTTCAGCACCAACTTCCTCTAGTCACTACTGCTTTGGAAAATATCTGTCAAAGCCTTCCACATTGAAAATGGAGTGGCTTTCCCATAAAGGCTTGACATAATATGGTCCTTCACATCTTCCAACATAATTCTTCTTGTCTTTGCTACCTTCTTTTTCCATGCGTCAAGTCCTACAACATCGCTAGAAGCAGGCTTAGGAACATCGCTATCGATGAACTCCTTTAGCCCATTATCTTCAAGCACTGCCTCCATCCTATCCTTCCAGGCTATGTAATTCGAGCTACCCTCAAGGGCATACTCCAATCGCAACCCATTGAAAGACATTTCAATGAATACTCAACTGTCGCACCAAGAAATTTCTGCAACAAATTCAAATTGTTCACCAGCACAAAACTCAACACTTATTCACAATTGCAATCTCCAGTAATCAATACTGCTCTGATACCATGTAGAAATTTATTAATACTGATGTATTACCGGATCCTCTTGAACTAACAATATTTATCTTCTTGCTAAATACATAATCCTTCCACTGTTAAACTTGCGGAAATTTAAAACTCAATTGCAAACACATGTGAATAAATTCAATCGTACATAACACATTTGTTTAACGGGAAAGCTTAAAACCCCAACTATCATATATTATGTATATTAATGGAATCATGTAATAATATCATACAAATCTTAGTACGTCAAGCTCTCAGTACAATGTAGATTCATTACACATTGTAATGCAGAAATTTGCATATCTATACACCAATTTCTTGCCTCCTGACAGCGTGCCTCCACTGCGCAATCCCTGCTAAAGAAGACCCCTGAATGAATTCGAATTGGCCTTGCCTTGACTCAACAATCCTCATTGGCAACTCCAATGTGTGTCAGATGCATTGAATGCATCACTATAGTCACAACAGATAGTCCATCTCACCCTTTCACCTATCTCTCCACTGGGTCTCCACTCGAACTGACATGCACTGTAGTTAACTGTTGTTTCTGTTCAGTTGTTAGTGAGTTATTAGTTTTGAATTAATTAACTAATTAATTCACTTAACTCTCACTAATGTATCTTTCAGTTAGACTAGATACAACTAGCTCAACTGAGTTTAACTCACTTAAATGAGTTAAACTGAATAACAACTCCATAAACTACTCTTCCAACTCTGTCATAACTTTTCCACTTCAGTTCTAACTGAGTCCTCCATGCATGAGCCACCAATAAACCATAGGAATTGAGTAATTCCTTCAGCCCACTAATTTTCCAAATTTGTTCACTGAAATAAAGTGCTCCAAGAGAATAAGTTGATGTTTATTGTCGGATTATTATTAAGAGCTAATAATAATCGACATGCATCTATTTTTAGATCGACGATCTATAAATAGACTTTGCCCAATATTCTAAAAATATAGTTTCATCTATTTTCCACATTTGACCAACCATCTACAAATAGGATCCTGCAACTTATAGAATATGCTCACCATGTCTAAAAATAGGCATACACCTAAAAATAGCCTGCGGGCCCCACTTAGAGAAGGTGCTTAATTTTCACTAAGCTCATCATCTTGTTGAATCTCAACAATTTCATATTCCAATACTAAGGTGGATTACATTCTACAAATTAGTAAGTGTATAAATTCCTTTGGTCTAAGAAGTTTGAAATCTTTCAAGGTACATTTTGTGCACATGATTTTTAATCCTTAAAGGAATAATAAGATCAACCATTAATTTATCAAACTATATATCAAAACAAACTTTTCAATGATACCTCTACTTGGTCTTCATTGAAAAATCTATTTAATGATTACAAGTGATCTTTGAAGTCTAGGAATGTTTCCAAGGAAATATTTGAAAAAAACCATGAAAATGATACATACCTCACATTCCAAAGGTTCAAGAAGGCCTAAAACTTCATATTTAGCATTTAACACCCGAACGTTATAATGAGATTTTCATCAAAAAAAAATCAAGATAGGATCCAAACAATAAGTTTTGTTGAAACACTTCAATCTTATCAACTATGAGATTTTTTTTGCTACAAAATCATTTATAGAGAGGATCCTTTCTAAGATCAAAATGTATAGTTCCTTCACCAACAAACTTTAGTAGAATTTAAGCATAAGAGACACATTGTTGGACTTTCCAAAAACGCATTTCAAAATTCTTCTAGGGTTTAGCCTTGCCAAAGAATTTCGATGATTCATTTGAGGATTTTTTGGCCTTCCATATTAGGTCAAATCTAAGGATTGTTAAGTATATCTCAGGGGTATATCCTTCTTCCCTTGCAGAAAACATAACTCACTCTTTCATATATAATTTTGGTGGGATCTCCTCCTTATTTTGGCTTGGACAGAGCATATATTATCTGTAGTAATTCAACCTAGCTTCTAATCAGACTCAACCCTCTTCTAATCATAGATCAAACCATAAAATTTTGTTTTCCTTCTAGTAGTGGCTTAAATTTGAGGATACTCCGGTGAATAGTATTTCAAAAACCATCTTTCTTTTTTGGGTTGCTCTTACACCATAGCTCTGATACCATGTTGATTTTTCAAGGATCTCCTAAACTGATAATTACTTCTTATTTTTTCTTGGTTTAATATTTTCTTACATTGATATTTATCATAAAGTAATTACATAGAATATCTCAACATTAGAAACAAAATTCTAGTAGGATTGTAAAGAAATAATCAAACAAGAGAAAAAATAATTTAACCTGGGAAAAACCGAGCAAGATTTTCCTTAGATAAATCATTAATTTAAAAAAAGATACATCTAACTATTTAAGTCAATATTAAAGTCAAATTACTAATAACATATCCCTAGCCACACTTAGTTAAACTACCCTCAATAAGCCTAAGAAATTTCGGTCTACTCTACCTTAGAAATTTTTCCTTCTATGCCTCATCAATCCATCCTTCTATGCCAAAAAAATTCCATCTTTTATTGGCCTCATATGGATCCTTTATTAGCCCTAAATTTTACCTCAGAAGATGATTGTTGTGATTTGAAAATTTTCCCATGTGGAGAGGACGACTGACTTATTTATAGTTAAGAAAAGTGCCCCAACCAATGTGACAGTTGGGCTGAGTCGACATGAGAAGATTAGGGCCGACCTTACATTTTGGAGGCAAAAATTAAATATTTGAAAATTCAAAATTCCCTCTTTTTAAATCCAAAATGAATAACATGTCATGGTGTTGATGGTGTTAGAAATCCATCAACCAAGGGGGTCTCCTCGATGTGAAGTCCCAATTAGACCTCACACCATTTGGAGTAGGAGCCCCATTTGGAGTATCTACCTGACCACCATAACTTAAAGGTTTTCTTCAGCTACAATGGATAACATAAGAGAATATGCACATAAACTTTGAAATCAACATGAATGTTGACACTATAAAACACCAATTGTAGTGCTGAAAAGGAAAATTTCACGAGGGGAGAGAGAGGAGTGAGTCTCTGGAAGGAAGTAATATTACTAACCTAAGAGAGACACAAACGATAATAAAAATTTTTATTAGTTATATAGAGAACAATTCACATATAAACAACAATCATTAAAGTAAATACAACACACATTCAACAAGATAAGTACCAAATCCACATAAATAGTTCAATTTCCTTAGTACATGTTAAAAAAAACATATCGCAAACATATAAAGAATAGTCTTACTACATTCACGATACATGCATGAAAATGTGTTAGCTCATTGAGCTCCTGATTATTAGGTGAAATATCCAAGTACACAGTTACAACGACAAGCCACTAGCTCCAATAGTGGAACATTAAGTCACCTCTTGCTTCTCCGAGGAATGATCTTCTCTCCTATGCTAAGCTAGAAAATTCAATGATAGTTGTCCAAAGGATAAGCCTCCAAAATCCATTTGCTTGATTCATGAGGTTTCTTTTATAACAATAGGAATGACCTTTCATATCCCCTATGACTCTTGAGTTACCCTTATGACTCTTGAATTTCTAATGTGACCTTTGGACTTCCATTTGGCTTTTGGAATTTTCCTAAAGACTCTTTTGTACATATATGACTATGTGACTTTTCATATTCCATATATGACTCTTAGACTTCCACAAATTACATTTTGTCCTTTCATTTTGATAATTACATCATTACATCAACAAATGGTGTGGAAAAACACATGGACACACATGAAATTGTGATGGCAGTAGTACAAATCACAACTTGACAATGATGATATGGACTTCATGATGAAATGGCAATTCCAAGTTGTTTTTCTTGCTGCTTTGTATTCAATATTCATGAGAGGTATGTTCAGTACTTCATCTTCATGAAATATCTTCTTTATTCTTCATCTTCACCCTCCAAGGGTCTAAATGGTATGGAGTCTTCACGTGGTCCTGATCTTTGGTCTTCTGTCGTAAACTGGTGTTCCATCATCTTCTTGCTTGATGAACTCTTCATGGTTTCAACTTCACAAGTGTATTTTAGCATAGTCTCCTTCTCCTCCTCTTTGAGCATCATCCTGTCATGTCAAGATATAGTACATGCAAATGAAATCCACTCATGACAAGATAACATCAATACGAAAATTTGCTAGTCTACCTTGCTTCATGAAAATGTTGAAAATGTTGATTGAGTTGGAACTGGGTGCTAGACTAAGAGGCAAACTCAGGGATTGCACAGTGCATAGTTCTAGGGGTAAGGAGTGATGAAATGAAGCTTTAGAATGTGCAATGCGTAATTTTTGAGGCTTGGGCAAGATGGTTGTGTAGTTGAGGAGCTTAGTGAGGTAATATTGAGGCTTGAGATTGTACAATGCGTAGTTTTGGAGGGAGAATAGTTAGTAGATTATGCAGTTGTGTATTTGAAGGAATCATGGATTTATCTTGATGACAGAGACTACGTAATTTGAATCAAGAGACTGGCTGGGATGCAGGCTTGCGTAGTTTCTAAGGAAAGGGAGGAAATCCTTGAGTACTGTGACTGCACAATGCATAGTCCTTGGAGGGAGAAATGATTAATTTCACAGTTCCAAGAGGTAAGGGATCAAATTGAGGCTTGTTACTACGCAATACACAATTAAAGGAGGTTGAGTGAGGTCAAGTTGATCAGGAAGAGGATTCTTCTGGAATTTGACTAATTTTGGTATTAGTGAAACATATGTGAAACCAAGGTAAGTCTTGAACATGATCACAGACTCAAAAAAATTGAAGAAACAACATAGAACACTCAACACTCAGAAAAAGCATGATCCCCTTAATGTGACGATGAAACAATACTCTACTCCAAGTGTGACACTTAAGGCACACTTTGCGATCTTAAGGTACACTTTGCGATGATAATGACGACACAAGTGAAACCACTCTCAAGACTTGGGGAATATGTCTAATGCATGTCTTCATGATAAATAGAACATGGTAGTGTAGAAAAATGCATTAGAAATTCCCTTAAATTATGTACAATTGACTCCCTTAAACTAGATGTGACACTTAAGATACACTTCACGACGACAATGAAGACATTAGTAAGACCATGCATAAAAATTTGGGAATGGGTCTAATACATGCTTAAATGATAAATATGACCCACTGACAACAAATTTTCCCCTTGAAATGAACCATAACTTTTATTTTTGCGATGTACAACACTTCTTGTGCCAAAAGGCGACACTTACGAAAGTAAGTGAAAAGTGCAAATGACTCTTGAACAAGCTTAAAGAAAGTGGAAGCAACACATGCCAGAGTGAATATAACATGAAAATGACACTTATCAAAGTGAATTCAAGCAAAAAATACAGTTGCAAACATGAAAGCGACACTTGAGAAAACAAAGGTGTGTCATAGAAACTGTTAAGAAAACTCACTGAAATGAAAGTACAATTGTAATCAAAGTGAGAAGGACTTTCAATGGGAGTGTAAACTGATTGTCGACATGATTTCACAATACACTGTGCTTATGGATTTCTCAATCACTGTCACAAGTGATTGTGCAATCCTTATCTTAAATATTTGTGCAATGCCTATGTAAGATTGCATCAAAAGAAGTGCACTTGTAAATTCTTCAAAAACTGATCATGAATAAGCAAGTGACCATAGAATGACATATCGCAAGATCCTCAGTAGGCTCCAAAATTCAAGTGCAAGCAAAATTTTTTAGGGTGTTTATCGCAACAGCAACACATATATATATTTGGAGGGCTAAGATATTATTTATGAAGACCGATCATAGCTACAAAAATTATAAAAGTAAGATATATATTGATTATTTATTGGGTTTATATTAATCATATTTGTAAAATTTATATTGCTATAATATTTGTTATGCAAAATAATTTTGCATGATTGTTTGTAATTATAAAGTCAAGATAGCCACCTAGTCAGTGTATGAATGCCCCTAGTAGTAGTAGAAATGATGTTGTACAAGATAAGGAACATGGACAAAATATTGAAGATCAAGCTAAGATCCTATGGAATAAGATGACAATAATAACATAGTTCAAGATGATGGGACAAATGAATTGATCCAAGACTTGTTCGCTCAATCGGTCAATGACCATGATGAGGACAACAATGATATTTTTGATGCACCTTTTCTAGAAAAGGAAACAACACCACCTTATGAAGGATTAAGATAAAATCTTCTCTTTGCTACATTTTTGTTGGTGAAATTTTGAATGGTTTTTCAAAAACTTGTATGACTCATATCCTAAGGTATGTAATATGTTTCATCACATATTATACATAAAGTTTGATTTTTTTTCCTTTTTCTATGTTAAATAATGTGTAAAATAAGAATGCAATATTTATGATTAATGTTATTTACACTAATTGTGGAATTTCATGTTGTATATTGTTAGGTGAAATTATGTTACCATCATCAAATAATTTACCTTGCACATATCGAGATTTATATGCCATTATGAAAGAAATTGGAATGGAGTATCAAGCTATAGATGCATGTCCTTATGATCATATTATATAGTATGGACAACTTGCATGAAAAAATAAATGCACACAATTTTAGAGAAATAGATATCGACTCAATCAAATAAAAAAAAATGTGTCTCAAAGGTTCTTTGTCATATTCCCATGATTCCACGTTTGCAATGATTGTTCAGGTGAAAAAGAATAACACATTTTATGGATTACCATGCATGTAAGAGAAGTGGAATTGGTGTTCTTCAAATGCATGCATATGGTTATGCGTTTAGGGAAATTGAGGAAAAATGGTTGTGTTTTAAAGATGAACCTCATAATGTTAGGATTTCATTGATAGTTGACAATGATAATCCATATGGAGAGATAAGGTCTATTTAATCAGTGACACTAATTTTTGTTATCAACAATAACCTTCCTCCTTGGATGTCAACAAAGAGGGAGCACATAATGTTGTCAATGATTGTTCCAGGTATATTTTTACATTAATTTTTTGAATGTAACATTTTCATTTGTCTTTTTTGTTGCACAATATATTATATTAATTTATTTACTTTTATAAACATATCATGGTAGTAATTATGTGTAATTTCAAAAAATTAGGCAAGTACCAAGTTAAAGATATGAATGTATATATCTAACCTGTTATCGACGAGTTATTAAATTTATGGGTTTTCATCATTATGTATGACACTTGTAAACCAATAATGCAGAGGCAATTTCAATTCCATGGAATACTTGTATGGGCAATTCATGATGCCCCGGGACTAACACATTTTTGTGGTATGTATTGTTCCAATATTGTAATTTAATAGTATATAATTATTTGACGATATCATGCATGTTTTTTAAATAATCCCTTCATATAATTGGCATTAATCCATCTCTTGCAGGTCTTTAAACAAAGGTTAAATTTTCATGTCCAATTTGTGGTCCTAAGGTGAAATATCATCATTCAAAAATTTTATGAAAGGAGGTGTTTCAAGAGTATAGGCACTTCTTATCTAAGAACCATATATATCGTACTAATGAAAAACATATTTTCAATGGGAAAGAAAAGACAGGATTAAAACCACGAAGAATGACACCTCAATTATGGAAGTTGGAGTATAACATAAATCATCAAGGTAAAGAAACTTGTTTATGTATCATATATGTAACATTTTGATATATATATATATATATATATATATATATATATATTTATTTATTTTTAATTATTGTTGTGATTTCTTATATGCTTCATGAAGGTCATGAAGGTATTAATAATGGGCTTCCTTGAGGAATTGAAAGTTCTCCCACTCAATTCATGAGGTTTCCCTACTATGAGGGCCTAAGAATAGCTCATTTGTTTGATTTAATGCATATCGGGAAGAATGTGACATAAACATTATGGGGAATAATAGATTGTAGGAGGGATAAAGAAAAAAAAATGTCAAAATTTGTAATGAAATTCAAGAAGGCAATCATGTAATGCGAAGTGGGATCCGATAAAATAGCGATGGAGACTGAAATAGCCTTCCATGGTCATTAATAGAGAAGCAGAGCAATGATGTAAAAGAGGTCATTCGAAGATTCAAATTTCCCACAATTTTTTCTTCAAACATAAATAATATCTTAATAAAGAAAGGTGAATTTGGTGGGGTAAAAACACATGATTGACATAAATTCATTAAGGTAATTAATTTGGTATATATATATTTCTATATATACATATTCATATTTTTTTTTGTCTAATATTGATTAAAAAAATAACGATTCATTTTATTGTTGTAGTATGTTCTACCTCTATCTCTCCTAGACGAATTCGACAACAACGCCAAACAAGTTATATATGATCTTGGAAAATACATGAGGTAAGTAGTGATTTATATGCAAAGATTTTTTTCAATTTTTTATTCAACTTAATGACATATTGTTTTACTTGTAATGTAATATATTGTGTTTTTTTGAAACATGTTATTTGCTTGCATCACTTGTAGATGGTTTTCATTGAAAAAAATGCATAAAGAAGATATAAAGTATAGGAAGAAATAAATTCATCGTCTAATGTGTGAAATTCAAAAGTATCTACCTCTAACATTCTTCAATGCATAAGAACACTCCCTCATACACCAAGTTGAGGAGATTGAATTGTGTGGACCTGTACACATAAGCTCAATGTGGATGATGGAGAGGCACTTTAAATCATTGAAGGCTTTGATTAGACAAAGAGCACATCATGAGTGTTCTATGGTGGAGGGATATATGGTACATCAATCCATGGTGTATATTAGTCGATATATTCCTAAATTAGCAGTAAATATGTCTGTGGATTGCATTTGGGATGTGAACTCCATCAAAAAATTTGAAGGGGAGCACCTGTTGGGGAAAGGTAGAATCATCAAAGTGAGAGGTAATGAAATGTTTTTGAATATTTATAACACAAGTAAATTTTCATTTTTGTGTATATCATACTTATTTAATTTTTATTATTTCATAAATTACTAATATTGACCATGGTAACTAATATTTATTAGTGAATTATGATTTTATGATAAAGTTGGTTGAGAGTGGGATGCACTACATATGAACATTGCAAATAATTTTGACTGGATGAAGGTATGGATTGAAATATGTATACAACGTGATGGTAGGTTATCACAGCAAGGGGTGTCTACATTGGTTATAGAAGCTCATCGTAAAGGAGATAACAATTTTACACAGAGGGAAATTGATTTAGAAAATGGTTTGAAAGATAAACAAGCAAGCAAACATTTTCACCTTGTAATATTATATTAACTTATTTTATATATTATTAACGTGAATGCAGATGTGTTTTTTTTTTTCATATACTTTCCAAGTTATATAAATATGTTTACTAATTGACAATGCAATTGAAACACCACACAGATATGTGGTAGAATGGTCGTAAATTTCATATCAAAAAGTTGGATGAAAATAGGAAAAATTATGATTATGGGATAGCTACAGTATTCTAGGTCACTAATGTTTCGTCTAGAAGTGATAGATGTCCACAAGTATTTGAAAATAAATACTATGGGTATTTGGATGACATACTTGAGTGTGATTTTAAATCCTTCAGATTGGTGTTGTTTGACATCAAATGGTACAAGCTATGAATGAATGAATGTGATCTTGATAGAACTATTCTTTACCATGATAAAGAATTTACCATGGTTAATATAAGGTCATTTGAGCCAAGAACAATTCACTATGTTCTTCCAAGCCAATGTGAACAACTCTTTTACATAGAGGTTCTAGGTAGAGGGGGTTGGTTATATGTTGTTAGATATGATTCAAGAGGAAGGCCGATAAAGTATAATGTAGTAGAAAAATATGATATTGAAGAAGAAGGTGAAGAGATGAGTAGTTAGTTCAAGTGTTAGTCGAAGACATTGAAGAAGTTGAAGGAGATGTTCGAGACAATGTTTTGGATGAAGACGATATCGACGATGTACTGTCAAATGAAGAACCAATATATCACCTTCATTTAATATTTAACTAAAACTTGACTTTAATATTGAATTTTGAACTATCTAATATGTCATTATATTTCCAAACACAATGCACAGTTCTAGCTTCCGTATGTTTTATGTTTCTTTTATATATAACATATTAACTGGCCCTTTACTAGATGGATTATCTACTGAGATCGAAAGTCTCCAAAAGCATGAACATGCAAGGGGATTAAATTATTTCAGGATGCTTTCTCTCTAGTGTCAAAGACTAGATGGAAGAAATGTCACTTCATTGAAATTAACCCTAGCTGCTTGGAACAACCTCCTCATAGGATACACTAATTAATCTAATCCTCAGTTGTGTAAAAATAGTAAGTCCTACATAAGATAAATTTTATTATTTATTACGATGCCAAAATACATAGAAAATTATGGTATAATACTTGATATTGTCTATATTTTCAATGTTCAATGCACAATCTATAAGTGACAAATTCATTTTCACTTTCAAGGGTACATGCCATTTCTATTTAAATTATGTTGTTGTTGGGTTGCATGTACTTAGTAGGAAATTATAATTCAAGTTTTAATGTAGAAAAATAAAGAGTCCAAGTTGGGAATAGAGATCATGAATCCACTGCAAGTATGTCATTCTTGCCTATTTTTGTTGATATTATCAATCATGTGGTTTGGATTCTGGGAAAATAAGATTTCAATTATACTGGATTTCTACTAAAAAATATTACATAAATATTTTAGTTTATAAAACAGGTTCTATGCCTTTCTCCTATCTATTATTTGTTGGGTATGTGTTATATTATTTATGGGAAAAAAAATTTGGACCCTATTTTTCGGTGGACGGACCCGCCCATGGTTTTGTGCATGGGTTTGCACATTCTTTTGGGGCATGATGGTTTTCGGCCCCTGGTATTTTGTAGATCCGGTCAAGGGAAATACGGTTATGTTCTAATCCGGGGTTAATGGATTGGGTTTTATGAATGCTTTGGCATGCATATATATGTGTTGTAACACTAAAAGGAACATAATGAAAAAATTAGCTGGTAGTCCCGATTTGGGATCCAGGGGAAAATCTCTGTGTATATCTATTTTATGATTTATTCTCTCGCTATTATTTATTTTCTATTTTTAAGATTCGTTGGCAGATAATTTCTATACAGGGTTAAAACCTACATTTCGAATCAAAGTTGTTTCAACTTTAAGGGGACGCCTTTGCTGCTTAGGGGTTTTTTGCTTAGGCCTGTGGTAGACCCTGTTCAGTAGGAGATATGCGGGATCGATTCTTGCGGTGAAAGAAGATGGCAAGCAATGGAAAGATAGAGATAAAGAAATTTAATGGTCATAGTTTTGAGTTTTGGAAGCTCAAGATGGAGGATCTACTGGTGGATAAAGATTAGTGGATCACGGTAGATCCAGGTACTAAACCAACAAAAATGTCAGATGAAGACTAGAAAAATTTGGATCAGAAGGCAAAGAGCATAATACAGTTGTGTATCTTAGATTCGGTATTGTTGAATGTATCTGGGGAAGCTACGAAGAAGAATTTGTGGGACAAGCTAGGGACTTTGTACCAATCTAAATCTCTGGTGAATAAATTGTTCCTACAGAAAAAGTTGTATACCCTCAGGTTGAAGGATGGAGACTCGATGACAGAGCATATAATTTCCTTCAATACTGTGGTAAGTCAATTTTCATATGTTGATATTAAAATCTCAAATGAAGATAAGTGCATCATTTTGTTGTGTTCTCTACTAGATTCGTGGGACAGTCTGCTTATTGCAATAGGTAGAAATACAACTACCTTGAATTTTGATGAAATTGTCTCAGTCTTACTGTCGGAGGAAATGAGACGGAGAAATATGGAGGGACATAATGGAGATGCCTTATCTGTACGAGGAAGGTCCCAAAACATAAACAAAAATAAGTTTTTGAGTGGGATATCTAAATCTAGAGGGAGATCTAAATCTCCAGGAAAGTTTGTAAAGGTGTGATGGAAATGCGGAAAGGAAGGGAACTACAAAAAGGACTGCATATATAAAGATCCCGAGAAAGTAAAGGGATCTGATGATGCTCCTTCTGCAGAGGCAAAAACCACCTCAGATGAAGGTGGGGATGTGTATTTGGCTTCTTCTTCAAATACACATGTAGATCATGAGGCATGGTTGATTGACTCGGGTGCATCCTTTCACTTCACTCCCCATAGGGAGTGGTTCTGCAAGTATGAGAAATATGATGGTGGTGATGTCTTCTTAGGGGATGATAGGAAGTCCAGAATCGTTAGACGTGGAAAATTCAAGCTGAAGCTACAAGGTGGAAGGATTAGAACACTTCCTGGTGTTCTGCATATTCCTGCATTGGCGAGAAATCTGATTTCTGTAAGCAAGATGGATGATGCAGGTGTAAAAACAGTGTTCGATAAATATACTTGCAAGATGGTACGGGGAACACTGGTATTAATGTAGGGAGTTAGGATTGGAACTTTGTAAAAGCTTTAGCGTAGCACTGTTATTGATGGGTGAAATAGTTTTGTGGTTCCTGAAAGTGGAGCGAAAGCCTAGCGGTCTTTGGAGAAAATACCATGCTATGGCATCAAAGGCTTGGACATATTGGAGAGAAGGGCCTTCAGATACTGCATGGTAATGGTATGGTAGAAGGTATGTCCAATTTCTCTCTGGATTTTGATTTCTGTGAACATTTTGTATATGGGAAGCAAAATCGGGTGAGTTTTCCTTCTAGTGCTAAGAGGGCGAACAAGATATTAGAGATTGTGCACAGTGATGTGTTTGGACCTGTGTCGGTTCCATCACTGGGTAAGTATGTGTACTATGTTTCATTCATAGATGACTTCTCAAGGAATACATGGATATATTTATTGAGGAAGAAATTTGAAGTCTTTGAAAGATTTAAATAATTTAAGGCTCTAGTGGAAAACCAGACAGAGAAGAAGGTAAAGGTGTTGAGGAAAGATAATGGTGGATAGTTCTGCAAGAAGGTATTTGAAGAGTTATGTAAGAAGTGTGGTATAGCACGATAGAAGACTACTCCATACACACCTAAACAAAATGGAGTTGCAGAAAGAATGAATAGAATGTTGATGGAAAAGGAAAGAAGCATGTTCAGTGGTACCGGGTTAGGACAGGAATTCTGGGAAGAGGCAGTGGAGACTGCATGTTACCTGGTTAACAGATCACCTTCATCAGCATTGGAGGATAAGACTCCACATGAGGTATGGAATGGTAATAAACCCTCTCTTTCACATCTAAGGATATTTGGATGTGATGCATATGTACATGTTCCAAAGGAGAAAAGGACCAAGTTGGATAATAAATCTAAAAGGTGCATTTTTTATTGGGATAAGGATGGTTTAAAAGGTTACAAGCTTTGGAACCTAGAAAAAAGGAAGGTTGTGTACAACCGAGATGCGGTGTTTAGAGAGGTGAAAGATGTTGTTAAACATGAATTCCTACGAGAGGAACCTGAGAAGATAGAGCTTGAGCTAAAGGAGGATGAATCAAACTCTACAACAAGACAAGAATCAGAAGAGGAAGAGCCACAAACTCCGGCTGTGAGAAGATCAGTTCGGGAAAGAAGACAACCAGAAAGGTATATTACATCTACTTTTTGTTCAAAATTTTCTTTAACTATCATTGATGATGATCCCAAAACTGTTAGGGAGGCAATGGATTCAAAGGATGGAAAACTCTGGAAGGAGGCCATGGTTGATGAAATTGCATCCTTGCACAAAAATGAGGAATGGGATCTGGTGGAGTTGCCGACTGGAAGGAATCCCATCGGGAGAAAATGGGTGTTTAAGAAGAATATGAATGTAGAAGGCAAGGTGGAGAAATACAAAGCTCGGTTGGTAGCAAAAGGTTATTCCCGGGTGTCGGGAATTGATTTTGGTGATATTTTTTCTCTTGTTGCAAAGGGTACTTCTATTAGATTACTTTTATCTGTTGTTGTTGTATTTGATTTTGAGGTAGAACAGATGCATGTGAAGACATCATTTCTTCACAAGAATATAGAAGAGGAGATCTACATGAAGCAACGTGAAGGATTTATGTTGAAGGGTAAGAAAGAACTTGTATGCAAGTTAAAAAAGTCTCTATAAGGGTTAAAACAGTCACCAAGGATGTGGTATCAGAAATTTGATACCTATATACGGGGACTTGGCTTCACCAGAAGCAAAGAGGATCACTGTGTTTATTTTAAATTAATTGGTGACCGTGTTATTTATTTGGTCTTGTATGTGGATGATATGTTGTTGTTTGGAAATGACAAAGAAATTATCCAAGTTTCGAAGCCCCAATTGTTCTCCAAATTCGATATGAAGGATCTTGGTGCTACAAACTATATTTTGGGCATGGAAATTAAGAGAGATCGGGCAATGAGGAAGCTTTGGTTAAACCAGAGGAAGTATGTCGAGACTATATTGCAGAGGTTCAATATGCAGGATAGTAAACTGGTGAAGGTTCCTATTCTTGTAGGTGTAAAGTTGTATGTTGGACAGTGTCCCAAGACACAAGAAGAAGAAGAGGATATGTCTCGTGTTCCATATGAAAGTGCAATGGGTAGCCTGATTTATGAAATGGTCTATACTAGACCAGACATTGCACATGAAGTGGGATTATTGAGCAGGTTTATGTCAAAATCAGGGAAGGAGCATTGGAAAACAATGAAGTGGGTTTTCAGATTTTTGTGTGGCACTAGTGATTATGGTTTGTGCTACTAGGGAAGACCAGGATTGGACAGAGTTTTGGACATCCATGGTTTTGTTGATGTAGACTGGGCTAGAGATATGGACCAAAGAATATCTACAAGTGGGTATGTTTTTATCCTATTTGGAGGTGTAGTGAGTTAGATGAGTAAAAGACAGTTTGTAGTGGCTCTTTCAACTACAGAGGCAGAATACCTGGAAGCCACTCATGCAAGCAAGGAAGCAATTTGGTTGCAGATATTGTGTTCAAGTGTGGGGTTGGTGCAGCGGGCTATAAGGATATAACGTGATAGCCAAAATGTAATTTTCTTGGCTAAGAACCATGCTTATCATTCAAAGACAAAGCACATTGATGTTCAATATCACTTTGTGAGAGACATGGTTGAGGATAAATCGGTGTTGATGGTAAAGGTGGACACTTTGAAGAATGTTGTAGATGCATTGAAGAAGTCTATGAGCACTCAAAATTTCTCTTGGTGTTGAGAAACAATGGGTGTTGCAGAGCTAGACTAATGACTAAGATCTCCTGTGGCCCCCTGTGGAAAGAAAAAAAGTGGGAGAATGTTGGTTATGTGTTATATTCTTTCTACGATTAGTTGCATGTGTGGGGGGGCCCGGGGGGGGCGACAACATCCTTGTACGTTATGCTGGGCACAACGAGGGGATCACAGGGGGTGCGGCAGTGCCTTGGGAAAAAAAAATTGGACCCTATTTTTTGGTGGGTGGACCTGCCCATGGTTTTTTGCATGGGTTTACACATGGTTTTTGGGCATGATGGTTTTCGACCCCTGATATTTTGTAGATCCGATTAAGGGAACTATGGTTATGTTCTAATCCAAGGTTAATGGATTGGGGTTTATGAATGCTTCGACATGTATATATATGTGTTGTAACACTAAAAGGAACATAATGAAAAATCAAGCTGGTAGTCCCAATTTTGGATCTAGGGGAAAATATCTGTGTATATATGTTTTATGATTTATTCTCTCGTTATTGTTTATATTTTGTTTTTAAGATTCGTTGGCCGATAATTTCTGTAGAAGGTTAAAACCTACATTATTTAGAAAATTTTCCTCTCCGAGATGAGCCATATATGAGTCCAATTATTCTTTCTTGCTTTTACATTCTTCAACACTTCCCTCCAATTTAGTGAGATGTGTCCCTTCTGTTAATATAAACCCAAAATATTTTGATGGGAAGCTCCCTTTCCAGAAGCTTTGACTTTCGATAATCCTCCTAATGAAATCTAATAAAGGTATTAAAAATAAAAGTTATTTTCTTTAGATTACTTACCTTTTTCCCCAAAGTTTGTTGGACCTTGGTAAAATTCAAATTTTCCATAACCATCTATTTTCCATATTAATGGTTTTTTTTGTTAAGACTTGGAGAGTGACATCCTTGACTCTGCAAGTTAGTTTCAAGATAAATTTCCTTTGCTACTTGAATGCCTTTCTTTTCCACCTTTTTCCTTAACTCCATGAGAGATTTGTGTCAACCCTCTACTACAATTATGAATAATATGGAAAATGTTTTTCCTAAGTCCCTTCCCATCTAGTCAGAATCACATTTATAAATGTTCCAACAAAGGTTGAAGAAAATTAGTTTTACTCCCATTCCGTCCAATATTGACTAATTCCTAGCATTGTCGCACACTTTTAGGATATTTAATTGAAATCGTTATATGGCTTTTACATATCCAATTCAGTGATCATCTTCCCCACTTCTTTAACAATTCTTAGGAGACAGTTACTTGGGCCAAATTTTTCCTTACCCTTAAATGTTACTCCCATTCATCAGGGATCATGTATGATATGTTTGGTGTTGGAAAATTTAGTAGGAAAACCATTTAAACATTTCTCCTTATCCTTGATAAAATATTTTGAACTTCTGTTATCTTCTTTTATTCTTTATTAGATATTTTCATCAAAAAAATATCAAGATAAAAAACAATAAATACAATGGACATAAGAAGTAGGCTCTAAGCCAGGGAAAATACCCTCCAAGGGGAAAACCCAAAATAATCTCTTCTCTTCTTATAGAATTTGATCAAATGATAAATCCAAGACCAAAAGACCAAAGCAAAGAACTCCTGGAAGCACCAATTCAGCCCTCTAACTAATCCTCCTTCAAGCAAGCTCTAGTCAACAATGTAAACGAAATTCAAACCTCCTCCAATCTGCATCCAACCACAGTTTCAACCCTTTACTCCAAGTCTAAATTTGGACCTTAAATTTCAACCCCCAACAGACTGTAGAAACCCTATGATTTCTTGCACATGTGAGATAAATTAGGCTTCAAAATCAAAATTTTGGATTATTTTTTAGATGATTCCTTCTCCTAGACCTTCACTTATTTTTGTTTTCTATTCGTTCTTGAGATCGAACTGCAAAAGTGTGTAAAAATGATTCAAACGCTTCTCCTTTATATAGTATTTTCATGTGGTCGATTAGGCATATCCAGGCCGAATTCTTGCTGGTAGGGCCCACTCGGTCTTTTAGGCTTTCTAGACCCAAAAATAATTTATTTTATGTGTTACAACTTGCAAAATAGGGTCCTATACAAATGATAAAGAGTCTCTTGACTCAAGAAAATTATTATTTTGACTTGAAAAACCCTAGGTGCATGAAATGTGTGCTTGACTTAAATGAACATATAAATCAAGCATGAAACCCATGCTTAAATTTTTTCTTTTTTTTTCTTTTTTTTCTTGTAACATAAGATATACATAATGAAATGAGTACAATGACAATTATGAAGACTGAAACTAGTTTCATTTTCCAACACTCCCTCTTAACTAGGGAGGTATTCATAATTGTACCACTAGTACAAGTATTTTCTCAAACTGAAGAGTTCTCTTAAGAAGAGTTAGATTGATAAGCCATATTTTACGCATCAACATCAACCAACATTGTCAACATGCTAAAGCCTTAACTTGAAAAAATATTCTTATTTCAAAGCATAATGTTGGGAGGATTTATGTGAGACACCACACTACCTCTCAAGGTACATGCCCCATACGGATGTTCACCAGGTATGTCCTTCTAGGATTATTCTTATCTTGGATTCCCAATCCTCAAAGAATATTGATCCTCATCGACCACTCTTGTATTGGATACCTATTCAATCCTCAAAGAGTGTCGGTGAACTTCCTACCTTGGATTCTATATCCTCAAAGAATATCAATCTCAAATGCTTATCCAATCCTTCATCCACCATTCTCTCTCCATGGCCTTCACTTAGACGTACAACTGTTAGTCCTAGCCTAGTGCGTGACACGTGAAGAAGAGAATATGATGTCTTTAACATCACTCCCTCTCAACTAAGAGAGGATACCCTCATTTGTTGGGAAAAATACTAAGCGGGGGGGTGGAATCAATATTTAGAAATCACAATAATAGCTTTATTTTCTAATATTTTTACGTGACTTTAATGAACCCAAATTGTGTATGTACGCAAATTTTATAAAAGAAACTAACGTATGATTAGTAAAATTGTAAAACAACTAATTCTTTATCTGTTTAACTTAACAAAAATGTAAGAGATCATCAGGTATTTGATAAGCAATAATCAAGTGCATTAAGAATAGAATAAAGCATCACACATAATAAACACACATGAACACCAGGATTTAAGGTGAAAACCCAATGTGGGAGAAAACCACCGATGTTGTCATCTTAGTATTCAATCTTTTTAATATAAAAAACTTCTTGTATTCATGTACTAGTGCATAATCATGCCAGTATGTAGGCACCCACCTGCTGAACGCTACAACCTTCACTCGTTCTCCAACTCCTACTATAAGGGAGCTCCAACCCCTTGATCTCGTTTACCAGCAACCACTGGAAGGGAGCTTCAACCCCCTTGATCCGATCACTAGCTACTATTGGCAGGAAGCTTCGACTTCCTTACTGAAGACTCCAACCCTCATCACCACTGCAGATCACGTTTCATAACTTTTCACACCGGATCCACCGGCTTCAATACATCACAACTTGTAACTACACTCATTTAATCCCAATACCATTCATTAAACTTAAACATTCAATCACTAATCAACCAACCAATCACCGATCTTTAAACACAATCAACTAATAACATTATCAATACTCAAACAACCCAGATCTGTATGAAGACATCATTGACAAATAACAAAAACACATCAAAACTGATCAGACATTTTCTTCAGCATTCTTCAGTAAAACCCTGGTTTTCATACACACCTTCCAAAAATTTTATCCACGTATGTACACACTTATCCCGAACCCAACTAGCATACAAATCTCAACATATTACTGAATATATACACGACTTTGTAGAACAAAACCCACGTGTATACGCCCCTTCCTTGTGTCGAACCCACGTACAGATCTGTAAATAATTTAAGACTATATAATACTTCAAAAATTCAAACTTACTCAGATCATACCATTCACTACAACAAACATGCACCAGACAATAGATCTAAACAAGTCATAAGAAAATCATGCAATTACATAGTCATTTCAAGTCTAAAAATCCTGATCTATCATTGTATTCATGGGTGCATCATTATTTCAGATCTATATGTCAACTATGGCCCTTACAATGCAAATATACTTCAGATGGAAATATTCACCAAAAACCCTTTCACATGCACACTTTAATATTTTGATCTTCTCCTCCTTATATAGCTTGAAACTTAGCCAATACCATGAGCCAAAACCACACTAGTGTCGGTGGTAATCTACGACGGGATCAAATAACCATTATTGCACTCAATATTGTGGGCTAATACCATGGTAAAGACCCTTGGTATTATTAAATTAGTGCATTGACATATATGTGACTTCGCTTCTTTGTACCCCTGTGTATATGTGACTTGGCCTTGACGAACCCGCGTATATTTCTTCAAATATTCACCTATACCAAACTTTTGATTCTGACCTGCAAACCTCTATCCCATCATTCTATCATTTTTTCCATCATTCTATCACCTCTGAACTGATCTATGAGCTCATCTAGTTACCATATATTGGTTCTTCAATAAGTGGGTTGCCATCAAGGACAACACATGCATCATATTGTCAACAATCACCTCCTTTGGAATTGATGGAAATCATGTTGGTGTTTGATCACCACAACCTATAAATAACTGTTAGACACATCAACATAATCATTATTTAAACACCAAGATACTCTCCCCCTTTGACATCAAGGGAAAAGGGCGGACCAATGTTGAATACAAGAGCTCTATAGATCTAATCTGTGCTATATTAACCATTCTCCCCCTGAGCACATGTTGAAACTTCAAAAATATTTTCAATGAAGTACATGATTATATAACTCAACTAAGTATGACCTTTCCTATCACCAAGGACTCATACATACATCACTCACCCAACCAAGTGGGGTTACATATTTGACTCAACCACCCAACCAAGTGGATTTACATCTTTGACACAACCACCCAACCAAGTGGGATTACATATTTGAAATGACCTTAAAATTCCATATATGACTGAATGTGACAATATTTACATCATAGGTCTCAACATGACCTTTACATAAAATTACATATATGAATTTTATAGCCAAGACCAAAAGACCTTAGTAGTATCAGATCATTGAACATAATTCAACAACCATAATGCCAATAATGCATTATACTCTGTAAGGCTAATTCTCCCCCTGAACCTGTGCTACCTAATCATTGCCAACAAATACAAAACTCTATAACGATGATCAATTTCCCTACTCAAATTTTAGTTGATTGGCCAAACTATTAGCATATGATAACTTGAGCATACAATGTCGGATTGAGGTGAAATGAAAGTCATTGGATTCGTAATGACGAGCACTTCAACTTGGCATTGGTTTCAATACTTTATGGGCACTTTCATTTTTGAGCTAAAAATTGATCACCTGGTCACTAAAATTTAATCATAAATTAAATTAAAATACTAAAATAAATATATTTGAAGATATTGAGCCAAATACCACATATAAATATTGAAATGGAGTAAAAGCCGGGTTGCAAAAAAAGTGGAAAAGGGTTAAAAAGTTAAAGGAAATATTGTGAAAAGATGGTAATTCTAAGACTCAACATTTCTCCCATGACAAAACATGTTTCATGTCTTCATACAACCTTTCATTTGATTTTTTGAAACCATGTGAATATGTCTCTTCCTTTGGAAAAATTGGCCAGAGGGACTAAAGTTCCAACTGGCTTTCTTGTGCCTAGTTCTTGTGCAAAAAACCACAAGTTTTGTAAGTATCGGTTCTTATGTCACAACACTTACTTCTTGTATTTGTTCTCTTTCAGATGCAATAAAAAATCTCACTCCTTATCAATAGCAAAAAAACATAAAATTTCAAAATAAACCATGTGCATGCACCCATAATAACAACACACAAACTTTCTCATGACAACCAAATCTCCATGTAATGGTTCCTTTAAATCTACTATCTCATTCCTTGTTGTAAACTCTAGTTCGTGCATTTCCCTTTCTTTGCTTAAGTACTACAAAATCAACTAATTTTTGGCAATCTTATAGCAGTAGCAATTGAATCTTTTAATTGTTGGTATATTATAGGTTGCAACTCTTCCCTATGATCTTCATTTAAATCTGCCTAATGGAAACAAAGTTGCAACATGTTTAAAGATGAGTGGATTTCTCACTGATACCAAGATGGATATAAGTCTAAAATATCTAAATAGAAAATTTGCATAAGTTTCAAAGTATATAGATATGAAGAAGTTCCACTTGTTCTTCTTGCTAACACATTAAACAATGCATCGAAAATTATGGCCAAATTACTTAACACAATGGTTGCAAGAAGAGAAATTTCTCTCATCACTACTTTACTATTAGTGAAAATTACGGCAAATCCATTCCTTGTGATAAAGATCAAAAACATCAAAATGGAACCCACTAAAAAAGTTGTACCAACCACAATGATTACTAACAATTTCATAGTTTGGGATGTCTAACATCACATTCATTTATCTATACGAAATCCATCAAACTGGCCATGTTTTCCTCATTTTTTTTAAACTTGTGCACAAAAATGTATACGTCGAGCTCATTTTAAGACCAAATTTAATGATTTAAAATGGATAATCTGTGTTTTTACCATTTCTATCGTAACATAATTCCAAATTATTGTTTTGGAAAAGAAAAGGAATTGCTATTCAAAAATACTTAAATTTTGCCTATCTTGTACGCATTGTTAAAAATTGGAAAAATGCCTTAAAAACAAGCCAATACAACTTTCCTTGTGAAATTTTTGAGAAATATTCACATGTGGTTATCTGAATGTTTACATTGGGCATAAAACCCATGTCTTATTTTTCCTTCATTTGGCCTTAGCTAAATGAAAACAATGTACAAAAATTGTCTGTGATGAATATTTGATTGTTCTGAAATTTCCAAGTTTGACTTTTAGTTTAAATTTAAACTAACAAACTCCTTGCTAATTTTTCAATCTATTCAAGAGCCAGTAAACCATCTTGTCAAATCTGTACACAAAATCCATTTGGCTAAATTTTATTTGAATAAGCTTGGGTAAACCAACCTATGAAATGGATAAATTTCGTTAGTTATAGAATTCCTTTAGCGACTACTAAAGAATTACGGTAGCCTAATGAAATATGCTTTTGAATTTAATTTGACCGTTTTCCCCTGAACACCCAATTTGAATTTGTTGCGATCTTTGAGGTGTCAAATCATGTCTTTGTAATGTAAAACATCCTCCAACTACTAGATTTGGATTCAGAGTTGTGCTCATTTATAAACTAATGAGGGTACTATTTTCCTATACTTACCAACAACAAATGTGTATGAAAGCAATATGTATAGAAATTTTTTATGAGAAAAATGGTATTTAAAAGGTATGAATAACCCCCCAGATAAAGGTTGTTTATGTCAGAAAAAATTCACAAATAGGGAAGGTATAGAAGAGTAGTACAAGGAATCATAAAAGATATATGGAATTTTCCAAGTACACTTCTAGTATTTAATGAATTACTGACTTAAGATTAGAAAATAGACATACTTGCACCTACCTAAAAATTCCATAAGATCTGCAATAAATATATGACATCGGGAGAGGAAATAAAGTTGAGTTGGTCCATAATGGTGAGCTAATCTAAGTTAAATTAGTAGAACATGGATAATGTGGTACTTGAATCTTGAGACATGAAATTTAGAGTAGCCATATTTTTTAAACTAAGATCTAATTTTTTTTCGGTGGAGTAGGAATTTTGTGAATCTATGATGTACAAAGCAATGGAACTTGGATGGAATTTTTATTTCACTTTCATTATTTGCAAATCTTGTCAATCGACAAGTTGGTTTTCAAACAAGACTTGTTTGATTGCCCCTAAAGGGGTTTTCATAATTAGAATTTATTATTCCTGAGGAATTCCTGCCAACAAGTTAGTTTTCAAGCACTCCAAGGTTTGATGGCACTTGGAATAAGTTTTCACCATCAAATTTATTTGAGGGTAACACATAGAATACTAAAGTAACACATCTTTGCAAGGAATATGAGTTATGTTATTATATGAGTTAGAGGTGGATGGATCAGAATGGTATGGAAAAAATGTGAATTGAAAATTAGGTTGAAGTCATGTCATAGTAGTGGTCATGATAGAGTTTTGGATTTATATTGATCATATAGATAAAATAAATTGCATTGTCTTCAACATGTGTTTTGGAACTAGGAGGAATATATGAGTATACCATAGTGAATAACTAAGATTAATAATGGTTATTAAAAATACTTCATATATAGTGATGTTATGGTGGATGTGACTTGATTTCTCTTTCATAATGGTCTTCGCTTGGTATTCATATATTTCTTTATTTGCCTTGATCTTGATCTCGATCCATCTTGACATATTTAGTACTATTGGTGATGTTGGTCCATAACTGCAACCATTGTAGCAATTCCAAGGAAATTTTTTTTGAAAATGACTTATTCATCATTACTTTAATGGTTTGAATGTCACCCTCATTATTATTCATTTTTTTAAAACCATTTTTCCATAGATTTGACCCCATGGATTCTCTAGGGACTTGCAAAAACTAAGCATTTGCTTGCAATAAAACATGAGACACTAGGGGAAGAAAGATGAACAGTATTTATTATTCCAATAAATGCATGAAATAAATACCAAAAATGAATATAAAACAAGTTCAAAGAAGATAGATGAATAAAAATGCATTTGTTTGCCTAATAAGAAGTGGTGGCTAACCTAGACATTCTGACGATATTTTTTTGATAAAATCTTCATTTTTTGTCTGATTCAAGTTATTCCAAATCCATATTGAAGTATATTAATAGGGATATATAAAATATAAATAGGTTTTTAAAGTGATCTAAATGTCATGTCAAACATGCTAAGAAACAATTTACTTGATGGAGTTGTTTTTGCATTTATATCTAGACAAATAATCATTATTTAGGGCATAACGTTTTTGTTAAAATTCAGAGCAATGTGATTACACTTGGAGATGAAAGTAGATTCAATCAGCTATTCCAATAGAAACATGTTTCGAAGATGCCTTTATTTGATATTTAAAACTAATAATGAATACATCTAGGAGGCAAAGTTTAATAATGATGATTTTAAAATATGCAGTTACTAAATGTGGCATAATTTTTTCATCTAACCTCCAAATGGAATGATTCAAGTTGTGACTTAAGCTAGAATTGAAGGACTAACTTAATTATAATTCTTTTTTGAAAATAAGGTGATTTGATATGAGAAATATGCTAATAAACCATCAATATGTGGAATTGTCACAATGTAGACTTCATGACGAGCACTTACTAATTTGAGTGTAACTTTTGCACCCAACATAGAAATTAGGTGATTTAAGATGGGTTGGAAAATATATTCTAAGGAATATATTATTTATAAATATTTATAAATCCATCTTTTGGTCCTTCAAATATTGACTATCACAACTTTGTTTTGAACAGGTTTTCAAAGTCAATTTGCTAAAAAAAATTGAAAATGTCCATTTTCTCCTAGGATCTAAAGTGGTTGTTTGAGATTTTTGGTGAGTGTATTTATTATGATGATATAATGACTCTACCCCTAAAAAATATCTAATACCCATATTGTAGATCTTAAATATGACCTTTGGAAAACTTGTAGAAAATGTAGAAAATGCACTTTATTATAAAAAATTGTAATTACGTCAATGGTGTACCTTAAAGTGTTTGATTGTCCCTTGAGAAGCATCCTTATCCTTCATTTTCTTCCGCCTTTAGATGTATGCCTTCACATATGGATCTTCCTACCAATGGTTCGTGGATGGAGTGGTTTTTACTACACCACAAGTGAGAATGATTACAATAATTTACAAAGAAATATATCTACCTAAATATATGCATGTATGGCTAAAGTATCATGATTTTTAGATAAATAGAACCTCACAAATTCTTTCTAAATTAGGTAAAATTCAAAAAAATATAACCCAATTCTTTTAGCATTTCCTCAATAACGATGCCAAAAATATTAGATGATTTATATGTTTAAATCTTGTTACATTTAATTAGCAATCTAAATTTTGTAAGCTTGTGAAATGCAAGTGCAACATGTGCAAAATTAGGTTATTTGTACCTAAAATTCTTATGGAAAATAAATGAAGATAAATGGATTTAATTGTGGAAATGAAACACACTTGCAAGAAATTTAAAGCTAATCCGACCACTCTTGGTGAGGATCATGTACTTGGGAATTAACATTACTACAAGTATCTTGTTGTCACCAAGTTATCTCTTTACTAATATCATACTTCCCAACTTTCCAAATCTCATCTTTTCACTATTAGTGAAATAGGAAACACACCACACTTGCATCAAAACAAATCATACTCGTAAAAATGGAATTAAAAGACATCCTACATGAAATAACACTCTATTCTTCTATCATGGGTCCTTGATTTCGTAGAATATAATGCTACTAGTAATCTATAACATAAATAAATTAATCGTATTGAAAAATACATGAATTATAAAACTACAACTTATAATCAAACAAGAATCATAGTACTACAATCTATATGGACACAATATCTTATGAAATGTAGTTTATTCCATCATAGTCTGGATGTATGCTGAAAAAGTCCTCCCGTTGAAATTGAGAGGGAACTCTTATTTATACCAAAACTAAGAAAACCAATAATAAATTTATATCCACATATGTCATGCTTTTACAATCATTTGCTAATAATTAACAAGTAATATATTTGAAAATATTCCCATAAATATTTGTAAAATACTTGATAACAAAATTTCCATGGTTATTCTACATCTAAGATAGTTGAGTGATCCTCCCAAATCCTCATCAAATCTTCAAGGATTGAAGAGAAAATTTGAATTTGGACCTTAGTGGTAAAAAATTGCATTATCACAAGCTTTAAATGTACTTGTAATCACCACCAAACTCACCCAACTTTCAAAGATAAGTGAAAGCATGTCATTTTTCTAACATTTAATTAGAAATTCATTTAAAATACTAAAAGAAATGTACTGGAAAATATTGAGCCTAATCCTATGTATAAATATTGAAATGGAGTAAAAGCATGGTTACGATAAAGTGGAAAAGAATTAAAATGTTAAAGGGAAATTTGTGAAAAGATGGCAATTCTAAGTTTCAACAATGACCTCATTTTGGAAATATCATTGCCACTCTACATCTAATATCATTGATATGGTGGAAATCTAGGTGGTCTATCAAAATTTAATTTCTCCTAAATCTAGGTTGACCTCAAAATCTACAATGCGACTTGTGATATCATGTGTGGGAAAAACAATAGCGTATGATAGCTACCCTCTCAATCTCCTCCAATGCAAATCACTCCACTATCAAAATATGTGCAAAATCCAACTCAACATGGCATGTATCAACCAAGTATGTTTCACATCTATCCAAAAATACCATGCAATAGTTAGAAATGTGATTTTTAAGGTGTAACAACCCTCAAATCATGTGAAAAAATTTAGATCCCAAATGTGATGGGTCAAACCAAAAATTTGTTAAAATATATAATTACTTCCTCATGCAGAAGTTAGACAATCAGTTAAGTGGAGTTAGTTGAGTTGAGTTACAGTTAGATTTGGTCAGTGAGTTAAAGAGCGAGTTAAGTGAGTTGATTAAGTTCAGTTATGAGTGACAGTGTGTGCATGTGAATTAGATTAAATACCCTTCACGGGTTCATTGTTTTAAGAGAGAAAGAGAGTAAGAGAGTTTTATGATTCAGAGGTTTATGATTAATAGAAGAGCATCAGCTCATTGTTCATGTGTGAAATATTTGTGTTATTGTGTGATTGAATCCTCTGCCTTTCCAACAAATTGGTATCAGAGCGAGGTCACAGAGAACGGAAGAAAAACGGATTAGCAATCATCCGTAGGTGAGCAGGAAATTTTTTTTTCCGCGTTTTTACATTATAACGCCGCTGTTAATTAAAGACAGAGCATTTTAACGCAGGTTCCCACTGTAGAGAACCGCGTTAAAAACGAAAAACTTACGGCGATTTTGAAGCACGCGGGCATACTGCGATTTTCAGTGCGTTAAGGCACTAACGCACCACAAGCTATCGGGCACTGCGTTAGCACGCAACCCTTTTCAGATTTGGCCGCGTTATTGACTTGAAAGTCAACCACGTGAGGTGATTGGAATACGTAAGGTTTTTTTACAAAGCATATAAAAAAGGGTTTTTTTTAAAAAAGCACGTGAGGAGTATTTCTTTTTAAAGGGAAAATTTCAGACGTATTTGAAAACGTTCTGGTTTGAAAAGAAGGTTTTTAAAAGGGGAATTTTATAATAAGTATATTATAAAGGCTTTAAAGGTGTAGTTTTTATAAAAAGTGTTTTTAAGAAAGGATATTTTATATAAAGATTTTTTTTTAAGAAATTTTTATATAAATAATAAAAATAATAAAACCTAGGGTTTTATTATAAGGATTGTTTTTGGAGCTTTGCAAAGCATATCAAATTTTTTTTTAGGGTTTCAGCAGTGAATTTTTGTTTGAAGAAAGATGGCTACAAGCAACTTTCAGCCACAAATTCCTTCTTTCACAGGGAAGGATTATGATGTGTGGGCCATTAAGATGGAGACTATGCTCAAAGCGCATGATGTATGGGATCATGTCAAGTATGGGTTTGCAGAACCTCAAGATGAGACAGCAGAACGAGCCCTCAGTAATGCAGAGAAGGAACAGTGGAAGAAAGATAAGCGGAAGAATGCGCAAGCATTGCTTCTAATCCAGCAGGGAGTAGATCGAGCCGTGTTCCAGAAGATCATGATAACCTCGTCAGCAAAAGAGGCATGGGACACCTTGGCGACAAGCTATCAAGGTATGGCAAAAGTTAATATTGTTAAATTGCAGAATACTAGGAGAGATTTAGAAGTTCTGCAGATGAAGGAGACAGAGGACATTGATTCCTTCATGAATAGGGTCATGTCTGTCGTCAATCAGTTAAAAATCTATGGTGAAGATATTCAAGATCGAACAGTGATCGAGAAGGTTCTTCGATCCCTGTTTACCAAATTTGATGTTGTGGTAGCAGCCATAGAAGAAGCAAAGGACTTGGAAAAACTCACAATTGATGAGTTGATGGGATCCCTTCTATCGCATGAAGCAAGGATAGACATAAATAAGGATTCCACTTTGGAAACAGCCTTCCAAAGTCAAGTCCATATTTCAAGAGGTCGAGGAAGAAGTCGATCGAGAGGCAGAGGACGAGGCAGCAACTATGGCGGTCATAGAGATGGCCGAGACGATCATGAGCATCAACATGGAAGCAGCAGCAGCAGAAGCTTTCATAACAATCAAAGGCCTGACAAATCTAAGGTAAAGTGCTTTTACTGCAATAGATTTGGTCATTATGCTCGTGATTGTAGGAAGAAGATTGCAGATCAAGGCAATCAGAGAGCTAATGTTAGTACAAAAAGTACTGACTCTATGTTTCTAGCATGCAACACCATGCATGCACCGTCTGATAAGGTCTGGCTATTAGACAGTGGTTGCAGTAACCACATGACAGGCAACAAGGATTTGGTTGCTAATTTGGATGTCACAGTGCAGACAGAGGTCAAGTTGGGGACTGACAAGACTGTGGCTGTAAATGGCAAAGGAGTGGTCAACATTGTGACCAAGCAGGGGGAGCCAAAGACCATATCAGAGGTATACTATGTCCCTGGACTCAAACACAATCTGATTAGTGTTGGTCAATTGACGCAGAAAGGCTACAAAGTTACCTTTCAGGGACAACAGTGTGTTATTTATGACAAATCCCCAAGCAAGCAGCTGATTGCAAAGGTGCAGATGACGAGGAACAGACTCTTTCCTCTCATTATGAACTACAATGATCAGGTTAGTTCTTTTACAACTGCATGTTCTGATGCATACTGGTTATGGTACTTTCGGTTTGGACACTTGCATTTTTTCAGGTTAAGATTGTTGCAGCAGAAACAGATGGTGAGAGGTTTACCTCCCATCAAATAACCTGCTAGCACGTGTGAGTGTTGCATCTTGGGAAAGCAACACCGTGAGAGTTTTCCGAAAGGAGTTTCTTATAGAGAAAAGAAACCACTTGAATTGGTGCATACCGACTTGTGTGGACCTATGAGGACACAGTCGATTGGTGGAAGTTGTTACTTCCTCACCTTTATTGATGATTATAGTAGGAAGACTTGGGTTTACTTTTTGAAGCAGAAGTCTGAAACTTTTGCAAAGTTCAAAGAGTTCAAAGCTTTGGTAGAGACCCAAAGTGATCGACAGATCAAGGTATTAAGATCTGATCGTGGTGGCGAATACGATTCGAAGGCATTCCATGAGTACTGCAAACAACATGGAATCAGAAGACAGTTTACAACCAGATACACACCACAGCAGAATGGTGTAGCAGAAAGGAAGAACCGAACAATCATGAACATGACAAGAAGCATGTTGAAAGCGAGACACCTGTCTAATGAGTATTGGGCAGAAGTAGTTGCATGTGCTGTTTATGTGATAAACAGATCTCCTACAAAGAGCGTGATGAACAGAGTTCCAGAAGCAGCATGGTCAGGTATGTCTTGCAGTGTATCTCATTTCAGAGTTTTTGGATGTGTAGCCTATGCACATGTGCCTAAGCAGATAAGAGGAAAATTAGATGATCAAAGTGAAAAATGTATATTTACTGGTTATAGTGAGCAGTCAAAAGCTTACAAACTGTATAACCCTGTCACAAAGAAGACAATCATTAGCAGAGATGTTGTGTTCAAAGAACAAGAGTGATGAACCAAAAGAGCAGACACCAAACAGAGTCACACCAGCAAGGACTCCTAGATTTTCAGAGCAGCATGGATCTTCAAGCAGATCCGCAGATCAGAATTCTCCAAGCAGCGAATCAGGTAAGAAAAAGATGAGAATTTTGAAGGATATTTATGATGATTTGGATGTTAGTTCAAATTTTGCATTGTTGGCATTCCAACCTTCTTCGTTTGAAGAAGCAATCAGAGATGACAATTGGGTGCAAGCCATGGATGAAGAGATGAATTCAATTGAAAAGAATGATACATGGGATTTGGTTGATTTACCAAACGATAAAAATCTCATTGGTGTGAAGTGGGTGTACAAGACCAAAGTGAATGAGAAAGGTGAGATTGACAGATTTAAAGCAAGACTTGTAGCAAAAGGATTCTCGCAGCTACCGGGAATAGACTTTGGAGAAACTTTTTCTCCGGTAGCTAGATTGGATACTGTAAGAGTAGTTCTAGCGACAGCAGCTCAGAACAAGTGGAAAGTGTATCAGATGGATGTCAAATCAGCCTTCTTGAATGGAATTTTAGAAGAAGAAATTTATGTGCAGCAACCTCCAGGTTATGAAGTTGAAGGACAAGAAGACAAAGTTTACAGATTGAAGAAAGTGCTCTATGGACTGAAACAAGCACCTAGAGCATGGTATAGCAGAATCGACGGTTATATGATCAAGAATGGATTTTGCAGAAGCATCATTGAGCCTACCTTATACACAAAGGTAAATGAGCATGGACAGATTTTGATAGTTTGCTTGTATGTTGATGATATGATCTTTACAGGTGATCTTGAAATAGATGAATTTAAAGCAGCCATGATGAAAGAATTTGAGATGACAGATCTAGGTCTCATGAAATATTTTCTTGGCATTGAAGTTGAGCAATCTGAAAAAGGCATTTTTATTTGTCAAAATAAGTATGCAACAGATTTGCTAAAAATATTCAGGATGGATAATTCCAAACCTGTACCTACACCAGTTGCAACAGGTACAAAGTTAAGTAAGGATGATGAAGGGGCAGATGTCAATCCAACTCTATTCAAAAGATTGGTTGGCAGCCTCATGTATCTCACAGCAACAAGACCAGATATTATGCAGGGAGTGAGTCTGATTTCCAGATTCATGGAGACTCCAAAAGACACACATTGAGTGTTGGAAAAAGAATTCTGAGATACATAGCAGGAACCAGAGATTATGGCATAATGTATGCAAGTACAAAAAAGAAAGAATTGATTGGATATACAGATAGTGATTCTGCAGGAAGTTTGGATGATCGGAAGAGCACATCCGGTTATGTTTTCCATCTCGGTTCAGGAGTGATAGCATGGGCATCTAAGAAGCAGCCTATTGTTACACTATCATCAGCAGAAGCAGAATATGTAGCAGCATGTCAAGCAGTATGGTTAAGAAGAGTATTGGATGGACTCAAGCAGAAACAACAAGGATCAACAGCGATATACTGTGACAACACATCAGCGATTGCACTATCCAAGAATAGTGTGTTTCATCAAAAGAGCAAGCATATTGATACTAGATATCATTTTATTCAAGAACTAGTGAACAATGGAGAAGTTCACTTGAAGCCTTGTAGAACGAGTGATCAATTGGCTGATATCTTTACGAAGCCATTAGCAGTAGATTTGTTTGAGTTTCACAAAAGAAACTTGGGTGTTGTAAGCCTAGCTGAGACATAGACCAGCAGGCATGTTTGAGTTGTCATGAGTTATGTTTTAGTTTAGAGGTCGTAATTAAGGGGGAGTGTTAAAATATATAATTACTTCCTCGTGCAGAAGTTAGACAATCAATTAAGTGGAGTTAGTTGAGTTTAGTTACAGTTAGATTTGGTCAGTGAGTTAAAGAGCGAGTTAAGTGAGTTGATTAAGTTCAGTTATGAGTGAAAGTGTGTGCATGTGAATTAGATTAAATACCCTTCACGGGTTCATTGTTTTAAGAGAGAAAGAGAGTAAGAGAGTTTTATGATTAATAGAAGAGCAGCAGCTCATTGTTCATGTGTGAAATATTTACGTTATTGTGTGATTGAATCCTCTGCCCTTTCCAACAAAATTGACTCCTCAATCCATGTGTAAGATGCTAACAAACACCTTAGTAATGGGGATAAACGCTATTTAGCAATAAACAATGTTATAAATGATTATAGACCATACATGTATGCCAAGGTGAGTGAATAATCTATAAAAAACCCCTCAAAGGTGTACATCCACATGTTACTCCAACTCCTAATGCAATTTCACAATTCCCAATACAATGCCACAATTCCCAAGGCAATGTCATAACATCCAATGCAATGTCATTATGCCTAAGGAAATTTAACAACTCCCAATGCAATGCCACAAATCACGAGGTAGAAGCCTTCTCAAAAGTGTAAATGTGTATTGGTTGACTTTCAAATATGTGCCATCAAGTCAACATTGAGAGAGTTCTCCATTAAAATGATGGCCAGTCCCATCACAAGTCTATCGAAGAGCCAAAAACTCACCAAAAAAAAATGGCACCTTGGTAGTAGACCTCCATCAAGATGAATCATGCCATGTCATCTTAGAAACACTAGGATGCTCCATCAAGTGAGTCAACAAACTATTGTGAGGGCTAAGATTACACGGAAACATGTGTATGAAATGAGTAGGGAGGATGGCAATGTTTCTCCCAACCACCTGAGCTAAAGCTAATTGATATACACATAATAAGGACATGGAGGCGGGCTTTGATTAAATTATACATGCAAGGTTCATGAGACCATTAATATAATCTCTTTGGTTTCAACTACTACCTCAAGGTGTCCCCGTGGCTTCCAAATTAAGCAGCCTCATGAGAATTGAACCTTGTCCAATGGTCAAAAACTTCTTGTTTTTCAACACACTTTTTAAAGGAGGTAATGGAATGGACTTTGATACACTTATGTGTGCATGGGTTACAAGACCATATAATATGATATCTATGGGTGAAAATCCTTATACAATTTTATCAAACAAAATTGAAATTAATAAATTACATAAAAATATAAAAAATATATAAAAAAAAACAAAATATTAATTATTTATCCTACAATATATTTGTAATAAAACATCAATCATAATTATTTTTAAAGACTCAGTGATAAAAACAAGGGAAATAACTAAAAAATAGCTAACTGCCACCTTTAAATTATAATTTGCATTTTTTTCCAAATAATCGCAACATTTGCAATCTTTGATAGAAGGGTCAAACATTGTATACAATATATTACACACGTGAACACGACATAATATTGATGTCACATTAAAATAACATAGTATCTATGATGCAAAGTTGCAACACTTAAACATTGTATTGCATTAGTGAGTTATCAAAAACAAAGAGAACATCCATAAGTATTGTAAATAAAACACACTTAATCAAATTATTATCAATGTTGAAGGAGTGCCTAAATCACAATAACTATAATAAAAAATAATTAGAAAATTTTCATGAATTTTGAAAAAAGAAAAAAGAAATGAAAGATACTATAATAGTTTTAAAATTTTCAAAAGAGACTAACATCTCTTCCTTGAAGGTGAGAGATATTTGTGAAAATTTATGAATGTCCTCAAACAAAAACCCTACTGTTAAATTTCTGATTTACTTCTGCTACTTGCATTAAGTTATTAATATGATAATATTCAGCATTAACATCGAAGTAAATACATTAACAACCTACACATGCAGATCTAAACTGCATAACACGCACAATGACAAAGTGACACACAAGGATTTTCTGGAAAACTATCCCCGGAAAAAGCCAATGCGGGAAATTCGGTCTTCTGGTTGCTGGAGGGTGTTTATTATTAAGCAAAATCTAAGTACAATAGATATGGGCACCAAACTAGTTAACCCGACATAGAAATAAAATATGCAGCTATACCTCTGCTCTAGAGACAGAAAAACTGAAAGATTCACACCCTCAAGCAGGATTTACAGAACTCAGCCTTTTCCAGTCTTCAAAAACCCCATCATTGCTCTAAAGCCTTCTACGTCAGCCCTGATGGCCTGTGTCAGCCCCTGCGCTACTTAGGAAGGGCCTGCGTCACCCCAGACTGTTGGGTGTGGAGCCTGATTATCTTGTTTACTTTGTATCACAGCATTGGACCCCTGTACCTTAAAAGGGGCGGCAACGCTGCCCGTAATTAATCGTTGTCGTGGGGGGTCCAGGGGGGGCGGCGGCGCTTTTTGGAGCCCCTCCCTGGTGGGGGGTTTCGGGGGTAGCGCCCCCGAAGCTAAAAATAGATGTAAATTTGCCTTGTAAAAGTATAGTAATTTCTAGTCAATCTGGGCCGTTCATAGGCGGATGATCTGACGGCAGAAGTTATGTTTAGATTAGGGTTTTTTTCCCTAGAAGGCAACCGCTCACTTTTATGAGGGTATTGTATTGCGGCTGTGTAGTGTGTGTGTATTCTCGAAGCAAGAAACAGAGAAGGAGACTGTGAGAGAGAACATAGGATATTATAGCGGATCTGTTGTAGGTTTTGTCTCTTCATTTTGCTGGATAATAGAAAGGAAGGACTGGCTGTTCGAGGTGGACGTAGCCCAAACTGGGTGAACCACGTATATCTGTGTCTCTTTGGTTTTATGTGTTTTTTGTGCTTGTATTTTCCGCATATTTTATGTGTTGCATTGCTCCATAATATATAATTTTCTAACAACTGGTATCAGAGCCGAAGGTATATTTGGCTGATAAACTCGCAAGAAAGAAGGGTTTTCTGGTTCGAGTGGGAGCAATGGCGGAAGATGGTAAGTTTAGGGTCAAGAAATTTAATGGCAAAAACTTCCCGCTATGGAAGATGTAGATGGAAGATTATCTGTGTCAGAAAGATCTGTACCTACCATTGAGCGGAAAAACAAAGAAGCCGACGGCCATGACAGACGCGAAATGGAACATTCTCGATAGAAAGGCACTTGGAACAGTACGGTTGTGCCTTGTGGCGTCAGTTGCCTTCAATATTTCAAAGGAAACAACAACAGAGGGTTTGATGCAGATGTTGGCGAAACTATATGAAAAACCCTCGGCCTCAAACAAGGTATTTCTTATGAAATGACTATTTAATATGAAGATGTCGGAAGGTGGATCTGTTGCAGATCATTTAAATGATTTCAATACAGTTACCAGTCAGTTAAGTTTTGTAGGGGTAAACTTTGATGATGAAGTTAGAGCTCTATTATTCTTGTGCTCATTGCCAGAGAGTTGGAATGGTTTAGTAATGGCCATTAGTAACTCTATATCTGGATCTAGTACTTTAAAGTTTGATGATGTTGTCGGTGCTATCCTTAGCGAGGAAATGCGACGGAAAAGCTCCAGTGAGACATCGGGTAATGCTTTGAGTGCAGAGTCTAGGGGAAGGAGAATGGAAAGAGGAAAGAGCTCGAGATATCGCAGTAAATCAAGGAAAGGCATATCCAAGTCCAAATCGGGGATAGTGTGCTGGAAATGTGGAAAGAGAGGACACCTAAAGAAAGACTGTAGATCTCGGAAGGGAAAAGAAGGAGACACACAGCAAGAAAAAAATCATGAAGCAAATGTGACAGGTGATGTGTTACAAGATGCTTTGATTCTTTCTTTCGAAAATGTTACTGATTCTTGGGTTGTAGATTCAGGGGCTTCATTCCATGCCACACCTGATAAGAAATATTTTCATGACTATGTTTAAGGATATTTTGGACAAGTTCGTTTGGGTGATGATAAACCCTGTAAAATTGTTGGAATGGGTAAAGTTCTTGTAAAACAACAGAATGGAAACCAATGGCTACTAAAGGAGGCAAGGCATGTTCCAGATCTAAAGAAAAATCTGATTTCAACAGGGCAGTTAGGCGGTGAAGGTTGTGTGACAACTTTCACAGATAAAACTTGGAAGGTCACCAAAGGAGCCCTGGTAATAGCAAAAGGCGAAAAGGTTGGTACATTGCATTTATGCAATGGTATTTCTAACTCTGTTAATGCTTTAACTTCCAAAGGAGCAGATGCAGCATTATGGCATCATAGGCTCGGACACATGAGTGAGAAGGGAATGAAGATTCTTCACTCAAGAAATTTGTTGCCAGGTTTGAAGAATGTTGATTTTGATTTCTGTGAGAATTGCATTTATGGAAAACAGAAGAGAGTCAGATTTCTCAGAGTTGGGAAAGAAAAGAAGAGCGAAAAATTGGAGCTTGTGCATACAGATGTATGGGGACCTGCTCAGGTATCATCTCTCGGTGGCTCTCGCTATTATGTTACATTTATTGATGATGCAACTAGAAAAACTTGGATTTATTGTATTCAGAATAAATCTGATGTATTTGATACTTTCAAGAAATGGAAAGCTTTGGTTGAGATTGAGACAGGAAAGAAGTTGAAGTGTCTCAGATCAGACAATGGAGGTGAATATTGCAACAAAGAGTTTGATTGGTATTGTTCAGAGCATGGAATTCGTAGAGAGAAGACAGTTCCAAGAACACCACAAGAAAATGGTGTGTCAGAAAGGATGAACAGAACAATCATGGAGCGTGCAAGGTGCATGAGATTGCATGCAGGATTTCCTTTACAATTTTGGGCAGATGCTGTAGATACTATTGTTTATCTAATAAATAGAGGGCCTTCAAGTTCCTTGGATGGTGGTATTCCAGAGGAAGCATGGACAGGTAAAAAGGTAAACTACTATTTTTTAAAGCCTTTTGGTTGTGAGGCCTTTGTCCATATTAATAAAGAAAATAGAACAAAGCTTGAGGCAAAATCAAAGAAATGTACCTTTACTGGATATGGTGTTAATGATTTTGGTTATCGCTTATATGATTATGAAAATCACAAAATCATTAGGAGCAAAGATGTAATATTCAATGAAAAGGTCTTGTATAAGAATCAGTTGCAGGAAAAGAAACAAGAAAAAGAAAGCAAGGAATACGCGGTTCTTGATGAGATATCTGAAAAAGTAAAGGTGCCTGAAAATAATAATAATCAACAACCACAGTAGCAACAACCACCACAACAGCAACAGGCACCTCAAACACCTGAAATTGGTGTTAGAAGATCTACCAGGATAAGTAGACCCCCTGAACGATACTCTCCTTCATTATATTATTTATTGTTGACTGATTCTGGTGAACCTGAATGTTATGAAGAAGCAATGCAGGTTGAAAGCAAGAAGAAGTGGGAGCTAGCCATGGATGAAGAGATGGACTCCTTAATGCATAACCAGACTTGGGACTTAGTCAGGTTGCCTGCAGGTAAAACTACATTGCAGAATAAATGGGTTTACAGGCTGAAGGAAGAAGATAGAGGAAAACAGAGGTACAAAGCTAGACTTGTGGTGAAGGGATTTTCACAGAAGAAAGGTATTGATTTTGATGAAATATTTTCTCCTGTTGTTAAAATGAATTCAATCAGAACTATTTTAAGTCTTGTAGCAGCGGAAGATTTACATCTTGAACAGTTAGATGTAAAGACAACATTTCTCCATGGAGAATTGGAGGAAGAGATATACATGCAGCAACCAGAAGGATATGAGGTAAAAGGGAAAGAAAAATTGGTGTGCAGGTTAAAGAAGAGCTTGTATGGTTTAAAACAGGCTCCAAGGCAGTGGTATCTAAAATTTGACAAGTTTATGTTTGAACAAGGTTATACTAGATGTCACTTTGATCATTGTGTTTATCTAAAAAGGCAAAATGATGGCAGCTATATTATATTGTTATTGTATGTAGATGACATGCTTTTTGCAGGGTCTAACATGCAGGAAATAAATGTGCTCAAAAGAAAATTGGAAAATTCATTTGCAATGAAGGATTTGGGAGCCGCAAAACAAATCCTTGGTATGAGAATAACTAGAGACAATAAAAATTGCAAATTAACACTGTCTTAGAATGAGTACATACAAAAGGTGTTGAAAATATTTAATATGCAAAATGCAAATCCAGTTAGTACACCTTTTGCTAGACATTTCAAACTTAGTAAGGAGATGTTCCCAAAGACCCAAGAAGACATGGATTATATGTCTAAAGTTCCATATGCATCAGCAGTTGGAAGCTTAATGTATGCAATGGTCTGCACAAGGCATGATATTGCACATGCAGTGGGAGTTGTAAGCAGGTACATGAATAATCCAAGAAAAGAACATTGGATGGCAGTAAAATGGATTCTCAGATATTTGAGAGGTACCACAAATCAAGAATTATGCTTTGGTGGTTCAAACATTGCTCTACAGGGATATGTTGATGCAGATATGGAAGGTGACAAAGATAACAGGAGGAGCACTACAGGATATGTATTTACTGTAGGTGGAACAGCTGTCAGTTGGGTTTCAAAAATCCAAATTTTTTTTGCACTTTCAACAACAGAAGCCGAGTATGTTGCTGCTACAGAGGCTAGTAAAGAAATAATTTGGTTACAAAGGTTTATTGATGAATTGGGTAAGAAGCATGATATGGGCACATTATACAGTGATAGCCAAAGTGCCATTCGTCTTGCAAAGAACTCAACATTTCATTCCAGGACTAAACACATACATCTCAAGTACCATTTCATATGGTTAGTATTGGAAGATGGAGAGTTGAAGCTGGAAAAGATACACACTAGCCAGAATCCTGCAGATATGCTAACAAAAGCTGTAACCAGGGAGAAACTGAAAATGTTCTCAGTTTCAATTGGTCTTCAAGGATGATGATGAATGTGAGGAACAACCAGGTCCAAAGAGGAGTCATTGTCCGAAGAAAGGAAGCAAACTTGGGTGAGTTACAGGACCGGCCCATGGGAGATTGTTGGGTGTGGAGCCTAATTATCTTGTTTACTTTGTATCACAGCATTGGACCCTTATACCTTAAAAGGGGCGGCAACGCCGCCCGTAATTAATCGTTGTTGTGGGGGGTCCAAGGGGGGGTGGCGGTGCTTTTTAGAGCCCCCCCGTGGTAGGGGGTTTCGGGGGCAGCGCCCCCGAAGCTAAAAATAGATGTAAAATTGCCTTGTAAAAGTATAGTAATTTCCAGTCAATCTGGGCCGTTCATAGGTGGATGATCTGACGGTAGAAGTTATGTTTAGATTAGGTTTTTTTTGCCCTAGAAGGAAACCCCTCGCTTTTATGAGGGTATTGTATTGCGGCTGTGTAGTATGTGTGTATTCTCGGAGCGAGAAACATAGAGGGGGATTGTGAGAGAGAACAAAAGATATTACAACGGATCTGCTGTAGGTTTTGTCTCTTCATTTTGCTGGATAATAGAAATGAAGGACTCGTTGTTCGGGGTGGACGTAGCCCAAATTGGGTGAACCACGTATATCTGTGTCTCTCTGGTTTTATTTGTTTTGTGTGCTTGTATTTTCTGCATATTTTATGTGTTGCATTGCTCCATAATATATAATTTTCTAACACAGACTAGGTTACGTTGCCCCTGCTTTTCCCTGACTGGGCTTGCGTCAGCCCTGCAGGCCTCCTGCTGCCCCTGTGCTTCCCTTTCTGGGCCTGTATCAAGCCTGTGTAGCTCCTGATGCCTCTGGGCTACCCCTGTTGGGCTCTTGGCTTAGCTGTGTAGCTTCTTCCTCTGCACTACCTCGATTTACTACTTCTTTGCCCTTGTTGTACTCTTGGCTTGGGACTAGACCATCCCTCTCGCCAATACCACCCCTTTCTACAGCTAAAACACTTCTAAAATTCTTAGCAAACCACATCCTAGAATTCTAGCTTAGTTTCAAAGCTCTGCCACTGTGTGTGTCCTCCAACTGATCCCAGGCCCTCTTCTTATACTTTTCTCATTGAAACATCAACGACCGTTATCTAATCTTGAATATACGGATAATATTAGAAGATGCTTAATCCATGAGACTTAAGTCATTTTCATCACATGTTTAATTTAATTAAATTTAATCTTTTAATTTCCTAAGTTAGACTCAGGGTCCTTAATTAAAAATATTAATTAATTAAATATCTCTTAAACAGGATGGAATTTCTTAAATCGATTTCTGGGTCATGGAGATCTTATGTACTCTAGTCCCTCCACAAATTTTGGGAGCTAAATCACATCCGATTCTACCCCAACACCCCAAAATCTCAACACTCCCTCTTAGCGAGGATTGTGCTCTAGCAACAATACTTCACCCCGAAGTTTTGCACTGATCTCCAGTGTGGGTCTTTGTGCTGATGCTTGGCTTGTTCCCCTTCATCACTGCGCTACTGCTGCTCTTCTGTACTGCTGCCCATGACACTGCCACCGCCACTGCTACATCCATACTACAGCTTCCTCTCAATTTACTGCATCGTGCTGCCAACTACTGCACTACAATTCAGTTGCTGAGAGTAAGAAACTAAAGTTATCTTGCCAAATATTTGACAGACAAGTCAGCTGGTCTGCATCTTCATCACTGAAGCTCCATAGGCTACTGCGCTGCTGCAGCTTTGTACTGTGTAAGCAAACCTCCTTTACGCTAAAGTCTCCTACATTGATGTTGCGATGCACTGTCCTCCTAAAGCCTTTGCACTGCTACAACTCTGTATTGCATAAGAAAGCCTGCTCTGTGCTGCTGAATTCACACCAGACCCTATGCGTTGTTGCTGCTACGCTGCTACTGTATCTGCACTACATTTCTTCCTCTCAGCATCCAGCTCTGCCTATGCTCCATCTGTGATCCTCTACACCCACTGCTCCACTTGTCCCGCTACTGTCTTAAGGCTCCCGTAGCACGGATGTGATCCAAGAGTTGGGATACTCAAGGATCCTGCCATCACTCTCTAGCTGCTATATAGATCAATATCGCCCCACTTTTGTGGTTCATGAGCGCTCATGGCTATGTCATCTTCGGAGCCATCGTCTGCTACAACAGCCTTAGAACTAGAAGCTTCTTTATCCTTCTTCTTCTGAGGAAAATTACTAGCGAAATTTCCAAGTTCGTCGAACTGGAAACATTTGATCTTTGATAGATCACACTTCTTTTTCCCTTGTTGTCTCTTTGATGAAAAAGCTGCATCTTCCTCTTCTTCCTTCTTCACCTTGCTTGAACGAGTGATGTACTGTCTTTTGGTCATCCGATGGATCTCCTCTTGTCAGAGGATAGCCCACATGTTGTCCCAGTTTGGAAGGTTTGCTCTGCCTAAGAGACTTTCGACAAAATTTTTCTAGTCCTCTGTGACTGCATTAAGAGCAGTCCTCACCATGACATCATCATCTACCTTGACCCCTATTCCAGTCAGCTGATCCCGGATCGACTGTAGTCTGGATAGAAAAGGGTCGATCTCCTCTCCCTTGGCTATCATGAATAACCTCAGTTGGTCTCCAGAAGTATCTTTCTCTGGACAAAACTTCCTTCATACAATGTGGTTAGGGCTACCAACATCTCATGAGTTGTTGCCTTCTCGGCTATGTATGGTACCACATGATCTTTGACCTCGTCCATAATCAAGTGCTTGGCATGTGTCCTTGCTTCATCGTGCTTCTCCAGGAGAGCTACATCAGTCAGTGTAGCCAAGACTTTCTTTGCATGCTCCATTATGTCGTATGCCTCCATGACTACTAGGACTATGGCCTTCTAGATTGTAAAGTTGGACAGGTAGTCCAACCTATCCCGATCACGCAGTCCATGTGGCGCCATCTTCTCAGAATTTTGTCGGAACTGATCCTCCTCTCTATACTAGTGACTTAGATCTAGGGTCCTTAGTGAGAAAGGCACCCTCTTCTCCCTCTGACAACTGAATCCCACCCTTGGAAGTCTGCCAAAAAAAAGAATGAGCTCTCTTCGATCCTCTGATCGATTTACATATCTCTTTGGCAGGAAATATTCTGAGAATTTGTTCTCCTCCCGCTCTTTTTCAACTTATCTTAGGCTAAATTATGCACCGACAGAATTTTCACCCCACCAGCAACTGTTAAAGGTCTGCAGCTTCAACTTCCGAATCACGACACTCTGTACAGAAATCAGCCTCTGGATTGCGTCACCCTGGCTAGCCTCTACATGAGCAGATTGGCCCAGCGCATCCTCTGCATAGCACAGGATGCTCCAGCATCCTTCTGGATAGCCCTGCATTGCCTCTACGCCAATCCTCTACATGGATTTGTTTCCTCTGTGTCCCTCTGCTGCTACGTTGCCCTCTCTGGGTTATCTACTGTTGTTGTTGCTTTCTGCAACACAAATTATTCAACCTTCTTGGTGGAGATTCAACTAGATCTGAAATTGCTCTGATACCATGTGAAAAATTCTAAATGTGATCAAATAGAAACACTACTATTAAATTTCTAATTTACTCTCCTACTTACATTAAATTATTAATTTGAAATATTCAGCATTAACATCGAAGTAAATACATTAAAAACCTACATATGCAAATCTAAACTGAATAACACGCACAATGACAAAGTGACACACAAGGATTTTATGGACAAATATCCTCGGAAAAACTCAATGCGGGAAAACCAGTCTTCTGGCTACTGGAGGGTTTTTATTATTAAGCAGAATCTAAGTACAACAGATCTAGGCACCAAACTAGTTAACCTGATAGAGAAATAAAATATGCAGCTATACCTCTGTTCTGGAGATAGAAAAACTGATTGATTCACGCTCTCAAATGGGATTTACATACCTTAGCCTTTTCCAGTCTTCAGAAACCCCAGTGCTGCTCTGAAGCCTTTTGCGTCAGCGTTGATGGCCTACGTCAGCCCCTGCGCTGCTCAGGAAGGGCCTGCGTCACCCCAGACTGGGTTAAGTTGCCCTTGCGTTGCCCTAGCTGGGCCTGCGTCAGCCCTGTAGGTCTCTTGCTGGCCTTTATGGGCCTGTGTCAAGCCTGCGTAGCTCCTGATGCCTCTACGTTTCCCCTGTTGGGATCTTAGTTGAGCTACGTTGCGACTGCCTTGGTCTGTTGATTCTATGCCCTCGTTGTACTCTTGGCCTGGGACTATACCATCCCTCTTGCCAATACTTCCCCTCGATGTCATTGAAACACTTCTGAAATTCTTAGCAAACCACGCCCTAGAATTCCAACTTAGTTTCAGTGCTCTACCATTGTGTGTGTCCTCCAACTGACCCCAAGCCCTCTTCTTATAATTTTCTCGTTGAAACATCAAAAACCATGATCTAATCTTGAATCAACGGCTAATATTAGAAGATGCTTGATCTGTGTGACTTAAGTCATTTTCATCACATGTTTAATTTAATTAACTTTAATCTTTTAATTTTCCTAAGTTAGACTTAGGGTCCTTAATTAAAAAATATTAATTAATTAAATATCTCTTAAACAGGATGTAATTTCTTAAGTCTCTTTCTGGGTCTTGGAGATATTATGTACTCTAGTCCCTCCACAAATTTTGGGAGCTAGAGCACATCCGATGCTACCCCAACACCCCAAAATCTCAACAATATTGAATATAAAACAAAGGAGTGCCAATTAGTAAATTTATTATTGATGAGAACATCATAAAAACAAAAATATCGCTATGGAGGAAAAATACTATCTTCCTCTATAAACACTAAATATGGCTAGGGTATACTAGATAATTCATTATAAGCAATTAGCTAGACTTTAAAAATAATGGAAGTTAAAACTACTAAGCCAACTTAAACAATAAAAACTCCAAACATAAAATTTTAACTTATAATGAGACTTTCATTCACGTTGACTTAAGATCACTTTCATATAAAAATGATCTTTCATCCAATAATATAATCATTTTCAAAAAAATTAAATATAAGCAAATGACATTTAAAACCAAATAATCATCTATCAAATAATATAAACCCGAGAAGATGAACATTTATGGAGACTCCAAATTCGTTATTGACTAGATAATAGGAACAATAAAGCAATGGTATATAGGGCTCCATGGGGTGCTCATTTATGTAGTTTACCTAAAGTCCCATTTTCATATCACCCATTTCCAACATTTATACATGGAACTTAATCATAATGCAAACAAGCAATCAAAGTAGGCTTGCAATCATCGATCATGTTCTTTTCTACTCACGTCATCTTAGGATGGGGTATAGAATGTTATCCATTTTAGTATTATTGCTATTTAATGTTTTGTGAGAACAATTCTCATTGTTTTTTTTGTGTGTTTCATGATCTTCATCATGTGTCACATTTTATTTGATTCTTACAGGCTTCTTCAAGATCAACATGATGCCTATGTTGGCTTGATCACATGCAACCCTTCTATTTAAGTAATGGAAATAAATACATTTTTTTCCTCTAAATAAAATAATAATCAACATATAATGGAAAGAAATACATTTTTTTCCTCTAAATAAAATAATAATCAACATAAGCATACCCAACCATACATTGAATTTATTAGCTTGGGAGGGAAGATGTGAAGTCTATGGAGACAAGAGGCATATTTTTTTTGTTTTAGAATTTTATGATGTTCATTTAGTGGAAAAATATACAAGTTGTAGCAAGTTAGGGAAAACCTAAGAAAAAAGACTAAAAGTGTAGAATATAAAGATATATTCATGGTTGTAGACATGTCATTAGAAGGTGAAAAGAGAGATACGTGACATGGAAATAGGAGATATGCCATATTTTTAAAATTCTGGATAGAAAAATGTAATTATGTTGTTTTTTTGGAGACTTTAGCTCTCCATGGAAAAGAGACTAAAAAAATTTTACACAAATTTTTTTTGCACATGAATGTAAACCTAAAAATAAGATCAAAAGAAACATATAAAAAGTTGAAAATATAAGTCACAATATTTTGAGAAGAAATGGTCAATTTCTACACTACAATATTTTTCCCAAGAAAAAAAATAGAAACTAATTTTGTAATGGAAGTAATAATGTTGGAGTTTACCCCAACAATTTGTTAAATTCGATCAAAATTACCTCTGTTAATTAGCAACCTAGTTAAGATTCCAATCGAAGGGTTTAGAAGGTGGAATGCTTAGTTCACTGGATTGTCAAGGTGAATCCAATTGAATCTTGTGTTTAACATAAGGATGAGTGAGGAAGCTGACAATCTTATGGAATTCAAAGATTGTCTAGTTGGGTTTGGTGAAATTGTTCCTTCAAAATGAGGGAGACAATAGTATAGAAGTGCACTAGCAAGGGAAATTAGATCTAGAGATGAAGACAAGCTAGAGACACAAGTAACATGTTAATATAATAAATAAGCAACACACATTATTTTGGTTAGCCATACACACTGTTTAAAATTTTGTAGTCATCTTCTGCTTTGCAAATATCTTCTTTGCAAAAAAATTTGAGTTTTTTTAGTAAGAGGGGTCGTTAGTTGAAAAGTATTAATCCATGTGAATGGGATTTGTTTGGAGCAATAACACATGAAAAATAATTAGGAATCATCACTAATTTATTAATCAGTCATATGTGACGGGTGGAAAATTTAGATGTTAAGGTTAGGTGTTATATAGTCAAACCACCCAAACCACTTCAAGGTGTTATAAATTGTAATGAAACATTATGTAGAGGTATAGGTCAAAGATATATATGCATCATCAATAACAAATAGTAGTTTTAGCTCCGACTGTATTGTATATGTAAACCCAATTTTTTTGAAAAGACGTTAAAAAAATCAATATAACATGCAAGTACATTGATCTGGGTAAATTTTTTCTACCCTTTTAACCAAGGCCTTTTACTTCGACTGATGTGTTAGAATTGCATCAAAACATTAATGAAAATAAAAGAACAGATTTGCGTGTTGTAAAGAAGAGGAACATAACAAACATTAGCAACATAAGACATTGATAACGAAGTTTGTCTAGGAGGGACTACGTCTCTGGGACTCGGTGTCAAGATGGTGTAGGTCACTGCATTAAGTGATAGAAAGAGTGATGATGTACATGGATGGTGTTTTCTCTGTCATACAAGGAAAATTCCCTCATGCAGGATTGGTTGGACCTCTCCACAAGATGTTCCACTACCGGAACTCTCATTCATAAAAAGGACTCCTATCATTATGACAATAACTCACACATAATGACTATGAGTATCTTGCCAGCATGGCAACAAAGGGATCTCAATCAAACATACATGTGACCATGAGTATCCCGCCAACATGGAAATAAAGGAATCTCAAACAACATAAAACAATCCATGATAGAAAATTACATCTCACATCAAGAACAAAAGAAGATTCCACATCAAACATCAAACATGTATCTATGCAGCATAATGTATCTCATAGCAAAGAGACAAAGAAGTACATGATCACACTGCATATACCTCACATCCTCGAGCTATCTGAAGAAAAGGATGATAAACTACTGGATCTAGGTGTACCATCAATCTCGTGGCGTCGAATATCCTGAAAACAACTGCTCACACATTAAATGTTGATGTCTGCAACTCCACTTTGAAAAGTGGCCGAAAAACATAAGGCTCAGATGTAAAATCTGACTGCGCTGCTGAACTCGTGTCGCTGAGAGGTGTAGGATCGACTGTCGATTTGTTGAATTCTAAAAAAGTGAAAATATGGGCCTTAGGGAATCTTTTAGATTCGCCATATATTCCTCAAAGATGTTGCTCCACAAGGAATCTAAAAATCTACAGCTTAAAACAGGAATCTAATCTCACCATTAAGATCCTTGCGAAATTTCCAGAAGAACGAGTATAAGGTTGACCTCATTCTGACATCGGCGAATTTCGGCCTCCAAGGAATCTGAAAGATTCCCTCAAGATTCCTGAATATTCTCCTCCACAGGGAATCTACAAAACCGCTACTCAAAAGGCAAATCTGGGTGCACCATTGCGCTCCCTGCGAAATTCTAGTTAAAATGCATATAAATTTTAATACATTCTGAAAATTTTACCTCCTTGGGATCAAAAGATTCCCTTGGCATCAAACATAAATCTGCCTTGAAATTCGTGCCTGCACTTCCTCGAACTGCATGCTCCAACCTATGCTTCCTTGGCCTTGGCGCGCTTGGTGAAAATGAGGTTTATATAAACTTTCGTGGGCGGATAAACCAACGTGGGTCGTTGGCGCAGTTGATTAAAAAAAGTGGTTTGTTAAGGGGAGGTCGGGGGATCAAATCTCGCCTCTCCATGAATCCGCATATATCAAGTATTTTTTTTGTTTCGCGTGGTTTTGTTTTATACCAACCACGTTAAATTTTTGGGCAGGTGGGTCCGCTCCATGCGGCCTAACCCTACCCATACACCAATTGCCACCGTCGGACTTGTTACAATGTATAACATATATGTTATATATGTTTTAACATAAACAACATCATATATGTGTATTGTTTTAAATATATATTATAATATGTAACGTGTGGGTGGGGTGGCAGGGGTGGTGGCCCGCCACCCCCTTTTTTAATTATTTTTTATTTTTATAACAAACAAAATACATTTTCTAAAATCGGAATTTTAGGTCGTAGGAGTCATTTTAAGGAGGCCACAATTTTACTTGGAATCCAGGCAAAGTTGGCCAGAATCCGATGGCCGGGAAAAAGAGAAATTGTGCCTTCCTTAAGCCTGCCAAGTCACCAAGTCAACCCGGAAATTGGACTACTCCTAACTTTTGCATACGAGCTCGATTTTGACGAACCGTTCACACCGTTGCGATCAGGGAGATGAGATCTTCAACTTGAACCTGGTTTGAGAGCAATCCGAACACTTTTATTTTTGAGCTTTCGTAAGCCCTCTTTGTCCTATGTGTGTCTCTGGAGCCAGCTGGATCAATCCTCCCCACTGAGGAGATTTAAGACCTCCAAAACCATCAACAATAACCTGCAACTGCTGTGTACAATGTCTGCACCACAAGTGTCTTGAAAAGGTCACCCTTCCATCTCCTTCACCTTTGTTCTTCAGAGCCTTAAGCGATGAACTGACACCTGCATCCTCTGCAAACCTATAGTACAATCTCTTGCAAATTACATGCTCAAATTGATCAACTATGACCTAAACATTTCCATACTTGCCACGAGTTTATAACATGTACTCGGTGTTCAAGCTTACATAAGAATGGAAATCACACCCCAGCTATCATTACAAGACCAACATCATTGTCACATTTTGAAGTGATGGAAAACACATCATCACTTTTACATGAAATAAATGCATCATATGATTTACCAAACAAGGCCAAAATATCATTGTTTCTTAACAAGCGATGGAAAAACACATCATCACTTTTACAATTAAAAATGCAACACATGATTTACAACACACTGCCATGACACACTACCATATCTAGAAAAACCATCTCTCACTTATCAAAGTGAATAGATCATCTCCCTGCGGCACTTTTGTTTTTCGAACAACGATTTCAACTGATTCATGCACCGACGCTTTGTCCTTAAGGTGCTACTTTGGATGGAGCCTTGAACACGTGGATCACTGATGACCAATTTGGTTGCACTGGCTGCAAAATTTCTTCTTCCTCCAAACCTACTTAACCAGTTTATTTTTCTGCTATGGAGAAGACTTTTTACGCCTAATCCTCCTTTGTGCTGCCATTCTTTTCCAACACTTAGAAATGACTTGGTTATGTAAACCACAAAATGACAAGTTTTTCGATGCCATGATTTATGACCATGATTAGAAACATTTTTATAATCAAAATGAACTCTGGAATAATGAGACTTGTTATACCTTCTCTAGTGGTCTCTGGTGCAATCATGGTGATGAGATCTTGCCTCATCTCTTTCACTACAACATGCACTATCATGGAATGATGGTGAATTTTTCCCATTAATCCTCTTCCCTAGTGAGTTCAACAATGTATGTTTTCCTTGGATGTCCTTCGAATATCCTCCTTCAGTGTATCCCAAACCTGCGCAGCGAGGTCTTTGCACAACCTCCAATGGTTGAGTTATGTCTTGGCCATGAATGCCAAGTCGTCCTCCTTTGTAACCCATCTTGGTGAGGAGTCTCATGTCGGTTCCTGTAATGGGTATCTCCACATTTCAAACAGAAATGATATCATGTGAAAATGAAATTAAAGAGAAATCAACATTGTTTACCTCAGTTGTCGATTTTGAAATAGGTGAAGAGGGATTCTTTGAGCCTTCATTGCGCTTCACTTCCTTTAAAGGCCTCTGTCGCGGCTTGTAGCTGAAGCTGCAATCACCGCTTCTCCTCCTTCTCTTCATGTAGGAGTGCTTTCAATGCCTCATGATATGCTTGACGACTTTCGTCGTTGCACTTTAATTCTTCCAATGCCTCTATTGTGGCTTGCAACTGAAGCTACAATCGATGTTTTTCCTCCTTCTCCTCTTGTAGGAGCGTTTTCAACTCAACATTATATGTTGCTTGTTTCTCATAAGATTCATACAACATGTCCGATTTCTCGAACACCCTGAGCATGGTCTCGTACATGTCTTTGACATCCTCCATTGCTCAACTCAGCGAACGTGCAGCAATGGTTCATGCCTGCAATCCAAATCAGCAAGAAGACCACTCTGATACCACTTGATCCGTGTAAATTTCTGATACCCTTTTAACCAAGACCTTTTACTTCGACTGATGTGTTAGAATTGCATCAAAGCATTAATGAACATAAAATAACATATCTGCATGTTGTAAGGAAGAGGAACATAACAAGCATTAGTAACATAAGACATTGATAACGGAGTTCGTCCAGGAGGGACTACGTCTCCAGGCCTCGATGTCAAGATGGTGTAGGCTGCCGCATTAAGTGATGGAAAGAGTGATGATGTACATGGATGGTGTTTTCTCTGTCATACAAGGAAAATTCCCTCATGTAGGAGTTGCTAGACCTCTCCACGAGATGTTCCGCTAGCGGAACTCTCATTCACAAAAAGGACTCCTATCAGTATGACAATAACTCACACATAATGACTATGAGTATCCCACCAGCATGGAAATAAAGGGATCTCAATCAAACATACATGTGAACATGAGTATCCTGCCAACATGGCAATAAAGGGATCTCAAACAACATAAAACAATCCATGATAGAAAATTAGATCTCACATCAAGAACAAAAGAAGATCCAACATCAAACATCAAACAGGGATTTATGCAGCACAATGCAGCTCATAGAAAAGAGACAAAGAAGTACATGATCACACTGCATATACCTCACATCCTGGAGCTATTTGAAGAAAAGGATGATAAACTGTTGGATATGGTTGTACCATCAATCTCGTGGCGTCAAATATCCCGAAAATGACTGCTCACACATTGAATGCTAAGACCTACAACTCCACTTTGAAAAGTGGCCGAAAACATAAGGCTCAGATGGAAAATATGACTGCACCATTGAACTCATGTTGCCGAGAGGTGTATGATCGACTGTCAATTTGTTGAATTCTGACAAAGTGAAAATATGGGCCTTAGGGAATCTTTTAGATTCCCTCTAGATTCCTCAAAGATGCTGCTCCATAGGGAATCTAGAAATCTGCAACTCAAAACAAGAATCTGATCTCACCATTGAGATCCTTGCGAAATTTTGAGAAGAATGAGTATAAGGTTGACCTCATTTTGACACCGACGAATTTCGGCCTCCAAGGAATCTAAAATATTCCCTCAAGGATCCTAAAGATTCTCCTCCACATGGAATCTGCAAAACCGCTACTCAAAAGACAAATCTGGGCATGCCATCACGCTCCCTACAAAATTCTGGTTAAAATGCATATAAATTTTAATACATTAAGAAAATTTTACCTCCTTGGGATCAAAAGATTCCCTTGGCATCAAACAAGAATATGTCTTGAAATCCATGCCTGCACTGCCTCAAACTACGTGCTCCAACCTCTACTTCCTTGGCCTCGATGCACTTGGTGAAAATGAGGTTTATATAAACTTTCGTGGGTGGATAAACCAACATGGGTTGTTGGTGCAGTCAGTTAAAAAAAGTGGTTTGTTAAGGGGAGGTCGGGGGATCAAATCCTGCCTCCCCAAAAATCTGCATATATCAAGTTTCTTTTGTTTGGCGCGGTTTTGCTTTATACCAAATGCGTTAAATTTTTGGGCGGGTGGGTCCGCTCCACGCGACCCGACCCTACCCATACACCAATTGCCGTTGTTGGACTCATTACGGTGTATAACATATATGTTGCATATGTTTTAACATATACAACATCATATATGTGTATTGTTTTAAATATATGTTATGATGTGTAACGTGTGGGTGGTGTGGAAGAGGTGGTGGCCCGCCACCCTCTTTTTTTAATTATTTTTTGATTTTTATAACAAACAAAATACATTTTCTAAAATCGGAATTTTTGGTCGTAGGAGTCATTTTAAGGAGGCCACAATTTTTCCCAGAATCTGGCCAGAGTTGGCCGGAATCCGGTGGCCAGAAAAAAAAAAAGTGAAATTGTGCCTTCCTTAAGCTTGCCAAGTCACCAAGTCAACCCATAACTTTGACTACTCCTAAATTTTGCTTACGAGCTCGGTTTGATGAACCATTTGCACCGTTGCGATCAGGACGACGAGATATTCAACTTGAACTGGGTTTGAGAGCAATCTGAACACTTTTGTTTTTGAGTTTTCGTAAGCCCTCTTTGTCCTGTGTGTGTCTCTAGAGCCACCTGGATCATACATTCATCCCAACCTCTAACTTTGTAATCAGATAATCCAGAGAACCCACCTAATGCAGTGGAAAAGATTCACAATACTACCATTCTAGACCAAGAATTATGGGATCTATCCCACAAGCAATTTATGAAATAAATTTTATCGACCAATGTTTTTGAGCTTAGGAATAACAAAATTTCAAATCATGGACAACCTTTTAATTGGTATGGTGCGTTTGCAAAAAAAATTAAGCAATTATGAAAAGATTCTACTATAGTGAGAAAAACAATTTTGCAATCAGAATACTTTTTCAAAATTAGGAAGAACGAGACATGGATTTTCTTCAGTGTTTTCATTTATCCTAAGTAAGATAATTAAAAAAAAAACGTTAAGATGTAAAAAAAATTCCAAAAACAATCTCTCTAATGAATAAAAATCATATAATTTGCCAACTTTTAGAAATAAGCAATGCCATAATCAAACCCATCTCATCAATTATCTACTACAATGATTCAATCAATCGTCCATACCAATACTAAAAAAACTCACCTAGTAACATGTGGAAAGCTTCTGTGAAACAAATCCTAAACCACAATCCTTCCTTGAGGACTTTTAGAGTGACTAAGAAATTGCTCCCATAAGGACATAAGTAATATGAGGAACTCATGGTTAACTTATTGCACATCATTATTTAGCTTCAGTTTCCTGGTAAAGGAAATTGAATCTATTAGTTTAAATCTATGGACAATTTTATTTAGAATTTCTCAAAACTACTTGAACTTTGATTTGCGACTTAGTGCCATGTCTAGGACATCCCGAAGCCATGCTAAGGAGAGCAAGTCATTTGGCATCTCTAACAGGATTTCGAAAGCTATCCTACACACCGTTGGAAAATATCCACACCTTGACTCTACCCTAACCTGGCTCAAACCAAAAACCTCCTTGAGTCAAACTACTGTGGTTGTGATTCATGGGATGGACATGTGGCCTAGTTGATAAAAAAAGATTACAAACGATCCCTAAGGGGGGTGAAATAGAGGAGGACATGCTTTTTCTAGAGGTGAACTTGGCCTGTGTCGTTTCAAATGGTGTTGCAGAAGTCCAGTGAATTTATGCTCCATTTAAAGAAGCTTGTCATGATTTTCTCTTCTTCCTTCGACTATGGAGGTTTCGACCGTGAGACCGGTGAATTGACTTTTGATTCACAACCCAACTTCATGTCCATGACATCCCATAGTAATTATAGTGAGAGAAAGTCATATGGTGTCTCTACCATGGTTTGGAAAATCTCTCCAACATGCCTTTGGAAAATCTCCATGCCTTGACCCTACTTTGGCTGGCTCGAACCCACACCCTCCTTGCTCGGATTATTGTGGCTATTCTTCATGGGATGCACCTGTGGCATGGATGGGAAAAAGGGTTGTGAATGGTACCTGAGGGGAATGAACCAATGGAGGAAGATCCATGTGTTAGGGTCGCAAGGTCCTCGTCAACTTGGGAAATGAAATCCAATCCACTAGTCTCGAGACACCATGGATTTGGGAGCCTCTGACCGCTATTGACGCAATGTGTTGATTTAGGTGCATGTCCCTTTGTTTTCTTTGTACAATAGATCCCCTATGATATCTTTACAGTTATTTTTGGATAATAAGTGATATCCTTGGATTTATTTTTGAAAAGGATGTAAAGGTTATTTGGCTATATCTTTATATATATATATATAATTTGTTATGATGTTTTAAAAATAAATAATTATGAAAATATTATCAATAAAATAAATATACTTCTTTAATTTAAAAAATTATATATATATATATATATATATATATATATATATATATATATATATATATATATATATATAATGACTACTACTAATAATAACAATTATAATTATAATTCTCCGTTGGGGGTGTCCAATCACCAAGACAAGTGGGATGTGGGCAGCTAAGGCTCACTCGACCCTCAGGCATGTGCCCTCCAACTCACCATCCTCCCATGTGCGAGTGTTAATGGGCCTTGGGGCAGGTGATCCTACGACAGTTAAGCAAGTAGTTAAGGGCGAGATGGACGTCTCATAGGACATTCGGTATCCGCGGGTGATGGTGAAGGTTGGTGCTTTGGATTGCGCAAACAAGCAACCGCTAGCTCTCAAGCCTTGGCTTGAGCTCTGCCAACTTGAGACGAGGAGGGTGACAGTTTCATCAGGTAGCAGTTGGGAGAGTTTGGCAGCCGGGAGGCATCTTGGCAACGACACGAGCACGCTGCACCAAGAGGTAGACGAAGGTGGTGGAGGTGAATTCGGTGTGGAGGGAGCATCTTTGGACAGGTGGTCCTGGTGTTCAGCCAAGGCGCTCGAACATAGTTTGCGGACTGGACAGAATAAATTCTTCATTGGCCAAGCCCCAGGGTGGTTCTTTCTTGGGCTTACAGAGCACTCAAGCTCTCCTACGATTCACATTTGTGAGTGGTGACGCTTCCGCACCTCCTTGGACAACATTGTGGAGATTGGTGGTGGTCGTGTGTCTCTTGTCTACGGTGCTCAGGACACGGTCAGTGAAAAACTCAACCAAGGGTGTAGGGATGGAGCATGGGTTTTAGGGGTTGTAGGACTGAGAGCGACTTGGCGTTGCAGCCCAACACAACGAGAGGGAGTGGTGGGTGATTGCATGTCACGCAAATGAGGTCAGGCACGACATGGTGGTCCTAGACGTGACATGGAAAACCGCTAGGTACCCAGGGACTCAAGCTCCCACTCGAAGTCTATTGAGAGCCAGCAATCAGCATCAGCCACGACAGTTTCTCCGGCTCAATCACCAGGCCAGACTGAGGCTCCGGTCACCCTTAAAGCCATTTCGCTCAGCTCAACCTGGAGACCCTGTGTGAACAAAGGTATGATGACCGTAATGAATTAGTGGCCTACATCAATGTTGTTCAAAACCTGCATACGGAGACCCTTGAAGCTTTGGAGAGTTTGTGTCGTTTACTGAGGCGCTCTCAAGACCACCTCCGAGCTCTAGAGACCCTAGTGGATCATATCAACTACCATATGCACAATCAGGATTGCCTCTTCGCAGCTCCTCCGCCTGGTCCACTACACCTTCGCCCATGATGGCAGTTTCGGTATGTTCATTTTGTAATTTTGTGTAGCAAATAACCAAGAGCTCTGAATGCCTTGGCAAGCACCCAAGTCCTTCTGGGCACTACAAGCCTTCTAGGTTGCCTGAATGTAATACAGCCATGTTGACTCCTACTGTAAATTTTGTTTATGATATGATAATATAATCTAAACTTTAACCGACAAAAAAAAACAATTATATATATATATATATATATATATATATATATATATATATATATATATATATATATATATTTATTTATTTATTTTATTGATAATATTTTCATAATTATTTATTTTTAAACATCATAACAAATTATTAAAAATCATTTTCCTCCTTTATTTTCAATTCATTGAGTGAAAATGATGAGAAATACTAGTGTAATGATTATGCTCCTAAAAAGATGCCCCTAGACTAAGAGATGAGATGATTTTCCTTAAATTTTTTATTATTAAAAATTTAGTAATTTTTTAAAAATAAAATAAAAATTTAATAAATTTATAAAAATAAATTAAAAATATCTAAAATATTAATTGAAATTTGATTTTTAGAATCATGTCTTTCACGAATACTCCTCGTGTAGAAACCATGAAAAAATCAAAATTCAAAAAATTAACTTCGCGTGCTCTCTCTATATATATTAAAACACAATGTGAAATTACTTAGTCGAATATATATCAAAGAAAATTGTGAAATGACACAGCAAAATTTTGCTGCCCAAGTTTTGACCCTACAAGACATCCACTAAAACAAATATATATTGAAAAAAAAAGAGGTATAAATTAACTTCGCACGCGTGCGCGCTCTCTATAATATTAAAACACAATGTGAAATTACATAGTCCAATATATATTGAAAAAAAAAAATACATACCGTGAAATTACATGGTGGAATTTTGGTGGCCCCAATCTTGACCCTTGAACTAAACGTACACTCATAGAAAACCGTTATCTCCATAGACAAAGATACGGTGATGGAAAATGACTACAGATAATTAAAAAAACACGAGACACGGTTAGAAGCAATGTCGCTATCAACGATGCTTCTAATTTTCTTGTTAAAAAAGCAAACACTTACGTGAATGTGATAGGTTTGTTGCATAAATAAATGTAAAATTTAATAAAATATTGGTACCAAGTGTTCGAAACATTCAATACATTTCTTTGAAAACTAGAGTCTAGACCACTTGTAATATCGCTCCAATTTTATTTTTTTCAAATATTGCATATGTTTGACTGAACTTTCTCTATATAAGTCCACAAATTAATTATGGTCATTAAACTAGGAAATCAATTTTGTTGTCACCTGTTGTATATGTTTGACTTAACTTTCTCTATAGAAGTCCACAAATTAATTATGGTGACTAAACTAGGATGTCATTACGTTATAAATACAAAATTTTGGATAAATTAATTATTTTGATCGATGATGATTGAGATGATTGAGATAGTATGTTGCTGTATTAAAATCTCAAGTTTAAATTTTATAGTTTTTCATATTTAATTAATATTAATAAATAAGATAAAATAAAATATTATTATATTAAAAATTTAAGTTTAAATTTTTATGAATATGAAATTTGAGAAAATTATATAAATATGTATAATTTATGTGAAGGAATGTTTTTATGGGAATTAATAATTCATAAATGATTTCATATTCTTTGCTCACAATTTTCACCTTATTATTAGGGCATGAGCTTGCTATGAAGATGTTTTGTTTTGATCTCTTTCAACCTTACAACATCAAGAGGTTGTGAGATCAAGTTATGAGAAGGATGTCTTTATATTCACTCGTTGAAGCAACGACTAGTCATGAAAAGGATGCATTTATACTCACTCGTTGAAGCAATGACTAGTCATGAGAAGGACGCCTTTATACTCACTCGTTGAAGCAATGACTAGTCATGAGAAGGATGCATTTATACACACTCGTTGAAGCAACGACCATTGATTTGTCTTTATTTATATCTCATAATACGACCTTTTTTCTTTTTAAGCTAAAAATTCATATGCAGTTTACGTTATATACAAAAATAGATTTCCACATTCAATGGTGAGGGATTGCCTCAAAGGAAACTGACTTAATACCATCCAATGTATCCATGTCATCATATTGTTTAATATATGATTTGTAAAATGAGAGTATTAATAAAGGTAGCTACCTATGACTAGATATTATAAAACCAGAGATAAAGTAGAGGAAGGTTGAACACTATCCTCCAGAGACACATCAATAGACATATTTCCCCTCCTTTCTTTTTCCCGGGCTAATATGGGTGCATTTGGTCTTCATCCAAAACAATAAGATTAGATTGAGTTCCATCTAAGCCATCTTACTACTTCAAGTTATATACATCTTTTGTATCCTAAGCAATTGATAGTTCGATTTCAAAAATCCCCTTGCACATGGCCTTAAAATTACCTTGAAATATGATAATTGTATGAAGGATGTCTTCGTAGTCTTCTTTATTTCTTATCCAAGACTTGAGAAATTAAGGTTTTGACCATCTAGTAGGTATCAACTATCTTGAAGGACTTTTTCCTACAAATGAGAGTGGACCGAGTTTTGTCACCTAACTCTTTATTTCCTTCAGGACTTGAGCATCACTAAGGCTTTGTCTATTGGCTCTAACTCCCCTCTCCAACTCTTCCATTTCCTATTTTTCAACTATAAATTATTTTCCATGAAAATGTTTCTTTGTCTCCTAAACTTCTCCTATTGCTTTTGAGGAATGAGTTGGGTGTCCAAAGGCGGAGGCCCTATAGGTTGTAGCCCTCAATTTCCTCTTCTTTCCAATCCTTTCCCTACTAGCATTATGAGCCATCCTACTCTCACAAACACTTCTCAACAAAGAGCCAAATACTAACTTAATCCTAACCTTAGAAAAGAGGAAAACACAGTAGAAGAGGAGGAACCAAATGATGATGACTTGTCCTCACTTGGATTTCACACATGCCAAAATTAGCCCCCTAACTGAATAACTTGACCACCAATCAGACCTCCCACCCCACACCAAACTATAACTACAAAATGGAAGAGCATGACATAAACCATAAAAGAGAATAATGGGATACCTAAAACCAAAACAAGGAAGCTTCATGTAGCTAACCAAAGCTTATAGTAGCCCCTTTCCTTCCCTTGATTTAGAAGTAAACTTAGGTTGCAACCAAATTCAAGTTAGTCAACAAACAATGGATCTCCATTCAAATCAATAAACACCTATTGCTTAGAATTTCCAGCCTCCACCATGGCCAAACATCACAATATAATTATAACCTTGTACTCCACCACCTCAAAATTCACATTTAAAGCCAATCCATGATAGTTTGGGTCTTGCATCGACATGAAACTCCACCACAATACATTATTTCATCAATGGATGGGAGAGTTTGTACACCTCCCCATTGTTTTCCCCCACATCACATCAAGCAGTGGTAACCTCACTTAGTCTCGAGTGTGATGAGGATACATTCTAACCAAAGTGGAGACCACAATCCCACCCATTGACTCCCCTTTCAAGTAGGTCATACTGCAATCTTGATAGTAAGCCTTTAACTTCGTCATTCCCAATTATATTAAAAATTTTAATTCTCTCCATAAAATATAAAATATTAAATATTAAAATCTAAAAAAAAAAAATCCTCATCCTGCAATCTCTATAATTTTATCTTTTTCATATATATATATATATATATATATATATATATATATATATATATATATATATATATATCCACCACAATTTTAGTGAATATAAATATAATTATATTCTATATCACAATTTAACCTTAATATAATTACATATTAAGTTAAATGTAATTAAAAAGTTTACTTTATTATAAATTAAATATTATATTTTATTAATAATTTGTTTAGGTTAGGTGCCTAGGCTGAGGTTTTTCCACATGTGATGACTTTGTTATTACTAATGAGATCATTTGGGTCAAAGTGGCCACTATCTTTGCTTGATTGAGCGATTATGTATACTTGGGTAAAATGTCATTGGAGTACTTTGTTATACATTATAGTAATTACATCTAGGTTTAGATCGTAAATTAGGAGTATATTGCATTGTGTTGTAGGTTTTTCTTTGAGCATAGATACTTAGTGGTCTCGTGTCCAAATGAAAAAGGGTCTAAGTATGATAATAGTTGACCTCCTTCATTATGGAAAAAATTAGAAGGTTATCAACAATGTGGAGCCCTCCAAGCCTCCTACCAACATCTTTGATTATGTGTCCATTGCATCCTTTGTCACCCCCACGATCACTCCTACAACCTCTCGTTCCCCTCAATAAAGTAGACATTTCCTTTGATCATAGGAAACACACTTTGTCTAACTTGGTGATGATGGATCCCTTCATTTTTTTTCTTCTAAATTGGACTATTCTATTAATATAAACATAGTATACAGGTCGAAGCTTGCCTCCGGAATTGCTATGCTAGCCAATTCCAAAGGTAGCAGAGTTCAAAAAGACAAAAAAATGACCGCCCCATATGGGGAAATCGGTCCAAAAAATGCTGCCCTTAATAGGGAAACTAGCTTTAACCAGAAAATACATAATAACATAGTTTTCCAAATGGTTCAGGAAATACATAATAACAGAGAAATTAATCAAAACCGAGAGAGGAAACCTCTCATTGTTGTGGCTTCTTATCATGCTAGGTTTCATGTGGCTGTGGTGGGGGCTCCTCAATGATAAGACACCTGTAATAATTTGAAGAATCATCATCTTTCTTCAAGTGTTGGGCGGTGGGTTCTGGCGTGGTAGCGATGCGCACAAGGCTGGCGCTGCCCTTCCTTTTTTCACCCATTGAGCGTTCAAGACTTCTGCTTCCACTGCCTTCGTTGCTGGAGGAGTTCACTTTGGGTTTGATTGACAGAGCTTCAGATTTCTGCGAGTGTTGTGGAGGTGCTAGAGAGATTATGGATTTTGTTTCTAGAACCTGGCCCAGCAGAGCTCGACGACACCTCCTGGAAGCTGACAGTGGTGGTGGTTGTAACTCGAGGTCTATCCAAGGAGTAGTCATAGTGGAAATGAGTCGAATTGTCTTCAGGAGGCGGGGAGTGACTGTCAGAGTGAATGGAGATGGGCGGGCATGAGGACTGGCCCCTGCCTCTACCACGGCAGCAGCGCATTCTATGCCTTCGCGACATGCTGGAGTAGGAGGGAGCGTGATGGAGGCTAGCAAGCAGAGGTGGTGAGGTCGAGTGAGCGTTGAGGTCAGTGTGATGATTTTGTAAGACAGTATGACAACAAGTGCGAATAGGCGGTGAGGCTAACAGAAGGTGGAGGTCGCAATGCGTCTCTAAGAGAGAGGGGTAACTTGGAGCAGAGATAACAGAGAAACGAAGGTGACATGAAGAGAATGGCAGCAATGGAGGGCACGACGCCATGAAGAAGAGATCAGGTCTGCAGACCGGACAGGCATTAAGGCGAAGGGTAGAAGCAGTTATGTTGAACTGAGGCGAGCTGTTGGAGCAGTTAAGAGCTACAAGACAGGCCCCATGCATGGCCATGTGTCGCGCAATGGGCCTGCCACCTCCCGTCCTGGTTCAAACACCCGCATCTGGGGATGATGGATCCCTTCATTGGAGTCGAAAATAAAATGAATTATTTTGACTTTTTTAATTATTAGATGATGGTACTAGACCCTAAGTCTTTGAATAATATGGTAGACAAGTGATGGTCATCGATATATTTGATGCTAACAAGCCAAATAGGGGTTGGACACATCAAGAAGAGGATTAGCCAAAAAAAAACTTGAGCAAGTTGGTGCATGATCTCAACGTGTTCTAGATTTGTTCGTTTATATTTGTCATATGTAGTGTCATCACTGTATTTTATAATTGAAACTTTGGTATCATCCAGTGTGCATAGTGCATTTTTTTTGTAAGTTAGCTAGATCTTAATATTGATATGGTACATAAAATGCACATTCAACATATATGTTGGCCTACAATTGGGAAAACTAGGCTAGTATCATTAAAAAAGCATATTTTTTATCATTCATAGCGTCATAGTTTAATAAACAAATTGGAAGAACTAACTCCTATAAAAATCACATTAAATCATTTAATATTTTTAATTTTATTTTAATCATTTCTTTTACTTAGTCAAATTATCAATGTTCTCTTTAGTTCACTGTCTCTAATGGCTAACTTCTCCCCTTCTATATATTCTGGTCCAACACTCTTCCTATCATCAGATAAGTTTTTTTCCCCTGAAGATGGGTGAAGTGTTCACCCGAAATGTCGAGTCCTTCAAACCAAATACACAAATTTACATAAATTCTCAACAACATTATGTTACTGACTATGGAAATATACACACCTTAGAACTAATGTGATCAATGTCCTATTTTCTCATATGATATGAGATAACAAAATAATAAAAGATGGGAGAAGGATTGATGCCCATTCTCAATAGTAGTAGTAGAGGGGTTAAGGAGACTAGGCCCGAAACCCTCAAGATGCTCTGGAGTTACTTGTCTAATGTATTTTTGCTTTGATACCATTGTAATATTCCCAATTAGCAGTTAGCTAATTGGAATACTAATTTTTGATTAATTTTGGCAGTTTCTAATGTTGGGCAGAAATAGAGTGGGTAGGGGACCCACAAATAATAGCTAAGTCAAATAAATCATTTTCCTATAGTCCCTAAGTAAAAATTGTGGCCTTAGTGGGGTCCATGTGGCTAGCAATCGAATGGAGGCAGCCCCCTAGGTGGTTGCATGGGAGAGACTCAATGGTGATAGTGCAGTGAGAGGTCGGATGAGGGGACAATGCAGTCCATGGTGGGCCCAAGGGAATGTTGGTGGCTCAATTGAAAAAATGAAGTGAAGGCAGCTCATTTCCTCATTCATTCATCTCAATTTTTCTTGTCATCTTCACTGAGCACACTTGAGCTCGAGAGCCAAGTTTGCAGTGATGTTTAGCACACGATATCTTCAAGTGGATATCTCAACCTCTGCATCAGGGGACTTCGAGTGCTTACTCAGGAGAGGAATTCTGCAATTTTGTGAGGGATTTTCATAGCATCATCGACATGGAGTGAGTAGTCCCTTCAGGATAGCGCAGAGGCATCATAGACTACACAATCCAGTCTAGGGGAAGTGCCGGAAGTGGGGGAGTCAAGTGGAGTTTAGCTGGAGGATTTGGAGGGGAGACTAGACACCTCCTACCAGGGATTTTGGCAATATTTTGGAGGCATTTTCCAACAGTTATAGTCAGGATATTGATTTCCCTGATAGAGCAGCATGTCAAGTCCAAAGGGGCCAATTTCCGAGGTCGAGATTTCAGCAAACCCTTCGCGGGTTTTTGTGGGTTTATTCAGGAGAGTCTGGTGACCGATTCTCGAAATGTTCTGAGTATGGGAGGCAACCCAACCAGCAATCTGAAGTCAGCCAAAAATAGTATTTTCTGGACTGGGTAGCGCAATGATTGAGCCACGCAGAGCCATTTCTAACTTTTGCTAGGATTCACGTTTCCCTTTAGCCTACTTTGAGTAGGCCCAAGTGAAATATTTTTAACACCACATTTGTACTATTTTCTGGCATATTAATAAAATGGCCGAACACTGATTTTGGCTCCATATTATGTGTTTAATGGTGTTTTTATTTTTGTTGTAGCTTCTTCTCTATTGTGCATTTTATTACTTTTTAATCCCAATTTGGGATATTAAAGTGGTATCATAGCTCATAGACTTGGCTCAGCCTGTGGAGCACGCAGTCTATGACATCAGAATATAGAAAAAACGTTAACTTATCAGAGGCAGAGATATAGGAGAAAAGAGAGAAGCCTCAAAATTACTCCAGATTCAGTTGATCGTGTTCCGAAGGTCGAAGAGAGAGAGATGGCACACATGGATGATGGGAGAAATGAGGAGAAGGATTTTGCTCACCTCCTTCTAAAGTATGTACAAGACCTCTCCAAGAGGATTGAGGATATGGGTCAAAAACTCAGTAATAGTAGCAGGGGAAAGGGGATTCAAGGATAAATCCATATTGGAGAAGGATCTGGAACTTCGCAGCACCAGACATGCCCTCACGTTACCCTTCCATCCATACCTTATACTCCACCACGCTCCACCATTCCCACATTCCTCGCTTCAGGAACCGGAGGGTAGTAGGAGTCGAAGGAGACCCATTATGTAGATTACTTTGCAGAGTATCATTCCTATGGACCGGAGTTCATAAGGGAAATAACCTTTAATGGGTTTTTCCAGCTAAAGAACAACAACAAACCCAAGGGCCATACCAGAGGAGGAGGGATTAACATGGGTGGAAAAGTTGGATATCTACTTCCAGCTTAATCAGATGACAGAGTTGGAGGCCATCAAAATGGCTACACTGCACTTAGAGGGAGAATCCCATGACTGGTGGTTTCATGGGTTGACTACGTTAGGTCGCATAGGGGTGATAACGTATGATGAATTTACCAAGAGAGTGTTAGATATATTTGATCGGAAGGACCTCGAGGAGCACTTTGGAGAGTTGAACAAACTCAAGCAGTCGGGGAGTTCGAAGATATACATCTCAGAGTTCCTGAGGTTATCAATGATGGTTCTGGATCTGTCGGAACGCAGGAGGATTTTCATGTTTATAGATGGGTTGGTAGAGCCATTGAGTGGGCTAGTGAGGTCAACTCGACCCACTACGCTGCAGGATGCAGTTGGGAGGACCCGTGATCTGCAGGATGCATTATCGAGGGCTAGGACCCCTATGCCCAACAGAACAACTTTCCAAAAGAGGGGAAAGGACATGAGGGTTCCAACCCCAAGAGGTAACCAAGGCTGGGGGCCATTATATGATGATACTAGGAGGGATATGAGGAGGAAGAAGCTTTGGTTCACTTTCCAGGGGCCATGGGCACCAGGCCATAGGTGTGCCGGAGGAAAGGCACACTACATCGAGGTCTTCTAAGACAGTGAGGGAGAAAAGGAGACACTATATAAGATGGTAGGTGATGAAAACACAACACCACAAGGAGAAGGTCCTCCACCTATCCCTCTTACTGGTATGTTCCAGCCTTGACAGTAACCATGGGGACGTATTCAATGACATACCATTTATTTGTGGTCGACATTCCAGACACCAACATAGTGTTGGAGGTCCAATGGCTCATCTTCCTTGGTAGAGTCACTACTAATTAGAAGAAGTTGGAGATGGAGTTCCTGGACAAGAGTGGGAAACCAGTGATGCTTAGGGGTATGCATACATACCCATCCCATATAGTTTCTACGCATAGGATGGATGCAGAATTTTGGTGGGGAGACATAGAGTGGGTAGTTCAGTTGAGGATTTTATAGGTATATGGTACAAATCGACCCACACATCAAGACGTAAAGGCCATCCTCGACCGTTGCTCCACGGTTTTTGGGGACATTCCGCCAAGGCAGCCACCTGACAGAGGATTTGAGCACACTATCGAGTTGGAGCCCAACAATTAGGATCTGATCTATACTCTGTATAGGCACCCCAAGGCATATCAGGATGAGATCAAGAGGGCCATACATGAGCTTTTGGCCTTGGGGCACATTCGACCGAGTTCAATTCCCTTTTCTTCTTTAGTAGTCCTGGTGAAGAAGAAGGACGGTACATTGAGAATGTGTATCGATTATAGGGCCTTGAACAAAAAGATGATGAAGAACCGTTACCCCATCCCGCGGATAAATGAGTTGATGGATGAGTTGATGGGGGCTAATTTCTTCTCTAAGATAGGCTTGAGGTCGAGGTACCACCAGATCCGAGTGAGGGACAAGAAAGCCCCCAAGACAACGTTTAGGTGTCATTATGGGCACTTTGAGTTTATTATAATGCCCTTTGGGATAACCAACGCTCTAGCCACCTTCCAGTCCTGCATGAACCACGTCTTTCGTGGCCAACTACGGAAGTTCGTGCTAGTATTTTTTTATGACATTCTGATATACAATCGGACATGGGAGGAACACTTGTAGCATGTGGAGGCAGTGCCACGTATTTTGAAGGAGCATAAATTTTATGCTAATTTGTCGAAGTGTGAGTTCGGGATGACAAAGATGCTATACTTGGGCCACATCATAGGTGAGGATGGTGTGCGAGTACATGAGGAGAAGATCACGGCTATCAAGGATTGGCCAGAGCCCAAGAATGTCACCAAGTTGAGAGGCTTTGTGGGAATTTTTACTTACTACAGGAAGTTTGTGAAGGGCTTCTCTCTGTTAATCACACCCTTCATAAACTTGACCTGGAATGGAGCATTCACCTGAACCCCACAGTGCAAGAGGCCTTTGATCGCCTCAAGTAGGTGATGAGTAGCTTCCTGGTACTTGCACTCCTCTATTTTACCAAGCCCTTTGTCTTGGAGTGTGATGCATCCGGAGTGGGAGTTGGAGCCGTATTGATGTAGGAGGGACATCACATTGCTTTCGAGAGCCAGAAGCTCTTGCCTTGTGAGAGGCACTACCCCATATATGACAAATAAATGTTGGCCATGATGCATGTCTTGGCCAATTTTAGACAGTATTTGGTGGGGAACCAGTTCAAGGTAAAGGTCGATCACAACAGCCTGCGGTACTTCGTAGAGCAGAAGTAGTTGCACGAGAGGCAACAAAAGTGGGTCAATAAGATCCAAGCTTATGACTTTGACATTGAGTATGCCAAAGGGAAGAATAATGTGGTGGTTGATGCCTTGTCTCAGAGACCAACATCCTTCTCCTTGATGAGCTTAGACATAGATTGGAGGGTGCAGTTGTTGGTGGAGTACTCGAAGGATCAATTTGCATGTGAGGTGTTGGATGGGCAGGTGATGGATGACCGATATTAGGTGATGGATGAGGTCATCTATTATCGAGATCAGATCTTTTTTATGGTAAACTCTCGATTGAGGGAGAAGATCTTGCATGCAGCACATAACTCTCCACTATCCGGGCACTAGAGGTTTACTAAGACCTACAGAGCCATCAGAGAGAGGTTCTCCTAAAAGGGATTCAAGACGTAGTCTGGATGTTCAGGCATGTGTAGTCTGTCAGAGGAACAAGGGGGAGTTGACCCATCATGTCGAGTTGTTGTAGATGCTTCCCATTCCAGAGGGGAAGTGGGAGAGTATCTCGATGGACTTCATCACGGGGTTTCCCATGGCATGGGACAAGGACTGCATCTTCATCGTAGTTGACCGATTGACGAAATATGCATACTTCTATGCTATTTCAACTCGATACATATCTTCATAGGTGTCCGAGTTGTTTTTCAGAGACATTTTTCGACTACATGGTCTCCCAAAGTCGATAGTTAGTGACTGGGACAACAAATTTGTGGGAGGTTTTTAGCAGGAGTTGTTCCAACTAGTGGGCATGTAGCTCACACCTAGCATGGGTTACCATATGCAAACCGATGGGTAGACAGAGGTAGTGAACAAGAGGCTAGAGGGCTACTTGCGGAACTATGTTATAGGGCAACAAAAGGCCTAATTGAGTTGGCTACACTTAGGGGAGCATTATTACAACAACACTTTCCATATGCCCATTGGTGTGTCCCCTTTTCGTGCTTTGTATGGCTATGATGAATTAATGTATTTTGATGCTATGTTTGGGGAAAGTAAGTCCCCAGGGCCAAAGACTCGATCCAAGAGAGTCAGGTCATCCTCAACGCTCTCAAGGATAACTTGAGGATAACGGAAAACCAACAAAATATATATGCAGACTAGGGCCACATAGAGAGGCAGTTTGTGGTGGGGGACTTGGTGTACCTCCAACTTCAGCCATACAGGCAATCTACGCTGAAGCAGAAGGGAGTTGAAAAGCTCAAACCTCACTTATATGGATCGTACCGAGTTTTCTGGCAGGTTGGAGAGGTGGCGTATGAGCTGGAGTTGCCACAAGGGAGCCGGATCCACAATATCTTCCATGTATTATGCCTGAAGAAGGCTTTGGGACAACAGGTGATCGTAACTACTGAGCTTCCTTCTACAGATGATGAGGGGCATTTGGTTCTACAACTCGAGGCCATCTTAAGCACCAGAGAGAGACACTTGAGGAGCAGGGAGGTGAAGGAGTACTTGATCAGATGGAGGAACCTCTCGGATGAGGACGCCACTTGGGAGGGGGAACAGATTCTTCAACACCCATCTTTGTAGTTGCTTGAGGACAAATAACATTTTGGCAGGGAGGAATGTAATATTCCAAATTCACAATCGTGACTAATTGGAATATTAGTTTTTGATTAATTTTGGCAGTTTCTAATGTTGGGCAGAAATAAAGTGGGTAGGGGACCCACAAATAATAAGTAATTCAAATAAATCCTTTTCCTATAGTCCCTAAGTAAAAATTGCAGCCTTAGTGTGGTGCATGTGGCTAGCAATCGAATGGAGGCATCCCCTTAGGTGGTTGTGTGGGAGAGGCTCAATGGTGGCAATGCAGTGAGAGACCGGATGAAGGGAAAACGCAGTCCATGGTGGGCCCAAGGGAACGTTGAGGCTCAATTGACAAAAATAAGTGAAGGAAACTCATTTACTCATTCATTCATCTCAAATTTTCTTGTTAACTTAACTGAGAATGCTTGAGCTGAAGAGCCAAGTCTATAGAGTTGTTTAGCACACAAGATCTTCAAGCGGAGATCTCAACCTCTTCCTCGGGGGACTTTGAGTGCCAACTCAGGAGAGGAGTTTTGAAATTTTGTGAGGGAGTTTCATAGCAACATCAATAGGGAGTGCGTAGTCCCTTTAGGACAACGTAGAGGCAGCATAAACTACGCAGTGATTGTGTAGTCCAGTCTAGGGGAAGTGCCAGAAGTGGGGGAGTGAAGTGGAGTTTAGTAGGAGGATTTGGAGGGGAGGCTAGCCACCTCCTACCATGGATTTTGGCAGTATTTTGGAGGCATTTTCTAGTAGTTCCAACCATGAATTCGATTTCCCCAGCAAAGCAGCGTGCCAAGATCAAAGGGGCCAGTTTCCGAGGTCGAGATTTCAGCAAACCCTTCACGGGTTTTTGTGGGTTTATTGAGGAGAGTCCAATAAGCAATTCCCTGAATTTTCTTGGTGTGGGAGGTAGCACAACTAGTAGTCCGAAGTCAGCCAACAACAGTATTTTCTGAATTGGGCAGTGTAGTGATTGAGCCACGTAGAGCCATTTCCAGCAGGGAATTTTTCTAGTATTCGAGTTGTCATTCAACCTTCCTTGAGTAGGCCCAGGTGAAATATTTTCAGCACCACGCTTATACTCTTTTCCATCACATTAATAAAATGGCTCAACACTAGTTTTGGCTCCATATTCTGTGTTTAATGGTGTTTTTATTTTTGCTGTAGTTTCTTGTCTATTTTGCCTTTTATTAATGTTTAATCCCAATTGGGATATCATATCCATGTCCACGAGAATCAAATTGGATGATGAGGCTCCACTCAAATGGCCTCCATTAGCATGTTGCATAGGAGATCTAGATGAGGTTGGTAGATAAGTCTTAGAGAAATCTAGGTGGAAGACCTTCTTGCACAAAGTATCAAACTTTTGCTCCAAGCAATGAAGTTTTTCCTAGAGAACAAAGTGATGGTTACAATGCTCTTCCACAATTTGAGCAATTAAAGCTTGTTTGACTAGTATACTTTTGTGAGTTTTTTATTTTGTGCCCTTGGGAATCTAGGGTCATAAATTCATTCCTTAAATTCAACCTCCATTTGTACCTTAGAAATATGTTAGTGTTTCCATTTAATTTTTTTCTCCATGTCCTTGATCTCACATTTAATTTCCATAGAGAAACAAAACTCAAAAGGTAGTGACTACATGGGACGTCTTTCTAAGTGTGAGTTGCGTGTTGAGGAAGCTTACCTATAGGTCAAGGATCACAAGCATTAGAGTAGCACTTGTGGGTACCTTCGTGGTTAGTTGAAGCTCTTAGGGTAAGGGTGGAGGACTTCATGGCAAGAAATCGAGAGGGATTGGAGGAGGTTTCAGACTAGAGAGATCCCCGGAGTTAACGAGAAGGGGCAGGATATTGACAGTCTGGGACCAAGTCTCAAGTCTAGAACATAAAGATGAGGTTTGAGAGCAAGGAGCTTGATTGAGAGGGGGATCAGACTAAAGTCAACACCCACCTAGAAGAGGAACCACAAGTCGTAGACCACCATAAGCCTTGTAGGAACTAATGTAGACCACCATGAGCCTTGTAGGAACTAATGCATACCACCATTAGCCTTGTAAGAACTAAGTTAGTTTTCTCGAGAGGCTAAGAAAAGTCTTGAATTAATTGAAAAGTGTTACAAGCTAGGGGGTGCAGAATTGTGCCAAGGATGCATTGTCAAGCCAAGAACCCAACAAAGAGTGTTTTTAGGGTGAGACAAGAATAAGGGAAATAGGTTTGGAAAGAAAGCCAAAAGGTGGACACAAAGGAATGCAACCGAGTAGCTAAATAAGAAAGTTTCAGTTAGAAGAGACTCACTTTAGAGAGCACAACCTTTCGAGAAACCGACACCACCGGCGACAAAGGTTACAACAGTTTGAAGTTGTTTCTTGATCAAATACCTCCTTACAACTATATCTAAGCGAGTAAAATTCATATTAAAAACAGACACAATCCATCTCACAAGAAAAAACCACATAACTAATATTAAAGCCACACCTTGCAAAATCAATACCCTTATACTATCCTATATCTACCAAGATAGAGAAATGAAAGCAAGGAATGTCATGCTTCAATCTTTGTGCCACTTTCAATTATCACAAGATACACTCATGCACTTAATACATTACCAAACCCCACTTTTTATACTAGAGCATTATACATTATTATTATTATTAAAAAATAATTAAATTAAATTGATTTGGGTCGGAAAGAGATATCTCATAGTTCCATCGCAAATATTGTCCTCAATTTTATTTTTTTAATCACATGATAACTATGAAGGTAAAAGATAAATATAATTTGCGTAATCGGGCATGTTGTTTACCTTGCACAATTAGCCCCTAGTCCCGCATGGACATGAATACGGTCGTATGAATGGCAAAATAATACGATGTGATTAACAAGCGTGGCAACTCATTACGTCCCTTAAAACGAACACGTTCCTTCCGCGTGAGTGCCTAGCAATCCCGACGGATAAAAAGCAGAGGAGCTCTCTCAGCTTTGGCTATGGCGTGCACACATACGAAGGTGAACGTGCGGTGGAAGCAATTGTTTTGCTTTGCTTTCCCCTGAGACATGAAAGCTTATACGCCTCATTTTCCGGCATTTCCACCTTCATCCACGCATTATTATTGTTATCATGTAGTCACAGTTTTCCTTCGTTTTCCTCGTGGAACTCTGTATATAATTAGTACAGCACTTGCTCAGATTTCTTCAATTTAAGTGCCAGAGCTCTATTATGCTAAATTCGAATCCCGTTACCGCCAATGACGTTGGATGCAAATCCAAGCTCGTTGCAATTGCAGTAAGTATCAAGCCTATCATAAGTTGAATAATGTGAAAGATCTGAAAGAGTGATGTACAATTCATGCTGAATTGAATAAACATCGCTGAGAAAGAATATAAAAGTAATTTTCTTTGAATGCTTGATGTTTTCTCCTTGAAGTTGGAATTTGTGTGTGAGGAAGATTCGGTGCCATGTTTTGCAGGTCCTGTATCTTGAAAGACGGTGAAATTTCGAAGAATTTATAAAGCTTCGTGGCAAATTGGCAGTAATTTAGCTGCTGTGCGCAGAAGATATTGGGGAAATTATAGGTCCGTAATTGTAATTATGGGAATGTTGTGTTGCTGGTGGACTGGAGATGAGGGCGGAGGAAGAGCAATGGCTCAGGTTGCTAGATACGTGTACGGATTTACATTCCTTCTCACAAATTTGTTGGCGTGGATGGTTCGAGATTACAGTCAGAACGCATTAGCCAAGCTCCATTGTATGTAAGCTTTCTTTCAGCCTGCTTTCCTCTGCTGTAAAATTTAAAGAAAATTTTGTTTTCTCTTATTTTATTAAATGTATATTCCGCACCTTTCCTCTGCTGTAGAATTTAAAGAAAATATTGTTTTCTTTTATTTGATTAAATGTATATTCCTCGCCTTTCCTCTGTTGTAGAATTTAAAGAAAATATTGTTTTATTTTATTTTATTAAATGTATATTTCTCGCCTCTTTATAGCACATTTCGTATAGGATCTGTATCTATAGGGTGTCCCTGCATCTAAGGAATAAAAGGCTGTATCTCATTTACGGGTTTCGATCCATTGACGATCCTTGTTGCTTTGATTTGCTTTTATTTTTCACTGACTCACTTTTGGAGGGAAATGTTGAAAACATATCGGAAATAAACAAATGGAAAAAAATAAAATCTGGGGAATAACAAGGCTGTATCCACGGGTTTCGATCCGTGGACGGTATAGAGAAATCTCAGTTTTGCTTTGCAACCCTCCTTTGGAGGGAAATACAAAACCTATATCTAAAATAAAGAAATGGGAAAAATATAATCCTTGTCTTATGCGCTAAAGTAAAGTTAAACGAGGAGATAATTGCCAAGCAATCTCTGGAGCATTATTGACTCCATACTTTTTACAAGCAATGTGACAACAAACAATTTCTTTTTATAACTTGCGAAATATTAAAAAGATCGGCCAAACAGAGAGGAATCATGGACGGAAGGTGTCCAGGTGTAAAGAATAAATTACAAGATATTAGTTTAAGAATCAAAATGAGAAGTTGATATTCCGTTAAAACCTTGCAATGCCTATTTCTTTCCGGATCCGGGCCCTGCCCTTTCTCGAACTGGAATGCTCTCTTTTTGAGTTCACTTATAATGTCTCCTTAAAAGTTCAAAAGTTCCATGAGGTGTTAGAGATCCGCAAGGTAGGACCTCCCGAGCAGCTCCTTTGGAGGGAAATACTAAACCTATATCTAAAATAAAGAAATGGGAAAAATATAATCCTTGTCTTATGCACTAAAGTAAAGTTAGACGAGGAGATAATTGCCAAGCAATCTCTGGAGCATTATTGACTCCATACTTTTTACAAGCAATGTGACAACAAACAATTTCTTTTTATAACTTCCGAAATATTAAAAAGATCGGCCAAACAGACAGGAATCATGGACGGAAGGTGTCCAGGTGTAAAGAATAAATTACAAGATATTAGTTTAAGAATCAAAATGAGAAGTTGATATTCCGTTAAAACCTTGCAATCCCTATTTCTTTCCGGATCCGGGCCCTGCCCTTTCTCGAACTGGAATGCTCTCTTTTTGAGTTCACTTATGATGTCTCCTTAAAAGTTCAGAAGTTCCATGAGGTGTTAGAGATCCGCAAGGTAAGACCTCCCGAGCAGCGTGTTTTTTAATGTTCTTTTTAAATGTCAGTGGACACTGGTACGAAACTCTCTCTTTGATCACTGTGTTTTCTGGGAAGTTTTTGGTTTTGTGTTCGTTCTGGATATTGTTAATGGAATTTTTGTTTTGTGTGTTTTTTGGGAAGTTTTTGGTTTTGTGTTAGTTCTGGATATTGTTATGGGAATTTTTGTTTTGTGTGTTTTTTGGGAAGTTTTTGGTTTTGTGTTAGTTTTGTGATAAGTGTGTTTATTTTGGAATAGGTTTTAAAAAAAATTAATTAATTTAATTATTAATAATTAGTAAGTGGAAGTTTATTTTGGAATAAGGTTTTTGTGATTTTTTTTTAATATTATACAGGAATCTAATAGCTTGCTTCTTAATAGTTCCATCGCAAATATTTTCTTAATATGTGTTGTGTTTGGTCGGGATTCTTTTTGTTTTATTATATACTAGGTTGAGATTTGGTGAAGTTTACTTTACATTTAGATTGAAAAATAATATGTTCAAAAATGAGTTGTTATTATCTATATTGTGTAAAATTCATCCCCTATGAGAAAATAAACTCTCACAATTGACTCTTACTTTCAATTCTTTTGTATAAAATTAGTGATAATTTTTTAAATAATATATAAGAATTATAAAATTAGTGATAATTTTTTAATAATATATAAGAATTTTTTTTATGTAAAGTTAATAAAAAATTCCATATAAATTATAATTAATAAAAAATTTACTTATATAATTTTATTTTATTTATTTTAAAATAATTAAAATTAATATATATATATATATATATATATATATATATATATATATATATATATTTGATTTTTTTTTTTGTCTATTAACAGTAAAAGTATTATACAGTGGGCCGAAGCCTTAACATTGCCCAGTGTTGAGGCATTTTAGACAGACAAAACATAGTTTGAGACTGCCCTGCAGGAGGGAAACCAGCCTGTAGCAACCACCATTTAAAAAATCCCACGCAGGGGATCGAAATACTGTGAATTCTGAAGACTGTCACTAACAGAAACTGGACCATGACAGGAGATGACAGAAAAAACAAAAAACAAGCCCACTGGAGAGGGCAATGACATAACAAGAAAACCATAAAAGAGAGCAAAATTGCTCATCAGGAGCCTCCTGCTCGACCCTGCACCCATAATCTTCCGGTTCACCACGATCGTTGGAGATGTCTTCGTCCGAATGGACCACTGTTTTGGAGGGTGGAGTGACCACCAGATCCGCCTGACAGTGTCGAGAGTCTCCCTGCAAAACATCCTTGCTTCCGTTGGGCTGGCCCTCCGAACCCTGAAGCGCCTCGTCCTGATTAGTGCGACCAACAGGACCCTGCCCATTCGTAGGATTCTCAGTCTTCTCATCCTGGGGCTCCTCAAGAAAAACAACCGAAATGGCGACAGAGACTCTCGGACGGTTGAGGGAGCAGTCAAATGAGAAGAGAGCGGTGTGGGATTGAGCTGGCAGCGCAGGGGACGAGGGTGAGTCCAATCTGCGTCCCGAACGGAGCAAACGACCATGGAGAAGACGGGGAAGGCTATCCGAGGGGGAAGAAATCTTTGAAGGCGAGCTAGAAGGGGAAGGCGAATGCCTCCCAGTGCTTCTGGTGGACCCGCGCCTGCAGCGCATCCTTTGCCTTAGTCTTGGCATGCTTGCAGCGGAATTGGGACTAGAACTCCAGAGAGCCGAAGTGTTGACCGGGGGCTGCGTCAGAAGAGTATTCAGAAAGACTGTGGCCGACATGCAGGAACCAGAGAGAGAGATATGAATGCTATCACCGAGCTCCAAACAACAATTGTTGCAGCTTCTCTTGCCAGTGGTGGTGCGCTCGTTTGCCTTGCCCGCATCAGGATGGCACCACCATTTCACCGGCGCTGGGGAAGACGGGGCCATGGCATTTAACAGTTCTCCTCTGCACCGAGAAATCTTCGACAATGAATAACCATTCAATTGAGCCTGATATGAATCTATAACACAGCAGTCGAGAATGCCTCGAGGATCTGCTTCCGGATTGTGATGTGTGCCCATTTTAATTGTCATTAAGTCTAGCATTAACACTTATCAGGTGGGATTGACGTTCCTCTTGCGGGAAGGCAGGTAGCCTCCCGTCCAGTATAACCTCCGTCCCATCATCGCCATTAACCACTCCAGCACCCGCATTCGGGATATTTATTTGAAAAATTATTCATATAATAAATTTGAATTATTTATTTTAATTTTTAAAAATTATGATTTTTTTTTAAAGACTATTAAAGAAAAATTGATTTGTTATAAAAAAAGACAAGTTGAAATAAAAAAGATGGTTTACACATCAATTAAATTATTATTTTTAATATGATTTTTTATAATAAATCCAATGAAAGGTAGGTTAGGCATCGATAATGTTACGAAAATGTAAACGGAAAAAAAAAGGAAGGTTCAAGACATTGTAAAACTTGAAGCATATATATTAAAATGTTAAAGACTAATGGTCACAAAATAGAGAATTGGATTTATAAGAATTCACAATATATATTAAAAATTTCAGAACTATGTTTTTAGAAATATATCAAAGATAAGGTTATATATATGTATGAAAAATTAAGGGAGCCGTAATTTGATTTTTTATTATAAGTTAGAGGGTAACAGTCATAAAATAGAGAAAGAGTGAGAAGTTAAATCTCAAATAGAGAAGTTGTAATTAAATAGAATCATAAGAATTTATAAAATATATTAAGAATATTAAAGGTAGGTTTTCAGAATTATTTTTACAAAATATATTAAACATATATTTTTAGAATTATTGGAAAAAATGAAATATGTTTTTAACTAAAATTAATATTTAAATAATAATAATAATAATAGATTACTATAAAATACAGTGTTAAAATAATAATAGATTATTATATAGTTTGAGTGGGTTTAATGGTCAAGATGTTTTTTTTAAGAGATCATAAGTAAAAAGACTAAAGTATACATAATAATAATAATATAAAAAATCTAAGTGATCATATATATATATATAAAATTAACTTTCAAGTTTTAGAAAATAAGTATAAAACAATTTTTTAAAATTTTGAAAAATATTTTATTAATCTTTAAATTTTTGTTATCAATTTTTTTTTAAATTAATTTTTTAAATTTTAAAATATTTAATTGAAATAAGAATAATTTGAAATTTTATATTATTAAATTTATTTTAATATAATACTTTTGAAAGATTAAAGTTTTCTATTGAAATATCAAAAAATACAAAGTTATATAGCCTTGGCATTCCTTAGTGCTCGACTAGGGAAATTAGACAAGTGAAAACATATTAAGCTCTTAATAGAGAGAGTTTGAAAGTCAAAATTTAATCCAAAATAAACAAAGAGTCTAATGTTCATACTCAAAACTATTGCCCTTGTAGCATTTCCAAGCTCACAAACTAGATATAAAGAATTAAAATTATTGCAAGTGAGGCAAAACATAAGTATTAATTGGAGTTAGAAGGTTCCACCTCTATGGACTCCTTACCTAGTTGGTTGGTGTTCTCTATATGGGGAGGAGGAACCAAATGTGCCTCGATCCTTTCCATTCTTTTATCTAGGTTATTTCATGTGCATCTGAAACTCATCGAACATAAGCAAGATCTCATATTTTGCATCGTTTATGTCTAGAAGCACGTTCCCCAACAATGTCTTCATCTGCCAATATAATTCTATGGTCTAAAGCATTTATTTTGATGCCCCCAAGTGTAACCGGTATTTGGGTTCCATGTTGATATTGTGACAACAATCTTTTTGTCTAAGAGACAACCTCTTTCCCCCACATTCTCCTATTCCATGTCTTGAAGTTCCTATTGAATGCTTGTTGTTATCTGTTACTAGAATTAGTGGTAGATGATCCTGCTTTGGAACGAGTGTTCAAGCCTCCTTGAGTCTCATAATATATTGCCCTGTGTTTGCAACGAGCTCATTAACGAGGCATGATGGAAGTTGGAGACTGGAGATGAGAGTAGAGAGAGAAGTCAATGTCAAGTGAGGATGAAAGAGCTCCTAGATGATCGAGCACAGTCTGGAAAGGGAGGAGTCTGCTCCCCTGTGAGTTGAGAATTGACAACCAAACCCCTTGAGGTCGAAGAGATGAGAGAAGGGTGAGAAGATAAATGTTTAGTATTGAAGAAATAACAATGAAAGAGGGTGTGTGATCTGAATGAAGTATGTTAGTGTTTTTGTGCTAATTACTCTTTCAAATTCTGTAAATAATGTCTTATATGTGCTTAAGGGTTCAAGTTCTCTTGCAAGTTATTGAGTCTCAATAGTGTTTTTCATGTTAATTTTCTGATCAATTTAACATAAAAGAAAGGCTGAACAACAACAAATAAAAGTACAATACATCACCATACAAGACATCAACAAAAGAATTTGATGAAGGAGTTCACCCCTCCTGGGCTACATCTCCTTGGTCCAATTTCCATGGCTTGGGCCTCTATATTATGTTCAAATTTTCAAAATGATGTGTTTACAATGCTTTTTTTCTCCTAAAACCTGCACCAATGAGTCTAGAATGCCCAAAAATGGTCATCTAGCCTCTTTCTACTCCTGATTCGGTCGAAAACTCCAAAAGTTATGACCATCTCCAGTTTTTCCAAAATTTCTGGCTTAAATTTAGCTAACTAGAGCTAAATCCGGTTAGCTGGCGCTAAAACTGGCAATTCTGCTGGATTTGGCAGACTGCCAAACTAATCCACATTAATGTAATTAAGCACAATTAGCACTAATTAAAAGTAGTTAATCCTTTAAACTCGTGCTTAGTGGATAATCCAGATTAGCATTAATAATTAGGATTAGCAGTAATTAAATACATGTTAATGTTTTAATCCCATAATTTAGGTTGAGCTCTGTTAGTTCTCTGCCAGGGTTCTGGAGCCGTGGTCGTATACTAGGGTCTGACCCCCACTTCCTCCACCAGCAAAACAATTCAAACATAAATATATGCGCAACAATATGTATGTGAAGAACTATGGTATGGTGTGTTGGTAGTTGGCGTGCACGTTGCGTGGGAGGTCGCGAGGTCGAACCCGATGCCTCCGCCCAGACTTGTAACAAAAATTTTCTCCACCTTTTGGGGGGCATGTGGTGGCCCCAGGCTGCACCACATGTCCTCTCCCCATTAGCCTGACTTTAAACCACTAATAATCTGCCACGTACCCAATCATTCGAACCAGTAAGATACTGCCACTTGGCAGTCCCACTCTAGCTAGAGGAAAATTGATCGAATTGACCCAACCTAATCAACATGCCATGTAAGTAGTACGGACTGCTGACTGGGCTACCTGTCTGCCTTTTTTTTCAAAATTTTACTTGTTTGTGCAAATGAACAAGACTCATTTCTGGGAGCATATAGATTTCATTTCGTGCGAAACGAATTGCACCGGATTTAGAACGACGAGCACTACGCGGTCGTTCAGGTTTCGAGCCATTATGAGAATTTTGATTTTTGAGCATAAAACTAAGCACCTAATCGTTCCTCCCCACTAGAAGCTTTTGGACTTGAAAATATCATATTCAATTGTTGAACAGGTGAGGGTACATTTCCCTCACCTTCCCAATTTCATTCCATTTGGCTTTTGAAGGATTTGTTCCTTTAATCCCCACTCGAAGATAGTCGACACTTCCTCTTGTCGATGTCCTTGTCCTCCTGTCAAGTATGGTGTCTTGCTGAAGCTCAAAAAATAAATATGGAGAAAAATATTCAATAGATGGCAGCTAGACATTCTCTCCTTGACCTACAATCAAAGGAGGCTCATACAATCTCAAATTTTCAACATTTTCAACTGAATAAATTTGCATGTATGAAGGCAGATCAAGCTTGAAGGCATTGTTACCAATATTTTCCATAACGGTTTGGTTTCAAATTTTTACCTTCTCCTTGAAGCCTTTCCTTGCTTATGCGAAGCCAAACTTCATCACCAAATTGAAACTTATGATCCACATGATGTTTGTTGTGCCTTGCTTTGTACTTGCCTTGACTTTTTTCTAGTTGATCTTGCACTGTTTGATGGATCAACTGAATTTGCTCTATGAATTTCTTTTCTTTATCTATGTCGCTATGCCCATCGTTAGCTACATCTTTCCCAAAAATGAAATCCAATGGGGAATTTGGCAAGTATCCAAGACATGCCTCAAATGACGATGTTTGAGTAGAGGAGTGTTTTGCGCGGTTGTAAGTAGGTTGAATGTAATATAATTGTTCATCCCACAACTTAGGATGTTTGCTGCAATATCCTTGAAGAAGATGAATGATTTTTTTGTTGACCACCTCGGTTTGACCATCTGTTTCTGGATGAAAGGCTGTACTATTCTTCAACTTAGTGTACATCAAGTCCCATAAGCTTGAACAAAAATTCCCAACAAATCGAGAATCTCGATCACTTACAATAGATGTAGGCAATCTAAAATGAACCCAAACATTTTGAAAGAAAAGATGAGCTATTTGTTCAGTTGTAATTTGATTTTTACATGGCATCAATATGCACATTTTTCTGAACCTATCCACAACTACATACAGATAATCATGACCTCTTTTTGACAAAGGAAGATCTCCTACAAAATCCATATAAATACTCTCCCATGGGCGTGAAGGAACCGAAAGTGGTGTGTACAATCCTAACTTCCTATTACTAGGCTTACTGACTGCACATAATGAACAACCTTTAATAAAACATGACACACTTTCAAGCATACGAGGCCAATAACAATACCTCTGACGATTTGCCATTGTTTTGCTTACACCAAAATGTCCAACAATAAGAGAAGTGTGTGCTTCCCTTATGACATTCACTCTCCCCCCTGTGGAATACAAAGCTTTCCCAAATGATACAAGAAGCTATATGTACATGGTAATCCAATTCCTCAACTTGGCGACCTTGACTCAAGTTTGCATAAACATCTTGAAAGTCATTATCAAATGCATATTGTTCAATGTAACTTTCATGTAAAACACAAGTATTATTGAGTAAAATAGTTGCACTAATAATAGGCCTAGAAAGCATATCGACAACCTTGTTGTATATAGCTTTCTTATACTTGATGACCAAGTGGAATTGTTGTAAGAAACCCATCCATCGAAAGTGCCTTGATTGTTGCAACTTAGTTTGTGATTGCAAGTATTGCAATGGTTGGTGATCAGTGCGAATGATGGTTTCCTTTCCCATCAAATAGTATTTCCACTTCTTCATACTTTGAACCAATGCATATAGCTCCTTGTCATATGTAGGATAATTTATCATTGCACCATTAAACATTTCTGAATAGAATGAAATGGGCTTACCATGTTGTAAGAAGACTGCACCCATGGCATAGTCACTTGCATCAGTTTGAATCTCAAAGGGATGTCTCAAGTCCAGTAGTGCTAGTATTGGGGCTAAAATAATCTTATCTTTCAAAGCATCAAATTCTTTTTGTTGATTGCCTCCCCACTGAAAGACCTTCTTAACACTAGTCAATGCATGTAACATAGCTACAATAGAAGAAAAAATAGCAATGAACTTCCTCCAATATTGTGCTACTCCTAGAAAAATTCTTACCTCAATGACTGTCTTGGGTGTAGGCCAATTCACAATGACCTCAATCTTAGAGGGGTCTAACTTCAACTCACCTCCTCCAACAATATGTCCCAAATACACTAAAGAAGTTTTACCAAATTTACATTTTGTCATCTTCAAAAACAACTATTCTTTTCTCAAGACATCAAGCACCTTTCTGACATGCATGACATGTTCATCTCGTGATTTTTCGAATATCAAAATATCATCTAAGTAGACAATGAAAAAATCATCAAGAAATGGTCTCAATACATCATTCATAACTCTCATGAAAGTAGCTGGAGTGTTGCTAAGACCAAAAGGCATAACAAGCCACTCAAACAATCCTTGTTTAGTTTTAAATGCGATCTTCCATCTGTCCTCTTCAACTATTCTAACTTGATGATAACTACTTCTTAAGTCTAACTTAGTAAATACTTTGCATACCTCAATTGATCAAGCAAATCCTCAATCCTTGGGAGTGGATAACGATTCTTTATTGTGATTTTGTTGAGTGTATGGAAATCCACACACATGTGCCATGTTCCATCCTTCTTGGGAACCAACACAATCGGTGAAACACATGGCGAGGTAGATGGGCGAATGATACCTTTATTCAACAATTCTTGGATTTGCTTCTTGATTTCTCACTTTCCATTATCGACACGCGATACATGCCAATATTAGGGAGTGGAACATCATGCTGTAGTTGTATCTCATGCTCAATTCCCCTCTTGGGAGGTAATCCCTTTGGTTCCTGAAACATCTCGCCATGCTGACTTACCACATCAAACAAATCAGATTTTAATTTATCATCACAGCCTTCAAAAGATTCATAATCCTTATCATTTTTTTGTTTGATCATAAGAAGCACAATTTTTTTGCTTGAATTTACTAGTCTCTTCATTTGCCCAACATTAACTAAAGAGAGGCTTAGCTTTTTGCGATGACCTCTCACAATATATTCCACTCCATCTTTGAACAAGTTGTACTTGTTCTCATGGCGATAGAAGAATGCTTTCCTGTTATAGAGATAGGGAATACCCAAAACAATTCCTGATATGTCAAGTGGTACAACATCTAACTCAACCTATAAATTTGTATCCTTCGTTATCCAACCCAAAGGGTATGGCTTGTGATGAGGTAAGGTTTCAAGATTAAGCTTCTTGACTAAGTCTTCAGATATTAAGTTCGATTGAGACCAACTATCAAATAGTGTGTCAATTTTTGTATGTTTTGAGATCACTCTTACATGAAACAACTCTATTCTTGTATCTTCACTTGGAGTGTTACTGGGACAATTTGATGAACTAGTACTTGCTATGGCTTCTTTTCCCTTTGTGACCATGGCTGCAATTTTAGTCTCATCTCCTGAGTCATATCCAAGATCCTATTGTGTGGTAGCGATTGTCTTTTGTTTCCCCTTGTTGTTGAATTTATTAAGTCTCAATTCTGGATGAAGCTTCCAATAGTGGGCTTCATCATGACCCTCTTTGGAACAATGATTACATGTGGTTTTCTCCCCTTCTTTTTTAATAGATGCATTTTCTTTTGTTTACCCTTGAAACCATTTCCTTTTTCACCACCCTTAAATGGTTTCTTTTTACCCTCTTTTGTACATTTTTCCCTCTTGCCTCAAGGTGTGTAGCTTGCACACAAACCTCATCTAGACTAGTGGGATTAAACATGAGGATGGTATGTTTCAGGTAACTATGCAAATCCCTTATGTACTTCAACAAAGTTTCTTGAAAATTCAAATCAACACCTAACATAAGAGCTCTTCTCCTAAATTCATGAGTGTAATCTTGCACACTTTGACCTTTCAATCGTCTTAATTTTTGCAAACTCATAATAGCTGTTTGCATGTAAGCTAGAGGATAGAATTGTCTTTTAATGGCAACAATAAAATTTGATCAAGACATTGAGATATTACCGTTTTTCTTAATCTCATCTTGTGTCTTTTATTCCCACCATACAAGTGCTGCACCCTCCATTCTTAAGGATACAACCAATTGAATCTTTATGTCATCCTCTTGAAGGTTATGAATTCTACAACAAACCTCCAATTGACGAATCCAATTATCTAGCTTCTTTGCATTCACTTCGCCATTATACATCAGAAGCTCAAATTTAACATCAATTTTAAGTAAGGGTGATTTACCAGGTCCTTTTGAAGTATGTGTATGAACAGATGGAAGGGTTGTGGTACTGGAATATGATGAAGAGGAAGGTGAAGATGGTGGTGAGGATGATGGTGGAGTGGATGGTGGCTTCTTACCATATCCATGGCCTCCTCCTCTTGGAGAACCCTCTCCTCTTGGAGGCCTAGAACTTTCTCCTTGCGTCCTTAAATTCCTCTCCTCATAGAGGATCTTAACCATCTCATTCATATCAAAGAATGCTTTCCTGAATGCTCTCTAATCTTCTGTCATGATAGGTTCTCCTTCATGAGACATGCTTACTGAAGACTCAACTTCAACTTGGGGATGTGCTGGTGTTGAAGACTTTGGCAACCTTGCCCTTCTTCCTCTTGACCCAATTGTAGGGCTTTCAACCAGCTTCCCTTCTCCTCTTTTGAGTTTTAACCTTGTAAGCATGACTCAAACTTGTAGAAATTATATACAAGATATGCATGTATATATCCAGATTCTCCTGATCTAACAATATTTATCTTCTTGCTAAATACAAGATCCTTCAACTGTTAATCTTTTGCGAAAATTTAAAAACTCAATTGCAAACACTTGAAGCAATAAAAACAATCGCACATAACACAGTTGCTTAACAGGAAAGCCTGAAGCTGAAAACCCCAACTATCATATATTATGTATCATGGAGATCATGTAACAATCTCATAAAAAGCTTAGTACATTAAGCTCTCAGTACAATCAATCGTCACACACTAACATGAAGAAATATGCAAATCCATGCATTGATTTCTCATGGTTCGATAGCTCGCTTCCACTGCAACTTCATTGGAAGAAGACCCCTTCGAATGAATTCAATTTGCCTTGCCTGATCGCACAATCTCATTGGCACAACTCCAATGTGTGTGATGCAATCAATGCATCACTATAGTCACAACAGATAGTCTATCTTGCCCTTTCACCTATCTCTCCACTGAAACTGCCATGCACTGTAGTTAACTGCTGTATTGTTCAGTTGATTAATGAGTTATTATTTCTGAATTAATTAACTAATTAATTCACTCCACTCTCACTAGTGTATCAATCAGTTAGACTAGATACAACTAGCTCAACTGAGTCTAACTAAGTTAAACTGAATACAACTCCATAACTACTTCTTCCAACTGTGTCATAACTCTGCCACTTGAGTTCTAATCGAGTCCTCCATGCATCAACCACCACAAACCCTAGGAATTGTGAATTCCTTCAAATTTCCCACCCGATTTTGCCAAATCCGTTCACTGAAATAAAGTGCTCCAAGAGAATAAGTTGATGTTTATTGTTGGATTATTATTAAGAGCTAATAATAATCGACACTTCTATTTTTAGATCAACGATCTATAAATAGACTTCACTCAATATTCTAAAAATAGAATTTCATCTATTTTTCCAACTTGACCAACCATCCACAACTAGCATCCTGCAACTTCTGAAATATGATCACCATGTCTAAAAATAGACTTACACCTAAAAATAGCCTGCGGGCCCACTTAGTGAAGGTGAATGATTTTCACTAAGCTCATCATCTTGTTGAATCTCAACACTCCCTCTCAACAAGATAGAGATTATCCTCCACCCCGATCCTGCCTCTATGGTATTCGAATTTGCTCCTGCCGAGCGCCTTCGTCAGAATATCTGCATCCTGATCTTCTGTAGGAATGTACTGAAGCAACATGATCTTCCGTTGCACACAATCTCTGATATGATGATACCAGATATCAATATGTTTAGATCTATCATGAAACAAAAGATTAATCGAGAGTTTCATGCAACTTTGATTATCACAATTTATCACTGTAGGATCTAAATGTGAACCAAACAAACCAACCAGGATCTTCCTCATCCATATAGCCTCACATGCAGCTTGAATTGCTGCCATGTATTTTGCTTCCGCTGAACTGAGTGCCACGGATAGTTGTTTCCTGTTGTACCAAGAAACTGCTGTAGATCCGATACTGAAAACCCCTCCTGATGTGCTCTTTTTGTTTGTTGTGCTGCCTTCCCAATCTGCATCCGTGAAGCCATGCAACTTCACCTCATTCGTTTGTATGTACCATAAGCCATACTCAAATGTGCCCCTGAGATACCTTAGGACATGCTTGCCTGACTTCCAAAAGAGCTTGGTAGGCTTAACCATCACTTGTGAAAGCTGGTTCACCGCATAGCATATGTCCGGTCTTGTATTAACTAAATACATGAGCGAACCCACCAATTGTCGATAAATAGTGGCATCCACTACCTCTGCCAATGTAGCATCCTCTTTCCTCCAATTTCTTGGAAGAGGAGTGTCGATAGGTTTGCAACCTTGCATGTGAAACTTCTCCAGTATCTCCCGGGCATACTTGCCTTGAGACACAAACAGTTCACCTTATCGCTGCCATATTTCCAATCCAAGGAAATAATGAAGGAGGTCCAAATCCTTCATCTCAAACTCCTTTGTAAGATCTGCCTTGCATGAGTGTATCAACTGCTCATCACCCGTTAGCATTAAATCATCAACATAAAGAACAATGATTAAAAGCTTACCCTCCACCACAATTTGGTACAGGTTTGCATCTGCCTCACTCTTGGTGAAGCCAAGTCCAGTGAAATAGTCACTGATCTCGAGGGTACCTGCCACTGCAGCTTGTTTCAACCCATACATCGCTCTTTTGAGTCTGCACACATGAGACTCGTTGTTGAAGATCTCAAATCCTTCAGGCTTCTCAATTTACACCTCTTCCTCAATGATCCCATTAAGGAACGCAGTCTTCACATCCATATGATGAATGTGCCAACCCATCTGTGTTGAGAGAGCAAGGATGGTCCTTATGGAAGAACACTGTGCGACAGGTGCAAATGTTTCTTCATAATCAATCCCCTCGATCTGTGAGAAGCCTCGGGCAAAAAATCTTGCCTTATACTTCTCGATGCTCCCATCAGCAACTTGCTTTACCTTGTAGATCCATCTTGATCCTACAACTGATTTTCCCATCGGCCTTAGAACAATCTCCCAAGCATTTTTTCTGACAATAGAGTCATACTCCTCCACCATGGTATCTACCCATGGGCCTTACATCGCTTCTTCAAAAGAAGATGGTTTCATTAATGACACATTTGCTCAAAAGAGCACAGATCCAAAAGAAATTGGCCAGGGACTCGTCTCTCGTCTGCTACTGGGTACGAGGGACCCTGCCATTCGTGTCGATCTACTTCACTTCTCACTTCATGCTTTCATCTTGTTTGATATTTGCCCCTGCAGAGGACTCCTCCACCTATGACCCTCGGCCCGTGGTCGATCCACATCTGCAGGCTCATCTTTGGGAACCTTTCCTCCCTGCCGCATAAACTTCATGGATTTCACCCTCATTGAATTTTATATCTTATCTAACCACAATCATTCGAATAGTTTGGAAAATACACAATGGCACCTCATGGGCAAGCTTGTACCCCACAAATATCCCAACTTTTGCAGTCGGCTCCAGCTTCTTCCTGGCGTCCTTTGTCACATGAATGTAAACAGATGAGCCAAAAATATTCAAATGAGAAATATCAGGCTTCTTACCAGTAAAATCTTCTTCAGGTGTACTCATGCCAAGTACTCTATGAGGACAACGGTTTTTCACATAAACCGAAGTGTTGCATGCTTCTACCCACAAGTGCATCGGTAGGCCCTGGTCATGCAACATAGCTCGTGCAACACCCATGATCGTTTTGTTCTTCCTCTCCGCGACCCCATTCTGCTGTGGGTTATGAGGCGCTATGAGTTCTCTTCGAATTCCTTCTTTGCTACATAAGTCTTTGAATTTGTTCGAGATATATTCACCACCATTATCGCTCCGTAGAGCCTTCACTTGCTTCCCCGACTCCTTCTCCACCAATGCTTTAAAATCATAGAACTTTGAGAATGTTTCGCTCTTCTTCTGCATGAAGAAGATCCAGTATCTACGAGAATAGTCATCAACAAAAATAACATAATACCTGTGTTTTGCTGTTGAAGCAACCGAGAAAGGTCCACACACGTCTGTGTGAATTCTCTCCAGGATCATCGAAGCATGGTTCTCCTTCTCATGAAAGGTGGTCTTCACAAACTTACCCATAGTACATCCCTTGCACTGATCTGACTGTGTAAGAGTACCCTTGGGAAGTCCAGTAGAAATCTGCTGCAAAATCTTCAAAGTGCCATGGTGAAGATGGCCCAAACTCCTGTGCCATAATTCGCCCTCATCCCGGCTCACCACTTCTTCTGCTTTGCCCGTCATTGCAGCGCAACCATCTACCTCCAGCTTGTAGAGATTCTTAACTTGAATCCTTATCCTCTTGGTTTGACCCATTGTTTTGTGTCACAGGAAAGCTTTTCCCTCGCTGAAAACAACGTCATAACCTTTATCTTCCAACATTGCAACCGAGACCAAGTTCTTTTTTAGACCTGGAACATGCATAATATCTTTCAATAGAAATGGATTACCTGACTCCCTCTCAAAGGTAATGGTCCCAATGCCGGTCGCATTGTATCGACCATCGTCGCCATCTCTATATGCATTTGAAGGTCCTTCTCCTCCAAGTCACTAAACAACTCCTTGTCTCCCGTCATATGGAAAGACACACCACTATCAAGATACCACATCGATCCCATTGAGCTTGAAACCAAACATGTGATCAAAGAGAAATCAAGTTCAAATTATGAGGCTAAGGCCTCACCCACTGCAGCTCCATCAGCCTTCTTGTTCTTCTTCTTCTGTGGGCAGTTAGTGGCGAAATGCCCATGTTCGTGATAGTGAAAACACTTCACCTTGGACAAATCTTGCTTCTTGCCTTTGGCCTCAGATTTTGAAGGGAATTTCTTCCCCTTCCCTTTCCTTGCTTTGGTAGCCAAAGTGCAATTCTCTTCATCTTCTTTCTTCGATGAAGAGCCATCCCTGGTACTTCACCTTATCTCCTCCTGCACAAGATCCGACCAAAGTTGCTCCCAATCCGGCAGTTTCTCTCGTCCATTGACAAAGTCTTCGTAGCTATGCCAACTCTTTAGAAGCCCAAGGAGAGACAAGCTCACCAAGTCATCATCCACAACTGTAATTCCCACACTCCCCAACTCATCTCTACATTGGAAAAACTTCGTGAGATATTTTGGAATACTGTCGCCCTTTTCCATTTTGATTTTTTTGAGCTTATATTTTAGTGCCAACTTCCTATGGTCGCTGATACTTTGGAAAAGATCTGTCAAAGCCTTCCACATTGCAAATGGAGTGGCTTTCCTGTGAAGGATTGACACAATATGGTTTTTCACACCTTCCAACAGAATTCTTCTTGTCTTCGCTACCTTCTTTTACCATGCGTCAAGTACTGCAACATCGCTAGAAGTAGGCTTAGGAACATCGCTATCGATGAACTCCTTCAGTCCATTATCTTCCAACACTCGCCTTCATCCTATCCTTCCGTGCTATGTAATTGTTTTGATAATGTATTACCTAATCGCAACCCATTGAAAGACATTTCAATGTATACTCAACTGTCACACCAAGAATTTTCTGCAGCAAATTCGAATTGTCCACCAGCACAAACTCATCAATTCTTCACAATTGCAATCTTCAAGAATTAACACTGCTCTGATACCATGTAGAAATTATACACAAGATATGCATGTATATATCCAGATTCTCCTGATCTAACAATATTTATCTTCTTGCTAAATACAAAATCCTTTCATTGTTAATCTTTTGCGAAATTTAAAAACTCAATTGCAAACACATGAAGCAATAAAAACAATCGCACATAACACAGTTGTTTAATGGGAAAGCTTGAAGATGAAAACCCCAATTATCATATATTATGTATCATGGAGATCATGTAACAATCTCATACAAAGCTTAGTACATCAAGCTCTCAGTACAATCAATCGTCAGACACTAACATGAAGAAATATGCAAATCCATGCACTGATTTCTTGCCACCTGATAGCCTTCCTCCACTGCGCAATCCCTGCTGAAGAAGACCCCTGAATGAATTCGAATTGGCCTTGCCTTGACTCTGCAATCCTCATTGGCAACTCCAATGTGTGTGTGGTGCAATCAATGCATCACTATAGTCACAACGGATAGTCCATCTTACCCTTTCGCCTATCTCTCCACTGGGTCTCCACTGGAACTGACACACACTGTAGTTAACTGTTGTATTTGTTTAGTTAATTAATGAGTTATTATTTGTGAATGAATTAATTAATTAATTCACTCCACTCTCACTAATGTATCATTCAGATAGACTAGATACAACTAGCTCAACTGAGTTTAACTCCATTAACTGAGTTAAATTGAATAACAACTCCTGTAACTACTCTTCCAACTCTGTCATAACTTTGCCACTTTAGTTCTAACTGAGTCCTCCATGCATGAACCACCAATAAACCCTAAGAATTGTGTAATTCCTTCAGCCCACTGATTTTCCAAATCTGTTCACTGAAATAAAGTGCTCCAAGAGAATAAGTTGATGTTTATTGTTGGATTATTATTAAGAGCTAATAATAATCGACACTTCTATTTTTAGATCGACGATCTATAAATAGACTTCGCCCAATATTCTAAAAATAGAATTTCATCTATTTTTCCAACTTGACCAACCATCCACAAATAACATCCTATAAATTCTGAAATATGATCACCATGTCTAAAAATAGACATAGTCTAAAAATAGACTTACACCTAAAAATAGCCTGCGGCCCCACTTAGTGTAGGTGACCGATTTTCACTAAGATCATATCTTGTTGAATCTCAACAAAACTTGCAAAAAATTAGATCCCTTCTTGCACAACAAAACCTAAAGACCTAAAGCTAGGATACCAAAAATGATTTGAATGAAGTATGTTAGTGTTGTTGTGCTAATTAATCTTTTAGATTATGTAAACAATGTCTTATATGCGCTCAAGGGTTCAAGTTCTCATGCAAGTTATTGAGTCTCATGAGTGTTTTTCATGTTAATTTTATGAACAATTTAACATAAAAGAAAGGTTGAACAACAAAAAATAAAAGTACAGTACATCACCATACAACACATCAACACAGGAATTTGATGAAGGAGTTCACCCCTCCTGGGCTACATCTCCTTGGTCTAGCTTCCATGGTTTGGGCCTCTATAAATTTGCAAAATGATGTGTTTACAATGTTTTTCTACTCCTGAAACCTGTACCAATGAGTTTAGAATTCCCAAAAATGGTCATCTAGCCTCTTTCTGCTCCTGATTTGGTCGAAAACTCCCAAAGTTATGACCATTTCCAGTTTTTCCACAATTTCTGTTTGCTAACTAGAGCTAAATCCGGTTAGCTGGCACTAAAACTGGCAGTTTCGTTGTATTTGGCAGACCGCCAAACTAATCTGCATTAATGTAATTAAGCACTAATTAAGAACGGTTAATCCTTTAAACTCACACTTAGTGGATAATCTAGATTAGGATTAATAATTAGGATGAACAATAATTAGATACAAGTTAATGTTTTAATCCTGCAATTAAGGTTAAGCTCCACCGGTTCTCCGCTAGGATTCTAGAGCCGTGGACGTATGTTGGGGGTTGGCCCCCACTTCACTCGCCGGCAAAACAGTTCAAACATAAATATATGTGGAACAATATGTATGTTAAGAACTATGGTATGGTGTATTGGTAGTTGGCATGCGTGTTGCGTGGGAGGTCGCGTGGTCGAACCCTAACACCTCCGCCCGGACTTGTAACAAAATTTTGCTCCACCATTGGAGGGCACGTGGCGGCCCTAGGCTGCATCACGTGTCCTCTCCCCATTAGCCCGACTTTCAACCACTAATAACCTGCCACGTACCCAATCATTCGAACCAGTAAGATATTGCCACTTGGCAGTCCCACACTAGCCAGAGGAAAATTGACCGAATTGACCCAGCCCAGTCAACATTCCACGTCAATAGTACGGACTGCTAACTGGGCTACCTGTTTGCCCTTTTTTCAAAATTTTACATGTTTTTGCAAACGAACATAACTCATTTCTGGGAGCATACGAAATCCATTTTGTGCAAAATGAAGTGCGTCGAATTCAGAACGATGAACACTATGCGGTCGTTCAGGTTTCGAGCCATTCTAAGAACTTTCGTTTTTGAGCATAAAACTGAGCACCTGATTAGTGTGAAAAGAAACAACCTTGAAAATCCATCACTAAAACTGAAGAAAGGAGGGAACTCGCTAGGGGGATTTGACCTGCTGAAATGGAACAGACTCAGAGAACAAGTTCCCATTTGTTCTAAAACTAGAAAATTGCTCCACACTATCATGATATCTTGTTGGAGTATATTACTATTACTTGCCTTTGTACAATGGTAAGGAGCTTCATAATGAACCACAACTCCATCATTAAGAATTGTCATCAAGTTCAATCTAGGAAAATATGCACAAAACTTTATTCTAGGGAGGAGTAACATGGCACATCTCTTACCATGATTGCTTAATGGGATGGTGGCCATGCCCTCCTCCCATGATACCCCTCCCTTGTCTCCCCATACTAAGGGATATTTTTTATAAAGTTGATTAGTGTAATGTAATCAAATTTTTGATGGAAAACATTCATAAGAAAAACAATTAAAAGTTTATTAATTTTGTTATATATATATATATATATATATATATATATATATATATATAAGCTGTCGGGGATTTGAATGGGCTGCAAGGAGTGCTTCAACAATATACTTATTATAGGTGCATTCAATTTTTCTTTTGTCTATCTATTAGTTTGTCTTTGACCAAACATTTGTGCAGTTTATCCATAGTTTAACATTAGGATTTCAATTTTTTGTTATTTATTATTATTATTTAAATTTATTTATTTGTAAGGTGATTGGTTGAGGTCTTATTACGAGCTATTTAGGGAATTATAACATGCCTAATTTAGCGATTTATCTTTAATTCAACTATCTTTAATTTATTCCTCTCATTAGCATACTTGTCTTCTCTCTTGAAGTATCTTAGGACATGGAAATATGAATTTGATGAGATGTCTTTGGCAATTTTTTTGATTTTTTTCATGATGTTTTCCATAGATTTCTCCTTTGGATTAGGAGAGAATCTCCCATAACCTTGTCCACCTTATGGCCTTTGGTAGGGACCATATATCTCTGCTTGATTATTCGTCATAAGACCAAGACCCCATCGAGTACTCAAAACTTTGTGCTCCTCAAGGCCATAGAGTACCCCTCCTCTTTTAAATTGAAATTTTCAATATGCATGGTTTATATATATTTATATAGTTTGTGTTTTTGAAAAAAATATTGAATATATATATATATATATATATATATATATATATATAATTTTAATTAAATTTATTAAGTCTTTATATGTTTACTAATTATATGTTTTGAAATGTCCATGGGTCTTCGATAGATAGTGATCAAGTGCTCTGTTAAGGCACTCCTTGATGTGAAGTCATCAGTTCAATTCCCCACCCGATTGGGGTGATGTATTGGACATGATGAAGATGTAGTCCCCCCAAGCTTACAAAAAAAAGTTTGATATGTTTTGAAATATTATAGCAAATTATTACCATTTAAAATTATTTTAATATGATACTTACATTATTGATTTTTCTTTACTAGAAAAAATTATTTGTAATTCTATTAATAAAAATCAAATTGTAATATAACAAATTGAATCGAATCATTTTTTTTGTTAATTAAGATTGTATTATCTCAAAAATTCAACATACATCATAAAAAATATCAATGTTCATGTAATGCTCGCTCTTAGTTTGTCTATAGGGAAACCATATATGTTGGCCATTAATTGGAGTTCAAGTAATGCAAAATAAAAACATCTGGTACTTAGAATTTACTAAAAACTACCATATATTGGACTACATAAAGAAATAAAACAACTGCTAAAAGGCATAACATCACATCAAGAGTTTGGAGAGGTAACTGGAGCTAGAACCTGAGCACTTGTACCGGTTGGAGCAGGGGGTTTTAGGTCACACTGAAGATGACTTTCAAGGTGAGCTAGCTGGGCATCCAAACTAACAAGATATGAGTGTTGATATCGTTGCACCCACTTGATTTTGTTCAAAAAATAAATGGTATCATTGTGCTCTTCATGCTTCTCCTTCAAGACCCTACTCATAAGAGTTTTCATCTACCAATGGAGGGTGATGGAGTTCAGGTACTTGCTCCGTCTTCCCCTATTATGGCCAAGGTTAGGAACCTAATTGGATACCTCCTCTTGTATTTCAGAATCTAAATAAGCTTGTTTGTCATTGGTGGTGAGGGATTCAATTTGATAGGTTCCTTCACGAATTTCAGGGGGGGCTGTAAGAATGGAAGACGTCCGCAACTTCATAGGCATGAGATTAGGCACACGACCTACCTTGAGGGCCTTTGCCTCCAACCCATCAACGATTGTGTATTCGTTGCTGGGGCATATTGCACCAAAAGTGAAATATCCAGGCCAGACAACTTGCCCACAACAACCTAGGATTCAGAGGAATAGGGTCGAGGAAGCTAGAAGGAAGCAAAAATTAGGGGGTTCTAAGAATTTAGGGAAGGAAAGGCTAACAAACATAAGAGGACAAATGAAGACGAATGGTACATGAAAGAATTTTGGCAGGGACTAGTGCATGCCAGGGGACACCGTAATTCAGGGTACGACCAAACCCAGTTGAACTCGAAACAAAGCAAATGAGCACCCACCAACGAGAAAAAAAACCAAAGAAATAAATTACTGAACGAGAAGAGTGTACAACAATTCCCTGAATTGTCCAACCCACTTAACCTAGACAATAAGGTTGTGTGCATTGAAGAAGGCTAACACCATTAGATCCTACAACATCCAACTCTAATGTAGCCATTTGAGTCTCGATATTTGTAACCCCTGCATGCCCAAAGCCTATCTCCTAACCATTGCTTAGCAGCCAATGCTTGTGTCGAGGACCTCCCAACCAAGAAGCCAAGTTGTCTTGCATGCATGCATAGGTTGATTAAAATCCATAACATAAGGTCAATGTCCAAGCTAAGAAAAATCTTATTGATTATGGCATAAATTTACAAGTTTTTCGCCACACAGGAACCTTCCTTTGTAAGACGCCCAAGGGAATTGTCCCACCTGCAGTTGGGGAGAAGCCACGACATACCAAAAAAGTTGGAGAGCAAGGTATCCCTTCGCAGAACAATGGAACAAAGTAAAATTTGACATGAGAATGAAGATTATTGCATGTGGTTCACATGTGTGTTGCATGGGGAGGGTTGGCCATGCCAACCCCCTGGCCAACCCCCTCTTAAATGTTGTGGGAGGTGAGCTCCTACCCCGACTTCCAACATCCCATCAACCAACACCTTGATTGGGGGGAATTGAATCACTTTATTATTTTTATTACTTTTAACTTCTAATTAGTTTTTTAATTAAATCGACACTATGCTTTATTACAACATCTCTTCCATATTGAACCAACATTTAAATGTTTATACTCATTTAAAAACACTACAACATTTTCTTTATATTGAATTGTAAAATATGACACAATAATAACTTATTTTATTATTAATAAAATAATTTAATTTTAAAATAATAATTTAATTTAATTTTTCTTTGTCTTAAAATATTTTTTAAACCTAACAATATTATTGATATTATTTGAAATAAGAATAACTTAATTTATTATTATTGATGGTTCAATTCTCTATCCTATTTATAAAAACAAAAATTAATAAAATATATAACTATTTTTTTAATAATACTCTATTTTTGTTATTTAAATAGTTTTTATTTTCATTATATTAAATATAAAAATAATATTTTGAAAAACATTCAATCATAAAAAAATACAATGGGTTTTGTTATTTTATTTTTACTATATAAATATAAAAAATTTCTTTAATAAATTTTATGAATCTTACGGAATAAAAATTAATAATAAACAACATTTTTGTGTAACATTTACTTTTAAAAAACACATTGCATAAATTTAATTTATATACGATTATTTATATTCCTATCACTTACCCTTACAACAAGCATTATATAAATTTCATTTATGTACTTCGAAATATAAAAGCACCCACCTAAATAGAATAGATTACTCTAATTGATTGGTTGAATATACACGTACAACATTATATTATATTTATTATATATATATATATATATATATATATATATATATAAAAACTATATATATATATATATTATAGGTTTATTATAGAATCCCATTAATTACTACACCTAAGCTTAGTTATCCTTATTACTATGTTTACTCAAACCAACCATATAGACATAATCTTGCACCAAAGTAACGAACATAATCTTCAATCTTCAAGTGTGCTCCAACCTCCATGGCATCATCCAAATGGACACCCTGGCCCTCCGAACACCATTCTACAATGTCGCTTCTTCCATCAATTATGGAAATACATCCTCTTAGGGTGTTCTTGGTATTTCTAACTACCAAGCTTTTTTGAACGTAGACACATGGGGTTTCAAAGTTCATGATGAGCCTTCAGAGGCTCTGTCTTCAAGGTTAGTGAAGGGACTTCAACGTTCATCATAATCTTTCAAACTCACTAATTAGGGGTCGGCTACTATAATGATAGGAGTATCAATGCTCCCAATCAGGTTTGGTCAGGTTTGGTCTTAATATAATAGTTGATTTAATCAAATTATAGGTCAGCCCTAATATAATAGCTGATTCAAATCAAATTATAGGTAGGCCCTTCATAGGAAAGAAGAAAAAGTTTATAGGTTGGCTCAATTCTCTTTGTAAACAAACCCATTGTTTATAATTGTGTGTAAGAATAATTTATTTATATGAGAGTTTAGTAGTCATGACAGGTTCAAATTTAATGAGATGGATTGAGGATGGGAGTCCCAAACCATGCCTTGAGCTATGACAACACTTTACAGGTGGCAAATGATTCTTCAAATATAGATACAAAGCCCTTTGCTCCGAGTGCCCTCTTCCAAGGTTTACATCAGACCCATTATAGGGCCTTGTGTGTCCACTTTGCTAATCATACAATCTCAAGTCTGAGCGTTTGGTAGAAGCTATAGGATCCACCACTTTAGGTGTCGAAATCAGTCTCCATAAACTCAACCATTGCCTTGTAGCTTCTTGGCATAACAATGTGTAAAACACCAACTTCAACCAACTTGGTGATGGTTGTTAACCTATCTAGTGTGCAAATTTCAGCTCCTCTTCCAACACTAACTTGGAGTCTTTTTATGCTGGACATTTCTAAAGAGGTCTCAAAATATGATGAATCCGAGTGACAAGGAAATTCTCCTCCATAATGGAGTTGATCTCCATTAGACCTCCAAATGCCTCTCAATTTTTTATTTTATTTTGTAGACTGATTCTTGCCTAGGAAAAACATTTTTGTGCTGCTGTCATGATTTGCTTCCTGAATATCACGTAATGTCCAGTTCACCTAAAACTATGTAACTTCTTTGCATAGCTATGTGTAAAACACCAACTTCACACAACCTTGTGATGGTTAACCTATCTAGTCTGCAAATTTCAGCTCTCTTCCAACACTTCATTGGAGCCTTTTTTATGTTAGAAATTTACTAAGAGATCTCGAAATAGGATAGATCCAAATGACAAGTGAATTATCTTCCATAAATGAAGTTGATATCCATTATATCTCTCACTGTGTTTTATTAGTTTATTGGGAAGCAATATCATACCATTCATATTGGGGAATATATTGAAAAAAAAAATGACATTATATGTTGAATATATAATAGGGGTAAAGGGTTTTTATATTGGTAGTTATAAAAAATGGAAATATAAAGGGGTATAAGAAATGTTAACCAAAAAATACATACTTAAAATATCTTGTGAAAGTAAGGGTATACAATATCTAGTGAAAGTAAGGGTTTTTTTAATTGGGAAAGTGTATTGAGTTAGTATTGGTGGGGTTAAATAATGTGTTTTTTAGAGGTATTTTCCAATATGTTGTCAAATTAGGGATATTGTTTAATATGCCACTAATGCACCTGATATGCCAAAGATTCATTGATTGAGTAAAATCCCATGATACCTCCCAACACCTCTCAATTTTTTATTTTTTTTGCAAACTGATTCTTGCCCAGGAAAAACAATTTCATGTTGTTGTCATTATTCTCTTCTTGAATAGGTCCAAATCACCTAAAATATTTAGGTATGTAATAAGGAAAAACAATTTCGTGCTGTTGTCATGATTCTCTTCCTGAATAGGTCCAAATCAAATAAAATATTTAAATATGTAATAGGGTTCACACCTTTATCCACAATCTGCCCTACTTACTTTCTGTGGAAAGTTAGAACTGTTGCGATCCAATGATAATGATAATTCTAATACCTGATTCTATCAAGAGAGTATCGTGCCTCATCATCAACTGGTGACTAATATAGGGCTTCAAAATCAACCCCACCCAATCTGAAATGTTGCCAACACGTGCAATGTTTTTTCAAATGAATGCATTTAAAAAAAATAATGAAGATCTGGAACCGTGATTTAGACCTCGAGTACTTGAAAAACTCATAAGAAGCACATATAGTGTATCTGATACCAGCGTCCAAGAGATGCGAGCGACATCGTAGACATGACTTTTGTGGCTATTTGAGATAAGTCTAAAACTGTATTGACAGTCTCAAGACAACACCTTAAATTCACCTGTTTCTAGAGGAAAAATAGAGACACCTAGGAAGATAAAGAGGATATACTAGCATGCCACCAAGGGAATATATGGCATAGAATGACCTTAAGGTTATACTCAACTTGTATGATTGTAACAAGTTGTGCATGATAGGAAAAAAAAACAATTTATGTACAAGTGTAACAAATTGTGTCACAAGGACTTGCCTATAGCATGGTTCACTTGGTCTAAAATAGTTTGAAAAGGCTAGATAATGCCACGCTATCAAACAAAAGGTTCTTCTTCTTCAACCATGGGCATATAAAGCCAATGCAAGGTTTAGGTGAACTCACCCTTACAAATCAATTCGAGATGTATGTTGAATATTTCACACACGAAGCAACCTTTTATTGACATTATTAATTGTATTTGGAATTTGATGCCTTGACCTAGAGAAAACGAACGCTGGATACACTAATGGATAGATGTTAATAGGGGAGTCACTGTTTGAGTGCAAAGGCTATGTGAGGTTTGATATTAGCGTTTAAAAGAAGAAAGCACAAAGCTATAAGGAAGCACTTGGAACGAACAAGGGTTTACACAGTTGCAAGGAAATCTTTGTAATAGACTCGAGGCAACGAAGTTGAGATACTTTCTTAAAATTTAAATAGTCTATAGAACTCAATTCATGTTTTTTTTTTTTGTAGTAGTTAACGATGGGAGATGGACCAACCAAAGCCTTTTTTCGATCCTTGCAACAAAGAAAGCAACAAAACATATCAAAGCTATTAACAAGCAAAATTATGTAAATGATGTATATATATAAAATGTTTGCAAATCATTATAAGATTATGTTTCAAACAAGTTGATATACAAAAGTAATGTGGCCATGCAAATGTCTATCGATGTAGTTTCTAGATGGTTTTCTAATGAACAACGAAGGCTATGTGATCATGGTTTAACTTTAAATGACTTAACCATTGCATTGGAAAAATGACCAATGATATGTCTCAATGGCTCAATAGCTACTAGTGTGAATGGTTCAAGGTTACATGATATTTTGTTGGGCCTAACCCGTGATAGGGGAATAAAGAATCAATTTAATGACAATCATTCAAGAGTTGCCTCAACAAAGGTTTGATCATGTTCATTTAGCTCTTAAAACTCTTTGTAAAGGGGTGAAAGTATTTTCTTTACTAGGTTTTCCAGGAAAAATGTAATGACAAGTGAACTGTCTCACGAAGGGGCAACGGGAAAGCAAGAAAACGGTCGAAAGTTATTCGTCTCCAGGGAGAGTAGGAATATTGAGAAAGCAAGATACCTTCGGTGAGCAACAAGTTCTAGATCAGCAGATAGGTTCACCGTGGAAGGTGTTTTCACTGTTTAAGGGGTCTTATCGCGTATGATGGGGTCCTTCTCTCACGTCAAGTGCTGGCTAAATCCTCTCATCAAGCTCAATAGCTACTAGTGTGAATGGTTCAAGGTTACATGAGATTTTGTTGGGCCTGACCCGTGATAGGGGAATAAAGAATCATTTTAATGATTAATGGGCACTTGATAATGTTATTCAATGTCACATTTAAAATTGTAGCCTAAAAATTGTCACAGTATTTGAAGCATATTTGCCAAAGATCATTAGACATGGATGAACATTAATATTAGAAGGCATGTTCATTAATATTGAAGTTATGTTCATTAATATTGACTTGGAAAAGGCCCATGATTGGGTGCGATGGTCATTCGTTCTTTCTATGTTGAAAGACTTGGGGGTTTTTTACATTTCTCCATTTAAAGTGATGAAAACCTTTTTCATTGAGGCTACTTCCTTGTCCACTAACTAGGCTAGGTCATAGGAAATTAGCTTATTTAGGGTAATTTGGAAAGATTTCTCCCCATTGTTTCTCCTTTTTGTGATGGTAACAAAAATGCCAAGTCGCATTTTTTTAGAACAAGAGTGCTCTAAGCCTTATCAAAGACATCCCTCTTTACCATAGAGATTCTTAACTTGAAATAGATTTTTTTGTAATACTATGAGTCAATACCATAACTTAACATTACCACATCTCCAAAATACTATAACTTATTTTATAATATATATATATATATATATATATAATTAAATTGAAAAAAAAAAAAACCTTTAAAATAAATGTAAATGCTCTATATATTATTAAAGCTAGTTCAACATCCTATAAAGTTAAATCTTATAAATAAGTTTTTTTTGATAATTAAATTAAAATTCTAAATTATAAAACTAAGCTAAACCATCTTTAATGATTAACAATTCAGCACCTACAACTACGATAGAATTACGTGCTCAATTAATATTTAACACCTACCGTCGGTAACCTGTTCTTTGTTATAGGTGGTCTTCAAGAACATTTATACGGACTTGATTCAAGGTGGCCTCCCATGCAAGATGACCAAAGCTGCAACATATTGCTCTTGGTATAACTTTCAATAGAGTACTTATTGGCAATAACCATCCCTTCTCGACCATTTAAGCCGCTATAATATTGTTGGTAAGACCGGGATTGTGTGTCTTTCCATCGTTTCTTGATTCGATTTAATTCCTTTCTCGGCTTCTTAAGGCACCACAGCGTGGCTGGTCTTTGGAACTTTGTTTACGTATTGTGAACTGATTCGATTTATTTCAAATATTGTATTGAAAAATGAACAATTATGATTTCACTTTTCAGAGTGGTTTAAATCTATTTTGTCGTTGTTTGTTGAAATTATTGTCGCTTTATTAATATTTTCTTAATCAAAATACCACATTTTTCTTTGTAAATTATGTCGTTGTCCGACCTCTAGTATTGCAAGCATATTCTATTATATAATATTTTTCCTTTCTACAAGTTCGTTGCCATTCATGTCTTCTTTCTCCCTTGTTTTCCTTTGTACAACTTGTTCGTTGCCATTCATGCTTTTTTTCTCTTGTTTTTCTTTCACAGATTTGTCAATACAAAATAAAAAATTGGAATTTGAGCTGTTTGTTTAATATTCTAAATATATTTTGGCTGGAACTGTTTTTCTTTTTTTTCTTTTTTTTTGCTTCCTCTTAGGTTTGTCTTTAGTTGTTTTGATTCTCAGTTTCTTTCTATACTAGGGTTTTGTATTGATTACTAGTGTTAATGTTAACTAATGCTAGTTTGCATTTTGTAATTCAGGCTAGTAATCATTTTTCTAGGCATTTAGTGTTTTTTTGGTGTGACTTGTTAATGCCAGTTTGCATTTTGTAATTCAGGCTAGTAATTATTTTTCTAGGCATTTAGTGTTTTTTTGATGTGACCTGTTACTGCTCAATCTACCAGGGGTCTTAGGAGGGGTTCTAAAGGGGCAACTACTAAACCAAGTGGTAACGATGGGACAAGGATCCATTATCACCTGAGTCAATCTCCCCTACTCTTTATGGAATTTTACCGATGGGAGGAGTCCCGATATGGAGGAAATCACTTGAATGATAGGATCATGGCAAGGTATAACATGATTTCCAAGGCCCATTCAAAGGACAGGTTCAATTAATGGTTCAAATGCTTAAAGAAAAGCCGAAAATCTCCCCAAGAAAGACCTGAACGATGACCTTGGGATTAAGAATATTCCATACTGATGAGTACCTAAGATCAAAACTTCCAAAATCCCTCACTTGTGATTGATGTATCAGAATTTAGACTTTCGTGATCCATATCTTGATTGCAAGAATTTTTTCAGAGAAGATCACATCAAATTTTATTTGTTGATGCGTTTCGAATCATCTAGTGTGGTTCATCATTAGGATTATACTAGGGTTTATAATTGTGATTGATGTGTTTATAATGGTTCAAACTATGATTGATGTGTTTATACTAGGGTTCAAACTTCAAAGTGAGACAAGGATGGCTCATTCAATGGAAAGATTCAATTAAAGTGCAAGCTTTGGGAGAAGTTAGTGTGGCTTTCCACAAAAAACCCCTTGAGAGAAATACTATAAGAGACCAAGGGTTGAGAGATATATCGTGGTAAAGGCTCATGTAAAGGATGCCTAGAGGAGATGTAAATGAAGAAACTTGTTTGGACGAAATCCTAAAGTTCCTCCTCCCTAAAATTTTGCACCAATCCCTATAAAATCTCCTTATCCTTAGGGGACGAAGAAAAGAGGGAAAAAGAGGTGAAATAATGATATTTCATTAAGTTGATGTGATCACCAAGGATTTAGGACCAATTCTTGGCTATTGAGAAGATTGGAGTCAAAATGATCAAGATTTGGGAATTTCATGAACTTGACAATAATGGAAAAATTACCCTAGAGACCAATCTTGGTAAAACAAGGAAATAACAACTCACATTTAGTGTTAATTAATCTTAGGCATATATTCGGATTATAATAGCATTGATGGCAAAATCCCATATTTATCAACGACTTTGATTGCCTTCTTTGCAACTTGGCAATTCTTAGGAATAACAACAAAACTTCTTGTTTTCTACCTTGACAATCTATTCCTCCTTTAGGTGGTGTCCTCTTCACTTTATTGGCACGAAATCATTCCACACATAATTTAATCGTCGCTCCCAAATTTCTCTACAGGCCTCTAGTTTTCCTTTAGGCTACCTCTTGCTTGGCTTCATCTCTAGTTCCCCTCATCTCTCCAATTTTTCTAGCTTTGACGCTTTTTTGAAGATGGTTGGGCTTCTAACTTTTCTTTCCCTGAAGGCCCCAACCTATCATAACATGTTTTGGCATTTTGGGAGACCAACAAGTCACATTTTCCAACTGAAATTTGGTGGATATGCAGAGATAGCTTCCATCTTGCTAATGTCAAAATGTCATTGCAAATAACATTATATCATCGAGTTATGGCCAAATTACATCTACAACCATTTTGCCTTTTTGATGAATGGTTGTGTTACCCCAAATTCTAGCAATTCTTGTGAGAGGCCTCACAAGACAAGGACTAGACCAAGTGACAACACTATGAGGTGGGGCCCAATGTCACCACAACCACCACCTCCTGCTCTTTAGTAGATTTTCACCACATGGGAGGCTTCCATGTGCAGGTCACCTAATGGGTGTTCTAAGCTTAGGGCTAGGAGGTGTTAGCAATAGGCCAATGAAAGACACTCTACTTAAGGACAAGGCTCAAACTAGCATAGACAAGGCAAAGCATGCCCTACAAAGACTTATCTGTGACACAAGTGACCTAGGGTTTAGTGAATAAGCAATGATAACAGGCTTACCAAGGTGCACAAGGCCGAGAAAAGGCTTGACAAGATGAATATGATCAATATTTGGGACAACAAACCTTCAAAAAGCCAAAAGTAGAAGCCTAAGGATAGATTAGGGTTTACCATAGGGCAAAATTTCCTAGGGCTTTTTATGTCAGCCATAAAAAGGAGGAATTCACCATGGAAAAGGTATGATTTTGAGGCAATGAGTTACAAACCACATGTAGAACCCTTCCACAGGAAAAATACACTCACCCTATTTGAATTCAACCCTAACCCTAGCCTAATGCCTTTCAGAGGAGAGAGAGAAATTTGGGTATTGGGAAATTTTTATGGTGTGATCACCTACGTGGAAAGGCCAGTTCTTGATCTTGGTTGATGGATTCTAGAGGGAGATCTACTTATGGAAAATCAAGCCCTAGAATGGAGTAAGTGATAATGAAAATCCCTAGTTTTCATACCGTAGCTATCATTTTATGAGGGAATAAAATCATTGAGGAGAGCTTAGCATGAAGGATCACTCAAGGGATTTTCACACAAATCATAAAGGGTAATGCATACACTACTTTTCCAAGATTTCTTTGAAAAATATTCAATAAAAACTAGCACATAAAAACCCTAACAATAACCAGTCCATGTAATAGCCATAAAGATATTCAACAACATAGAATACTTACAAGAAAATGCATGAACCAATCCTTTGTTATTCCAAAATGATGTCTCCAAACCAAGAGAATGTCTCCATAAGAAAATACTCCAAAAAAGATCACATTTCCACAAGAAACAAGTCCATTTTAAGTAGGCCAAAATATGTAGAAAAGATGATGTCATTCCCTTTTATGGCTCCAAATGCCATCTCATGGAGTGATGAAGTGTGAAAAAGTGCCATGATGCTAGAATCATCCAAAATTTGAGGAAACTTCTTCAAATCCACCTCAAATACTCCTCTGGGGTCCCAAGTCCTCCTCTGGGGTCCCAAGTCCATCTGGGGTGCCATTATGTCATCTTTATGGGTCTCCAACTATCAAAACAAGGCCTCCTCTCTCTAACGTTAGGGCTTCTCCAAGTTCAAAAAGCCCTTCCTAGTCTCTCAATGGGAAATCATCCTCATCTCAACTTTGAATACAACTTTTATTGACGAATTTTGATATGCATTTCATACAAAAAATTGTATTATGTTGGAATCCTGTTGCTATAATATTGACTATAATAAAAATTCATATGTTATATCTTATAAATGCAAGCCATTTTTGCACTTATGGTGATAACATTGGAATTATCATGATAAAATTGCCAAAACCAACTTTGACGATAATATAAGTAGTAATACCCTTTTGAAATTATTGTATAATTTCAATTTATCACGATAATTTAGGTAATTATTGCGATAATTTGGGAATTATCACCCTAACTTTGCCAATTTCATCTTATAACCAATTTTTTGCACTTTAACCCTCATTTGTTAAAAGTGGGTTAGGGGATTGAGCTGTGAGGATATTGTGACTATTTTCCATCAAGCAAACAAGGGGAAATCTATTGTTTTCATTTCCCATGATTCATCTCATGAGATAAATACCCTAGTAATTAATGGTAATATTAAGTTCTTAAGTAGAAGGATGAAAATGTAAGATAAAGGAGAATGTGAAAATGAAAGATAAAGGAGAAGTCACTTAACTTTTACTTAGATTTTCAACATTACCGTTAATTGTTTGAGGATGTTTCAAAGGGGTTCCAACCTCATTGGATTTTATATGGAGAAAATAGAGTTTTAGATTCCATTCAAGATTCAACAGACTTAATAGTTTTCAGGATTGGAAGGATTGCAACTTTTCTACTGAATTTTGTGATGTATGCGGGTATAGAACTAACATTTAATCAAGAGCACCAAGTTCTCTATGTGCCTCAATGTTGCTGGCATTGCCTGTTGAACTCCTACATCGTGATCTTAGTAAGAATGTACACTTCATTGAAGCAAAATCATTGATTAGGCATGTTAAGCTTTTTCTATGTTATTTTAATGCTTAGAGGGTGATCTTGATGAGGAGGATCCCAATATAGGCAATACTTTTGATGTTATGTAGCTATTTGTTGTAGCATGATTTTTTTGGACTCTATAGGCCATTTAGAGCCTCTTTGCTGAAAATTATTTTGATTCAAAGATGGATGGAACTCAGTGCTATTTTGGTTATATGCACCCTTACTTACTATATACCAATGTGGAAAAAGTCGAAGTTGGGATTAAATCGGCAAGGGTCCAAAAGTGGAAAAACTCGATAAAGTCTGGAGCTTTTTGAAAAAGTCGGCAAAATATCAGCAAAACTAAAAAAATACAAAAATATGCATTTTTGGAAAAAATCCTTACTTTTTAGAAAAAAATCCCAATTTTTTTCAAAAATAAATAAATTAAAGAAACTACCTCACTCATGATTTTTTGGAAAAAGTGGGCAAGAGGATAATATCGCGACTTTTTCAGGGATGAAAAAGTCAGCAAAAAGTCTCGGGATTTTTTCAAGAAGTTGGGACTTTTTGTCGACTTTTTCCACACTGCTATATACATGAGAAACTTTGCATATTTGTGTATACTAATTTGGATGCACATGAATTATATATTCTTTTCAAAATTTGAATATTTGTGTATTTTTTGATCAACCATCTTGATAACATTGTTAAGGATGCTATGACCATTTTCCATCAAGCAAACAAGGAGAAATTTGTTGTTTTTATTGTCGTGATTCATTTCATGAGACACTTATTATTATTTTGATATGATTTTATATCATTTTGTCATATCCTAGGACTTGAGACAAATACAATATTTCAGTATGGATATCTGATATAGTGATCTTATACATTTTACATATCAATTTTATTTTTATATTTATATAACAATGTGCTTGTTTGATATTGATGATGTTTTAGAAGTTAAAAATTTGGAAAATATGATTACTTTTGTATTTTTAAGTTTCTCAATAATTTCTGATATTTTTCCCTTCCGATAATTTAAATTTTGGACCCAATGATAAATTTCCAATAACGATAAATGTCACATTGGTAGCATTAATAATCTGAATTCTCGGTATATCTTTGATGCATATCTTTAATAAATATAAAGTCTGTAGTTTTGTTGCCATATTATGCATTATCACTGATCAGAAATGTCTTTGTAATACAAGGGGAATATTCCTTTCCCTAAAAAGCATTTGAAAATACTTTAAATGCAATTACACCTCTAGGATGTAGTTGCAGGTCATCTCTGCATGAACATATATGGTTTTGGGGGACTCAACTGTGCTAATTTATATTAATGTATTTGTGTCTGCAGACCTGAAAGGTTGTCAAGGTGGCCATGACTGCTTAGGTACTGAAGGAGTTCTTCGTGTGAGCTTTGGGTGTTTTGTATCTTTTGGCACTGATTTTCAAGTCTAGTTTTTAGAATATGGTTATTCGCTTCAGCTGGATTAGTTTTCTCCAGTAAAATATTTCATGTTAGCATTTCCAATTGTAAAGCGGCATTATAATATTTTTTTCTTCATCCATTCAGAAAAAGCAGATCTTTTGGTTCTGTTACAATTGGGAGGGTTTCCCATTTATAGTAACTACAAACTGCATTTCCAGAACATAAGCAAACCTTGACAGAAATCTAGATATTTCATTTCATCATGTTTCTCACCACAGTTGGAACAACAAAGTTGCATGAATATCGTGCTTCATGGCATTCAGGATTATGGCCTCTGAAATTCTTTATGTGGATCTTGTCCCTGTTGATCCCTTTTCTTCTACCATCCACTTTCATTCAACTATATGGTTAGTATTCTTATTCGAGAATCCCGTACACAGCATAAATCGTTTATAATTTTAGTTCTTTATTGGACATTATTGAGGGTTTTCTGTGTCAATGTGGAGGAAAGATGTTTAAAATTAAAAAAATAATATGTAGTTTGAATCTGCATTTGAGTCAGGTTATTTATACTATGTTACTGTTAATGATGATCTCCATATTAAATTGTCTTCTGAGCTCTTTATATCTGTTTCAGGGGAAGTTGCACGCTTTGGTGCTGGGTAAGTTTCTGATCTGCCTCTTTCATCGTGTAGAAGATGCCATTTGATATCTCTCAAACAGTCCATTACATTGTAATGGGATTTTGTTGAGAGCCTCCTTATGTATGAGTACTTTTAGCGGTGGGAATTATAGACATCTATCTGTATTGCATATTTAATATGTCTCATTTGAAAGGCATGAAAGCTAAAGTCATGTCTGCATCCTCAAATGTGCTTGCATCTATTGTGATCATTTCATCCTGAAGAATTTTCAGATTGGTAGTCTACATATATTCCAATTGTGACTTTTTATTCCTGTTGACTTCTCTCTGTTAATATTATCAGAGTAGCGAGTTTTCAATAAGTATGACATCTAATCATCTCATTTGCGATAAAATTTTGTTAGGATATTTCTCCTTATTCAACTTATCAGCGTTGTGAAGTTCATCACTTGGTGGAATGACCATTGGATGTCTGATGATGCTGGCCACCGGTAACATCTTCCCTGTTCAATATTTGTTTTAGATGGTGATATGCCTGCTTGTGAGCTTAGTTACAAAAAAATTAAAATGGACAGCTGAGTAATCGATTAGTTCACCATTTTATGCTGGTACATTCTTATAGTATTGATGGCACTGTCAGGCTCTCTAAGATTGGTCAGTTGCAATGAGAAATAATGATATTGTTTGTGCAGTCACTCATCTTAAGTGCCAAATTAGATGAAGACAGCATATATGTGTGGTCCAATTAGATAACGAGTGAAGTGTTATGCAACTTGAACTCGGGCTTTTGCTGTATAGTGTCAAGTTTCAACATGATTCCTGAACATATAAAAGGAGTCCTAAATCGTATTTTCTAGCTTTCAAGGGGAAGAAACTTTGGTCTAAATACATACACACAATTATGCCCCTGACCTTTAAAATAATCTTGCTTCTCCCCCAGTTTTGTGTCTCTGTGTGCTCTGATAGCATGATCACATTCTGTTTTCAACATCTCTAGTCTCTGAAGTTTGTATGTTTTATATGCTGCTTAAGTGAGCATCATAAATTTTCATTTTAGTCTCTTCAAAAGCTGAACTTGTCATATGTCCCCAAAAGACTACAGCATTCAGAGCAGAATTGCCAGTTCAGGTTTTAGCCATAGTTTGAATTTTCCATAAGGATGTAGGCTCTCTTGAGATTGGGGATAAGGCAGATATTCTAGCACTCCTGGGTCCTTGCCCATGTAGGAAGGGTAGTCCGAATAATCACAGCCTTGCTAATTGATATACTTGCTTGGATGTTTTCTATTTCGGTGCACTGACATAAAAATAAAATGCACTTATGCATGCTCCTTGATTCAAAACCTTTGAAATCACATGAAAACTTAGTCTCAGCCTACCTTATGTGATACACCGAGTTATATTCATTCATTTTCTATAACACACAGTTCCAGTCATTCGTTTTGTAGATTAATTTCTGAACTGTACCCTTTCGAAATGTGAATTCAATTTCACCCCAGTTTTCATGGATGGAGAATAGTTAATGCAACCTCTACTGTGGATAATTTATTTCATCAACTGGTTAGTTGCGGCAGCATTCTAAAGCTACAACTTAATTGAATGCCTTCTGACCTTGGGAGTGGCCTTTCTCCACACAGCTATATCCTTTTCTAACTACCACAGTGGAATTTTAACAAGATAAATCCCTTTTAATGTTTACTTTATGTGCAAGTTCCATTGAATTTTCTTTTCCGTCTTCTTGCCTGGTTTATCACAGCTGATAGAATGAATGATTTATCATTGAACTTGGCTTCTTGATCAGTCGCGTGCCAGCAATAATGGTATCAACAACGGCCTATTCTGCTTCTGTGTGTGGAATCATATTGATGTACATATCGTATGCCCCAACGGCATCATGCTCCCTCAACATATTTTTCATTACGTGCTCACTGATCCTTCTCCAAATAATGACCGGCATCTCTCTTCATTCAAAAGTAAGTCCAACTTGAACATTAATATTTGTGAGTTTTTGTACTTTTCGAGGAGTCCTTTTTATTTTAATTTGTTGTAATGCTCTGATAGTGAAGTGCACATCGTACTGCATGTTTTGTCATGTGACTCCTGGATGGGAGTATTTTAGTATCTATTTCCTAAAAAGCTCTGCTGAGGTTAGAAATGATGACAACTAGCAGGAATGTTTGTTTTATGATATTCTTTTATGCTAGCTAGTATTGTACCCACAGACATTCTCTGCAGTATGGTGTACTTACACTTGTATGCAAGTACTCATATATTTCCTTTGCAGTAGTATGTAAGTACTCATATATTTCCTTTGCAGTAGCTGCACAAGGCTGAAAACTTAGATTGCAGATGCCATGAGCCTCTCGGAACTTGCAACATTGTAAATAGAGCTGAACTAGGACTGAACTACTTACAATAATTCCAACAATGGAGGAATATATATTTAGTAAGAAAAAATCAAGGACACATATTGCAGAGATTAAGAAATACACGATAATTTTTGGATTCTGAGGCAGAGCACCAACTAGATATTGGAGATTCAGATAATCTTAGGGGTTAATTGTTTCATCTTTCAGGGTATTTTTGGTAATTTCAAGTTTATACTACACCTCATAACAGTTACACGGATTTAGCAGTTTAAAATTGCCTTTTGTAATTATGTTTTGCAGTTGATATAATTTTGTCTTCACAGTAGTATCAATCTGTTCCAAAATTGAACACGATTATCAGCTAGAGGATAACTTGGACTCTAAACCATTTGGCTAGCCCTTGGAAATACTTCGTGCCTTTTAGAACAAATGAAAATTTGGACTAGTGAATTTAGAATTGTATCCTTACATATGATTATTCTGATTCATACATTCCAAGTGAAGACACAGAAGAAAGGTCAATGGTTTTTAAAGTCAAGCTTTGTTGTGAGACCGGGAAATTTACCCTGTAAGAAGAAATGATATAAAAATTAGTTACCCTCAATCAACACCTTGTTTGTAACACATCCAACTGATGACAGCTTGTAATATTACTGCTTAGCAATTCTGCTAAGTAGAATATTAAATTTTGCCAATTTTGACATTATTACGATTTTTGACTTTGGAGATGTGGGTTTGGAGGCCCACAATTAGACTTAGGCAGCCAGAAGCCTTAAAACATTAGACTGGGGCCAAATATTGCGGCTTTAGTGGAGAATGGGGCCCAATGAGAGAAGACTGTGGCCGACATGGAGGCAGCGCAGTCATTGGATCAGAATTGAGGCTAGAGGCATGAAGTGGGGCCCAAGGGAACGTTGAGGAGGCCTTGAACAAAAGAATGATTGAGGCTCATTTTGGGGCATTCATTCCTCTATTCAGAATTTGTCTATTGATAGAGCGCGCTTGAGCAGTAAGCCAAGTCTGCATGTGTTGTTCAACACATAGGTGTCTTCAAGTGGAGATCCCAGCCTTTGCTTTGATGGACGTTGAGTGCTAGCCCAAGGAAGGTGTTCCATCTTAGTCCGATTCAGAGTAGCAACAAAGAGCCATACCATAATGCAAAGGCTTCTCCAGCAGTGCAGAGGCAGTCACAACAACGCAGAGGCTGCGCAGTCCATTGAGGGAGTCACTTGTGGAGTTGGGGAGTAAAATGAGATTTTGCAGGAGATTTGGTGGGAAGGCTTGGGAAGCCTGAGCATCCATCAGCAGAATTATCAGGAGGACTGGATTGCCCAGCAGCAAAGGCATCCAAGCCCAAGAGGGCCAATTTCCGGGGTCAAGCTTTGGGCAAACCCTTTGTGGGTTCTTCTGGGTTTGTTGAGTAGAGGATGGGATTAATTTCCTAGAATTTTCTGAGCAGCGTAGCAGGCCCTAGCAGCAGATCTTTTCAGGTAGCAGCAACATTTATGGGCAGTTTCCAGCGCACAGCAACAACCATGCAGAGCATAGAGGCTGAGGGTGTCCGACATTACATTTGTGGCATTCTCTAGCTTTCCTTGAGCAAGCCCAAGTGCATTCATTCAAACACCTAATTTTGTACACTTCCTCACATTAATAAAATGGCTCAGCGCAATTTTTATGGTCTAATGGTGTTCTAATATGCGTGTTTATTTTGCTATGCATGTTTATGTCTTTGTATGCTTGTTTATTGCCGTCAATTATCTCTAGGGATATTACACAACTTGGGAAATGTGTCTGCTTGGTTACAACTACAAAGACTGAAACTACAGTCATGGTGCATGTTCCAAACTACAATACATAGCTGATTCAAAATAGCAGATATCTTGACTTAATCATAGTTGATGGCCTTTTAGTGAGATATCTGAATCTGCCTAATGCATTTATTTGTGCTATGTTCACCATTCCTCAACACGAAACTTCACCCTACTACTCGGGTCAGTACACTGCTAATGTGTTGAAAAACCAGGGAAAAACTCGACACCGAGTCTAGGCTTTATACAGAGCATAGTGTTAATGTAATGCTAAGAAGCAAGCTTGTAAAGATCTTAACTATAAACAAGGAGATATATATCAGAAATAACAATTCATATGATTAATGTGTGTGTAGCATAATAAAACCCAATGCATGTATATATCACACATCATAAGAAAGATAACCCAGTGCAGGGGATATGTACGAGTACAATAAGTGCCTCTTAAGCTATGATCATATGCAGTCTTTAAGATGAAGCAAACTGATTATATGCAGTCTTTAAGGTGAAACAAACACAAGTTAAAGGGGCTTATGCATGCAAGATCAGAGTGGGGAACTGAATCCCACAATGCTGTCAAGAGAAAAATCTCCAAAACAATGACACAAAATGGAAAAGAGCGAGTGATCGAGCCAGTGATTGAGTAGCAGGTGTCAAAGGTGCAGAGTAAGAGATTTTCGGAGGAGTTTCCTGTTTTGGAAGAGTCAGGAGAAAGGAGGCCGAATATTTCCGCAGAAAAGGGCCACACTACAGGAATTTGTGCGTGACTGCAGGAATTCGACGTGATCGCAGGAATTCACGTGTAATTGTAGGAATTCGCAATTACAATAATTCACATGTAGTTGTATGAATTTGCGATTACAGGAATTCACGATTACAAGAATTCACGCGTAATTGCGAGAATTTGCGATTACAGGGATTCACGAGTAATTATCGAAATTCACGATTACAAGAATTCATGCATAATTGCAGGAATTCACAATCACATGAATTCACAATTATAGGAATTCACAGTGGATTTGCAAAAGGGAGAAAATTTCTCTAAAATATTTTTGCCAATACATCTCTCAGATTGGATTTCCAGTTAGGCATCCATAGATTGTACTCATAATTTCTATTGATGCATAATAATAATAAAACTCTCATCTGCTAAACAATTTTTCCCACCTTGGGTTTTTCCGGGGACATTTGTCCAAAAATAATTGTGTTAATTTTTATGTGTGTGGTAGCATGTCTTAGTTTCTATTTTTATCTTCCGCATAATTTAATTTGGTGAAGATTGTAGTGTGATTATTTCGTTGTTTCCGTAGCAATGAATTGATAATTAATTTACAGTTAGAAGAAATAATTCCAGTTGCTGCAGGATTTTAGTAGTTGAATTTTTCACAGGGTATCATAGCATTATTGATCAGAGCAGAATCTTAGTAGCGAGAGGGCTTCACTGCAAGAATTCGTGCATAATTGCAGGAATTTGCGATTACATGAATTCACGCATAATTGTAGGAATTCATGATTACAGGAATTCGCGTAATTGCAGGAATTCGCGATTATAGGAATTTGCGCATAATTGCAGGAATTCACAATTACAAGAATTCACAATGTGATTGTGGGAACCCACAAGTAGTTGCAATAGATTTGTTGGATAAAGGGTTCCGGTGAGCAGATCTGGGCGCTGTTGGTTTGCAGCTAGACCAACAATAGCAGATCAACAATCAGGAAGAGAAAGGCACACACAGAGATAATTTCTCTCAGGGGGTTTCGAGCTTGAGAAATCCGATTTTCCAGTTGCAAATTGGCAGAAGCTGTGAGCAGAGGCTCTCTCCAAAAGGGAGTGCGTGTAGCAGACTCAGTAGCTGAGCAACAGGAAAGAGATTTATTTTCAATTAGATTGAGAGATGGCCACAACTGGGCTTAGAGATTAGGATAGGTTGGATGGAGCCTCCAACTATGTCATCTGGAAGGCGAGGATGTCCTTCCTACTGGATGAATATGGCCTAAAGACCTACGCAAGGAATATGGCCCTAGCATCAAAGGGTCAAGGGGAGAAGAAGAAGAAGAAGAAGAAGAAGAAGGACCTATCTAAGGTCAAGTGCTTCAGGTGTGGCGAGTTTTGCCACTACAGTGCCAAGTGTCCTCTCAGGAAGGACAATTAGGAGAAGCAGGACCAAGCGGCAACATCTGCAGAGATAGACAAATTTTCGTCCAAGTTGGAGGAACACTTTTCCATGTTTACAGCTATACCTCCAGGAGTGCGGTGGGGCGATATGGAGTTATAGTCCTGAAGGCTCAGAGGCTGGGCAGGATCCATTGAGGTGTCCTCCTCATGGATCATTACCTTGCTACAGGAGCCCACAGTATTCAGTAGCAGGATGGATCAGTGTTAGTGTTGCAGCCAGATTCCAAACTGATAGTTGCAGTTAGGTGCTGAGGAGTGTAGAGCAGTGTTGAGAGTAGAGCAAGAGGCTTAGTGGTAGAGTCAGCAACAACGTAGATTCCCCAATGGATAGTGCAAATGCTAGTAGCAGTCAGTTGCTCAGGAGATAGATGCATCACAAACACATTTGATTCAATATTTTTGGCTGCTTCTCAGTTGCAGTGGTTGCAGTTGCAACAAAAACATATGAGAGGGAGTTGCAGTGCAGATGCAGAGTTGGAAATAGTATAACAGAGTCAACAACAACACATGCACCATTAGAGTTGCGTAGTGGTTGGTGGGCAGTGATAGTCAGTAACAATGGCCAAGCATTAACAGTGGGACAAAGGGTGATACAAAGACAAGGTGTTGTAGCAGTAGTGCAGAACTAGAACACCTTCCTCAATAAGAGGGAGTGTTAGTTTTTGTAGCATCGGAGGCGTTCTAGTCTCGATAGTTTGTGGAGAGGCTAAAACACAAGGGTTCTCCATAACCCATAAATCGATCTGGAAATTCCACCTAGAAGTGTCTCAATTAGATTATTAGCCTATTTTAAAATATTTTTGTTATGCGGAATTATGGATTACGGATAAAACACTTTCCCTAAATGTGGTGCTATGCATTTAGAACAACAGATTAAAGACTTTGCAGATACTTTTCCTAACAGTCAATAGACACACAGAATAGATTAAGAAACTTACTTGGAGTCCAAGCGCTTCCTATTCTCCTTTTGTCGCTCTTGCTGTAGCTTCCAATCCAAGCTAGATTGCCAAAATATTTCCTGCAATTATGAACACTAAACAGCAAAGAGATTGCAATATACAGATGGCTATTCACGTTAATCAGTTAAATCAATGAAACATGAAACATATACATCAGATGAGAATCCATAATATGAAAGACAGAAGCCTATATAGATACATATGTCGGAAAGTAAGCAACAATCTTTATTAATGGATAGAAGGGGAGGTTACAACCAGCGATTGATTTGATGTCACCGACTCCAACATCATCCCAGCCTCATCACAATGAACATCTCTCCAGCAACATATCACTCAAATCAAACCCTAAATTGAGAATCCAACAACATTTCTCTACCAAATTTCTTCCTTCTCAAGCACTAGGATTTGTGCTCAATTTATAGATGAGTTGAAGGTAGTTTCACAATCAATGAATTTCTAATAATAGGCAAGACATGTTCCCAAGCTCAGAGGTGTTGAATGGACACATGGATTCGAAGTTTGACACATATGCACTCTTCTAGAAGGCACTGACCATGTGGAGATTCCGGAACAATGAGAATTTTGCTCCCAATTGACCAACGCACCCTTGAGTGTCGGGAAGTGCTTTGCAGAGAACCCTTGAATGGAGGTAGCTGCATATGCAAAGCAATTAGTCCCTTGAGAGACTGCATTGGTGAGCTCATAGGTGATATAACATGTACTTCAAATCTTGGAAACCTTGCAATGGAAGTCATGGATGATTTGTTCTTTTTCTTTGTCTTAGGGCATGCAGCAATTGAAATGATAGGGGATGATAGACCCTATTCATCGGTTCTGGGGATGATGTCCAGTTTAACCAGGTCATTGGGAATGGTGCCCAAATTGACCTATAACAATTTCCTAAGTTTAAACTTAGGAAAAGGGGTTAATTAATCATAATTAATTGAGGAAGGTGAGATTTATCTAGAAATTCACACGAATCGACTAGGAAATAATATCAACCATTGATTAAGATTTAATCTTGGCCGTTGGAGTCCCACAATGAGATTATAAGAAGAAGTCGTTGGGTAGATGGAGGAAAACACTCAGTGTGCGAGTTCCTTGGCAAATCGAGCTACCCAGTTGCAGAGATCTAGCAAGGGAGAAGGTTGAACCAGAAGGATGCACGAGTTAGATTGAGGATACACCAATCGCATATACTCAATGATCAAAGCAGATCAATTTTCCAGTAGCAGGTGATTCATTAGAGAGATCGAGCTAGTGATCAAGTAGCAGGTGTCAAATGTGTAGAGTAGCAGATTTTCGGAGGAGTTTCCTGTTCCAGAAGAGTCAAGAGAAAGGAGGCCGAATATTTCTACAGAAAACGACCACACTGTAGAAATTCATGCGTCACTGCAGGAATTCACACGTGATCACAAGCATTCGCATGTAATTGCAGGAATTTGCGATTACAAGAATTTGCAATTACATAAATTCACAGTTATAGGAATTCGCAGTGGATTTGTAGAAGGGAGAAAATTTCTTAGAATATTTTTGCTAGTATTTCTTTCAGATTGGATTTCCAGTTGGGCATCCATAGATTGTACTCAGAATTTCTGCTGCTGCATAATAATAATAAAACCCTCATCTACTGCACCAAATTTCCCACATTGAGTTTTTCCAGGGACATTTGTCCAAAAATAATTGTGTCAATTTTTATGTGGGCTAACATTTCTCAGTTGCTTTTTTTATCTTGCACAAAATTTAATTTGGTGAAGATTGTAGTGTGGTTATTCATTGTTGTCGTAGCAATAAACTAATAAATTAATTTACAGTTAGAAGAAATAATTCCATTTGCTGCAATATGATTTCAGCAGTTGAAATTTTCATAGTAACACCATTATGTGACTAAGGCCCTAATTTTGGAAGGAAGCCACATATGAAGTGTTATTTTACCCATTTCTTTCAAGCTTGGTTCACTTATATGCAATAATGGTTAACATACCCGATGATAAAATTTGCAGCATTGGCTATTGTGTGTAATTGGAAGGTGGTTCCATTTATTGGTTTAGGCAACTTAATTGGGGTTCAAGTCCTCCAAAGGAACATATTGACACCCACAGGTGATGTGTTGTGAGCCATGAGATTCCAGACAGTTTTAGAGCATCATTCATAGAAATGGGAACCTTCAACACCTACAACGTTCCTGCCTTTGCTTTATTATTCATGGGATGATGCACCTGGACCAGCATACCCCCAACCGAATTAGCAGTAATTATATGGTGTGACAGTTGATCTAGGGCCCATATGAGGTTTTTCTCATGCCTTGAGACATGAGAGGGCTAGCACCATCTTCAGATCCCTCAATGTTGAAGCAGTATCAAGATTATTCACCACTTGGAGACCCATGAGACCTAGTTTTGTACCCCAAACCCTTATTTGGGGGCTACAAGATGATTTGTAGAGAGATATAGGGGAAAACCCCTAGACCTTGATTTTAGGAGCCCTCTACACATGTCATGGCACCAAAAGAGCTCAACGCAAGCCCTAGAAGGGCCTATGGCAACATGATGTTAGCATTTCGACCCTTTTTATTATGTTTCATATTAGCTACAAGGTCAGCTTGTGGCCCTGCTTGTAGTTTTCCCATTATTTTATGATTTGAGTGGCTTGTAGGCTAAAATAGGAGTTAATAGCACACATATATATTAGAGATCATTCATTTGTAATCTCTCATCATCAACACACTTGGAAATTTATCCTCATTGAGGAATTCAACCTCTCTGGAGGAATCACAGTTGCTTTCTTGTGGATGTTTTGGATCTATTGGATGCATTTTGACATTTGGAGTTGATTCTTGGATATCTCTTGGAGATATTCTTTGGATAATGGAAGGAATTCTTGCATGTTGTCTTGTAAGTGCACTTTATTGTTAAATATCTATTTTTTTATGCCTAATATATGGAATGATTGATTCTAGGTCATGATAAAATTGTACCCTAATTTATTGAAGATTAATTGAATTGCTATCTAGATGAATATGTTGAAATTTTGATGTTCTATGCTATTATAAACACTTAAATCGAAAACTTCTTTATGCTGCAAAATAAATTAAGTAATTGTAGATAGAACATAAACCATATAAACGATATGCACAATGGAATACAACCAAGAACTCAATGAGACACAGAGAAGTTAGGTCAATGACCAGGGAAAAACCCACAAGGGGAAAACCCAACCAGATTTTTCTTCTATTAGAAATCAATTGTTTAGCAGAGATACAATGTACAATGAGAGAATGAATAAGTTCACCCAAATCTTAAGAAGATCTCTGATAGCAGTAGTTGATGCAAACACTTAATCACTTTGGCTCTCCAAGATCTGCTCTTGCTCTTCAAGACTCTCTTTCTCTCTCTCTCAATCTTCCTCTAGACACTCCAACTATCTCTTTCTCAAGTTCGAATTCTCCTTTCACAAGCACAAGTAAGTGTGTCAAGTGAGTATGAGAGGCACAAATATATAGGAAGAGCAAGGAGGTCAAATTCATGAGGGAGTAACTCCTATGCCTCGAGGAGGAATTACATATGCCAAAATAGGAGTGTAACTTATGCCATAAAGGATGAGTCTAACTTATGCATTAAGGAGAGAAGTGTAACTTATACATTAAAGAAGTGTAAGAGGAATCTTTATGACGAGTCATTAAAGTGTGTAAGCGAGTGTAAGAGGTGCTTAAGAGCATTAAAGAGAGAGGAATGAATCCATTAAGAGAGAGAGAGAGAGAGAGAGAGTAACATATGCTTTAATTGAGGGGAGTTACATATTACATGATTGAGTCTCATGATTGAGAGACTTGGAATTCTTTTTAATAATAATATAATAATATCATAAAGATGATATTAGTAATAATAATAATAATATTGATGATTAAGTTAAAAATTAAACAATTGAGATTGATCAAGGACAAGTTAAGTAAATTTCCATCATGTATATATGATTACAAATTGATGGAAGGTAATTACTATTTTTGGAAAGTCATGGTTGCAAAGATAGACATGACTTTCTATTTTTATAAGTTCACTTTAGAAAGGTCAGAAATGAAATTCTATTCAAGGAAATTCATCCCATAGCTGTCAATTTTTAACACTCCCTCTCAGCTAGGGAGGAACTTCTTTTTGATACAAGGATCTCTGCTATCTCTGCTTTGGAACAATGATGTTGCAATCTAATGAAGAAGAATCATCATAGGGGAGATACTTCCATCACCTTATACACACTTGGGGGGATCCACTTGTCAGTGCATGACAAGGATCTCACACATCCAAGGCTCATCACTGCTTGGGGGGGTCCACTTGTCAATACATGACCAGGATCTCGCTCATCCAAGGCTCATCACAGCTTGGGGGATCCACTTGTCAACACATGACTAGGATCTCGCTCATCCAAGGCTCATCACTACTTGGGGGGATCCACTTGTCAACACATGACAAGGATCTCGCACATCCAATTCTTATCATCCATGACCACCCTCTCTTGGAAGGGACACACCTACTAGTCCAAGTTTCTCTCTGAAAACCAAGAACTTTCATTTCGACATGTGAAAATTTCAAACTGAAATCCTATTGCAGCAACAGGTATTATTTCTATTAACTGATAAATTAATTATTCAGTTTATTCCTACGACAACATCCAAATAAACACATTGCAACCTTCACAAATAAAATTCCACGGAAAATAAAGCGCTTGAAACTGAGAAAATACTAGCACACACATAAATTGACACTGTTATTTTCGGACAAATGTCCCCAAAAAAACCCAACTTGGGAAAACCCGTGTAGCGGTGAGAGTTTTAAATATTACGTAGTAGTGAAATTCCGAGTACAATCTGGATGCTTGAAGCTGGAAATCCACAAGAAGAAAAATCTGGGCAAAATTATTGAAGGGAATTACCCTTCCTCCACAAGCAATCTTGGCACAACCTCCCTTCAGAAAACTCGACCTCCTGGACCCTCTGCGTTGCTTTGCACAGACCCTATGACGTCAAGCCTCCAACCAGTCTCTGATGAAGTCGTTATTCCTGCCTCTGTTGAGGAGATCGCCTCTTTGGCACTTTCGACCCTCTTCCTGACCTCTGGAACTGAGAACAAATTTCTCTCCAGCTAAATCGAACTACTTCTCTGAGGCAACTGCAGAGTCCTCTGTGCTGCCTCACTAGGAATAACTCAACCCTCTTGTTGCTGCCTCATTGGGAATAACTCGGCCCTCTTTTTGTTGCCTCTCCGGATCTGGAAAACTTCCTCCGGATCAATGTCCCTGCCTCTGCTGTCTCACTGAAGCTCAAACTCTCCAACAAATTTTTGCTGCTACTGTGGAAAATCGAATTCTCCAAGTGACTTTGGTGTATTCTCCATCACCACATCAATCCCTTCTTATGTCTTCTTGTTAGGACTCCAACGACCAAGATTAAATCTTAATTGATGGCTCAGATCATTTATGGATCGATCTGTGTGAGTTTCTAGACTATTCTCACCTTATCTCAATTATCACTGATTAATTAACCATATTTCCTAAGTAAATATTTAAAAATCGGTTAATAATCTAATTGAGACACTTCTAGGTGAAATTTCCAGAAATGATTTATGGGTTCTGGAGATCTCATGTATTCTAGCCTCTCCACCAAATTTCATGGCTAGAACACATCTGATGCTACAAAAACTAACACTCCCTCTTAACAAGGAATGTGTTCTAGTGCTGCACATCCTGCTACAACACCCTGCCTCTGTATCAACTCTGTCACGCAGTTGATGTATGGTTGTTGTTGCCCACCAACCACTGTGCAACTCTAATATACGCTGCATATGTGTTGTTGCTGACTCTGCTAGACTGCTGTCAACACTTCATCTGCATTGCAACTCTGTTTCTGCTGCAACTGCAACATCTGCAGCTAAAAAACATCCAAAATATTGAATCAACTATGTTCAGTATGATGCATCTTTCACCCAAGTCTTTGACTGCTACAAGCATCTGCACTGTCACTGAAGAATCTGCGCTGCTGCTGACTCTTCACTGTGCCATTTGCATTGTTGCCAACTCTGCACTGCGCTCCCCAGCATCTGACTGTTACTAGTCTCTGCAACTGTCACTTTGGTATTGACTGCATCAACTACCACTGATCCATCCTGCTACTGAAAATTGTGGGCCCCCATAGCCAGATAATGATCCTTGACGTGGACTCCTTAAAGACACTGACCAATCTGTAGCTCTCTTGGGCTACAACTCCAGATCACGCCACCTCACTCCTGGAGGTATATGGGAAATCATAGCAAATTTTTCTTGCAACCTGGAGGACTACCTATCTATCTTAGCATGAGTTGTCGCTTGGTCCTACTTCCCCTCTTTGTCCTTCTTCTCGAAAGGACACTGGGTACTATAGTGGCCAAACTCACCACGCCTGAAGCACTTGACCTTAGATAGGTCCTTCTTCTTCTTTATCTACTCCCCTTGCCCCTAAATAGGACCCTTAGATGCGAGGGCCACATTCTCCTCCTCCTTTACCATCTTCTGTTCGCTGTTAATGTTGTCACTGATTCAACTCTTTAACAAAGCTCGTCTCAACTCCTCTTGCTGCAAATCGGTCCACATCCTATCCCACTTTGGTAGCTTGTCTCTGCCCAATATGCTTCAGAAAAAGACCTGCCAATCCTCTGAGACACTGTTGATTGCCAATCACGCTAGCTCCGAAGGTTGAGGCGCTACCCCAACAACTAACAGCTGGTCTTGGACCTCCTGAATACTGGTTAGGAAGGGATCTATGCCTTCCCCCTTCTGCATCCTGATGCATCTCAACTTCTCCTCTAGGAACATCTTTTGCTGCTCGGAAGTACCTTGGTATAACGTGGAGAGACAATTCCACATCTCTTTGGCATTATCTTTGCTAGTTATGTGTGAGACTATATGGTCTTGGACTCCATCAAGGATCAATCGCTTCGCCCGCGCCATTTCCTTCCTATATTCCTTCAGCTGATTCTCATCCTAGGGAACTGCCACTACATTATCAATGTAGGCTTTCAGGCCATATTCATGTAGAAGGAAGGACATCCTAGCCTTCTAGATGACATAGTTGGAAGCACCATCCAACCTATCCTAATCTCTAAGCCTTGCAGTCGCCATCTCGAAAATTGTTGAAAACTCCCTCTTTCCCTATGCTACTCCCTATCCCTCATGGAATGCGTAGATATGCTAGCTGCTATTGTCAATCTGCTTGGAAAAATCGAACTTCCGAGACTTGAAGTTCCCTGAGAGAAATTTCCCTCTGATGTGTGTGATTTTCCCTTCCACTTGATGTAGATTTTGCTCTGCAACCTGCAACAAAACCCTCTACGTCCATCCAGGAATCGCTCTTCGAAAATCTGAGCTACAACTGCTCCCTCTGAGTGCTGGCATCACTAATCTAGGCAACTCAATTTTTCTGCCACCCTGCAACTGAAAATTGATCTACTGCCCTAGAAACTCGGCCTGCCTATCAATGGACTGCGCTGCCCCTAGGAATTTTGGCCTATGCTTTCACTGAACAATGAAATCCCTTCTCTGCTTCTGAGCTCCCCGACTCATCACTTTTGCTCTGATACCATGTGAAAATTTCAAACTGAAATCCAATTGCAGCAACTTGTATTATTTCTTCTAATTGATAAATTAATTATTCAGTTTATTTCTACGACAAGATCGAAATAAACACACTTCAACCTTCACAAATAAAATTCTGCGGAAAATAAAGCGCTAGAAACTTAGAAAATACTAGCACACACACATAAATTGACACCGTTATTTTCGGACAAATGTCCCCTAAAAAACCCAACTTGGGAAAACCGGTGCAACAGTGAGGGTTTTTATTATTATGCAACAGTGAAATTCTGAGTACAATCTGGATGCTTGAAACTGGAAATCCACAACAAGAAAACTCTAGGAAAAAATATTGAAGGGAATTACCCTTCCTCCACAAGCAATATTGGCACAACCTCCCTTCAAAAAAGTCGACCTCTTGGACCCTCTGCGTTAGCCTCTACGTTGCTCTGCACAGACCCTATGACGTCAAGCCTCCAACCAGTCTCTGATGAAGCCGTTCTGCCTACCTCTGCTGTGGAATTCACCTCTTTGGCCCTCTGGACCATTCGTCCGTCCTCTGGAACTGAGAACAAATTTCTCTCTATCTAAATCAAATTGGTTCTCTGAAGCAATTGCGCAGTCCTCTGCGCTGGCTAACTGGGAATAACTTGGCCCTCTTGCTGCTTCCTCTCAGGATCTGGAAAACTTCCTCCGAATCATTGTCCTTGTCCCTCACTGTCTTTTCTGCCTCACTGAAGCTTGAACTCTTTGGCAACTGATTGCTGCTACTCTGGAAAATGGAATTCTCCAAGTGACTCTGGTTTATTCTCCATCAGCACATCAATCCCTTCTTATGTCTTCCTGTTGGGACTCCAACAACCAAGATTAAATCTTAATCGATGGCTCAGGTCATTTTTGGATCGATCTGTGTGAGTAGACTATCTCACCTTATCTCAATTAATACTGATTAATTAACCATATTCCCTAAGTTTAGACTTAGGAAATATTTAAAAATCGGTTAATAATTTAATTGAGACACTTCTAGGTGGAATTTCCAGAAACGATTTGTCGGTTCTGGAGATCTCATTTATTCTAGCCTCTCCACCAAATTTCATGGCTAGAACACATTCGATGCTACAAAAACTAACACGGCAAAGGCTTGTTAAGAATGTCAACGATCTTGTCATCAGTCGCTATATTATGGAGTCTTACTGCTCCTCTTTGTGTCATATCCCGAATACAGTGATATTTGATCTCAATGTGTTTGGAAATGTCATGGAACACGGGATTTTCAGCAAGTCAAATCCCACCCTTATTGTCATAGAACAATTACTGTAGTATCCAATACTTGCTCAAACAACTCTCCAAAGATCTTCCTTAGCCATACTACCTCACAGCTAGCCATGCTAGCAACAATGTATTCTGATTCAGGCATGCTAAGGGCAACAAACTTTTGCTTTTTGCTCATTAAAGATATCATTAAAGATCATAAGCTGAAGCAACACCTTGATGTGCTCTTTCTGTCAGTAGAGTTACCAGCCCAATCAACATCAGAGTATCCATGTAGCCTTATATCTTCGACACTATATCTCAATCCAACATTGATTGTACCATGCAGTCACCTCAACACATGCTTTGTAGAAACCCAGTGTGTATGAGTAGGATTAATCATTTATTGACTTAGAGTATTGACTGCAAAGCATATATTTGGTTTAGTGTTCACTAAGAACATTAGTGCTCCAATCAGTTGACGATACATAGAAAGATTAGCCAAATCCGTTCCTATAGCTTTACCACAAAGCTTCTTGAAATTCATTTTCATTGGATTATTCATGGACTTACACTTAGTCATACCAAACCTTTCTAGTAGTTTGAAAACATATTTTCCTTGAAGGAAAATCTCACCAGATTTTTGCCATACCTCCAGGCCTAGAAAGTAGTGCATCAAACCAAGATATTTCATTTCAAATTCAAAAGCTAACTCCCTCTTCCATTGGAGAATAAGAGCTTGTCAACCGATTAAAAATATATCATCAACATAGAATACCAAAATCAAAGGCATACCTTGGATTGTCTTAAAGTAAAGATTTGGATCTGCATTTCTTTTGGTAAAACCAAACTTCATCAAGAAGCTATATATGCGAGCATATTAAGTTCCTGGAGCTTGCTTCAAACCATAGAGGGATTTCTTCAGCCTAGACACATGAGTTTTTGGATCATGTACTTCAAAGCCTTGAGGTTGCTCCACAAATACTTCTTCTTTAAGAAAACCATGTAGAAAAGAAGTCTTCACATTCATTTGGTGAAGAGACCATCCTTGGCTAGCAGCTAGAGCTACAATAGATCAGATGGTGGTGTAACGGGAAACAGGTGCAAAAATTTCGTCATAGTCTATTCCCTCTTTCTGAGAGAAACCTCTAGCCACAAATCTAGCTTTATATTTTTCTATATTGCCATCAACACCATGTTTAATTTTATACAACCATTTAGAAGATGCAATAGATTTATCTTGGGGTCTTAGAACCACTTCCCATACATCATTATGAATGATGGATTCATATTCTTCAGCCATTGCATTTTTCCACACTTGGGCCTTTACAACTTTTTCAAAAGTGTACGGTTTAGCTTGAATAATGTTGCTAATGGCTACAACATATCTCTAGAACCAACAAGGTTTCTTGCTTTCTTTGAAAGTTCTTCTGGGGGCAGCATGTTTATCAGCATCTTGAAGAGTTTCACGAATCCATAAAGGTCTCCTTTTAGAAGGAGGATCACATGGAGGAGGATCCAAAGGATCCATGGGCTCCATGAGTTCATCAGATCAATTTTAGCTTCAAGATCTTCTTGTATTTCAAATACATCATCTTGACTATCAACATTAGCAAGAGGAAGAGGAGTGTCTCTTGATTTTCCAAGAGCTGCATCTTCATCAAATGTTACATCCTTGCTAAATTCTATATTTCTTTGACCAGTTACGTATATTGTGTAAGCTTTAGAATTCTCACAATAACCAACACACGCACCTTTCTTACTTGAAGCTTCCAACTTGTTCCTTTTCTCTTTTGGGACATGGAAGTAGACAGGACAACCAAAGATCCTTAGGTGCCCAACTTCAGACTTTTTGCCAGTGAAGACTTCTTCAGGAGTCTTGTTGTTTAGGGCACGGTGAGGAGATCTATTTTGAACATAGACAACTGTGTTCCCAGCTTCTCCCCATAGAAACTTTGGCAATTTCTGATCATGCAACATAGCTTTGACCGCTTCCATGATAGTTCTATTCTTTCTCTTGGCCACACCATTTTGTTCTGGGTTATATAGTACAATGGTCTCTTTTCTGATTCTAGCTTCTTTGTAAAAGTCAATGAAATCACTGGAAGTGAACTCTCCTCCATTGTTAGATCTGAAAATTTTGATCTTCTTTCCAGTTTGTTTTTCTACTAGAGCTTTGTAATCTTTGAACATGTTAAGAGCTTGACTTTTATTTTTCAGAAAATAAATCCATGTTTTGCGAGAAAAATAATTCATAAATATAATATAATACAAGTAACCACTAAGAGAAGTTATAGGCATTGGTCCTTGTGAAAATTCCTAAATTTACTAAATAGAAACCCCACTGTTAAATTCTTGATTTACTTCTCCTACTTACATAAGTTATTAATCTGAAAACTTTAGCATTAACATCGAAGTAAATACATTAACAACCTACACATGCAAATCTAAACTGAATAACATGCCAATGACAAAGTGGCACACAAAGATTTTTTGGACAACTGTCCCTGGAAAAATCCAATGCAGGAAAACTGGTGTTGTTAGCTTATGGAGGGTTTTTATTATTAAGCAGATTCTAAGTACAATAGTCCTGGGCACCAAACTGGTTAACCCGACAGAGAAATAAATTTGCAGCAATACCTCTATTCCAGAGACAGAAAAACTGACTAATTCACACCCTCAAATGGGATTTATAGAACTCAGTCTTTTCCGGCCTCTAGAAACCCCAGTGCTACTCTGAAGCCCTCTACGTCAGCCCTGCTGGCCTGTGTTAGCCTCTGTGCTGCTCAGGAAGGGCCTGCGTTGCCCTAGTCTGGGTTACGCTGCCCCTATGCCGCCCTAGCTAGGCCTACGTCAGCCCTCCCGACCTCCTGCTACCTCTATGCTGCCCCTGCTAGGCTCTCGGTTGCTCTACGTAGCTGCTACCTTGGTCTGCTGCTTTTTTGCCCTCGTTGTTCTCTTGGCTTGGGACTAGACCAACCCCCTTGCCAACACTGCCCCTCACTGCAACTGAAACACTTCTGAAATTCTTAAGAAACCACGCCTTAGAATTCCAGCCTAGCTTCGGTGCTCTTTTAGTGTGTGTGTTCTCCAACTGACCCCAAGCCCTTTTCTTATACTTTTCTCATTGAAACATCAATGACCGCGATCTAATCTTGAATCGACGTTTAAGATTAGAAGATCTTGATCCACATCACTTGATTCTGTTGCTTACTGTGCCACCTCGGTGATTTCACGTCTCCGGCACTCTGGCACTGTCTGCCTGCACTTTAGACTCGGTTGCTCTCGTAGCCTCTTGCCTTGGTCTCTTCACTTCTTTGCCCTCTACTTTATCTTGCTGGGACTAGACCAGACCCTTGCCATCGCCTCATTTTATGGCCCAAAACACTTAAATTCTGGTGACCACCCACAAATTCCACCTTAGCTTTAGTGCTCTGCTAGTGTGTGTTCTCCAACTGACCCCAAGCCCTTTTCTTATACTTTTCTCATTGAAACATCAATGACCGCGATCTAATCTTGAATCGACGTTTAAGATTAGAAGATCTTGATCCACATCACTTAAGTCATTCTCATCACATGTTTAATTTAATTACCTTTAATATTTTAATTTTCCTAAGTTAGACTTAGGGTCCTTAGTTAAAAAGATTAATTAATTATATCTCTTAAACCAAATGGAATTTCCCAAAACGATTTCTCGGTCTTGGAGATCTTATGTACTCTAGTCCCTCCACAAATGTTGGGAGCTAGAGCACATCCGATGCTACCCCAACACCCCAAAGTCTCAACACTCCCTCTTAGCGAGGAATGTGCTCTAGCGAAACACTTCACCTCGAAGGCTGCTTTGATCTTTGGTGTTGTTCTCTGCGCTAATGCTTGGCCTGTTGCCCTTCATCACTGTGCTGCTGCTGCTCTCCCGTACTGCTGCCCATGACGCTGCCATTGCCACTACTACATCCGTACTGTAGCTCCCTCTCAAATTGCTGCATCGTGCTGCTCATAGCACTGCCACTGTTAACTACTGCACTGAAACTCAGTTGCTGAGAGTAAGCAACTGAAGTACCCCTGCCCAAATGACAGACAAGTCAGTCGGGCTGCATCTCATCACTGAAGCTCTATAGATTGCTGTTCTGCGCTGTCCTCTTGAAGCCTCTGCGCTGCTACAACTCTGCACTGCGTAAGAAAACCTCCTCTACGCTACTGCCTCTACATTATTGCTGCATCTCCACTGCACTACTCCCTCTCCAGCTTTTCAGCCTCTGCCTTTGCTTCATCCATGATCTTTGCACCCACTTCTCTAGTCATTCCTTGCTACTATCTTAAGGCTCCTGTAGCACGGATGTGATCCAAGAGTTGAGCTACTCAAGGATCCCGCCACCACTCTGTAGCTGCTCTACAGATCAAGATCGCCCCACTTTCGTGGTTCATGAGTACTCATGGCTACGTCATCTTCGGAGCCATCGTCTACAACAACGACCTTGGAACTAGAATCTTCCTTGTCTTTCTTCTTTTGAGGACAATTGTTGGCGAAATTTCCAAGTTCGCTGCGTTGGAGACATTTGATCTTTGACAGATCACGCTTCTTTTTCCCTTGCTTCCTCTTTGATGCCAGGGTTGCATCTTCCTCTTCCTCCTTCTTCACCTTGCTCGAACCGGTGCTGCACTGCCTTTTGGTCATTCGGCGGATCTCCTCTTGTCGGAGGATAGCCCACATATTGTCCCAGTTGGGAAGGTCTGCTCTGCCCAAGAGAATTTGGACAAATTTTCCCAGTCCTCACCATGACATCGTCATCCACCTTGACCCCCATGCCATTTAGCTGATCCCGGATCGATTGTAGTCTGGATAGGAAAGGATGTATTTCCTCTCCCTTGGACATCATGAATAACCTTAGCTAGTTCTCCAGAAGCATCTTTTTCTGGACGAACCTCCCTTGATATAATGTGGTTAGGGCTTCCCACATCTCATGAGCCGTCGCCTTCTCGGCCATGTGTGGTACCACATGATCTTTAACCCCGTCCATAATGAAGCGCTTGGCATGTGTTGTTGCTTCATTTTGCTTCTCCAGGAGAGTCGCATCAGTTGGTGTAGCCAAGACTTTCTCTGCATGCTCTCGTATTCCGTAGGTCTCCAGGACTACCAAGATTTTGGCCTTCCAGATAGCAAAGTTGGACAGGCTATCCAACCTATCCTGATCACTCAGTTTGTGTGGCGCCATCTGCTCAGAAATTTGTTGGAGCGGATCCTCCTCTCTATGCTAGAGACTCAGATCTAGGGTCCTTGGTGAGAAAGACACCCTCTGCTCCCTCTAACAACTGACTCCCTCCCTTGGAAGTCTACCAAACACAACGAATCAGTTCTTTTCGATCACCTGACGATCAATCTATAGATTTCTTTGGCAGGAAATCTACTGAGAAGCTGTTCTCCTCCCGCTCTTTGTCAACTTAGCTTAGGCTAAATTCTGCACCCGCAGAATCTTCACCCCACTAGCAATTGTTGAAGGTCTGCAGCTCAGGTTTCGGTTCACGACACTCTGCACAACAATCAAATTCTGGACCGGGTCACCCTGGTTGGCCTCTGCGTGAGCAGACTTGCTCAGCGCAGCCTCTGCACAGCGCATGTTTCTCCTGCGTTCCTCTGGAAGACTCTGCGCTGTCTCTGCATCACTCAGCTGGGATTGCGTCAACCCTTGCGTGGCTCTTGCTGCTTCTGCGTCCTTCTGCTGCTGCGATGCCCTTTCTGGTTTATCTGCTGCTACTGCTGCTGCTTTCTACAACACAGATTTCTTCATTCGTCTTGCTGGAGATCCAGCTTGATCTGCAATCGCTCTGATACCATGTGAAAATTTCTGAATTTACTAAACAAAAACCCTACTGTTAAATTCTTGATTTACTTCTCCTACTTACATAAGTTATTAATCTGAAAATTTCAGCATTAACATCGAAGTAACTACATTAACAACCTACACATGCAGATCTAAACTGAATAACATGCTTACTGACAAAGTGACACACAAGGATTTTCTGGACAATTGTCCCCAAAAAAACCCAATGCGGGGAAATCGGTGCTGCTAGCTTTTGGAGGGTTTTTAATATTTAAGTAGATTATAAGTACAACAGATCTGGGCACCAAACTGTTTAACTCGACAAAGAAATAAATTTGCAGCAATACCTCTATTCCAGAGACAGAAAAATTGACTGATTCACAGCCTCAAACGAGATTTACAGAATTCAGCCTTTTTCGGCCTCTAAAAACCCAAACGCTGCTCTGAAGCCCTCTGCGTTAGCCTTGCTGGCTTGCGTCAGCCTCTGCACTGCTAAGGAAGGGCCTGCATCACCCTAGATTGGGTTACGTTGCCCTAGTTGGGCCTGCGTTAGCCCTCCTGGCCTCCGTTGCCTCTTCGCTGCCCCTGCTGGGCTCTCGGCTGCTCTGCGTAGCTGCTGCCTCAGCGCTGCCTTGGTCTGCTGCTTCGTCGCCCTCGTTTTCTCGGCCTAGGACTAGACCATCCCCCTTGCCAATACTTCCCCTTGCTGTAGCTGAAACACTTATGAAATTCTTAGCAAACCATGCCCTAGAATTCCAGCTTAGCTTCAGTGCTCTGCCAGTGTGTGTGTTCTCGAACTGACCCCAAGCCCTCTTCTTATACTTTTCTTGTTGAAACATCAACGACTGTGATCTAATCTTGAATCGACGGCTAAGATTAGAAGATGCTTGATCCACGTTACTTAAGTCATTCTCATCACATGTTTAATTTAATTACCTTTAATCTTTTAATTTTCCTAAGTTAGACTTACAGTCCTTAATTAAAAAGATTAATTAATTAAATATCTCTTAAATCGTATGGAATTTCCCAAAACGATTTTTGGGTCTTGGAGATCTTATGTACTCTAGTCCCTCCACACATTTTGGGAGTTAGAACACATCTGATGCTACTCCAACACCCCAAAATCTCAATAGTCCTCATAAATCTGAATGTACAAGATGCAATACCTGACTGGTTCTACTTATTTTTGAAGGGAATGGTCCCTTCACTTGCTTTCCACTTGCACATCCTTGGAAAACCCCATCATGATTAGATCTGATTTCTGACATTTCGAAAACCATCTTTCTCACATGAGGTAATACTTTGTAATGCAAGTGAGCGAACCTTCGGTGCCAAAATTCATTTTGATGATTGATGCCATGGATTAGTGCATGAATAGGTCTTCCATTGATTTTGTATAGACCTTCACATCTAGATCTCAGAGTGAGGGCATATCTCGTGTCAGATCTCGATGGCCAAGTGAGAACACAACCATTTATGACAGCAGTTGTCGTTATTTTTCTTATAAAGCTGACATGGACACAAGATTCTTCTTTAAACCAAGTACATACTTCTTGAAGAGCCAAAGTTTTACCTTGATCCAGAGGGAAAGAAACAGAACCAAATCCGTTTATGGGTTATGTAGAGTTATCTCTAAGAATGATCTTCAAATCTGTCTCCCTCTCAACCAGATTAGAGAGTACTTTGTAACTAGTAAAGTGCCTTGAAGCACCACTATCAACCAACCAGCTATCACAAGAATCTGCAGGAGATGAACTAGAAAGAGTAGAAACAAGAAAGTACTCTGATAAAGTCTCAACAACATTATTATCATACGTTTGGTTCCTTGAGGAACGATAGTTTCCTCTAATAGCAAAAGGAGCTTTTCTTCTTCTTCTGTAATCAAATTTGTTTGAGCGATTGTTGAAGTTGGATTTTGATTCTCTTTTGCTTTCTGAACAATCATGAGCATAGTGGCCATGCTTGCAACAATTGTAGCATTGAACTTTTGATAAGTCTTTGTTCCATTGAGAGGAGTTGTTGGGAGCAAACTTTCTCGAATAGTGCATTCCTGTTCTTCCTTTCTTCTTTTTTCCTTGTACAACAAAGACAGTAGGTTCTCCCTCCTCATGGTTGGGAATTCTCACTCTGGAAATCATTTTGGATTTTTCTTGACTATACTTTCCTAGGATTTCATCAAATGTAGGAAACGTGTCATTATTATTGATGGTAGTAATAATGTTTCTCAAGAAGAAGGAAGACCTCCACACGAAATCAGTACCAATTCTTTATTGGAAACAACTTCAGCAGAAGTCGACAACTGATCTTTGATTTTTTATATCCTCATGAAGTATGCTTGAATGGTTTTTCCAACATGTCAGATGGGCAGGGTCCATTAAGGAGCCCACCTCATGGATCATTACCTGGCTATGGGGGCCCAGAAGTGTCAAAGATGCGATCAAATTCCAGAGTGACAGTTGTAGACAAGTAGCGATCAGGTGTTGAGGAGAGCAGCACTGAGTTGGCAACAGTGTAGAGTGGCACAGTGCAGAGTCAGCAGCAATGCAGATTCTTTAGTGACAGTGCAGAGGCTAATAGCAGTCAGGACTCGGGAGATAAATGCATCATAATGAACACAATTGATTCACTATTTCAGATGCACAATTGATTCACTATTTCAGATGCTTTTTAGTTGCAGTTGTTGCAGTTGCAGCAACAAGAAATGACAGGGAATACCAGTGTAGATGCAAAGTTGGTAGCAGTATGGAAGTATCAACAACAACATGGATGCAACATCAGAGTTGCGCAATAGTTGGTGGACAGTGGTAGGCAGTCACAGTGCCTAGACATCAACAACGTGACAGGAGATGATATAGAGACAGAGTGTTGTGGCAGGGTGTGCAGCATTAGAACACAATCCTCACTAAGAGGGAGTGTTAGTTTTTGTAGCATAGGATGTGTTCTAGTCACGAAACGTGGTGGAGAGGCTATAGTACATGTGATCTCCAAAACCTAGAAATCATTTCTCGAAATTCCACCTAGAGATGGCTTAATTAGATTATTAGCCATTTTTTAAATATATCCTAAGTCTAAACTTAGGGAATATGGTTAATTAATTCGAATTAATTCAAGGTGAGAATTCTCTAGAAACTCACATGGATCGACTCTGAGATGATCCTAGCCCTTGATTAAGATTTAATCTTGGTCGTTGGTGCTCCAATAGAGGATTATAAGTAGAAGTCAATGGGAACTTGGAGAATACACAAAACACCAACAATTCAATTTCTAGAGGGTAGCAGCAGTTGTCGTAAAGCCAGAGATCGAAGTAGAGACAGTGAAGGGCAGGGACAATGATCTAGAGGAAGTTTTCCAGATCTAGAGAGGCAGTAGCAAGTGAAAAAAGTAATCCATTTGGAAACAGCACAAGGACTGCGTATTTGGAAACAACACAAGGACTGCGTAGCAGCTGAAGCAGAGCAGTTTGATTTAGCTGAGGAAGAGGTCGATTCAGTTTCCAGAGGCCGAGAAAATCTTCCAGAGGGTCAGAGAGTCACTTCCAGCAGTAGAGGCAGGCTAGATGGCTTGCTTAGAGGCTAATTCGATCCACACGTGCGAGAGTCAGTGCAGAAGGGCCTATGCTGGGGTTTGGACGACTAGATTTTCTGTAGAAGCCAGTGCTGGGATTGCTTTTGGGGTGAGAGAAATTTCTCTCTAATTGTCCAAAAATAATGGTGTCAAAAAGTTTTATGTGTGTGTGCTAGATTTTCTCAGTTTTCAATGTTATTATTTCCGTAGTTTTATTTGTGAAGGTTGCAGTGTGATTTATTTGATATTTGCTATAGTCGATAAATTGTTAAATTAATTAACAATTAGAAAAAGTAAATTCCAAATGTTGTGTAATATCCCCATGGGAGTCGGAACCATAAAAACTGCGTTGAGACATTTTATTAATTGTGAGGAGGTGTACAAAATTAGGTGCTGGAATGAGTGCACCTGGGCCTGCTCAAGGTAAGCTAGAGAAGCCCTCCAAAGTGTTGCTGGACACCCTCAAACTCTGGCCTTTGCGTGGCTGTAGCTCTTCGCTGGAAACTGCCTAGAAATGCTGCTGCTGCCTCCAAGGATTTGCTGCTAGGGCTTGCTACGCTATTCAGAAAATTCTGAGAAATTAATCTCAGCCTCTACTCGATAAACCCATAATAACCCACGAAGGGTTTGTCCAATGCTCGACCTCAGAAATTGGCCCTCTTGGGCTTGGATGCTTCTATTGCTAGGCAAATCGGTCCTCCTGAAGAATTATGCTGTTGGATGCACCAAAATTCCTGAAAACCTTGTTAGAATGCTTCCTAAGCCTTCCCATCAAATTCCCTGCAAAATCTCCCTTCAATTCTCAACTCCCAGAGTGACACCCTCAAGGGACTGCGCATTCTCTACGCTGCTCTGGTTGTCTCTGCGCAGCTGGGGAAATATCTGCGATGTTGAATGTGCTCTCTGCTATCGGGCTGGATCATACTAGGATGGAACCCCTTTCTTGGTCTGGCACTCGAAGTCCACCAAAGCAAAGGTTGTGATCTTCCCTCGAAGACTTCCGTGTGTTGAACAACACATGCAGGCTTGGCTCATTGCTCAAGCGTGCTCTGTCAAAAAACAATTTCTAAATAAATGAATGAATGACCAAAATGAGCCTCAAGCTTCCTTTTTGTCCAAGCCTTCCCAATGTTACCTTGGGCCCCACTTTGTGCCTCCAGCCTCCTCTATGCTCCAATGACTACGCTGCCTCCATGTGGGCTGTAGTTTCCTCTCATTAGGCCCCATTTTCCACTAAAGTTGCAATTTTTGGCCTTAGTCTAATGTCTTGAGGCCTATAGCTACCTAAATCTAATTGAGGGTCCCCAAACCCACATCTCCTAAGTCAAAACTCTAATATTATCAAAATTTGAAAAAACTAATATTCCACTTAGCAGAATTGCTAAGCAAGAATATTACAGTCCTCCCTGCCAAGATGTTGCTTGTCCTCAAGCAACTGCTGTGATGGATGCTGGAGGATCTGCTCCCCTTCCCACATTGTATCCTCATCTGGTAGATTCCTCCATCTGATCAAGAACTCCTTGATCACCCTGTTCCTCAAGTACCTCTCTCTGGAATCCAAAATGGCCTTCGGCTGTAGCACCAAGTGCCCCTCATCATCCATTAGGAGTAACTCAGTAGTTGGTGTTACTTGCTGTCCCAAGGCCTTTTTCAAGCATGATACATGGAAAATGTTGTGCACTCGGCTCCTTGGCGGTAACTCCAACTCGTAAGCCACCTCCCCCACCTTCCGAGTGACTTGGTACGACCCATAAAAGCGGGGCTTGAACTTCTCGGCCCCCTTCAAATTGTCTCTCAACTCGGCCCTTGTCTGCTTAAATATTTTGCCGGTTTTGGGCCATCCTCATGTTATCCTTGAGAGCCCTCAGGATGTCCCGACTCTCCTGGATCCAATCTTTGGCCCTTGGGGCCTTGCTGCCTCCAAACATGGCATTAGAAAAAGATAAAGCATCATATCCATACAATGCACGAAAAGGAGACATACCTATGGGCATGTGGTAGGTGGTGTTGTAGCAGTACTCCCCCATGTGTAGCCACTATATCCATGCCCGCTGTTGCCCTGTCACATAGCTACGCAAGTATCCCTCCAACCACTTGTTAACTATCTCGGTCTAACCATCCGTCTGAGGATGGTAGCTCGTGCTAGGGGTGAGATCCGTGCCCTCCAACCGAAACAACTACTGCCAAAATCCTCCCATAAAGCGGCTGTCCCGATCACTAATAATAGTCTTGGGGAGACCATGCAACCGAAAAACCTCCTTGAAGAACAACTCAGCCACCTGTGAGGCCGTGTATCGGGCAAAGATGGAGAAGAAGTGTGCAAACTTCGTTAAGCGAGCCACCACCACATAGATGCAGTCCTTGCCCTGTACTGTGGGAAACTCAGTAATGAAGTCCATAGATATACTCTCCCACTTCTCCTCCGGAATAGGAAGAGGCTGCAATAAACCTGCTGGATATGACTGCTCACTCTTGTTCCCTTGGCATGTCTCACACTCCCTTATATGCTGCAAAACATCATCCTTGAGGCCCTTCCATGCAAACCTCTCTCGGATGGCTCTGTAGGTCTTGGTGTACACCTGATGTCTTGCTAAGGGTGAGTCATGGGAAGCCTGTGGTATCTTCACCCGCAGCTGGGAGTTAGCCACCAAGTAGATCCGATCCTTGTAATATATCACCTCATTCATCACCTGGTATCTGTCACCGGTCACCATCCCATCAAGGACCTCACATGCAAACCAGTCCTTGGAATACTCCACCAATAGCTGGGCCCTCCAATCTGGAGCAATACTCATCAATGAAAGGGAACTTGGCCTCCTAGACAAAACATTTGCCACCACGTTGTGCTTCCCCTTGACATACTCTATGTCAAAGTCATATGCTTGGAGCTTGCTCACCCTTTTCTGTTGCCTCTCCTGTAGCTGCTTCTGCTCCAAAAAGAATTTGAGGCTATTGTTATCAGTTCTCATGCGAAACCTGTTCCCCACCAAGTACTGCATGAACTTAGCTAGCGCATGCATGATAGCCAACATCTCTTTGTCGTAAATGGAGTACAACCTCTCGTGAGGTAGTAGCTTCCGACTCTCGAAAGCTATGGGGTGCCCTTTTTGCATCAATACGACCCCCACTCCTTCTCCGGATGCATCACACTCCAATATGAAAGGCTGAGTAAAGTCAAGAAGTGCTAGCACGGGGAAGCTGCTCATCAACTGTTTGAGGCGCTCAAAAGCCTCTTGCGCTGTAGCTGTCCATGCAAATGCCCCTTTCTCTGTCAGATCGGTGAGGGGTGCTTTCAACTGTGAAAACCCCCTCACAAACTTCCGGTAGTAAGTGCAAATGCCCACGAACCCCCTCAACTTTGTCACATTCCTAGGCTTTGGCCAATCCCTGATGGCCCATATCTTCTCATGCACACACACTCCATCAACCCCGATGATGTGCCCGAAATATAGCATATTAGTCAGCCCAAACTCGCACTTATACAGTTTGGCATAGAAATACTGCTCCTCCAGGATATGCAGTACTGCCTCAACATGTTGTAAGCAATGTTGCGAACATCGTGATCGGGATTAAATCGACGAGGGGAAAAAATCAGAAAAAAATCGTAAAAATCGGTAAAAATCGGGAAAAAATCGGCACATACAAAAATATTCATTTTTTTTCAATTTTTTTAATATCTAAAGCATTCGCAACATAAAATAAATGCATTGACACATAAATATGAAAAAAAAACTAATATATAAGATGTGTAATATCATGTCTAGTGCTACATCACACATAAAATTGAATCATGTCCTGAATACTAAGTTCTAAGTCTCAACTCAGCCTCAAAATATCAACAAAAAATATAATAATGTATTTCATATCATGAGTCATAATGTCATATACAAAGGAATGCACCAAATAACCTATACTACTGATTTCCTCTGCCCCTCTTGCGAGAAAATGTAACATCTTTCCTTCTAGATGAAGAAGCTGGCAGGGCTGGCAATGGAATCTGTTGTGCTCTAAAACCTGAAGCACCAGGAGCTAAAGGAGTCAAACCACGTCCCCTACCGGTAGCAAGGGTAGGTGGTGTCACCTACTGCTGCTGCTGCTGCTCCTCCTCCCCCTCGACTACATCTTGCTCTATCCAATCAGGGGCTGACTCCATGATAGGCCTCTCAGCCTCAACTCTCCATGCAACAGTGGTGTCAATCGCATCTAAAGAGATGGCCTGCATATCAAGTGTCCTCTCAAGTTGTCTCACCCATAATCTAAGATTGTAGTAGACGTAAACCATGTCATTAAGGCGCTGGGACTCCAACCTGTACAAGGGTCATAAATTAATAAATTATATAATATATATTATAAATAATAAATTAATAATTATAAAAAAATTATTTAATGAATTCAAAAAATCAGTTGGAATATTTTAAGTTTTTAACCTGTTGCGCTTTTTGGTGTATTTTTTCAAATACACTCCAGTTGCGCTCGCATTCTAAAGAGCTACATGTTTGGCTGAGTATTCTAATGGCAAGCTTTTGGAGTTTTGGTATTTTGCCACCATAGCTCCTCCACCATGCATCTACAAGTTACAACAAATAAGATAAACTTATAAAGTTACAAACATAAGAAAAATTTTAAAATAATGAAAATTCGAAAATTGAAAGTTGAAGCAAAGTATGAAGTTACGAATTTGAAGAGACAATGAATTTTGAAACCGGTGATCATGTCAGCATTTTGTTAAATTCCGTTAAATTCTGACTAGCAATCCCCTTTAAACCCCCTCTGTTTGGCCTAAAAAAATTGTTTTTCCGCCTATCGTTCCCCTTTTCTAAACTCAAAATGGCATTAAAAAGGGCAAAAACCCACACTTGAAAATATATATGGTCTGGCACCTTTCGGCCCTAGCCCCTCAATCTTTTTCTCCACGTAACCTGGGTGTTAGACCAAGCCGCAGCCCGAAAGGCGCTTATCAAATGAATATCGGGCGCGTTCATAACCGTCGATCTGTACAGATCGGACGGCGTTCGTTCATCTCTGCCGCGCCCGTAGCCTACCTACCTACCGTCTGATCAAACCGTAAAATCAACGGCCCGGAGTCTATCTGTCCCGGTGGTCCCCGCCCCGCGTCCACTATTCAAAATTGCCCGGTATCTATCGCACTACCTTTCGTAAGCGGGCGGTATTTCTCAATTCGGAGCGATTCCATACATCGCGCGACACGTGGCTCCGTCACTATTCCAAAACCGCTACCTCATCGCGCGTTATCGTTTGACTGAGGATACAGAGCGATATGCATTATAGCCGTCCGATCTGGGGGTCTCCATCCAACGGTCATCGCACTACGGAGATGCACGGGTGTTAATCCAAGTGTACAGTGCCCCTGGCCCACTGCCCATCGCCTCCGATGCATTCACAGCCGTCGATCTCCTCCTGAGATCAGACGGTCCAGATTTGATCGCCCCCACCTTAACTCGGTCTTCCTCCACGTCACCATCCCACGTGTTTATCACATTTTTCCTCCGCCATTTATATATTCCATTCATATGTCATATTTTAATGTTTTACGTTATAACTTTGGCCAGTCCATCCACCATTGTTCCACTGCATTTTTCATCTCCACCCCGCATACTTCCGCCATTTCACCATGCCGCGTTGCTACACAGTCATCCCCACTGCATCGCTGTCGCCATGCATTTGTTTTCCTAACGAGTTTGTGGGTTTTGCAGGGTTACAGCAGTGATAAATCGCCATGATTCAGTCTATATTACCGTAATTGGAGCACATCAAGTGATCATGTCTCAGGGACTGAAATCATGGAGAAAGTCCTGGGGAAGTATGCCGACAAGACTCCCATTAAAGAAGCAGTGGTAGAAATCTGTCAAACCCTCCAGAGTCATTCAAAGCACAGATTGCGCAGATGAAGATATTAATGGAGCAGCAGAGAAGTATCAGTGAAAGATCAGGAATTCAACGTTCATAATTAAAGATCTTAATCCGTAATTCAGGGTTTTGAAGGCAGAGGGTACCATTCGCAGAAAACATACTCTAAAGCTTTATTTTCAGCACCATTTTTCTTCGGGAAAGGACAGAATGTCTATGTGATTTTATTCCTTTGCCATGTTCCTGAAGAGTTTTCTACCCAGCGGATTTATTTCTGTAAGCAGGTAGCAGGGTACAAACAGCATTACAAAGTCATCAAGCAGTATGGGCATGCACGTTTCAGCCATCCTGCCTTTATGAAGCAAATTAAATATTCATCACCTACTCCCTTTTCGAGCTTTCTTTTTCTTCTATAAAGCTCCCGAAGAACAGATGATTTGGGGTTCCAGATTTTATCAAAAAATTATGCAGTGAAAGGCTTTTTGTATACATTTTGTAGAACTCTGGTATGAAGGCTCAGAGCCCATAGGGTCTCAGTGAGGAGGAGTTCCATCTGTTAAAGAGGATTCTGGTCTTTGGTATTTCACAGTCTGTAACTTTCTCTTATGTGTTATTTAAATAGATCATTTCATTTCATCCATCTTTCCTGTATCATGTTTTGGAATGCGAGTGGCTCACTAATTTTTGGTATGGATTTATCCTAGTTGATACCCATGCTTGGATTAGTCAAGCGCTTTAAATATGGCTCATGCATGATATTCTGTTCCACTATTCATCTAAACCATGTTTCTGCTATATTAGTTTCTTTGGGAGGGTGTTTTTAAAACGCTATTATCATGTATGGATTCTTAGATTGGTAAGCCCATGCATGGTGGTATTGTGTCTCTGGATATCAGCTCAATGATAACTAATATCTCCTCAATATTTCATTCACTACATACACCTTCTGATAACTTATTTCTGTGAGGTATTTCTGAATCGGCCCGCTTTACAGTAAGCTGCCTCTAAATTGTCTGTTGCTTTTACATTGGAGTTTTACATGTTTCCTCTGCAATATTCCTATCTTTGTATTAGTTTCTGAAGGTCTTGGTCCCATTCAGATTAATATTCCTTGTTTTACAAGAGATAGCATGAGAGCTTTTTATTGATAACTTCATCTGTTATACCATATGCTCCTTGCTATATAAGATGTCCTAGGCACTGGTCTATCACAACTCTAGGTTGTCTCTAGGAATGGAAACAGAGACAAACAAAATCTTACCTGGCATTTTAGTAGTCCTATCCTGGACAACCATGTCAAAGCTCAATGTGCCATCTGCCATTCTGTATACCTCCATTTCTTTGGATATCTTTGCACGTTTTGATGGAGAAAGCACCATTTTCTGAACACAAGTGAAAAAGCCATCCATGACCTCAGCATCAAATAAGAAACCACATGAGTAAGCAAATTCGGGGTTCAGGAAGATCTCCGCGGCATGAATGGGATGATGGAGTGTGTTGTTCCATTGCTCATCAATCACTTCCCATACAAGAAGTTTCTAAAACCCCTCATCACCTTTATCATCATAGTAGCTGCGAATGGCTTCTTTGGCCCTATCCATGGCCTCATACAGTTAGCCCATTGCGGGCTTCTCTCCATCAATTAATCTAAAAACCTTTACCAAAGGTTCAGTAATGTTGTACACCTCTTGCACTCCTGCCCAGAAGCTTTCCTGATATGAAACCAACCTGCAGATGGTCTCTCCCTCTGGTTTGCGGCTATATGTCAAAGCACGCCACTCATCTGAAAGAAACATTCTCTTCAAATCCCACATACAATTCAGAAGGGATTGAAGAGATATGAAACTGGTGGCAAACTGTGTAATAGTAGGGCACACCAACTCCTTGTTGGTGAATGTTCTCATCAAATGAAGCACAGATGCATGATTATATATAAATTTTGTAATGCTCTTTGATGATTCAACAATATCTTTGACAAAATGAATCTTTCCTATGTCCTCCAACATCAAATCAATGTAGTGTGCAGCACAAGGTGTCCAAAATATGCTTGGATGCCTCTCCATAAGCATCTTGCCAGCAGCAACATAATTTGCAGCATTGTCCGTTATGATTTGGACAACATTTTGTGGACCCACCTCCAAAATGAACACATCCAATAAATCACATAATAATTGTTCATCTTTGACATGTCCAAATGCATCAATAGATTTCATAAACATTGTCCCCTTGGGACAACTGACCAAGAAGTTAATAAGGGTCCTACCCTTTTGATCAATACAACCATCTGACATCACAGTGCATCCTGTGACTTCCCATGATGCCCTTAACTCCTCAATCTCTTAGTGCAGTCAACTTTTTCATTTTGAAGAATGCGCCCTCTAAAGTCATCATATGAAGGGGCTTTGTATCCTGGGCCAACAATAGTGATAACATCAATCGCAACCTGATAAAATTGATTGTTCCTGGCAACATTGAAAGGGATATCAAGCCAAAGAAAAAGTTTGCCCAACAACTTGTCAGCTTCTTCTTTCTCCCTTTTTTTAGTAAGTGAGGAGATAGATGGCTGTGCACCGGGAGTGGTTCTAGGAACAAAATATGATGAGGTAATTACGGGGTTGGGTGTAGAAGACGCTGATGGTGAAGAACCACTACCACTCTCACAGTCACCTCTAAACCCTGATATTTGACTCCTTAGAGCTGCTTTGCTGAGTTTAGTTGTTTCTATTCCTTCCAATGATTTGAGGGCTCTTCGGATTATTTTTGGATTGGTATTTGTGCAAGGCTCTACTTCATGTCCAAGAACTTGTGCAAGGTGGTATTTCAATATGTATACCCCCCTATCATGTGTTGACCACATAACTTGCAACTCAAGTTTGATCGGTCAAACCCCTGATTAGGTTCACCAAATTCCCACTAAGGAACCAATTTCCTTGGCATGTTTGTAAATTTGTTGAAATCTTGAGTTTTACTGTAAGATGAAGTTTGAACTTTGAATTTTGAACCTAGGGCACAAGAAAAATTGCAAGTTAAAAAATAAAATAAGAAAATTACAATTTTACATACAACATTTTGATTTTTTCACAAAAATAAAACCCCTCAACTCAATGCAACAATAATGGGAAAAAATACACATTGAAACCCAAGCAAAAATAATGGAAAGAAACTAAGAGCACAAGAAGAAATATAAAAAATAAATTTAACAACCAAATTTTTGCATTTTTGACCAAAATAAGCCCTCTACGCTCAATAAAACAAAAAAAAACAAAAAACACAACCAAATGCAATAAAAAATGATGGAAAATACATGGGTGATAGAAACCCATGGAAGAACAAGAAAAAAACAAAAAAAGAGTCAAATTTGATGCCCATACCTGGAAAAAACGTTTTGCTGAAGAAACTTGGTCTAAACTTGAATTTTGTTGGCTTGGGTTGCTAAATTCCTTCACTTTTCTCCTCTCTTGCCCTTGTAGATGAATTCTCCACTTCTTTAGCTCTATTTATTAACCTCTTTCTGCAACAATGACAAAAAAAATCAAATTTGCATGTTAAAGGGTCGTTGTTTGACGGGCCCACGATTTTTTCGGGTCGAATCGCGATTTTTTCACAATTTTTTCAAAATAAAAAAATCGTTAAAAAAATCGGCGACTGGTTGTAAGTGCTCCTCCCAAGTCCGGCTATAGATCAGAATGTTGTCAAAGAACACTAACACAAACTTCCTCAAGTGTCCACAAAATACGTGGTTCATGCACGACTGAAAAGTGGTCAGTGCATTGGTTATCCCAAAGGGCATAACCAAGAACTCAAAGTGTCCATAGTGGCACCGGAAAGTTGTCTTAGGGACATCCTTGTCCCTCACCCGATTCTGGTCGTACCCCGACCGTAGATCAATCTTTGAGAAGAACTTGGCTCCCCTGAACTCATCCACTAGCTCATCAATGCATGGGACAGGGTAGCGGTTCTTGATGGTCTTCTTGTTGAGGGCCCTGTAATCAATGCACATACGTAGGGACACGTCCTTCTTCTTCACCAAAACAACTGATGAAGCAAATGGGATAGAGTTGGGCCTGATGTGCCCCAATGCCAAGAGCTCATGGATGGCTCTATCTCATCCCGTTAGGCCTTAGGATGCCTATAGGGAGTAGTGATCACCTCCTGTACTCTGGGCTCCAACTCTATGGTATGCTCAAATTCTCGATCAGGTGGCTGGCCGGGTGGTATATCTCCAAATAATATAGGGTACCTGTCAAGGATGGCTTGAATCTCTGGATGTGGTGGCTTGGCCACGCCTTCAACCTCAGAAATCCTCAACTCTACAACCCACTCAACATCTCCATACCTCAAGTCAACCTCCATCCTGTGGGTCGAGACTGTTTGTAGGGGGTAGGAGTGCATAACCCTCAACAACATTGGCTTGCCAACTGGATCCAAGAACTCCATCTCCAACTTCCACCAGTCAGTGGTGTCTCTTCCAAGTGCATAGAGCCACTAGATTCCCAACACTACGTTGGTGTCCAGAATATCAACCACAAAGAAATGGTTTATCATGGAGTAGTTCCCTATGGTCACAGTCAAGGTGGGGACATAGCGTGTGCAATGTGAAGTCCTGTCACCTGACACAAGAACTGAAAGCCCCTCAAACTCCTCTGTGGCAATGCCTCTCTTCTGGACCATCTGGGCATCAATAAAGTTGTGAGTGGCCCCACTGTTCACCAACATTGATACACACTCCCCTGAACTTTCCCCCTGATCTTGATAGTCAGAAACTTGGGTACCCCACGTAGTGATGCGAGGACCCCTCTAGAAGGTGCAAATGCAACTCCCCCTGCTATTGGTGGGGGTGGTGGTGGTGGCCCTCTCTCCTGAGGTGTTGCGCTATCATCACCTCCCATCTCAAAATATGTCTCCTCCTCTCCATCACTGTTTGAGAAGACCTCTATGTAATGGGCCTTTCCTGCTGCACACATATGGTGTGGTGCCCATGGCTCTTTGCAAGTGAAGCATAGCTTCTTCCTCCGAAGGTCTCTCCGCATGTCATCATCCAGCTGCCGACGTCCTTGGTTGGCTCTCTGTGGTGGGGTTCTTATGTCTCTCCCCCTTTGCTGGAAACCAGGTTTGTTTAGCAGACGTGCCCTAGCTCTGGGTAGGGCATCCTGTAGGTCCCTAGCTTTCCTCACTGCATCCTGTAGCATAGTGGGTCTGTTGGGCCTCACTAGCCCCTGTAATGGCTTTGCCACTCCCTCTATGACCATGTAAATCCTCCTAGACTCAGATAGGTCTGGTACAATCACCAATAGTCTAAAGAACTCCGAAATGTACACCTTTGCATTCTCAAACTGCTTGAGCCTGTTCAATTCACCAAAATACTCCTTCGGGTCCTTCCTCTCGAACCAATCTAGCACCCTCCAGGTAAACTCATCATATGATCTGACCCCTGCATGTCCCAGCATGGTCAGCCCATGGAGCCATCAGTCATGAGCTTCCCCTTCTAGATGCAGCGTGGAAATCTTAATTGACTCTACCTCAATCATCTGGTTCAGCTAGAAGTAAACATCCAAATTCTCGACCCATGCCTTGGCTGAACTCTTAAATGAGCCATCAAAAGTAGGGAGAAATAACCTCCCCATGGTATGCTGTAAATCATTCCCCTGTGTGTAGCCTTCTCCACTCTGTCCTCTAGGTTTGTTGCTGCCCTTCAGTTGGCAGATATCTTTAAAAGTAATGGCCCTCCTGAACTCTGGACCATAGAACTGATACTCTAGGAAGTACTCTCCATAGTGTGCTTCCTCCCGCTCCTGAAGCTAGGAATGTAGGAATGGTAGACCGTGGGGGTGTATATGGTACAGTAGGCATATTGGGGTTAAGTGATGCTTGTTGCTGTGAGGTGCCATATCCTTCTCCCACCTGGAAATTCCCTTGGATTCCCTTACCTTTGCTACCATTATTGTTCCGTTGACCCATCTCCTCAATGATCTTTGAGAGGTCCTGCACTACCTTCAATAGAAGGTGAGAAAATTCCTTCTCCTTGGTCTTCTTCTCTCCTTCTGCGTCCCCCATTCTTGTCTCCACAAACCTCGATTCACTAGTCACTGGATCTGGAGTGATTTCTAACTCTCTTTCTCTGCTCCTGTCCCTCTGCCTCCGGTATGTCACGTTTTTCTTGTCTTCCGGTGTCATAGACTGCGCTGCTCCCACAGGTTGAGCCAAGTCTATGAGCTCTGATACCACTGTAATATCCCTAGAGATAATTACAACAATAAATTGATATACATAGACAAAAACGTGCACAACAAAATAAATACACAATTTAGAACACCATGGGACCATAAAAACTAAGCCGAGACATTTTATTAATTGTCAGGAAGTGTACAAAATTAGGTGATGGAATGAGTACACCTAGGCTTGGTCAAGGCAAGCTAGAGAAACCCTCAAAAGTAATCCTGGACACCCTCAAACTCTGGCCTCTACGCGGTTGTAGCTTTGCGTTGGAAACTGCCCATAAATGTTGCTACTGCCTCCAACGATCTGCTGCTAGGGCCTATTACACTACTAAGAAAATTCTGAGAAATTAATCTGAGCTTCTACTCGAAAAAATCCAGAATAACCCACGAAGGGTTTGCCCAATGCTTGACCTTGGAAATTGGCCCTCTCGGGCGTGGATGCTTCTATTGCTGGGAAAATCGGTCCTCCTAAATAATTCTGCTTGATGCCACCAAAATGCCTAAAAACCTTGTTAGAAGGCTTCCTAAGCCTTCCCACCAAATTCCTTGCAAAATCTCCTTTCAATTCTCAGCTCCCGGAGTGACTCCCTCAAGGCACTACGCAGTCTCCGTGCTACTAGGGAAATCTCTGTGTTGTAGGATGTGCTCTCTGCTACTAGGCTGGATTGTACTAGGATGGAACACCTTCCTTGGGCTGGCACTCGAAGTCCACCGAAGCAAAGGCTGGGACCTCCGCTCGAAGGCACCCATGTGTTGAACAACACATGCAAACTTGGTTCACTGCTCAAGCATGCTTTGTCAAAAGACAAATTCTGAATAAATGAATGAATGACCAAAATGAGCCTCAAGCTTCATTTTTTTCCAAGCCTTCCCAACGTTTCCTTGGGCCCCACTTCGTGCCTTCAGCCTCCTCTACACTCCAATTACTGCGCTGCCTCCATGTGGGCTGTAGTTTCCTCTCATTGGGCCCCATTCTCCACTAAAGCCGTAATTTTTGGCCTTAGTCTAATGTCTTGAGGCCTACAATTGCCTAAATCTAATTGAGAGTCCCCAAAACCACACCTCCTTAGTCAAAATTGTAATAATATCAAAATTGGCAAAATTAATCTTCCACTTAGTAGAATTGCTAAGCAGGAATATTACATGCTGCAATAGGATTTCAATAGTTGAAATTTTCACAATACTGGGTCTCCTCCCATCGATAAACATCCGTAAAGAGAAGGGAGCTTTAGTTGAGGTGACAATGGGCTATCGCTCCATTGTTGCCCTTGGTTTAGAAGTTGCCCTATAGGATCCCCTCCTAGGACCCTTGCTAGTTTGAGCATTAACAGGCCCATGAGGGATAGAAGGGGCAAAAAGTATAAATAGGAAACGAAAGCTCATTTTTGGGGTTCCTTGATTGTGCATCTTTGACATAAAGTTTGCTTGAGATGTTGAGCCAAGTCAACTGGTGCTGCTTAGCATAGGGATTTCCAAGGAGAAAATCCCAACTCCTTTTCGGTGAACTCCGAGTATCACCCTAAGGGATAGATTGGAGCCAAATAGAGGGTTCAATTTCTGGCTATTGTGAGCCATTTCAGCACTACCATCTGCCAATACGATTTTTTTGGGGATGCAGGAGAAGAATTCATGGTGCTGAGTTGTGGGTCTTTCCGGGAGAGCATCACTTGGAGAATTTGCAGAAGTTTTCCTTGAGGAAGGACAAGTTTCCTCGGAAAGTTGCAGGGCTGGAGATTTCTGCTCTTGTGAGAGCCAAATTCATCTCAACTAGGGCCTATGCAGGGGTCTTTCTAGGCAGAATTCGTGGGGAAGAATTGGAGTAGGAATTGCGTTGGGTTGGAGCAGGGATTTCACCTTCATATTTCAGAAAGGAATTGCAGATATTTTCCAATCATCGGAGGGAGGAACCAAGGGCAAACTAGCAGCAGTTTTCTGGGTGGTACGCAGAGCCAGTCAGAAGGGAATTCACACTAATTTTGGGTAATTTCGGGAGGTTGGAATTAGCCCCAAACATTTCTGGGTTTTGCTGGTCGGGTGTTGAGGAGCTCAACCCTAATTTTTACACAATTTTTGGAGGAGTTTTGAGGCCCCAAACCACAGTTTGCCTCCAACAGCAATTGCAGAAATTCCTGAGCAGAATGCACAGCCAGATTAGCCATTTTCCAGAGGGGAGATTCATACATTTTCACCTGGGTATTGCATGCTTGCTGTAGCGAGCCCAGGTGCACCCATTCCATCTCATTTTGTACCCAGATTACCATTGAAATTATAATAAAATGGCTCAGCTCTCTTATTTCTGCTCAATGGAGTTTAATTTTAAATTGTATTTGTGAGTTTCAGATTTGCATGCCTTATTTCTTGCTGTAGCTAGTTCATGTTTTGATATTCACTGAATTTTCTCTAAGTAGAATATTACAAAAACATTGCGTTCATTTGATCAAAGGGTTGGCTGGGTATTGGATATACTTAAGCACCAAGTCTTATGTGGTTTTGGAGGGATACCAATTCAATGTTTTGTCTTTGCAATACGTTAATGTATTTAGTATTTTATACTTTGCTTAAAACGTCAATTAGTAAGTTGTTTGTGGTTGTTATGGCATACTAGCTATTGAAGAAAAAAGTCTTGTTGAATTACTGTATAGTCGCATGTGTAAAGAAAGGCCAGTTGTAGTGAGCATCTGATTTTTGGGATCACTAATGGAGTATATCTGTAAATTTGGGAGTAAGAGAAAATCATGGAGAAAAAATATTTCTAATTTAGATAGTAAGAAACAATGTTCTTGGAGAGTCTTCTGCTTGGAGCAAGAGCTTTCCCATCTATGTGTCTGACTTTTGATTCATCAACGACACTAGTTTAGCTTGATGCAAATGACATAGATTTAAAATTAAAGAATAGTGAATTTTTCTCTATGTATTATAGAAGTTTCCATGGTTGGTAGACATATCTAGTCATCTTTGATCATAATAATATTGCTTCTAAAACTAAATTATTTCTTTCTCTTAAATTTAGTTTTTATGTTATGAAATGCAGGCTAATGCAGGACTTTTGGCTTCAGGACTTATGGGTCTTTATATTGTGTTCCTTTGTTGGTCTGCTATCAGAAGGTATTACAGCTCCTCTTTCATCTTCTTTTGTATCATTCTTTTTTTTCTTGCAAGTCCTTGATAATTTATCTCTGAGTTTTGTGTTTCATAAAGAATTGTCAACGAACATTTTTCCTTCCTAAAAGAAATATTTCTTCTGGAAGGAACATATTCTTCTTAAAAAATTGAGGCAAGATTTGTATTTGGAATATTCTTCACATTTCATGTTGTCTTATTGTGTTAGCAGTGAACCTACAATGGACAACTGCAATGTGAGGAGACAACCAGCTGGGAAGGGAGATTGGATAACTATTGTTGTAAGCATTTGAAATGTCTATGTTAAAAAATGTGTGCAGATTTGTCGTTATTTTTTACTTGCAGCTTTTCTTATTACTATTTTATTGATATTTCATCACTATCACGGTACTAGCTTTAATAAATGACCACTTATTAGGCTATATGCAAGTTGATCTCTTCCTTCCATTGGAGACACAACCATGTTCTATCTAGTGTTTTAAAGCTAACCATATCAGTTTAGAAGGTATGGGCATTAAATAAACCTTTGAACCCAGGTGGTATGCCAGCTACCACCTGAACTGGTGAGTACAGCCATGCATACCCGAAATGAAGAAAAGAGAGAAATAAAGGAAGAAAAATGAGAAAAGGCCCACACCCCAAATCCTAATTTACTTGGTGCCATTTTGTTTTATATTCCCTTACATGCTATATATATTATAGATGAGAAAAATTTTCATATCTGGTGTCTAATGGTTTGGATTTGCATTGATGTGTACATGGATATATATTTCTTATTTAAATTTTCATATTTTATATAATATACTTTTTAGTAAGACAGTTATTTGGTTAGTTCTAATGTGTTTCGAATATTGGTTTTGGTTCCAATCCTAGTCTCAATTCCAGTTTTGTCTTGATCTATCTCTCAGCCTGTTTTGATTTCTTAAAACTTTGGTTCTATCAAGTGTCATAAAGGCTTAATGGCCTTACATGGTTTGGGACTTCTAGTAGAACTTTTTAATATAAACATTCTTGTGTGCAATTATTGTTTCTAATTTTTTGGCAATTATTGCATCTATAGGGCACTTATTTAAAATTAGCTTTCACTTTTATGGTGCCTTCGATTTGTTTATGGAAATAAACATGGTGTGGATGAAGGGACTAAGAGTATATATTATAAATCAAAACTTTCCATGTGATGTGTTGACTAATGACCATGTCATTCTATTTGCAATCAAAGTCATATTAAACATTGGAGGTAATAGAGTGAATCCGGATACAATCATGCCATCTTTGTTGCATTAAGAGTTGGTTGTTTCTAATGGGAAGCCATACATACGAATCAAGGATGATTAATCTCTACACATACCTTGAAAAGGTCTTGATGCTTAAGATGCTTGAATAGAGAATAATCCAATAGGCTGTCTTTGATTCAAAATGGATCATTGGATCACTATATAATTGTCATCTTTCCTGGGACTTTATAGGGTGAATAATCAAAGATGTGGACTAAGTGGAGCTTGTTACCACCCAAATTAGTAGGCTTTCCAAGGTCCTTGTAATCTGCTAAGATAACACACACAGAACAAGTGCCAATTGTTACCTTGGCACAAGTCTCCACTTTTTTAGCCCAACTCCTCCTTGAATGACTATAGGAGGATTCCTTATGTGTGACAACTTCACCCAACAAATGATTGTCTAGTACCTTGATTGGGGTCTTCAGTGAAAAGAGGAGTTAATTATTTATTGTTTTACTCATCTGGAAATGTAAATTATGCAGGAAAATAGTGTAGACAAGCAATATGATTTACTCAAAACTGAAGATAAAATACATGCAAATGGCTCAAATAAGTAAAGATTTAATATAATTACCAAATCTACAAGTTATTCTTGGGATATACCTTTGGTAAGAGGGTGTTCTGAGTATTTTTGCTTGCTATCTTGTGACTGCAAATCTAATATTTGTAGAAAAACACAGGAAAACAACAAGGAAATCCCTTTTCAGGGACACCCCAAAGTGCTTAGACACTCTAGAGCAGGATATATTTGGTGTTTACAGATGAGTTTGCTAGGTTTATGTGGGTTCAGATTACAGGCGACTCCTTGCTCCCTAGGGACATTTACATTGCAGTATGTTACTTCCCTCTAGATTTTTTGTCATTTGCTATTCATGACCTTGACGAAGATTGCTTTGTAGATCTATATGCTGACATCACCCGGCATTCCGTGGTTGGGGAAGTTATCCTTCTAGGTGACTTCAATGTCTGCACCAGAGCCCTCAGGGTTCCTCTCCATAATTGGTCGGAGGATGTATTTAGTACCTAGGAGATAGATCCAGTGTCGGTGGGGCTTCATCATATGTCAGATGATGTAATATCCCAAATGGGAAAATAACAGTAATAACAAGCTAAAAGATATTAAGGAGACAACAAAACAAAAATTGATATCAAAACACCAATGGAGCCATAGAATACTGCTGAGCCATTTTATTAGTTTGCTAGAAATGAGTACAATGGAGGTCCTGGAATGAAGGCTCCTGGGCTTGCTCAAGGCAAGCTAGAGAAGCCCACTGAATCAATGCTGAAATCCCCCACCGATGGTACACTGTATGGCTATAGCGCGGAAGAGGGATCTCGACTTATTGAGAGCAGAAGAGGTTGTTCCTTCAAAGAAGCATATAAAGACCTCTGATTTTGGTTTGCTTGTTTTTATTTTCCCCTTCTCCTTCTCTACTTGATTGTACTAGCATGGGAAACACTGAAACATAAAAAACCGAGTGCAGGCATAAGGTTTCCAGAGTGAACAGGGATATCATGGTTCAACACAAACCTTTCCTTATGCAAGAGTCGTATTTTCCATCAGAACATCATTGAACGAAAGATTTAACCAAAATGGAGAAGGACTAAAGGTTAGCCAAATGTTGTAGTGTCACAAGACTCTGTTCAAATTCACCACATGCAATGAAGCCAAAGAGCACGTTTCCATATGACATTTATTTACATAAACGAAAAGAAACAACAACGCAAGACCAAACAAAACAACGACAAAGAAAAAACTATGTACAAGGGTAGGGCACGTCCCTAGACCATCATTGAAAATATTGTTTCAAGTCTTAACCATTAATAGGAAGAGAGTCAATCTTCCCGTCTAAATACTGGACACAATATGTGTGTTGGCCAAGCTTCTCGTGCACTGTGTACGGTCCAATACACAGGGACTGAAACTTAGTATGTTTACCTTTTTCTTCGTGGATTTTGTCCCACTTCAAGACTAGGTCACCCACTCTAAATTCATTTTTCCCTGCGGACTTCTTGTCAAACCATCTCTTGATACAACTCTGATGGAGAGAATTTTTCTTTAGATTTTTGTCTTTCTTCCTGTAGCTTGTGGAGGGTGTCTATCCTACTTTGAACCAATAAGCATGGCTTACCCTGGGATTCTTGCGAGAGTTGACGGGCAAGCAAATAGATGTTCGGGGGTAGGATGGATTCTTTTCCATACACCAGGAAGTAAGGAGATGTATTCAGAGAAGGCTTAGGTATGACACGGTCAGCCCACAGGGCGTTCACCAAAGCAGAGTGCCAATTCCTTTGTTTAGAGAAAACGATCTTCTTAATGATGCGGATAAAGTTCTTATTAGTGGACTCAACAAGACCATTTCCCAGTAGATAGTAATTAGCAAAATGTTTCAATATGATACCATTTTCCAATGCAAAATCATATAATCTCAGCGATGAAAAATATGTTTCATTGTAAAAAACAAGTGAAGTCGGAATGCCAAACATGGAGATGATATTCTGTTTGAGGAAGTTGATGACTTCTGGATCGTTCACTTGCTTAAGTGGAATTGCTTCTGTTCACCATGTAAATTAAATTGTGGCAGTGAGAATATAGTGGTGTTACAGTGATAAAGCTTTTAATATGACTACCCTATTCTGTCATGCGAATAAGTGAGAGGGAAAAGTACCATGCTCAAGATACCGACACACATCTGCGTACCAAGATTTGGAGTTAATAGTGGGGGTAGCTCGCTCAACGTTGTACATATCAATCTTCTGCTCCCATCCAGATGGATCATCTTCTGATGCATTCACTGCTTCTACTGCTAGCCAACATAGACCATGGCCCTTGATTGTGTGAACTGGTTTGAATTCCAGATCATACTGTTGTAAACTAGTCATCCAGTTTGCTCTTCTCTCACCCAGCTCTGGTTGGACAAACAATGATCTGACTGCTGGGTGCGACACGAAGATAATGTAATGGTTTTTCAAAATATTGGGCCGGAAATGCTTTACCACCTTATAGACTGTGTAAGCCTATTTATCAATGGCGGGATAGTTAAGTTCAAGCCCTTGTAGGCTAGCGCTCATAAAAGATATAGGCGCATTATTCTGATCATATTTCTACGTGAGCACGACATTAAGAGAAGTATCAGAAGCAAAGGTGTAGCGCAGGAAATCCTTGCTAAAATTTGGGCTGTACAGGGTTGGAGATCGCTTGCTTAATACGGGAAAATGCATCCTTTTCCGTTTTGTCCCACTTGTAGATTGCATCCTTCTTCACCATCTCCTGCATGGGTTTCACTATTTGAGAATAATCAAAGATGAATTTGCGGAGAAAAAATATCTTCCCATGAAGGACTGCATGGCCTTCTTGTCTACTGGGAAGGGAATTTGCGTGATAGTCTTGACCTGTTCAGGGTCTACTTTAATCCCACTCTTTGCTATGATATAGCCCAAGATATTTTCCTCAGACTCTTGAAAAATACTCTTCTTGGGATTAAGGGATATCTTGTATTTTCGACATCGCTCAAAGATTTTCTTCAGATGGCATAAGTGGTCATATCTCTTCTTGGAAAACACCGTGACATCGTCAAGATACACCACCACGCTCTGTCCAATCAAATCGCTAAATGTGATGTCTAGACTCCATCACACTTTGAAAGGTTTCATCGGCATTAACCAAACCAAAAGGCATTAGAAAGAGAATGTGCCCCACTTCATTCGGAATGTTGTTGTAAGTCTGTCAGGATTTGAGACCAGAACCTGGTTCTAACTAGAAAATTCCTCAAGTAGAAAAAACATTTTTGACCTTGATACTGTCTGTAATATCTGCTCCATTGACAACACAGGATAATTGTCTTTGTCCGAGACTTGGTTGAGATTTCATAAATCTATGCACAAGCGTATTTCCTTGGACTTCTTCCTCACTAGGACCAGATTAGAAACCCACTTGGAATTTCTCACTTTGTAAATGATATGAGCATCTAGTAGCTTCCTTAACTCCTTCTGAATCAGGGGCTCAAGTGTCAGATGTAACTTCCGCAGTTTCTGGTTAAAAGGCTTTGTACCTTCCTTTATGGGAATAACATGCTGGATTATTCGTGTGTCAGAAGTTTTGAGCTCATCGTATGTCCACGCTAAAATATCTCGTTATTGCTTGAATAAATACATAAAGGCTTGCCATTCTTGAGGTGTGCATAAAGTACCAAGATTGACAAACTTCGGATCACTTTATGTTCCAAGGTTGATCTGCTCATGCGGCAGTGTTGAACTCTGAGTTTTTGTGTTCACTGGTCCTCGAAAACGATTTTTCAAGTCATACAACTTTTCCAATGATACCATGCCCTTAGGCATGGAATTCCCTTTGTTTTCTTGAGCCGCATCTTGCATTGCTCTATCGTGCTCGTTTTCATCAATGGTTGTGTCTTTGAATACATCAATGTTTGCGATGAAATGAAGCATTTGCTGGTCATCATTGAAAACACATAAATTAGTGATATTATCAGGGATAGATGGCTTATAAAGAATTTCAATGGAAAAAGCGTTCCTAAGTGGTGACAACCTAGCAACAACTTTTGCTAATGCATTCGCAACTACCTTATGCATTCTAGGAACATATATAATATTGAAAGCTTGGAATTGAGAAATCAAATGCCATACCTCTAGTTGATAACTTTTCAAATTAGGTGACACAGTGTATATTATTTCATACTTATCGTACGAAGATCTCAGAGTCACATATTGCTTTAAGAGCCCCGACTTTGAGGTCAATGGCTTTCTATAAGCCCAAAATGAGTGCTTCGTATTCTGCAGTGTTATTAGTGCACTCAAATTCCAAGCAGCAAGAGATCAGGTGTTTCCTCCGTTGCGGGTCTACTAAAATAGAACCGGCGTTGAAGCCCTCCTGTGGCTTGGAACAATCAAAATAAAAAATCCAAACATCAGAAATATAAGAGCTATGCCATACACTAATACTATTACTATCTATTGTACATAGGTCATTTCCGTCAGTTGGACTAGGAAGGAATTCCAACTGTGTCTGGTGGGACTGGGAAAGGCTGAGTAAGGTAGCACCCAAGTTCAATCTCCAAGAAGCAATTTCCAAGAATCAGATCTGCGAAAGCAATTGGCTCGTTCTTCCCCTCGAAGGATGTGATAATGTGCTTCATGTAAGGTTCTGTTTCCTCTCGGATTTGGTTGTTCATACCCTTATATGGAAGCCATAAATGTGACCAGTCGGTAGCAAAATACCCCTGTAATTTGCTGGACCAGTCTCTACTCAACAATACAGCATAGGATTCCGGAATGTCCACATTTTCTATGTTTATGCACTGGTGAACTCGGTGATTAGATGATAGGTGGATAAGAACATTTTTGAGCTCACCAATAACATGGAAAAGGGTTCTGTCCAGCTGAACTATCTATCCATCAGTCTTATCCCATTTGGCATTTATTTTCTTTGCGACAGATAATGGCATTACGTTTACGGATGCACCGGAAGCAACTAAGAAATTGTGTATATTGTAATTAAAAATTTCGAAAGTCAACAAAAACGACGGGAAGAGTGTGTTAGCTTCTAATGTTAAAGCATTAACAATTGACTCCAGGGGGACCAGAAGACTTATCAGATCCGTTTGCAAAGAAACAACATCGTTACCTGGGGAAGGTTGTTCAAGAGCTCGAACAAGCAGTTCTCGCTGGCTTTCTATCCTTGTAAGCTCGAATATTGAAATATTAGCGCGAGCTTTATTTAAGTCTTACACTATATTATAATCCAACGAAGCGGGAATTGTCGAAGTGTCTGGAGGAGTGGATTTGTCTGACACTTCCAGAGTGGTAGACTTGCTTTTACTGTTGGCAAAAGTGTTGTTCGCAGTGGCAACTTTTCCAGACTTACCTTGAGTGTTCTGAGCTGAGTTGACAGGCAGTGTGATCTTTCTTAACAAGTGTTCCTTCAATTTCTGCCTCGTCAACTCTTGTTCGGAAACTGGCCCTTGGATTCTCAACTTATATAAACTATTTTTCTTTTGAGCCGAGACCTCACTCGGTGGTGGTTCTTCGACAATTTTCTTTTTAGCTGTGAACACACAACTGAAAGTACTCACTGCGTGCTCGACATTTGCAGTCTCTTCAATTGCAGCGATTTCTTCCTTTTCTTCCGTTTGCTCAGTATGATCATCTGAAGGTACTGTGTCAATGATGTGTGCAACCAGAACATTCATGTTGTGATTCCACTGTGGGCATGTCTTTTCCAGAATGATACTCTTGATGAAAAGAGAAATATTGGTCCATTCCCATACTTTCGACACTTCGCACGATGTTCTAGCTTTGTGCAAACTTAGCTGGCTAATTGTTGTTGTTGCTGTTGTTAGTAGCTGTTCTCAGGAATTTGAACTTTGGGAGCTTGCTGCTGACGGTGGTCTCGCTTGACTCTGTTTTAACTTTGCCATCTCATTGGACAGAGACTTGATGGTCCGAGTCAAGATTTCAAGATTAGTGGCCTCTTTATCCTTCTACTTGCTTAGCGAGGCCTAAGACCTTTTACCCATCTCCTTGGAGTCTTTTGATGGTTCATCATAGACATTGACTCTAATTTCACGCAAGTCCTTTTCAACTACAATGGATTCTTCGCAATTTTCAGCCAAAGTTTCTTTCGTAGTTCTCTTCATGAATTACTTAATTCTTGTCGACAAGGAAGAAGTATAGTAATTAATTGTGACGGAGTCTTGAGGTTTCGTATTCATAGGAAATTTGTTCAATATGCGATTGAACCTCTGATTAAAATCTTTAACTTTTTCTTTCTGCTCCATCTTTAGATTGCCCAACTCCTTTAATAACATAGCTAGGGTTTTGTCATCGACAAAATTTTCAAGGAACAACTTTTTAAACCCCTTCCAATTGTGAATTGAGTATGGAGGAAGATTGTTGTACCAAACAACTGTTCTACTATCTAAGGTAGAAGGAAAGAGTCTACATGCAACATCATCATAATGTACCTCGAGCATCTGCAGCTGTAGGTAGAAGTTATCCAAATGTCTTTTGCTTTGACTTCTTTGTCAAGGTCATACTTTGTTAACAACTTTTCCAGGTGTCTTGGCATCTTGTGTAAAACACCTGATAGAGCAAGTGGGCCCTGAGACATCCAATCCAGATCTTGGTCCGCCATGTTTTTGTTTCTGTGCTCCTCCTCTTCTTCAGAATTTGATGAATCTTCTTCGTGACCACCTAACTCATGAAAAGTGCCATCTGAGAGAACAAAGTTGTGTCCATCACCCTCGTTAAAAGATGGAGGTTGCTCCGGTTTCTCTGCGTTTTCAATAGATTCTGCTAGCTCTTCAAGGGTGGTGAAAACTAAATATTCGACTATAGAAACCACTATCCTAGTGGGAGCTGTTTCTTTCCTCTTTGGAAAATAAGGAATATTATGTGCCCCAGGAATTAATCCAATAGCCTTTGCGAAGCAACGGGTTATAGGTCGGATTGCCCAGATGTGCTCGTAAGAAATTTCATAAGTTTGTTCTGGGCCAGGATGAGAAGATCTGCCAACTTCAGGAATATGAGTCGAAGAGGTGCTGGGAATGTTACTGCCTCGATCGGAAGACATATGATGATGATGTTCAATATCCAATTAATAGTCCGGAAAGATGCGAAGGTCATTACAACCATTATGACACATTCTCAATATGATAAGCACTAAAATAACCGAAATAGTTCAACTACTTTATTACAGGTGAGAACAAACATGAATAATAAACATTCACAGAACAATCTTACAAATATTCATAATCCATGCATGAAGAATGTGTTGGCCATCAGGCTTCAAATATTAAGTAAAAGTCCCAAGACACATGTATACAATGAACACCACTAGCTCCAATATTGGAACGTTGGAGCCACTACTTGCTCCCCAAAAGAACTAACTTGTCTCTCGGATGCCTTATGGGAGAAGCCAAGGTGAAAAGTCCTTTTCTTGTACAATGAGGGTGTATATATAACCAATAGGGTGATCCTTCACCTCCCGTGTGACTTTTTGACTTACCCTCATGGTCTCTGCTGACTTCTGCTACTTACTTTATACACTATATTCTCGTACATGTCCTTTGGACTTCCACTTTACAATACATTTAATAAGAATTTTCTTTGGAATAACACACTAAATGATGTGGCACATGATGACTCATGACATGACATGACATGACTTGGACTTGATGATACAGCAATGTCAATCCATTCTTTGATGTTGCTTACTTTGAGGCCCTCTGAAGATAATCCCTCTTCACTCTCCGTACTTTTTAAAGATGAGGAATCTTTGTGTTATTAGGTCTTGGGCTATTGTCACAAATTGATGTCCTTATACTTCCTCCTGATTGATCAACTTGTACTTTCGGCTACATGAGTGTCTTCTAGCATGATCTCCTTCTCCATCTCCTTCTTCATCATCTTGTCATAGCATGATAGAGTAGATGCATCTATAATTCACTCATAAAAAGACGACATCAGTCTAATAAAACCCCTAGCATAAGATTCTGCATGATGATCCACTGACTGAGCTGGAACTAGGTGACAGGATGAGAGAGAGGCTCAATAATTGCGTAATTGTGAAACTTAGGCAGTCAAGGGCCAGGACTGAGCCTTGAGACTGCACAATGCGCAGTTCATGCTAGACTGGTCTTGAAGATTGCGTAGTTGGGGGGTTCAAGGAGCCAGGTCGAGGGCTTGAACACTGAAGTTGCCCACTGCACGCTGGAAAGAGAGGGAGGCCAGGTGATTGCGTAATTACGCAGTGTAGGAGCTCAAGGGTTGTGTTTTAGGGCTGAGACCGCGCAATGCGTATTTCATGCCTGATTGGAGGAAGTAGATTGCACAGTTTTGGAGCTCAAGCACTGGGCTTGAGAACTGGGATTGCACAATGCACAGTTCTAGGAGGAAGAAATTGCACATTGCGTAGTGCCAAGGGACAAGGACTCTGCTTGAGGGTTGAGCTGAGAGAGGCTGAGTGGTCTGTTTGGGGAGGTTTCCTAATTTTGACTAAGTGTCGGATTAGTGCCATGAAGTTGAACAAAAAAGACTCTGAGTATGGTATAATAGTTAGATTACTTGAAGACACAACAAGGAACACTCGGAACACATGAATAAAACACTTCCCTCAGTGCGACAACTTTGCGACTTTTAGTTTTTTACCATCGCATGTGTTCTAGCCACGAAAATTTGTGGAGAGGCTAGAATTCAGGAGATCTCCAAAACCCAGAAATGATTTATGGGAATTCTGCCTAGAAATGACTTAATTAGATTATTAGCTGTGAATTAATTAAGTCAAGGTGTGAATGATCTAGAAACTCACACGGATCGACTTCAAGTTAATCCTAACCATCGATTAAGATTTAATCTTGGCCGTTGGATCCCCAACAACGAATTATAAGAAGAAGTCGATGGCACTTGGAGAATACACTTGTAAGGTTCGATTTCACGAGCAGATCGATTTCCAGAGAAGCAACAGTCAGTTGTCAGAGAGAGAGCTAGTAAGATCGAAGCAATGAGGAAGAGGGGCAAAGACAGTGAATCCGGAGGAAGGATTCCAGATCTGGTGAGTGAATTTGCAAAGAGGCAGAAGAGCCACAGAGAGGCTGACATAGAGGTAGTGCAATAGCCTCTAGAGGAAATTTTGATTCTGCTGAGGAAAGATGAGTTTTAGTGCCAGAAGCTGGACAATGTTTTTGGAGGCCAAGAGAGACATTTTCTCAGACAACAGCAGACCAGACGGCTTGAGGAGAAGCTGGTTCGATCTGAGTGGAGAAGTGACTGTGCTTGTGTGAAGCAGTAGTTGCGCAGAGCGAGTTTGGACGGCTCACCTAGAGCTGAGGTCAGAGCTCAGATTTTCTTGTGAAGTCAGGAAATTTCCTCACTAGATTTTTCTTGCCAGTACTTCTCTGTAGGATTGCCATTTTCGGCATCCAGTTGTACTCAGATTATTTTCACTGTTGCTTAATATCAAAACCCTCATATGCTGCACCGGTTTTCCCACATTGGTTTTTTCTAGGGACTTTTGTCCAGAAATAATTGTTATTTAATGTGTGTGCTAGCGTTTCTCCCAACGTTTATTCTTTCGCAGTTTTTTTATTTGTGAAGGTTGTGATGTATTTATTTCAATATTTGCCGTAGAAAATTGCAGATAAATTGTTAAAGAAAATCAACAATTAGGATAAATAATATCAGTTGCTGCAATAGGATTCCGGTTTGTGGAATTTTGACATGGTATCAGAGTGCAGTTGATCATCCGAAGAGCTCAGAGGTGAAGAAGAAGGAATTTAGATGCTTAGTGTGGGCAGCAGGCTGAAATTCCCAGGGCATCGCAGTCACTTTTCCAAGAGGCTGAGTTGCTTGAGGAAAATGGATTTTTTCGAGAGGGAGAAAAATTTGAGTTTTCCAGATCTAGTAATTCCAGAGGGAGTGACTCAATATTTTTCGTTGAGCAAGTCTCTAGCTAGATGCAAAGGGTTTTGTAGCAGTTCTCTAAAGGAGAACCTACGTCGGGTGGAAGAAGAGCGCACATTGAGGGAAAATTTTGCTCAAGGATATTCTAGTCTCAAGAAGTTTGATTTCACTTGCAGATCAATAGTCGTTGTGAGCAAAGTCTCTCACTCCAGAAGGGTGTGCGAATAACTGAGCAACAACTGAGCAGAAGGGAAGAGATTTTCGACATTTGTTGAGATGGCCACTGCAAGGCTTTGAGATTAGGACAGGTTGGATGGTGCTTCCAACTATGTCATCTGGAAGGCAAGGATCTACTTCCTTCCAGATGAGTCTGGTCTCAAGGCATATATCGATAATGTGGTGGCGGTTCCCACGGATGTGGATCAGTTGAAGGAGCATAGAAAGGAGATGGTGCGTACAAAGAGATTGATCCTAGATGGAGTTCAGGATCATGTGGTCTGACATATCGCTGGCAAAGATACTTCCAAGAAGATGTGGGATTCTTTAGCCACGTTATATCAGGGTACTTCCGAGCATCATAAGAGGTATCTCGAGGAGAAGATGAGATGCATCTGGATGTAGAAAGGGGAAGGCATAGACCCTTTCCACACTAGGATTCGGGAGGTCCGGGATCGGTTGTTGGCCATTGGGGCAGCGCCTCAAGCTTTAGAGCTAGTGAGGTTGGAACTTAATAGCGTCTCAGAGGATTGGAAAGTCTTTGTCCAAAGTATATTGGGCAGAGATACGCTACCAGGATGGGAGAGAATGTGGGCCGACTTGCACCAAGAGGAGATGAGGCGAGCTCTCTTGAAGAGCTCCATCATTGGTAACAACAGTGGATTGAAGCAGGTGAAGGAAGAGGAGAATGTGGTCCTTGCATCTAAGGGTCCTAGTCAGGGGCAGGGGGAGCATAGGAAGAAGGACCTGTCGAAGGTCAATTGCTTCAGGTGTGGTGGCTAGGCAGTACCCAGTGTCCTCTCAGGAAGAAGGAAAAGGAGGAGAAGCAGGACCGACAGGGAGCTTCTGCAGAGATCGATAGGTTTTCCTCCAGGATGGAGGAGGACTTCGCTATGTTCGTTGATATATCTCTAGGAGTGAGGTGGGGTGACTTGGTTTTGTAGCCCAAAGCGCTATAGATGGGCAGGATCCTTGAGGAGCCCACCTCTTGGATCAATACCTGGCTTCGGGGGCCCACAATATTTAGTAGCAAGATGGACCTGTTATCGCTTGCTGCCTATACCTACCTACAAGTCAGTGGAAAAAACCTTCAACCCCACAAGGTGTGGTTAGTGGCAAGGATCTCAGAGAAGGAATTGTTATTGTAATCCCGACTCTCTTCGTTTAAGCTATCTCCTAAGTTAGCTATGGGGGGTGGTCCCTAAATGGAAAACTAAGTTAAAAGATGTGAGGTTTCTAGGAGAGTGTTAAAGGGAAATGGATTACCTTTTAAGATTACAAGCAAATATGATGTGAGCAATATGAAATGAAATAACCATTAACCATCAACACATGAGATAAACATAGCATATGAAAGACCAGTGCCTTTTAAAATATTTCTCAAGAAATGAAAATGTATTTGCTTAAATGAAGTAAGATGCTTTCAAATGGAAAACAAAAGTAATCCTGAAAAGTGAAACAAGAAAATGTTAGCACAATATATTATAAATGCTTTCAAGATAAATAGATTTATGAATCAAAACATGAGAAGTTATCTTGTTCAAAAGGAAACAGTTAGTGATCTACTTATGAGAATGTAAATGAGATGATAGAAAAAACTCAATTGTTAGACCAAGATAACTACATTCAATTAAGTTTGCAACTCAAAATAAGAGTACTTGAAAGGAAATGAGCCTTATCAACCATTCATGAACATGACGATCATTAAACATGAAACAGAGCTTGCTAAAGTAGACAATGTTCCAAGTACAAGAAAATTAAACTAAACTTGTTGCAAAAGAGATCACAATACTTGCATGAAAGTAAATGCTTCTTGAAAAAAGGAAATGATGTTGCAGGTGAGACTATAAACCATCAAGAAAATAAATATTTAGAACTTGCAAGTACGGTAAATGTGATGAAAAATGCTCTTGGTTTATTTTATTAATTAGTTCTAAAGCAAGGTTACAGTTGAACTCTAATCCTCAGACCTCACCTTCGCCCAAAGATTTGGATCTCACAGTGAGGAATCCATAGAGGTAGAGGGTCCCTAAAACGTCTATTCAACCAACTTAAGTTGGAGGTAACTTTTAGTGAATGATTAGGGGATGTAAGTAAATTAACTAAACATGAAAATTAACTTTAACTTGAAAGATATTTGTTTTCCATGAAGTAGAATGGTACTTTATGGAGAAAATTTTCCCAAATACTTAATTGCATGTAAGATGTGATTAAAGGTGAAGCATAAGTGGTCTTGGAACAAAATTCATGACAAATTAGATTCAAGTTAAAAGTGCATGCGTATAAAAGTTTGATCTTGCTGTGAAAAATAAAAAGACTAGAAATTTGTAGCAAATTAGATTAAGGTGTATGCAAAAATAGTGTAATGCATGATTGTGTTAATTCCCCAATTAAATGATGTGCATGCAAGTGAAAAAGATAAAAGATCAAGCCACAAAGCCCTCTCCAAAAAGGTGGAGAGATAGGGATACCAATGGGTAAAACCCACGCTCCCAAAACCAAAAATTTTATTAGTTATTACGAGAAGGAGAAAACTATGAAGTCTTTTCTAAAATCCAAGGAAAGTCTTCCTAATGTTGGCTAGAGCCATAGATCTTTCTTTGCTGAAAATTTCTGCAATTTGAGGCCCACAAAAGCCCAACAAAATGCAGATTTTTCGAGGAAGAAGAAAAAAGGAAAAACCTCTTTGAGTTACATGGCCAAGAGAGAGAAATAGAGACCCCAAGTGAACTCGGCCTCCCTTAAGAAGAACACGGCTTCATCCAATAAATGTCCTCTAATGCTCACTGCCAATGGAAGGAAATAATCTAGAAGTTCGAGCCCCAAGTTCCTACATGCAAACTTGTAAGTAGTTTTCTGAAAATGAAACCTGCAAGTAGCTGCAAGACAACAAGTTAGAGCAAATCTACAAAAACAAATGTTAGCTCAAGAAATCACAAAGTAATATTACAAAAATAATCTACAAGAGGCTACGCCAAAGAGTATGAGCAAGCTCACCTCTTTGACTAGCCATAGTTTGGTTCTTTGAAATAGCCAGATATGAAATAAATGAAGTGCAATATTTGAAAAGTAAATTATTTTAAGTTGATTTTTTGATGCAAGAAATAAGATCTTTGAGAAACTTAAAAGAACCTCTACAAGACAAAATAAAATATAGATTAGACTTTGGAAATCCAAACATGCGTGTTCTCCTTGAATATTTTCAAGAATGGGTTGGTTTCTCCGAGAACTCCCCCTCACGCTTGAAAAGCTGACCAAAGACGGATCGTTCTACACAATCTCACCACAATATATTAAATCCACATGCAATTAAATAAAAGCAACGGAAAGAACTCCTATAGATATATTTGACATCAAATAGAAGATTTCTTATCCTAAAGCAATCAAGTAATTTTTATGTTAATATGAGATAGCTGCATACTAATATAACTTGAAACAAGCATGAAAGAAATAATAACTAGAGGAAATAAATAGAAGCATAACAACAAGTAAAGAATTTACCACATATGCAAGGAGAAGAACACCATCACAAGTTACCCCAAAGATTTTGGTATTATATTGCAAGTACGAGTACAATCCAGCAGCGTGTCCTGAAGCTCAATAGCTCGTATTACATGATCATATACAATAACCCATGGCTTTGTTATATAGAGAGTTGGGAGAAATTCCCAAGGACGGATGCATATGAGAACTGAACTTGGATCAAATCTCAAGGAAAGATAAGTCAAGTTCGATGTGGAGAAGACTGAGACACCCAGAGCAAAATCGAATTTCTTTTGTGCACACTAAGGGAAATCAAATTCCCCATACGATCCAATGAACTCATCCATAAGCCAAACAAAGTCTTGTGCTACACCAAGCCACCACTACAAATTCGAGCCAACTGAAACCGTACCTGTAGATGACCCCAGTGATCTTCTGTGTAGGTCCCTGACAACTGCGTGTTTCCTCTGAGTGACTGCGTAGTGTAGGCTCAAGAAATAGCGTAAATCCTCAGAGTGAAGTGCTGAGTGCTGTTGCACTCCAAATAGCTTGTGAGAAGAGGTCCTCGCATGGTCTTCAGCCAACTGATCTTGTAGAATATTCCTTTTATACTCAACTTCCTTTAATAAATTCGATTTTCCTTTTGTGTAACTGCCGCTTTATCTCTTGGAAATTCAATTTTGATAAAATAAAGGTGAATTAATGATGCAATGTGCCCAATCATCCTCCACATGTTTGTTGAATCAACTATTTGACTTAGGATAATTTCAAAGTAATTTCCACATCATTTTTTCACATGGAATAATATATTTCTCTCTATTTTATTTAATTATAGCCTAATTAAATGCCACAATTTCCACTAAACTTAAGAAATGTGGGTTTTGAGGGTCCAAAACACATTATTAACCCCTCAAAGTGTCATAGTAGAAAGTTGATGGTGAGAGGTGTAATTTTTATTACTCATACCCCATACAACTTCTCTAGACAACACTTATTACAATCCCATTAAAATTTTTATTGCAATTTTTGACCTGTGGGAAATCTAAAAATTTTAAAAATCACTACCTAGACTTAACCAAATTCCATGAAATTTTTTGTGTGATCTAGTATGGTAATATACATTGACTCTAGACACTAGGACTCACCCAAGGCCTCACCATCAAGTTGTACTCCGGCTTTGGGGTAAAATTGGAGGAAAAAACTCAATTAATTATTAAGTCCTGATAGGGAGATGATAATTAATAGAGTGAAAAAAATCTTCCAGAGTAATACTCACTTGTTGCAAAGGTCCTAAGCTACCTAGGCCTGTTACAGACTCAATACTGACTCAAATTCATCATTACTAGCATCACTTACTACAATTCCCCATGGGACGTGGAATCTGGGTACAAGAGAAAGATGATGAGAAGTAGAAGTTGAATTAAAAAAACCTGTTGAATTGATGATATTTGATGGTACAAGTGTCTCTTGGTTCATCCTTGGGCATGGAATATTCACATTATCATCAGTTGCCATTCTAGTGATCAACAGGACCATTAGTAGGGTTGGAAACAATGCAGAGTCAGCAGTAGTGTAGAGTTCTCAGTGACAGAGTGGATGCTAGTAGCAGATCAGTGAGATATAATTACGACTAATACGCTATTCAAATATTTTCTTTGGATGCTTCTCGTTTGCCTTTTTTGCAATTGCTGCACTTACGAGCAGCATTCCATAAGTAGATCTGACAAGAAAATGTATAAAAATGGAAAATATGCCCAAGAAATAACACCATAGAAGACAAAACTTCAGATCTTCATTAATATCAAAACCCTTAAGGTAGGGAAACACCATACATTCACTCCTTAAGGAAGGAGATCACTCCACAAGCCATATGCTTGCCCATACAATAATCCTTGACTTCTCTCAATGGAGAGTCTCTAGCCTCTATATAGGTTTCATATATGCAATACCATGGGTAGTTACCATGTGTCTCTCAATACCATACATCCAATACAATGGGCTTATCACTTTATTCCCTAGCTACATGTGGTCCCTTACATAATGTGGGTTAACCACTTTATTTATTAACTATGGCCCATTTATTTATCATTCTTATATTATTACATCATATTATTCCCTTGGGTACCTCCCTCTATACCCTATATTATCCTCTCTAGGTACACTACATTACACCCCCCTTAAACATGTTTCATCCCCGAAACATGAGAAGAACACAAATAATAAGATCTACTCAAAAGAGTATTCCATTGGTACCATTCATGTGCATTTAGCCATCCAAGGGAAAGGTGAACACTTGATCTAGTCGGTGCCTCGCTCCCTTGAGATGGAAGCGGGTTCTGGTGGTTCTTCCTTGTTGATGTGTTGTTAGTGGATCGTCGCACCTCTCGATGTGTTGTCCAGGGGTTGTTGTCCTTGTTGCTAATTCGTTGCCACCTTGCTGGTTGTTGTCTTGCTGGGTGATGCGGGTGGTGATATGTTGAAGCTTTAACTGATGTAATATCTTTCCTTAATTCCTCCATGATTGGTGATGGAGTGGTGTCTGGTTCCTTTATTGGTACTTGCTTTGATGTCTATGTTTGGCTGTCTACCATCAAAGGCTCATCATCTGATGTGTCTGCACCGTTAGATATTTTTGCTTCTTCCTCCTCGGTCTCTGCATGGTTCCTAATGCAAATATCGTGCAATGTAATTTTCTTCTTTTTATACCAGAGCTTCATGAATTTCTTTTGCACATTAAAATTGACAGTACCAACGGATTCCATCCAAGGGTGTCCCAAAACAACATCCACAACATCCATATCTGAAGCATAAAAATCAGAATGCAACACATACTTATCCATAGAAATCTTCAAATCTTTATAAATTTGAACATCTTCATTATCAACTTGTGTGTTTTCAATATGCTTTGCTGGAACTTGCAATTTTTTAGCCAAATTCACATTGATACAATTATGCTTGCAACTAGGAATGATAGACACAACGATGTTCTCTTTCTGAATACTTCCATGAACCCGTAATATGGAAATATTAGTAGAAAATAAGTCTTTATGGCTCTTGTTGTCCTTCTTTCCGGCTTTAGACCACTTGTCCAAAATGACTTTTTCAAGTTTGTTCTCAGGAAATTTCCTCACTGCGCTGTCAAGTGAGGTCCACCATTTATTTGCCTCATCTTTCAGATGAAGCCCTATGGAGCATATCCAAAAACTTCGGTATTGAGCCTTGAGATGTTGTAAAAAATCTTCAATAGTAGGGCCATCATCTTTTCCTGTAAACTTCATCTTGCGAGAATCCATAAAATAAAGTAAGGGTTTTGAAGAAAATCACTTATTTTGGCAAAAATTTAAAATGGACATTACTCGGTCAATATAACTTAGAATCCTTAATATAACCTGTTTTCGAAAATGGAATAGCCATTTTTCATCTAACCATGTGACTGAAATCCCGATCTAGGCACTCTGGAAACACATATTTGCGCTGCAACTGTCCCGTCGTCACAAAATTTTTGAAAAAATGGTAGATTTTAAATCAGTGATAACTCCCTCATCCGGACTCCAATTTGACCGATTTTTTTTTTTGAAATCGGGTGATTTTTCAAGGGGAGCTCAGATCTATAATTGTTTTTCTGAGATTGTGCACTAGAATCTACTAAAAATGTCAGGAGATCCGCTGTACACAAATTGTCGTAAGAAACATTTATGCAACACAACTGAATTTAAATCAGCGATATCACTCTCATCCAGACTCCGATTTGACTGATTTGTTTTTTGAAATTGGTTATTTTTCCGTAAGGAATCCAGATTGGGTATTTATTTCTGAAAATTTTTCACCAAATTTTCCAAATCTGCTCTACAAACACGCCGCCCAAAAATTTCCCGCAAAAAAATGAAAAAACAAATCTCCAAACTCTACTCAAGAAAGTGCTCTGATACCACTTGTAGTAGATCTTAAGAGAAAATGTATAAAAATGGAAAATATGCCCAATAAATAACACCATTGAAGATAAAACTTCAGATCTTTATTAATATCAAAACCCTTAAGGTAGGGCAACACCATACATTCACTCCTTAAGGAAGGAGATCACTCCACAAGCCATATGTTTGCCCATACAATAATCCTTGACATCTCTCAATGGAGAGACTCTAGCCTCTATATAGGTTTCATACATGCAATACCATGGGTAGTTACCATGGGTATCTCAATACCATACATCCAATACAATGGGCTTATCACTTTATTCCGTAGCTACATGTGGTCCCTTACATAATGTGGGTTAACCACTTTATTTATTAACTATGGCCCAATTATTTATCATTCTTATATTATTACATCATATTATTCCCTTGGGTATCTCCCTCTGTACCCTATATTATCCCCCCTAGGTACCTCTGACATATGAGAGGGAGTTGCAGTGTAGATGCAATGTGGGTAGTGTTACCACTAAAACCAGCAACGAACCTAAGAGGGGTTCCTATGAGGGCAACTGCTAGGTCAAGGGCAACAATGGAGACTTAGCCCACTGTCACCACAGCCAAGACTTCTTGTTCTTTATGAAATTTCACCGATGGGAGGAGACTCGGTAGTTTTAGGGAGTCACTTGTAAAGTATAGATCAATGAATAGGTATGTAGTGACCCTAGAAACCCTTTCCCTAGGATAAAATGAAGAATGAAACTTGATTGCCTTTTAAGCAAGGGACTTGATCTTCTAGGGAGAGGGGATGAGGATTGGAGGGTTGAGGTAGAAAAATAAGATTTACAAAGGAGGTTCTCAATCCCTGAAATTCTTTGGTAACTTGGATTCCCGAGTACTCCTGATAAATCAGCTTTAATGAAGAATGGGACCACATGAGGTCAAGTGGACCCAACCCAGTTTAGGGGATAGATTTTGGCACCTAATGATGTTCTTAACCTAGCCAAGGTGAGGGGAAAGGATCAAACAAGAATTTTCTTCCAATGATGCCAAATTGATCCTACTAGGTTTTAACCTTGGGAACACTTAAGCAAAACTTGATCCTAGAGCTAGGGGGTATCCGTAGATTCCACCGTCGAAATTGCTCCAAATTCAGAGAAGAGTGAGGGGACCCACTAATGTAGTGGTATTTAGGAGATCAAAGTTTTCCTATGGCTAGGTTCCATGGAAATTGATGCCCTAAGTGACCTAATGGGGCTAGACCTAGGAAAAAAGGGAAAAAGATGAAAAAGTGGGGAAAATGATCACCCTTTTTGATGGACCAGTGCCTAATTCACTTGGGGATATGGAGTCAAGGATAATAATGAAGAAGGATTCAGTTTCTTGTTCAACGAGGCCTAGAAAGTCAACTTCGTCCAATGTTAGAGGAAAGAGAAGAAAAGTGGCTTTCAAGCATTTATACTTCATACAAATAGTGCAAGATCAATATAACATGATCTCTAGGACATTTCATTCATCTAACAATAGCCCATACATAGAATAAGCTAAATAGACACATAATTCCACATTTCGTACATGCAACAATTAGCCCTAATTATAGCGAAGTTCAATTGTGTGCATCAACAAGAAAAATAACATTAAATTTTCACTTACAATGTTAGGGAGTATATCCAACGAGCATCACATTTGCAAATAAGAAACTTCAAGATAGAAATAGCCCAAATCCATAGATCAAAATTCATCCATCATCCAAAAATAGTCCTCCAAGGAAAAATGCGAAGTTCTTAAAAGATAGAGATATCCCAAGTCAAGTGACGATACAAATGAATCCAACTAACTCCTATTTATACACTACTTACGAGTTCGATTTAGCTAATGAGCCTACATTAGCCCCGAAAAATAAAATAATGTGCAAATAAACCAACTTTTGGTGACAAGCCCACCAAATTAGGTCATAAATGAAATAATAAGCCTCTCAGGTGGTCAAATAATAATATATGCATGTCGTGGGGCCTTCCAAAAGGCTTGATAATGTCCAGAAGTGCCACAATGATGAATAAAATCCTCGGACAAGGGGGTGGTCCCTTGTTCTCCCAGTAGTAGACCTGTGGTGCTCCCAATGGGTGTGGGGGAACACCAATGACCCCATGGGTCTCCATATGAGTCGAAGATGCCCGTAGATCATCTATAAGGGGTCAAATGATGGAATGATTGCTTCCATGTCATCGTACAAGTCCTAGGACACCTGCCAAGTGTGTAGTGCTCCTGTGGGGCCTGCTGGGCATAGTGTAATATCCCATTTCAGGGATACCTCTCAAACACAAGCAAACTCCAACCAGAGATGGACTGGGAGGGCATTTACCAGATATGTCACCTTAGAAAAGAGGGTGAGATTTGTAGGCTCCGTGGCCCTTTCCAGAATCTGTCTAAGAGTATGGGAAAAACACACCAAGTGGTATACTATCTGGAATGCTCAAAGAGAGAAATAACAGTAGTGTAAGCATACAATAGCATATGTAGAACATGTAACAGATACTCGAAAATATAGAGAGAAAGCTAAGCCATTTTATTGTAATGAGAATAGAAATGAGTACAACAGGTGATCAGAGTGATGGCACCTAGACTTGCGCCAGGCAAGTGAAGAAAAGCTCTTAGAATGACAAAGAAATGACTGCTCTTTGATCTGCGTCCAAGCTGCCGGAGAACTGCTGTGCTGCTGCTACTGCTGGAACCAAAATGAGTATTCGGGGCTGCTCCCCTACTCGGGAAAAGCTGAAACTCTGGAATCCACCTCTACTCACCAAACCCAGAAAATCCGAGAGAGTGTTTCTGAAATAGCCAACCCCCGAAAATCACCCCCTTGAGGATCTATGCTATCCGCCAAAGCTTTGCACTGACACTGAAGGGAATCCACCAAAATACTGCCTCAAACTTTGCCAAAATCCTCCAATAGGCAAGGGCTGGCCCCTTGCTCAATCTCAAAGCTCGAAACCTCCAAAAGAAACCCAATCCAGAGCTCCCAAGAAATGGACTGCGTCCTCCCTCTCAAGACTGTGCAGTTACTAGATGCCAAGCTCCACCATCAAGCCTCAACTTGATCCTCCTGCAAAAATACTGATGGGACTACCTCACCCGAGTAGGCACTCGAAGTCCCCCGGGGCTGAGGGTGAGATCTCCAAACGGAGACACTCGGTGCACTAAACAGTGCTACAGACTAGCTAAACAACCAATGTGCTCAAGAAGTTGAAGTGACCAGTTCAATATCATAAACATCGAATGACCAAAATGAGGAGGCTCTCCTCCTTTTATAACATTGGCCTCTCTCTCAAACCCTAGGCCCAACATCTCCAACGTAGCCTCTCCTGGCCCCACGTTGCCAACTCAACCTGCATAGTCCCTCCACGTGCTCTAGTGGGTCCCCTCTCTACGTGGTCTCTTTGCCCCCCTTGGCCCACTTAAGTTACAACATTGTGTCTACTAGGGAGTGAACTTTATGTTTAGAGTGAGTTATGTCCCCCTCTATTCACTTTTATTTATAATTTAACTATAGTAGGCAAAATTGATCAAAATTAATATTTCTAATTAGCTATCGCTAATTGGTAATATTACAGTCTCCCCCGACAAAATGTTGCTTGACCCCAAGCAACTGTAGTGATGGATGCTGCAAGATTTTCTCACTCTCCCAAGAGGCATCCTCATCGAGCAAATTCTTCCATCTCACTAAGAATTCCCGGATTGTCCTGTTTCGCAGCTGCCTCTCCCTGGTATCAATAATGGTCTCTGGCTGCAACACCAAATGCCCCTCATCATCCGTGGGCGGTAGCTCATTTGTCACTGTCACCTGCTGCCCCAATGCCTTCTTCAGGCATGATTCATGAAAAATGTTATGAATCTTGCTGCCTTGGGGCAACTCCAACTCATAAGCAACCTGTCCAACCCTGCGTATCACCCTGTATGGTCCATAAAAACATGGCTTGAGCTTCTCAACTCCCTTCTGCTTCAATGACGAATGTCGGTATGGCTGCAAACGTAGGTAGACCAAGTCCCCTACCTCAAACTGTCTCTCCACCCGACCCCTGTCGGCATACAGCTTCTGTTGATTCTGCGCTGTAGCCATGTTATCCTTGAGAGCTCAGAGAATGTCCTGGCTCTCTTGGATCCAATCTTTGGCTCTCGGAGCCTTGCTAGCACCAAACATCACATTAGCAAAATATAAAGAATGATATCCATATAAGGCATAGAACGAAGACATACCGATGGATATGTGATGTGTGTTTTTGTAGCAGTACTCCTCCAGATGCAGCCACTTCAGCCACGCTCTCTGCTGCCCACTAACATAGTTACGCAAGTAGCCCTCCAGCCACTTGTTAACTATCTCTGTCTGCTCATCTGTCTGTGGGTGGTAGCTGGTGCTCGGTGTCAACTCTGTCCCCACTAGCCGGAAAAGCTCCTACCAGAATCCGCCCATAAAGCGGCTGTCCCTGTCATTGATAATGGTCTTGGGAAGACCATGTAACCTGAAGATCTCTCTGAAGAATAGCTCTGCCACCTGTGCTGCTGTATAGTGTGCGGATATGGAGAAAAAGTGTGCGTACTTCATCAGCCGATCAACGACGACGAATATACAATCCTTGCCCTGCACCATGGGCAACCCTGTGATGAAGTCCATCGAAATGCTCTCCCATTTCCCCTCTGGAATGGGAAGAGGCTGCAACAAACTTGCTGGATGGCTCATCTCTCCCTTGTTTCTCTTGCAAACCTCACACTCCCTGATATGCTGGAGCACGTCCTCCTTGAGGCCCTTCCATGAGAACCTCTCTCTGATGGCCCTGTAGGTTTTGGTAAACCCCTGATGGCTGGACAATGGTGAATCATGTTTTGCCTGAAGTATCTTCTTCTTGAGCTGGGATCCCTCAGTCAAGAAGATCCTATCTCTGTAGTAGATGATCTCATCTATCACCCTGTATCTATCGTCTATCACCTGACCATCCAAAACCTCACAAGCAAACCTGTCCTTGGAGTACTCCACCAAAAGTCGAGCCCTCCAATCTATATCCAAACTCATCAGAGACAACGTGGCTGGTCTACGTGAAAGTGCATCGGCTACCACGTTGTTCTTCCCCTTGACATACTCAATGTCAAATTCATAAGCCTGAATCTTGCTGATCCACTTCTGCTACCTCTCCTGTAGCTGCTTCTGCTCCAAAAAGAACCTGAGGCTGTTGTGATCGGTCCTAACCCTGAATCTGTTACCCATCAGGTACTGCCGGAATTTGGCCAATGCATGCATAATGGCCAGCATCTCCTTGTCGTATATAGCATACAACCGCTCATGAGGAAGGAGCTTCCGGCTCTCATAGGCTATAGGGTGGCCTCCTTACATCAACACTGCGCTGATTCCCTCTCCCGATGCATCACACTCCAAAACAAAAGGCTGTGTAAAATCTGGCAATGCAAGCATTGGGCAGCTGCTCATAACCTCCTTGAGCCTGTCAAAGGCTCGCTGTGCTGTATTTGTCCAACTAAATGCCCCTTTCTTCGTCAAATCTGTCAGGGGTGCAGCGAGCTGAGAGAAACTCTTGATCAAATTCCTATAATAACTACAGATACCAATAAATCCTCGAAGCTCCGTCACGTTTCTCGGCTCTAGCCAATCTCTGAAGGCCCTAATCTTCTCCTCGTGGACTCTCACTCCATCCACCCCTATGATGTGTCCTAAGTACAGCATCTCCGTCAACCCAAATTCACATTTGGAGAGCTTAGCATAGAACTGTTGCTCCTCCAAAATATGCAGTACTGTCTCTAGATGCTGAAGATGCTCCTCCCAAGTCCTGCTGTATATAAGGATATCATCAAAGAAGACCAACACAAACTTCCTCAAGTGACTGCGGAAGATGTGGTTCATGCACGACTGGAAGGTAGCTGGTGTGTTGGTTAGCCCAAAGGGAATCACCAAGAACTCGAAGTGGCCATAATGACACCTGAATGCGGTCTTGGGAATGTCTTGCTCCCTCACGCGAATCTGATGGTACCCGGATCTCAAATCAATCTTTGAGAAGAACTGTGCTCCCCTCAACTCATCCATCAGCTCATCAATCCTCGGTATAGGGTACCTGTTATTCAGGGTCTTTTTGTTCAGGGCCTTGTAATCAATGCACATCCTCAATGTGCCGTCCTTCTTCTTCACCAATACCACAGAAGAAGCAAAAGGACTGGTGCTCGGTCGAATGTGTCCAAGAGCTAGCAACTCCTGGATGACCCGCTCAATCTCGTCCCGATAGGCTTTAGGATGCCTATAGGGGGTGGTAATAACGGCCTGAATGCCCTGCTCCAGCTCTATAGTGTGCTCAAACCCCCGATCCAGTGGTTCACCTGGCGGAATCTCCCCAAACACCGTGGCATACTTGTCAAGGATGGACTGTATCTCCGGATGCATTGTCTGCCCTGTAATCCCTGCCTCTGATGCACGTAGCTCTACTACCCACTCTATGTCTCCCTTCCGAAAGTCTGCCTCCATTTGGTGAGCTGAAACAGTCTGAGGCGGATATGTGTGCTGACCCTATATCTTCTCATGTCTCCTTGTCTTCTCATCATCCCACTCCATCTCCAAGGCCTTCCAATCCGTGGTGACCTTCCCTAGAGTGATAAGCCACTATACACCCAATATCATGTTGGTGTCCGGAATGTTGACCACAAAAAGTGGTCAGTCAATGTGTAGGTGCCCATCGTCACTGACAACTCTGGAACATATCGGGCACACTGCATAGCCTGATCTCCTGGGACCAAGACTGAAACCCATCGAACTCTCTGTCTGTATGCCTCTCCGCTCTACCATCTGTGCATCGATGAAGTTGTGGGTTGCCCCACTGTCCACCAGTACTGACACTCGCTGCCCACGTACTGTCCCACGTACGCGCAGAGTCAAGTACTTGGGAACTGCTCGCAATGCTGCAAGGGTCCCTCTGGTAGGTGCAAAGGTCGCACCTCTTGCTCTTGGCGGTGGAGGTGGCAAAGGATCCCGCGCTGAATGACTGCCTCCTGCCTCCACGTCATCATCCTCATCCTCTTCCCCGCTACTCTCGGAGAAGACCTCAATAAAATGTGCTTTGCCAGCAGCACATCTGTGTCCTGGTGCCCACGACTCCTGATAGGTAAAGCACAATCTCCTCTTCTTCAACTCCCTCCTGGCATCATCATCTAGCTGTACCCTACCCTGATTCCCCTTCGGAGGCGGAATCCTCACATCCTTCCCCTTTGGCTGGAAACCCTGTCTCTGGGGGTAAGGTGTCCTGGTCCTGGGTAAGGCATCCTGCAAATCTTGGGTCCTGCCAATGGCATCCTGGAGTGTGGCTGGTCTAGTGGATCTGACTAGACCCCGAAGTGGCTCTGCTAACCCCTCAACAAACATGTAGATCATCCGTGTTGCGGATAGATTTGGCACCATCACTGAAATCCTCAGGAAATCTGCAATATACGTCTCCGGGTTCCCGGTCTGTTTGAGCCTCGTCAGCTCAACAAAGTGCTCCTCTGGATGCCTCTGGTCAAACCTCTCTATCAACCTTCGAGTGAACTCGGCATAGGTAGTCACTGTGGAATGCCCGAGTGTAACCATCCCATGGAACCACCAGTCCTGAGCCTCGCCATCCAAATGCAGCGTGGCCACCTTGATGGACTCCGTCTCTGCCATCTGGTTGAGCTGGAAATATATGTCCAGCTTCTCCACCCAAGACTTTGCCGAACTGTTTGATGAACCATCAAACATAGGCAAATGGAATCAGCTCGCTGTACGTTGGGTGTCTCCATCATGATAATGCCAGTGCCCTCTGTGATGGTCGCGGGGTCTGCTGTCCCGCTGGAGCTGAACAAAGTCTCTGAATGAAAGGGCATCCCTGAACTCCTGCCCATATGCCGGTACTTAGCAAAATAATCACCCATGTGGTCAAGCTCTGGCTCCTGCTGTGCTCCTGCCCCAGTGTCTGCACCCAGAAAAGTGGGCATAGTGGAACAAGTGGGGGCATGTGATGCCTGGTGCGGAGTGGCATCCTGCTCCTGCAAATGGTGGGATGTGCCCGACCCCTCATCAACCTGGAAACCCCTTGGCGTTTCACGCTGTCTAGCCTCCACAACAGTGAATCTCTGACCCATCATCTCGATCTGCCTCGCCAGATCCTGCACTAATTTGAGGAGTGCTTCCCAAAACTGTTTTGCATCACTATCATCTGCCATTGGCTCTCCCTGCTCTGCGTCTACCACAGGCCCCTCCTGTTCTGCGTCTATCACAGGCTCCTCCTGTTCTACGTCCACCACCCGAACGCAGTCACCCTCTCCGTAGGTGTTCTCCAACCTACGCTCAATATCTCTGTACTTCTTACCTCTGTAGCAGATGTAGGGTTTCTCCCCCGGTGTCATAGACAACTAGCTCATCAAGCTGAGCCAGATCTATGCTTTGATACCACTGTAATATCCCTTTTCAGGGATACCTCTCAAACACAAGCAAACTCCAACCAGAGATGGACTGGGAGGGCGTTTACCAGATATGTCACCTCAGAAAAGAGGGTGAGATCTGGAGGCTCCCTGGCCCTTTCCAGACTCTGTCTAAGAGTATGGGAAAAACACACTAAGTGGTATACTATCTGGAATGCTCAAAGAGAGAAATAACAGTAGTACAAGCATACAATAGCATATGTAGAACATGTAACAGATACTCGGAAATATAGAGAGAAAGCTAAGCCATTTTATAATATTGAGAATAGAAATGAGTACAATAGGAGATCAAAGTGATGGCACCTAGACTTGCGTCAGGCAAGTGAAGAAAAGCTCTCAGAATGACAAAGAAATAGCTGCTCTTTGATCTGCGTCCAAGCTGCCGGCGAATTGCTGTGCTGCTGCTACTGCTGGAACCAAAATGAGTATTCAGGGCTGCTCCCCTACTCGCAAAAAGCTGAAACTCTGGAATCCACCTCTGCTCACCAAACCGAGAAAAGCCGAGAGAGCGTTTTTGAAATAGCCAACCCCCGAAAATCACCCCCTTGAGGATCTACGCTATCCTCCAAGGCTCTGCGCTGACACTGAAGGGAATCCACCAAAATACTGCCTCAAACTCTGCCAAAATCCTCCAATAGGCAAGGGCTGGCCCCTTGCTCAATCTCAAAGCTCGAAACCTCCAAAACAAACCCAATCCGGAGCTCCCAAGAAATGGACTACTTCCTCCCTCTCAAGACTGTGCAGTCACTAGATGCCAAGCTCCACCATCAAGCCTCAACTCGATCCTCCTGCAAAAATACTGATGGGACTACCTCACCTGAGCAGGCACTCGAAGTCCCCCGGGGCTAAGGGTGAGATCTTCGAATGGAGACACTCGGTGCACTAAACAGTGCTGCAGACTAGCTAAACAACCAGCGTGCTCAAGAAGTCGAAGTGACCAGCTCAATCTCATAAACATCGAATGACCAAAATGAGGAGGCTCTCCTCCTTTTATAACGTTGGCCTCTCTCTCAAACCCTAGGCCCATCATCTCCAACGTAGCCTCTCTTGGCCCCACGCTGCCAACTCAACCTGCGCAGTCCGTCCACGTGCTCTAGTGGGTCCCCTCTCTACGTGGTCTCTTTGCCCCCCTTGGCCCACTTAAGTTACAACATTGTGTCTACTAGGGAGTGAACTTTATGTTTAGAGTGAGTTATGTCCCCCTCTATTCACTTTTATTTATAATTTAACTATAGTAGGAAAAATTGATCAAAATTAATATTTCCAATTAGCCATCGCTAATTGGGAATATTACACATAGTGTACGAAGTCCACCATCCTCGTCCTAAAGGTGGATCTCTAGTAATCTCTCGACATTGGTGGGGATCCATGGAGTGATGTCTACTGCTACACAGACCCTACATGTGCCAATGTAGCCCTCTGGGAGGTTAGGGCCCCATATAGGGAGACCAAACCCAAATGGACACCTTCTTCAATCTTGCATAAGATCCAATTCGTCCCCTAGCCTTCCAGTGCAACAAGTCATTAGAGTAATCGTGTAAAAGAGCTTACAAACCATAGACAACAATGTGGGCAATTCATAATTGCATGCCCTTCAATAGTGGTCTTTGGCATGTGCTAACGTCTCCAAGCTCCAAAGGGGGTTAGCCAGGTACTTTATTAGGTGTTTTCTATCCTTAAAGGGGATAGTGTGTCCAAATTATATCCTGCAAATGGGGGTGGCAAGCGATAAAGAAGTGAAATGGAATAGGGAATGATAGGGGCAATCCTAGGCCACATATTAGGGCTCAAGGGTAGCTAGAGAAAGGGAGGCCCACACCTGGGTAAATAATGTGTAGGAGGGAGCAATCGTGGTACATGAGGTGCCCCGGCCTTGATTTTTCCACCCTTATTTATATGCCTTTTTCTTTTTATGAATTTTCTTCAATTAACTGCTCGGGGCTCAAAGGACAAAAGCATAATGTGTAAGATATAACAGTGATTACCCCCTTTTAGGTAGGGCGGTTCATTACCCTCCAGGAGTTGTGACAATCATGGGTTCCTAAATGATAAAGGAGGCTCATCTAGTTCCTATGGAACCAGGGTGATGACCATGGGTATGGGGTAGAGCTCATGTATTGGATTTTTCCCACATGCTAATTATGTTTGTCCCGACCATCTTTTGCATTTGTGGTACGTTTTCTTATTGAATGCGGCCATTTATGCTTTTACTTTTCTTTTTAGCTGCTTCAACCTTCGATGCATCATTCCAAGCCTAACCCAAGGCAAGGGAATGGAGAGGCTAACCCTATGTGGACCCAGGTGGGAGAGATGATGAATGGGGGTATAGTGAATGGAAGGGGAGCAGTATATGTGGATAAGGGAGCGGGACCACGCAACCAAAGTCGGGGTTTCCCAAGTAGTACCACCCTAAAACCAAATGGTCAGTAAAGGAGATCCCACGAGATTAAAATCTAAGGGTAACACCCAAAAGAGGTCAAGGGGACAAAAGCACAAACTAAACCCACTCTTTCTGCCAAATCCCCCTATCAATCCATGCCCAAAAGTGTCCATGATAAGTAAACCCAATACTCAATTACCAAATGACAAGACATACCTTTAGATTCGGGAGGCCCATCTTCAAACATACGATCAATACAGATGGGTGAGGGACCACATGGCTGGCTTAGGTGGCAGAGAAATGGCACAACGAGCTAGGTGAGGGTTGCAAGGGGCTACTGGCTACCAACTGAGATCCATCATGAAGAATTTTTTTTCCAAAGTATATAACCCATGAAGTGGTGGGTAACATTTGGCTCCAACTGGGACGTGATCTCTCGAAGAGGTGTGCAAGGCTACTCGAATGGGATGTCACGAGAACTCCAACAATCTCTTGGTCACTGTAGACTTGTTATCTGCACATGTCAATGACCAAAACCACGAGGAAGCATGTTTTTTCACAGTGTCTTATAATCCCATGCCTAATGTCAGCTCATAAAATCAACAAGTAATAAAAATATGCAATTTTTAATTTAAATGTAGCTAATCTATCATGAACAATTTCATATGAGATTAGTTCTAATGCAGAAAGTCAACATGCAATGCATCCTACCCTAACATGCATATAGTACATCGTCAAGTATCAAGGACAGGAGTGATTCGACTTAACTTGATCGGATGATGCCAAAGTTCGTCGTTGAGTTTAGCAATGTAGTAATAGTCATCCCCAACTTTCCCATTAATCTTGACGGGAACCAAATATTTATCCACTATGACCAAGTCCCCTACTTTATATTCTTTTTTAGGCTTTCACCTTTTGCTTGGTTTGTGAGTTGGCCTTTTCAGGATATGAACCTCTTGTGAAGGGAGAATGGGAGAAGGTTTCTCAATGTCATGTGCTTCATAATATGGTCCAGGCTTAATCCCATGAGATAGGTAGGTGGGTTCTCTATGATGGATAAAAGGGGCCCCATCGGATTGTGGGATGGTAGCATATGATGGGTCCATTTGAACATGACCTCCAACAATGGCTCCCCATTTCCTAGCTAATAACATCCCCACACATCAGGAATATCAATGACAACAACATCCATGAGAAGGGATATGTCGGGGTTCCTAGCTAAAGAGACCTTAAGGTCCTTAATGAGACCTTCCACCTCCACAGGTTTGGAGTTAAATCCACACACCTTCTTATATGGCTGGGTGATTTTAAGGTGCAATTGCTTCATAACAGTGAAAGGCATGATGTTTGTTGAAGCCCCTGAGTCAAGCATACAATTATGGAGATAATGGTCATTAATAGCCAAAGTGAGCATAAAAGGTTCAAGTCGAGGGTTACCATCAGGAATATGAATGTTTTGCAAGTCTTCAAGTAGTTCTTCCTCCTCAAAATCCAAGGACTTCCTAATTTGTTGTTGTTGTTCGGGAAGCTTAGCAATCTCTTTCAAAGGGACATATACGGTCATCTTCCCAATAACAACATCCATGTCAATATTGAGCCCAACATGTTTCCCCTTTTATTTCTTTTTCATGCTCCCTTTTTGAGGGCTCTTTTTAGGTTCAACTTTAGTTTGGTAATCCTTTTTTGGAGAATCCCTTGAAATGGATTTCTCTTTAGGAGGCTCTTTAGAGGGGACATTTTTGGGAGGATCTTTCTTGGGAAGAGAGTCTTCTTTGTTAGGTTCTTTGGAGGTTGCAGGGTCTTTGTTATTGTCTCTTCGTGAATATTGGACCCCTTTGAATCTTCCACTATGTTCATCAGCCTTTAGAATAGGTTCCTCTTTCTCATCTTTGGTTTTGACCTCATTGATGGGAGGATGTGTGTATGAACCCCCAAGAAAAATATTGAATACATCGAATTCACAAGATTAGTTTGTTCATTTGTTTCATCATCATCACTGTCATCACTCTCACTTGGGTCATCTCTAGAGGATGAATCTTGGTCCACTGCATTGGTTGGAGCTAACATTTTTGTGACTTGAGATGAGCTAGGATTATCTTCCTCACTTTTCTTTCTCGAAAAAGGTTTGCCTTTCGGAATATAACTCGACCTTTGGGCCTTCTCCAAAGCATTGATTTTGTTCAGGACAATTTGATCTAGTGAATGGACTTCCTCGGTAAGTTTTTCCATCTTCTTGAGGATATCCAGAAGGTGTTTCTTCATGATGATCCTTTGATTTCTCCTTCTTAGTCTTAGTTTCGGTCTTGGGGAGGTAATCGACATTCAGTTTTGAGATACGAAGGTTTTCTTCAACTTGCATTGCCATCTCTTTAGCTTCATCCAATGTGGAGGGTTTTTTGTCTCTTAAGGGATAAGTTAGGTGGCCCCCTACAACTTTGAAAAACTTATCAAGGATGTTGGCATCGAAGGGCTTTAGGTGATCAGGGATATCCTGAAAAACCCTATCAAACTTTTGAATGAATTTCCGGATGTCTTCCCTTCCCCTTGATATTTGATATAACTTTTCAATGTTGAATGTTCCTTGGGCATTGCAAGACCACGTTTTCATGAATATGTCTTCAAATTCGCCAGAGTCTTCAATGCATCTTAGGGGAAGACTAAGGCACCATTCTCTAGCTTGTCTCTCAAGTGATAAAGCAAAAAGCATCATGATACTATCTTCATCAAAGATCATCCTAGGGGACAGGTGCCAATAAAATTCTTCAACAAAGTCACGGGCACTCACAGTGGCATCTCCTTTGAACTTGGGTAACCATGGGTTGCATTTCTCAGGTAATGGTTTTAGATCATCACTCAACTTCAACGAAGGAAATACATTGACCAAATGTCTTTTACTTTTGGTCATCTTGTGCTTGTCAATGTTAGAAGTCTCTGCCATTTTTGGAGTGGGGTCACTGACTTTTTCAAACTCAGGAAGAAGAGTGGTTCCAACACGTGATGGATCACATTCCCTTCTTCTTGCAACGACCCTAGTTAAAGGAGGAATATTGTCACCTTCAAGTAAACTAAGGGTTTTGACAATGAATGAGTCGCCAGAGAAATAATGAGAGTTTCGTTAATGAATCAATTCCTCAATGATTCACTAGGGAGGCTGACCTGCTTCCTTCCTGACAACGGCGCTAGAAATGTTACCACTCAAACCAGCAGGGGACCTAAGAGGGGTTCCTATGAGGGCAACTGCTAGGTCAAGGGAAACGATGGAGATTGGTGAGAGTTTTAATTAACGAATTAAACCTCTTAATATTTAATTGTCAATCCGGGAGTTGTAAACACGAATTGTACTACGTTTTTGGCTCAGCTCAATGGTCAAAGTATATAATTTTCCTTGTTAATGATAGTTAAGTACACACTCTTCTATCAATTAAGTAAACTAGCACTCATCTTTCACACTCAAAATATTCATAGCTAAAAATCAAAGTTCAATGAAAACTAATCAATATTCAGACTATTACCCTGCTCTTCTAAAACAAAGCTTCAGAGGTAAATGAAAATCAAATCAATCAATACTCCAACTAAGATTACATATTACATAATCAAACTCTTACTTGCTCCTCTTAAAGAGATAATTATGCTATGAAAGAAAGCAAAAGACTTCAAATTGAAATGAATTATAATTTCTGAGCTAAACCTTGAATGAAAATTGGTTCAAACAATTCGGCAAACCTCACACCACTCACACTCATACAATGGCAGCGTTGAAAAATAAACCAAGAGTTTTGTATTGTTTTAAGTGATAACAATTGATTTCACAACATCCTTAATTAGATCTTGTCTCCTACCAAACTAAAACATTTCCATAAAGATCACGATTCTGAACAGAACAGAGTATTAATGTTTTCGTTCAACATGTAATGATTTGGGTATCTTCTATAAATATTCTCAATTGATTAATACTTCCACTAGTTGATTCGTGTAGAGGTATGGAAAGCGTTTAATAAAGGCTATTGACAATTCCCTGACATGAAAGAAGAGATTTTAAGCTTCAGATATAAAATGATTCTACCAATCAGAGCCTATTCTATCTTTAAAACTACTTCGATCAAACTCAAAAAATTACTTAAGCAGAAAAGCATCAACCTATAGTTTCAATCCAACGTAATTATACCAATCTTGAAACTAAACTACAATCTCACTTAACGATCGATATTGCGTTGCATTGTTTTGGAGCACTCTTATGTCAAGACACGCTACTACAGGATTCTATATCAAATGAAAATGCAAGATTATAAAACCGATTCTATTTCAGACTTCTGATAGAGTCACCAGCCTTTGGATTGATTCAAATTGAAAATCACTTTCAAAATGAAATGGAGAATTTATTTATGCATTGAAATTGTTAATTGATACAGTCCTTTCTAATTTGAAAAGATTTGAAAACAAAATATTTATTCGAATTCAGGAAAAACATAGTAAAAGTTTAAATACAGAATGGTAACACTAGTATTTAATCAATGAATATTTTCAAAACAAGATCCACACTCTTAAATTCTAATCAAAGATACTTGCTACATCCTATATCAATTGCAGGACCTGCTTCCAGGTGGTGGTAGGCCCTTGCCACTCTCGGAGCAAGTCTAAGTTAACTCAGTACTTTTAAAAGACCAAGGAAATCATGATACTCACAGAGAATTAAATGTAGAAACCAAAATTATATTAACTTCAATGAAATATCAATTCAGTCATTCATAAGAAGCATGCTACAGTTTTCAGCATTCCCTTCACGTATAACTCCTCATTCCCCACTATGCTTATGCGTATCCTCCTCCCTCACTTGCAAAACTCTGGCTTTTTATATAGAACTATTGATAAAGCCAAGCATAACTATTTGCCAAATAATCATAACAACAATCTAACAAATGCTATTCTTAATTCTTCTGGAGAGCCTTCAAATGGGTCACGGTTGGGTTGATCATGGCAAGAATGTAGGAACCTTTTCCGTTTTTAGCTCAACCAAGGCGTGCACAACCAAATCCGAATTGGCCAAGTCGTTCACGTTCAACATGATTACATTTACATTGGAATATTCCCCCGACCGTAACTCCTCCATGATAATGAATTTTGCCGAACGGTTTCTAAGTTACATGAATGAGGGTGCTTTGAACAAGACCCGCGTGTCAGAATTTCGAGATTCCTTACCATTTGATCACAAACTTTATATTTTCACCTACAACAATTTCGTACTCAACTCTGCAGTAACTAGTTAAAATGCCTTGTGACGAATTTCGGCGATGGAACTTTTCGGCAAATGAACTTAGCGAAACCGTCATTAGTAAATCATGACAAAATCATATTTAATCATAGAAAATATAGGAAAATTAATGATAACCAACCATAGAGTGTAAAATATATATTTGGCAGCAAGTTATGGAATTAGGGTACGGAACGAGTTAAAAACATAGCGTTTTAATAATGATATTAAAAGATGAAAACATGGGCATAGTTAAGGCCCAACATCCCCCCATACTTGAGGATTTGCATGTCCTCATGCAAACAAATACTTTGCACATTTATGGATTTCATGGCATCGTGGATTTGGGTAGGGTTAGTTCTTGTGGAGCAACACTGCGTGAAGATTTGAGGGTGTTGGTTCTTGTGGAGCAACACCATTCTTATTTGAATGCCATAGATTTAATTTTGAGAGTGATACAAATTGAGAATAAGGAATAGATATGGTAGGAGGTAATGATGAATGAGATGATAGGTGATAATGGAAATGGTGGATGAGATGAGGTGGTGATGGAGATAGTGGATGAGATGAGGTGGTTGCATACGCTACTCTTGTGAGGCCAATGCTTATGGATGGTTCCTTTATGAAGGGCAACAATGACTTCATCCTTTATTGAATACATTCAATTGACAATATTTGCGAATGTAGGAGGGGAAGGCATTATAGTTTTTGCTTTTCTTATATGAACCAATATCTTTTCTTTTCATGACTATGACCTTATTAGAGTAGCATGCATTCTAGTATGAGTGAGGAATTTGCAAATGGAGGGTATATAGAAAATGGAATATGTGGTGGTTAATCATCAAATCTTTCTTCAATCTCTAATGAGTTAAAGAATCTTAAGCCAACTTTACCTCATGTTACCTTTACTTTTGATGTACTCGCTGTTGTAGGATGAAGTGGAAGATGAAACGGAACACGGCTGAAAGTTGCAGTTGGAATGACTATTGATCTGGAGATGGAATGGCTGGAGCTGATGTGTATATTGATATGGATCTGCTAGAGAAGGCTGAACTAAAGATAGTAAAGAAGGTTGAAAAATGAAGGTCCCCTTCTCCCCCATGCCTGAGGAGTTGTATGTCCCCAAACAAAGAAGTAAGGTGACTGCTGCAAATGATGATCAAACTGCTATATGGCAACCTTTATTGAAACAAGATGACTACTACAAGAAAAGGAAATATTGCTACAAAGAACCAAACTGCTGCAAACTTGTGTTGAGATCTCAAAATACATGGTCTTCATCCACTACAATCCATTGTGCAATCTTGCATATGTGAATGAGTGGCGATGATGTCAAACATAAGCAAGAATCATTGGATTACCGACCATTGAGGAGGGTCGTTAACCAATGCGAGATATTCCACCTTTGATGTCAATGGGAATCAAGGCACCAGGTACATTCTACTAGCCATGAATAGATTTGTCGAGGTCAAATGGACTGCAAAATTCATACACCAAGAAACATTGATGTATTTCCTTATTAGATGACAAGGATACCTGCCATTAAGGTATGCAGGCTCCTAGGTACCTTATCTAACCCTAACCTTGGTCCTAGATAATGTGCTGATGTCAATGGGACAAGGCTCGTTGGCAGGTGGGCCTTAAGGAATCCCACATTAACCAACTCAAGTACAAACATAATAACTTAAAAGATACATGATTTGAAGAACTTATACAAATTTACAAACTTTATTGGGAACCTTGCCCGCCAGTTACCTGGTTTTCAAGCAAAGTCCCTGTCCAGTTGCACCAGACAAGCTGGTTTTCACAAAAGGACTTATTTTTCTCTTTACTATTTTTCCTTTATTTATTATAATACAAACTTTCCTATTATACTGAAGAAAGGGAGACAAACTCCTTCAAGTGAAGGATTACTTCCAATGAAGCCATGTGTGGATCAGGTACAAATATATATTCATGCTCAAATTTAACATATAAACTTGGAAGTGTGCATGAGCATGAAAAACCAACAAACGTAAATGATATGACAACAATAGTTTTAGAAGAGGAGAATGCTTCCTCGCTTGAGTCATTGTTCGGAACCAATGTTCGATGTAATCATGGTAGTCTTGGTCCATTTCTTGATTTGGCCCATGCTGCACATCATCTTCTTCCATGTCATATCGATTATCCTCCTTAGGGCGAGTAGTCTCTTGATTACATTCCAGATCTATTGATAGACATGTCAAGAACTCCTCGATCTAAGGTTCCAGTGGATGTTCTCCATTGATTATAGTGCATGATTCATTCGTCTCCTTGGATGGTGGAGAAATGGACAAGTTCTTGATTATTGTCAAGAAGTTCTCTTCCTGAGAGGTAGAGATCAATATCCCAACAGTTGCTAGGGCTTGAGAGAGGTCCTTCATACTTGTTATCATCTTCAAGTCCATCTGGGTGAGTGATAGTCCTCGTCTCCACACAAAGATTAGTAACGGGGGTTCTTACAACACCCAAAAAAAAATGATATAAAATTAAAGATTGGAGTTTGAAGATAAATGAATTTAAAAGCTATTGGCTGAAATAAAGCTCACCACACTTGGATGTTGGATCAGAGTACTATTTAATCTATTGAAAGCAAAACAATTCGGAAATTAAATGTCTCACAGAATGTTTCGGACTATTCTAAGGCCTATGTTGCTTGTGAGGCTTAGTTATGGTTCTTGTAGATGTGTCTTACTAAGTTTGTGAGATTTACACACTTTGCGAATTACATGAAATGCGGAAATGAAATCACTTACATAATGTTTCAGACTATTCCAAGGCCTGCTTCTATTTCTACGCATAAAGGAAAGGAAATAAAAGTTCAAAGATAAGAAAAAGCGATCAGACTTTGGAGCAACCCCACCATAGTGGATGCGTGGCTCTTCACTCTCGTCCTACCGTACTCTCTCCATCCTCTGACTGCCTTGCAATACCCTTGAAAATATGTAATAATAATCTTACCTGAACCAAAATACAACTCCCCGACAACGACGCCAAAATGTTGAGAGATTTAATTAGCGAATTAAACCTCTTAATATTTAATTGTCAATCTGGGAGTCGTAAACACGAGTTGTACTACGTTTTTGGCTCAAATCAATGGTCAGAGTATATAATTTTCCTTGTTAATGATCGTTAAGTACACACTCTTCTATCAATTAAGTAAACTAGCACTCATCTTTCACACTCAAAAGATTCATAGCTAAAACTCAGAGTTAAATGAAAACTAATCAATATTCAGACCATTACCCTACTCTTCTAAAGCAAAACTTCAGAGGTAAATGAAAATTAAATCAATCAATACTCCAACTAAGATTACATAATCGAACTCTTACTTGCTCCTCTTAAAGAGATAATTATGCTATGAAAGAAAGTGATGCAGGAGCATCCGGCTCAGAAAATTCATTGAAGTTTAGTAGACATAAAGGGTCTTGCGTTTTAAAAGAAATTGGTTTCCTATGTAACAAATTAATATAATTATTAATATTTTGAGTGATTTTAATGAGAGATATTTTAGAATAGGATTTAATTGGTGAGGCATTTGTAAATGTTCTCGAATGTTGGAGAACATGAGAGAATTAGGATTGTTGAGATTCCATAGGCATGAGAGATTTGAGAATTAATTGTAAATTCTAAATTAGAATTGGTTTCATGAATATGGGGATTTGAAAGAATCCTTAGGGATAAAAGAGAGATTTTAGGACTTAGAGGATATTCAGGATTTGATTGAGAATATAGTGGATCTAAACCAAAATTGGTTTTGGAATCCAATTGTATAAATTGTAAGCTTCAAGGCATTAAAAAAAAGATATAGAGAGGGAAATTAAGGATCATATCAGTTAGTTAAGGCTTTGATTGTAGCCTACGGGCAATAGGAAGAAAGAGGCCATTGATTTAAATATCAGGCCAGAAGAGAATTCCTATGTAAATATTGAGTATTTGATACAGAGAACTAAATTTCTGAGTTTGTGTTTCATTATTGAGTTTATATTGTGTGCAGGTGAAATTGGCAGAATCAAAGGAAATTCCGTCATTTTGAGCTACAGGATTATTGAATGTATGAGACTATGTGTTCTTAAGAGGTCGAATATTCATTTATTAATTGAATTCTGGGTGGTTTGCATATGTCAAGGATTTAGCATCGATCACAGAATGGATCAATACCACTAAAAAATAACTTGGCCTTCTAAATTGAGGTCCAAATCCACCTGCATGCATTTCGCCACTGTGGGCTGACACTGTATAAATCATTGCTAAGAAGATCTTACACATTCCGTTGTGTATAAAACTTGTATATAAAACAGTGAGATCCGCAGTTTGATGTCACATTTGGGTTTGATGTATCAGTTTTTTGCGGCTACCCATTGGGGCTTCACTGCATTTGAAAACGATGGAGATAGAACTGTTGCAAAGTGTTCAATCCATGAAATGGCGGACATGTGATACAGTAATGAACCTTAATCCTGAGATTGCGATGAAAATTTACTAAGAAAAGGAGTCGAATTCAATCGAATTCAATTGTGGGGTTTCTATGCGAAATAACCGAATGGAACGAAATCCAAACTCTCTGCAAATACCAGTGATCTAATTCCTGTGCGGAAAATTGGTAACGTTTTCTATTTACGCATTTTGTTATGAAATAACAGTGAAATGGATTGAGAAATCCTTTTTGGGAATCTGTAACTCTTAATTGCTTAATTGTCCGGTTCTTAAAACCATGTCCCAGCGTTTAGTATGCAGAACATTGAAGTAGTCTTCAAAGGGCGGTAATGGTATATCGCACAACTAGGAAAGCAGTAAATGGTATTGTATAAGACTGTGTGATAAACCTTCAGAAGCAACACGTGGCATTACAAAACCATCTATATCGCACAACTTCGAATCTTTAAACATTGTGCATTTTGAAGTTCGATTGCCGTCAGATTGGTGAACACATATGATCGTTGTATAAAGGTGCGTTGAGTGTTAAAGTATGGGGCCAGTATATAATTTTATTAACATGGTTTGTGGACCCAAGGTGAAATGGATAGCCATGATATTGGTTGATAGCCTTAGATCATGATGAAGTAAAAATTTATCAAAGTTCCGCTTATTTAAACTTTGGATAAAGGGAAGAATTAATCTTTCATAGAGAGAAAATGAAATTCTGTACAAAGAAATATGAAAAGATTTCAAAACTTGGTTTGAAGATAATTTCATTAAATATAGCTAATGAAATTTCCTGGGCATAATGAGAAATGCATTTTTGGATGCAAATTGTGAGTAGAAAACAACTAAGGCTATGTCAAGTGGTATCAGAGCTGGCAAAAGCTCTTTTGAAGATTAAAGTTTTTTTATTTTTATTTTATTAAATTAGATAGAATGCATGTGTGATGAAGGAAGTAAGAGGAGATCAGATATTAAATCTGATAAGCATCAGATACACAGAGTTGATGTGTAACAGGCATTTGCAGAAATAAATGAGAACAGTCCATTCAAAGTACTAGCGAATGGGAGAGCAAGGTCATGCAGAGATCTTGAAGGTGAGCTAGTGTGTTTTATTTTAATCCGGTTTGAAAATTTTGGTTGCAAACAAGATAAAATATCTCCACAAAGAAAGATCCAAGCCTTAAGAAGCAGTGATGGAGGAACTGATAAAGATTTCTAAAATAAGGAAGGTGATTGAGTGCAGCAGCCATAGGAACAACAGGTTCAAAGAGTGAACCAAAAGAATACCTAGGAAGAGGTCAAGCTCAGAAAGGAAGCTTGATAGAGTATTGAGTAGCAAAAAGAGATTGCTATGTTGCAGAACACCAATTGAGCATTGATGAGTTCATGAAGAAGATGACCATGGAGGATCGAGAGAGAGATATTGCAGTGATGAAAGTACAACTGGAGATACTACAGGGATGGCTACAAGAGACAGGGAATGAATGCTGAAAGCATGGATGGAGAATCAGGAAATGGGTTAGATGGACCCTATTGCAAAAGAAATGAAATGCTAAGCTGATGAACAAGTTCAGAGAACTTGAACAGATACATATTTCTTTGTTGGAAAAAGAAAGACTTAGAGGAATGGAGTCACAACGAATAGGATCTGTTGGAAAACAGGAAGTACATTGTGAAAAATGGGTGCTTGAAGAAGCAAACGAGACTGAAAGGTCTTGTGTTTTTAAAACTAATGATTTGTGTATGATTGCAGGTACATCACAGGATGATGAACGAGCCTTAGAGTTTGTTAAGGGGAAGGAGCTGAATCTGAAATCTGTTCAGATTAATGCTGAGATAGCAAGATCTCAAAAAGAAAAAGAGACAGAGGGATCTTATGGAAATATATAGCAGAATATTGAAACAGAGGAAGAAGGGCCATCTGATGATTGGTCAACAACAAGTGAAGGTGTGAAAAACTGTGTAAAGTTTCCAAATTCTACCCCAATTGAAATTGTTGAGTTATATAGAAAGTTACATCTTCAAAGAAGAGAGTTGGAAAAGAAGAGGATCTGTACTCAGGATGAATTGCTGAAAGAGAAGGACAAAGAAATTGTCATGAATGACAGTCAGGAAACAGAGAGCAAGGATGTAAGAATGATTCAACAAATCAAAGAAGTTCATTATTGTGAACCAAAGCAGAGAGACATTCTTGGAACATATGATATGAAGGAGAGACTAGCTGACAGTCTCATGGAGAATTTAAATCAGCATACTGATGTGCTGACAAAGGAGTTAAATGAAAACTCGAAGCAGCATACTGAGATGTTGCCAAAGGAGGAAGAGGCATTGAGACCTTGTATTTTTAATACTGATAATTCATATATTAATTATGCAGGTAAAGAAGGACAACAAATGGAATGTGTCAGAGAATCTAATGAAAAGGAAACTATGCTCGCTGAAAACATAGTGAATGATCATCATTCTATCATGGTGATTGGCACAGTAGAGATAACCTTGGAAGCTGGAAAGAAAGAAAATAAAGATTTTCTAAGTCCTGAAAAAGACTTAGAACTGCAAGAAGAAGATTTGGTGACTAGAAATGAGACCATTGGGTATTGTGATTTTGAAATTGATAATTTAAATGTGTTTACAGATGTTTCAGAAGACAATCCATCTCTTGGAGTTGTCTTGAATGAAGATTAATTGTTGCAACAAAAGGAATCCATAGATTCCTTACTTAATAAGGGGAGCATCTACAAGGAACGTGAGACAGTCATGTCTCATATGAAGGAACTTGTTATTGTTGATGACAAGGAGGAGTTGGCTTGTCTGATTGGCCAAGAGAAGACTGTAGGACAGACCCTTAGAACTGTCACAGTGGTGGAGAATCAGAATTCTATTCTGATAAAGGATGAAGATACAGAGTTTGAAGAAGCTGAATTGACTGTCAGAATCAATCAAGGAGGTGAAGGACAATCACTGAAGGTTGTCAAGGAAGAAGAATAAGGTTATGTTGAAACTGAATTGCAGCATATTGATGATATGTTTGAAATGAAACAAATACAAAAGGAATGGTTGAAATGCTTACTGGAAACATTTGAACAAAAGAAAGAAATTGCAGACACTAAAGTGGAAATGTCTGAAGTTGTGGAAGAAGAAGAAACAGATACTAGTTTGCCAAAATATTTTATGCTTGCCAGTATACAAGGAACAGTGAAGGAGTATGTTGCTACAGTTAAAGAATCAGAAGATAATTTATTTTTTAAAAATAAATTTGTAGGTAGTGAGCAGAAGAAGGATGTTGCAGAGGGAGATATCTTAAGAGATATTCAGGAAGTTTGGGAGGCAGCAATATCTAAAAGAGTATTTGGAGCAATGTCTACAACAATATTTGCATCAGAAATTGGAAGTAGCAAAAAATGGCAGAGTGGTTACCAGTCAGAAGATAACATGGACATAGAGATTGAAAGCTTAAGAAGGTTGATGATGAAGATGTCTCAGAAGAAGACAGCAGCAAGAAAGCAAAGAAACTACAACAAGGAAAAGACAAGAACAGAATGTGAAAGCATAGCTAGTGGGAAGATGCAGAATAAATTATGGAAGCTTGGAAAAGAAGAGCTGAAGAATGATGAAGATAATGTAGCTTATGGACAACAACAAAACAGAGTATGGGATCTAGGAGGACAAAGGTTGGAAGCACATGATCAGGAGATCATGATTAATTTCTACTTTGGGAGTCTGATGCAGGAGCATCCGGCTCAGAAAATTCATTGAAGTTTAGTAGACATAAAGGGTCTTGTGTTTTAAAAGAAGTTGGTTTCCTATGTAACAAATTAATATAATTATTAATATTTTGAGAGATTTTAATGAGAGATATTTTAGAATAGGATTTAATTGGTGAGGCATTTGTAAATGTTCTCGAATGTTGGAGAACATGAGATAATTAGGATAGTTGAGATTCCATGCGGATGAGAGATTTGAGAATTAATTGTAAATTCTAAATTAGAATTGGTTTCATGAATCTGGGGATTTGAAAGAATCCTTAGGGATAAAAAAGAGATTTTAGGACTTGGAAGATATTAAGAATTTGATTGAGAATATAGTGGATCTAAACCAAAATTGGTTTTAGAATCCAATTGTATAAATTGTAAGCCTCAAGGAATTAAAAAAAAAAGATATAGAGAGGGAAATTAAGGATTAGATCAGTTAGTTAAGGCTTTGATTGTAGCCTACGGGCAATAGGAAGAAAGAGGCCACTGATTCGAATACCAGGCCAGAAGAGAATTCCGATGTAAATATTGAGTATTAATACAGAGAATTAAATTTCTGAGTTTGTGTTTCATTATTGAGTTTATATTGTGTGCATGTGAAATTGGAAAAATCAAAGGAAATTCCGTCATTTTGAGCTACAGGATTATTGAATGTATGAGATTGCGTGTTCTTAAGAGGTCGAATATTCATTTATTAATTGAATTCTGGGTGGTTTGCATATGTCAAGGATTTAGCATCGATCACAGAATGGATCGATGCCACTAAAAAATAACTTGGCCTTCTAAATTGAGGTCCAAATCCGCCTGGATGCATTTCACCACTGTGGGCTGACACTGTATAAAGCATTGCTATGAAGATCTTACACATTCCGTTGTGTATAAAACAGTGAGATACACAGTTTGATGTCACATTTGGGTCTGATGTATCAGTGTTTTGCGGCTACCCATTGGGGCTTTACTACATTTGCAAATGAAGGAGATAGAACTGTTGCAAAGTCTTCAATCCATGAAATGGTGGACATGTGATACAATAATGAACCTTAATCCTGAGATTGCGATGAAAATTTACTGAGAAAAGGAGTTGAATTCAATCGAATTCAATTGTGGGTTTTCTATGCGAAATAACTGAATGGAACGAAATCCAAACTCTCTGCAAATACCAGTGATCTAATTCCTGTGTGGAAAATTGGTAACGTTTTCTATTTACGCAGTTTGTTATGAAATAACAGTGAAATGGGTTTACAAATCCTTTTTGGGAATCTGTAACTCTTAATTGCTTAATTGTCGGGTTGTTAAAATCGTGTCCCAACGTTTATTATGCAGAAAATTGAAGTAGTCTTCAAAGGGCAGTAATGGTATATTGCAAAACTAGGAAAGCAGTAAATGGTATTGTATAAGACTGTGCGATAAACCTCCAGAAGCAACACGTGGCATTGCAAAACCATCTATATCGCACAGCTTCGAATCTTTAACGTCGTGCATTTTGAAGTGCGATTGCCGTCAGATTGGTGAACACTTGATCGTTGTATAAAGGTGCGTTGAGTGTTAAAGTGTGGGGCCGGTATATAATTTTATTAACATGGTTTGTGGACCCAAGGTGAAATGGATAGCCATGATATTGGTCGATAGCCTTATATCATGATGAAGTAAAATTTTATCGAAGTTCCGCTTATGAATTTAAAAGTTTAAACTCTGGATAAAGGGAAGAATTAATCTTTCATAGAGATAAAATGAAATTCTGTACAAAGAAATATGAAAATATTTCAAAACTTGGTTTGAAGAGAATTTCATTAAATATAGCTAATGAAATTTCCTGGGCATAATGAGAAATGCATTTTTATATGCAAATTGTGAGTAGAAAGCAGCTAAGGCTGCGTCAGAAAGCAAAAGACTTCAAATTGAAATGAATTATAATTGCTGAGCTAAACCTTGAATGAAAATTGGTTCAAACAATTCAGCAAACCTCACACCACTCACACTCATACAATGGCAACGTTGAAAAATAAATCAAGAGTTTTGTCTTGTTTTAAGTGATAACAATTGATTTCACAACATCCTTAATTAGATCTTGTCTCTTACCAAACTAAAGCATTTCCACAAAGATCACGATTCTAAACAGAGTATTAATTTTTTCATTCAACATGTAATGATTTGGGTATCTTCTATAAATATTCTCAATTGATTAATAATTCCACAAGATGATTCATGTATAGATATGGAAAGCATTTAATAAAGGCTCTTGACAATTCGCTGACATGAAAGAAGAGATATTAAGCTTCAGATCTAAAATAATTCTACCAATCAGAGCCTATTCTATCTTTAAAACTACTTCGATCAAACTCAGAAAATTACTCAAGCATAAAAGCATCAACCTATAGTTTCAATCCAACGTAATTATACCAATCTTGAAACTAAACTACAGTCTCACTTAACGATCGATATCTCGTTGCATTATTTTAGAGCACTCTTATGTCAAGACACATTGCTACATGATTCTATATCAAATGAAAAATGCAAGATTATAAAACCCATTCCATTTCAGACTTATGACACAATCACCAACCTTTGGATTCATTCAAATTGAAAATCACTTTCAGAATGAAATGGAGAATTTATTCATGCATTGAAGTCATTAATTGATACAGTCCTTTCTAATTTGAAAAGATTTGAAAACAAAATATTTATTCGAATTCAGGGAAAACATAGTAAAAGTTCAAGTACAGAATGGTAACACTAGTATTAATCAATGAATATTTACAGAACAAGATCCACACTCTTAAATCCTAATCAAACATACTTGCTACATCCTATATCAATTGCAGGACTTGCTTCTAGGTGGTTGTAGGCCCTTGCCACTCCTGGAGCAAGTCTAAGTTAACTCGGTACTTTTAAAAGACAAAGGAAATCATAATACTCACAGAGAATTAAATGTAGAAACCAAAATTATATTAACTTCAATGAAATATCAGTTCAGTCATTCATAAGAAGCATGCTATAGTTTTCAACATTCCTTGCATGTTTAACTCCTCATTCCCCACTAAGCTTATGCGTATCCTCCTCCCTCACTTGCATAACTCTGGCTTTTTATACAGAGCTGTTGATAAATCCAAGAATAACTATTTGCCAAATAATCATAACAACAATTTACAAATATTATTCTTAATTCTTCTAGAGAGCCTTCAAATGGGTCACAGTTGAGCTGATCATGGCAAGAATGTAGTAACTGTTTCCCTTTTTAGCTCAACCAAGGCGTGCACAACCAAATCCAAATTGGCCAAGTCGTTCATGTTCAACATGATTACAATTACATTGGAATATTCCCTCGACCGTAACTTCTTCATGATAACGAATTTTTCCGAACGGTTTTTGGGTTACGTGAATGAGGTTGCTTTGATCAAAACCTGCGTGTCGGAATTTCAAGATTCTTTATCATGTGATCACAAAATTTAGATTTTCACCTACAATAATTCCGTACTCAACTCTGCAGTAACTAGTTAAACTGCCTTGTGAAGAATTTCAGCGATGGAACTTTTCGGCAAATGAACTTAGCGAAACCGTCATTAGTAAATCATGACAAAATCATCTTTAATCATAGAAAATCTAGGAAAACTAATGATAACCAACCATAGAGTGTAAAATATATATTTGGCGGCAAGTTATGGAATTAGGGTACGGAACGAGTTAAAAACATAGCGTTTTAGGGTATGAATGGTGATATTGAAAGATGAAAACATGGGCATTGTTAAGGCCCAACAGAGACTTAGCCCATTGTCACCACAACTAAGACTCCTTGCTCTTTATGGACTTTCACTGATGGAGGAGACCTGGTAGTTTTAGGGAGTCATTTGTAAAGTATATATCAATGAATAGGTGTGAAGTGATCCTAGAAACCCTTTCCCTAGGATAGAATGAAGAATGGGACTTGCTTTCCTATTAAGCAAGGGACTTGATCTTCTAGGGAGAGGGGATGAGGATTGGATGGTTGAGGTAGAAGAATAAGATTTACAAAGGAGGTTCTCAATCCCTAAAATCCTTTGGGAACTTGGATTCCCGAGTAGTCCTCGATAAATCAACTTTGATGAAGAATTGGACCACACGAGGTCAAGTGGACCCAGCCCAGGTTACGGGATGGATTTTGGCACACAATGATTTTTGACCTGGCCAAGGTGAGGAGAAAGGATCAAACAATAATTTTCTTCCAATGATGCCAAATTGATCCTACTAGGTTCTAACCTTGGGAACACCTAGGAAAAACTTGATCCTAGAGCTAGGGCTTGGGGTATCCGAAGGTTCGACTATCGGAATTGCTCCTAATTCGGAGGAGAGTGAGGGGACCCACCAACGCAGTGGTATCTAGGAGATAAATTTTTTTCTTGTGGCTAGATTCCCAGGAAATTGATGCCCTAAGTGACCTAATGGGGCTAGACCTAGGAAAAAAGGAAAAAGGTGAAAAATAGGGAAAAATGATCACCCTTTTTTGAGGGATTAGTGCCTGATTCACTTGGGGATATGGAGTCAAGGATAATAATGAAGAAGGATTTAGTTTCTTGTTTAAGGAGGGCCAGAAAGTCAACTTCGTCCAATGTTAGAGGAAAGAGAATAAAAGTGATTTTCAAGCATTTATACTTAATAAAAATGGTGCAAGGTTATCAAGGTAACATGATCTCTAGGACATTTCATTCATCTAACATTGACCCATACATAGAATAAGCTAAATAGACACATAATTCCACATTTCATACATGCAACAATTAGCCCTAATTATAGAGAAGTTCAATTGTATGCAGCAATAAGAAAAATAACATTGAATTTTCACTTACAATGTTAGAGAGTATATCCAACCAACATCACATTTGCAAATAAGAAGCTCCAAGATAGAAATAGCCCAAATCCATACATCAAAATTCATCCATTTTCCAAAAATAGTCCTCCAAGGAAAAATGCGAAGTTCTCTAAAGGTAGAGAGATCCCAATTCAAGTGATGATACAAATGAATCCAACTAACTCTTGTTTATAAACCATTTAGGAGTTTGATTTAGTTAATGAGCCTACATTACCCCTAAAAATAAAATAATGTGCAAATAAACCAACTTTTGGTGACAAGCCCACCAAATTAGCTCATAAATGAAATAATAAGCCTCTCAGGAGGTCAAATAATAATATATGCATGTCATAGGACCCTCCAAAAGGCTTGATAATGTCCAAAAGTGCCATAATGATGAATAAAATCCTCAAAACGTGATGGACAAGGGGGTGGTCCCTTGTTCTCCATGTAGTAGACCTGTGGTGCTCCCAATGGGTGTGGGGGCACACTAATGACCCCATGGGTCTCCATATGAGTTGAAGATGCCTGTAGATCATCTGTAAGGGCTCAAATGATGGAATGAATGCTTCCATGTCATTGTACAAGTCCTGGAACACTTGCCAACTGTATTGTGCCCCTGTGGGGCCTGCTGGGCATAGTGTACCAAGTGCATCATCCTCGTTCCAAAGGTGGATCTCGAGTAATCTCTGGACATATGTGGAGATACATGGAGTGTTGTCTGCTGCTGTGGAGGTCCATAGCTCTCTACATACACCCTACATGTGCCAATGTATCCCTCTGGAAGGTTATGGCCCCATATAGGGAGACCAAACCCAAATGGACAACGTCTGCAATCGTGCATAAGATCCAATGCGTCCCCTAGCCTTCTAGTACAAAAATTCATTAGAGTAATCGTGTAAAAGAGCTCACAAACCATAGACAACAATGTGGACACTTCATAATGGCATGCCCTTCCGTAGTGGGCTTTGGCATGTGCTAATGTCTCCGAGCTCCAAAAGGGATTAGCTAGGTACCTTATTAGGTGTTTTATAACCTTAGAGGGGATAGTATGTCCAAGGTACATTCTTCAAATGGGGGTGGCAAGTGATAAAGAAGTGAAATGGAATAGGGAATGAGAGGGGCAGTCCTGGGCCACATATTGGGGCTCAAGAGTAGCTAGAGAAGGGGAAATCCACACTTGGGTATATAATGCGTAGGAGGGAGCAATTGTGGTAAATGAGGTTCCCCAGCCTTGATTTTTCCACCATTATTTATATGCCTTTTTCTTTTAATGAATTTTCTTTAATTAACTGCTCAGGGCTCAAAGGACAAGAGCAAGATGTATAAGATATAACAATGATTAGCCCCTTTTAGGTAGGGTGGTTCATTGCCCCTCCAGGGGCTGGGACAATCATGGGTTCTTGAATGATAAAGGAGGCTCATCTAGGGCCTATGGAACCAGGGTGATGAGCATGGGTATGGGGTAGAGCTTATGTATTTGCTTTTGCCCACGTGCTAATTATTTTTGTCTCGACCATATTTTGTATTTTGTGGTACAATTTCCTATTGAATGTGGCCATTTATGGTTTTAATTTTTCTTTAAGCTGCTTCAACCTCCAGGGCATCATTCTAGGCCTGACCCAAGGTGGGGGCAAGGGGATAAGGAGGTTGACCCTATGTGGACCCAGAGAGGCAATGTGGACCCAGGTGGGAGAAATGATGAATGGGGGTATGGTGAATGCAAAGTGAGTAATGTATGCGGATAAAGGAGCGAGACCACGCACCCAAAGTCAGGGTTTCCCAAGTAGCACCACCTTAGAACCAAATGGTCAATAAAGGAGTTCCCACGAGACTAAGATCCAAGGGTAACATCCAAAAGAGATCAAGGGGACAACAACACAAACTAAGCCCACTCTTTCCGCCAAATCCCCCCATCAATCCATGCCCATAAGTGTCCATGATAAGTAAACCCAATACTCAATTACCAAATGACAAGACATACCTTTAGATTCAGGATACCCATCTTCAAACATACGATCAATACAGTTGGGTGAGGGACCACATGGTTGGATCAGGTGGCGTAGAAATGGCACAACGAGCTAGTTGAGGGTTGCAAGGGGCTGCTGACTGCTGGTTGAGATCCATCATGGAGAAAACAATTCTCTTAGGGATATCATCCATGAAGTGGTGGGTAACATTTAGTAGTACAACAGGGTCAACAACAACACAAATACAACTCATATCAGAGTTGCACAGTGGTTGGTGGGAAGTATGGCCAAACATCAACAGCGTGACAGGAGATGGTGTAGAGACATGGTGTTGTGGGAGCAGGTGCAACATTATAACACATTCCTCGCTAAGAGGGAGTGTTAGTTTTTGTAGCATCAGATGTGTTCTAGCCACGAAATTTGTGGAGAGGCTAGAATACATGGGATCTCCAAAACCCATAAATAGTTTCTGGGAATTCCGCCTAGAAATGACTTAATTATATTATTAGCCAGTTTTTTTTAATATTTCCTAAGTCTACACATAGGGAATATGGTTAATTAATCAGAATTAATTAAGTCAAGGCATGAATGATCTAGAAACTCACATGGATCGACTTCAAGTTAATCCTAGCCATTGATTAAGATTTAATCTTGGCCGTTGGATCCCCAACAGAGGATTATAAGAAGAAGTCCATGGGCACTTGGAGAATAGACTTGTGAGGTTCGATTTCATGAGCAGATCGATTTCCAAAGTAGCAATAGTTAGTTGCCAGAGAGAGAGCTAGTGAGATCGAAGCAGTGAGGAAGAGGGGCATTTATAGTGAAGCTAGAGGAAGCATTCCAGATCCGATAAGTGCATTTGCAGAGAGGTTTAAGAGCCACATAGAGGTTGACGCAAAGGTAGCACAATAGCCTCTAGAGGCAATTTCAATTCTGTTGGGGAAAGATGAGTTTCAGTGCCAGAAGCTGGACAGTGGTTCTGGAGGCCAGGAGAGACATTTTCCCAGACAGTAGAAAACCAGACAACTTGAGGAGAAGCTGGTTCGATCTGAGTGCAAAAGTGACTGCACTGGTGTGACGTAGTAGCTGCACAGAGCCAGTTTGGATGACTCACCTGGAGCTGAGGTCAAAGCCTGGATTTTCCTGTGGAGTGAAGAAATTTCCTCACTAGATTTTTCTTGCCAGTATTTCTCTGTAGGATTGCCAGTTTCGGCATCCATTACTCACATTATTTTCATTGCTACTTAATAATAAAACCCTCATCTACTGCACCGATTTTCCCGTATTGGATTTTTCCGGAGACTTTTGTCCAAAAATAACTATTATTTTATGTGTGTGTGCTAGCATTTCTTCCAGCATTTATTCTTCCGCAAATTTTTTTATTTGTGAAGATTGCAGTGTATTTATTTCAGTATTTGTCTTAGAAAACTGCAGAAAAATTGTTAAATTAAATTAACAGTTAGGAGAAATAATATCAGTTGCTGCAATAGGATTCTGGTTTGCGGAATTTTCACAGCGACGGCTGACACCAAGTGCGACACCAAAGGTACATTTTGCGACGACCGTGACGACACTTGTGCGACAGTGCTTTAAACTTTGGAAATGAGTACGATACATGTTTTCATGATAATAAAAACTCATTTGCACATAAATTACTCCCTAAACACACCCAAACTAGCTTGTGTACATTGTGCGACACTTAGCATGCTAAAAGACGACACTTTTATTTTCTCACAAACAGGACCAAAACACTTAGAGAAACCACATGCAATGACTCTTGATGTTTGTGATGACAACATGCAAAGTCAAAGTAGGCTCCAAAATTTGAATATAAGCCAAAATTTTGGAGTGTGTTGTAGCAACAACAACACAACCACATGTTGTATTTGCAACACAATGTGTCTTGAAAACAATCTTCAGATTCAACACTCGACCCTTGAATCTTTGCCAACCTCTGCAACTCTCTAAGTGCCTCTGCGTTTTCTGCCGCTCTCACCGACCTATGAGCAACTGGGTCTGCCTTTGCGCCTCGACCCAGCCTGTCTGCTATGACTCTACTGGCGGCCATGAATGTTGTAACCTTGTTGCGTCCCTGTTTCTTTACCGCCCGTCTACCTTTAGGCTACTTCCATTCACTTGCTGCTGCTATTGGGCTGCTTGTGGCTTTACCGACTGGACCTTTCTCAAGAGCATAAACCACCTCTTGTTGTTGGGTCTCTCTGCGTTTGGTTCCATGACTTCGCTGACACCCTTGTTCCTTTGTCCCCAGACTTGCTGCAATTTTCCTGTGCCACACCACGACATTCAACCTCTCTGTGCCCCATTGACCACTTATTCTTGAATTGATCGAGTGACCCTGATCTGTGTTTGTGTTTAACAATTGGCCAAGTAGTTGTTGTTCCCCTTGTGGGCTGGTGGCTGGGTGGGCCATCATATTCATTGGGCCCCAATCTTTTTTCTTCTTTTATTTATTTTATTTTAAAATCTTGTCAACTTATAAAAAAATTTAGCCTATCAAGATTTTTTTCTCTCAGCCGTTTGGCCGATTTACTTTGACCCTTAAAAAAAATTACGTTCATACGATCGCATTTGAACTTGGCTTTGACAATCTAATCTAGTACAAACCTGGCACCTATGATTCTGAGATTGATTTAAAGTTTCTGCTCTGATGTCATGGTAGATTTCCTTAAACCTAGCACTTGATATTTAATTCTAAGGAATAAATTACTAAACAAACACAAAGTTAGGTTCCTAACAAAGATATTTAACAAAAGAAAATAATGATTTGAATCACAATAATACAAACAAGTTTTTTCCCAACAAATTAGTTCATTATTAAGAAAAACTCAGAACCTACTTGGGCTATTGTCTCGAGATAATGGCCCAACTATGAAAATATAGAATACAATATCTCTAGCCTCTCTACAGTTTCTTGGACCCAACACAGACTCACTAAGATGCCAATCTCAATCTTGTGCTGTTGTCCCTCTCCCTAGGCCTGCTTTTACATTGAGCCAAAACCCTAATCCTAACCGTAACCTTAAAGTGATTAATGGCCAAGATTAGATCTCGCCTCACTTGAGATCAACGACTAAGATTAAAACTTACTATAGTAAATTACTTTACTTTTCCTAAGTTTCATTAGGTCAATAAGCCAACATATTGATATGTACCTTTTCCTAAGTTAAACTTGGGCTAACTTACATTAGCAACTTACTTAACCTAGAGCAAGTGTTCTAAGGAGATGTGGGAAACTTTTGTATGCCAACACACAAGGCGTGTGTAGAAGTGCCTTCCTGTGCTACAAACTATGAAAATTCCTTGATTACAATTACTAGATATATTCTCCTAACTGGTAGCAGTTTAACTGTTTACGACAATTAACGGAGAATTCACAATTGCAATCTTCAATGTAAAATATGCCACGGAAAATAAAAACCAGGAACTGAGAAATAGACGCACACATAAAAATCGACACGATAATTTTTGGAATAAACGTCCCAAGAAAAACCCCAAAGGGAAAACCAATGTAGCAGATGAGGGTTTATTTTATTATGCATAAAAAATGGAGAGTACAATATGTGGATGCGCAACTAGGAGTCCTTCAGTGAATAATATGGCCAAATTAATTATGAGAAAAAATCTCCCTCTGCAAAATAACTCTGTCTCCCTTTGGCCTGCTTGCACTACCTCCTGGCTGCTCACATTGCTAACCTGTGTAAGTCTGGAAGACCCCTGAACTTCCTCCAATTGGACTGTCTAGCCTCCTCTCGCCTCTCAAAAAATTATCTCCGCCTTCCAAATGATCTTTTCGGCCTCCGACAACTAAAACAAACCCTTCCCGGCAACTCACTAAGCTGGACTGGGTAAATCGTACTGCTTGGACAACTTTCTCTGCAGAAGATTTCAGCCTCCGTTTTCTTGCCTCTCCAACACTGGAAAACTGTTGGGAAACTCCTCTGGAATCCTATCTGCTGCTCCCTCTCTCCGATGCTCTTTCTTTGGCTCATACTCTTCCCTCAGTGAATCTCTATGCACTGGGTAGCTCGATCTGCCTAGATCTTTCTCTTTCACAACAGTATCTATCTCCATCCTTTCAACTTGCTCTTATAATCTCTCGTTGGAGTTTTAGTGACCATGATTAGATCCTCATCAATGGTTAAGATCATCTTAGACTTGATCCGTGTAAGTATCTAGAGCATTCTCGATCATCCTTAATTAATTCCCATTAATTAATCAATTTTCTTAAGTTAGACTTAGGCATTTTTTAATTATTGATCAATTAATTTAATTAAGGTGTTTTTCAAGCTTACCTTGTGAAACATTTTCATGATTTTGGAGATCTTGTGTTCCTTAGTCTCTTAGACACAAATCAAGACTAGAACACCTGCCAATGCTACCAAAATCTAACACTCCTTAGCAAGGAAGGTGTTCTCTCATAAAAATCTCCCCTTTGTAGCTGGAACACGCTGTTGGTGTTTGACATCTGCAACAACCCGTCACTTCCCACCAAGTTACTGCGAATAATCTGATTCATCTGCTAACCCTGTAGCTGAACCACTCTGCATTTGCACTGTTGCTGACACTGCATTGTGCCTCCCTGAACTGTTGGAAACACTGCCTGCACTGCATATGATCTCATGTTGCTATTGTTGTAACTACTACAACTGAGAATTGATGTACTGTCCCTACAATTGGCTTCTGCAATTGTCTCTTGAGTCTCTGACTGCAACTAGCTCTTCTCTATCTATTGAGTATTTGATTGCGCCCAACTATCTCTACGCCCCTCTAGTATCTGACTGCAACTAGTTCTACATTGTCTCTCAAGAACTAACTGCGCCTTGCTGACATCTCGATCCTCTTGCTACTAAATATTGTGGGCCCCCATAGCAAAGGTAATGATCCATGAGGAAACACTTGTCTGATGTTGTGCCTCCTCGAACCCTGCCCAAATCTGCAACTCTGAAGTCTTACACTCCTCCTCCATCCGAAGGCATAACTGCTATTAATGCAAACTCCTCTAACCTTGAGGTCAACTCATCTATCTTTCCTGAAGCTGCTGCCCCTTCTTGTCCTTCTTCCTTTTTGGACATTGGGTGACATAGTGACCAAACTCACCACATTCGAAGCATTTGATCTTTGACAGGTCCTTCTTATTTTTGCCTCCGTTTGAGCTTTGTCCCTGAGCGAGACCCTTTTGCGCTTTCCCTTTACTCGCAAGGGCTATGTTCTCCTCTTCCTCCTTTTCAGCTTTCAATCCTCTATTGCTACTGCTGATAGTACCTTTGACAAGACTGAGCCTTAGCTCCTCTTGTGTGAAGTCACTCCAAAGACGTTCCCAATCTGGTACCTGATCTTGTCCAATTATCCCCTGAACAAAGGTCCTCCATTCTTTGGAAAATCCATTTATAGCAAAATGCACAAGTTCTTTGTCATTAGGCTTCTCCCCTATAGCTGTAAACTCATCATGAGCATTTTGAATTCTGGTGAGATAGGGAGTCACGCCTTCACCCTTCAACATTTTTATGGTCCTCAGCTTCTGCTTGAGAATCATTTTACAATTCTCTAATGGATGCTGGTATAGCTTCACAACGAAATCCCACATGTCTTTTGTTGTTGCCTTCTCAGCAATATGCAGGACGATATGATCTCAGACTCCATCCAAGACCATCCTCTTTGTCTTGGCCATCTCTTTCTTGAAGGTAGCCATCTATTGTGTTGGTTCTGCCATGACATTTGTCACAATCTCCTTTAAGCCATGCTCATCTAATAGGAACTGCATTTGGCCTTCTAGACGCCAAAATTTGAGGCTCCGTCAAGTCTATCCTAATGTCTACGACCTGTTGTTTCCATTCCTGTGAAAACTCAAAAACTGGGAAATAAACTAAAATTTCCTCTTTTCCCTGCGACCTTGCTTCTTATGCTCACACTTCCTCAAGAAATGCACAAATTTGATATTGCTTGCCTTCATATTTCCTTCTCTGATACTTTTCAAGGTGTTGCAGGAGTCTCAAGCCATTCCTCAAGGGATATCCAATGCATGTGGGAGAGAACACCCAATATACCCTCAAGATCAAGTGAGATCAACATCATTAGGTAAAGAAACTATAAAAGTATCATGGTGGACCATATTTAATGCTAGGGGTACCGTGATACTTCACACAAGCCTTGCCTTCAAATGTCTTTCTAGCTGGTGATTTGTAAGCAAGTTAAACACCTATGTTAGGGATGGGAATTGTAACTACAAAGCATAACAAGCCTAGTGCAAAGCCTCACTAGGAAACCTAGGTCTTATGGCAACAAAGAGATTAGCCACCACTATCACCTCAGTGGGTTCTCTCTAGCTATTTAGTGGTGAATATTATCCCCACAAGTGAGGCTTCCCTAATAAGGCTTAGAGTATGATGACCTAGGGTTAGTAATACAAGGGTGCTCAAAGTGACTTGTACAATAAATTACCCTAAATATATTCAGTAAAAGAGGGCTCGAGTGTAAGAAAGGCTTATTGACTAAAGGTGGGAGTACCAACAAGACCTTGATGGCTATGATAAAAGTTACAATAATTCAAGTAAACAATCCACCAACTCCAACAAGCTAAAGTAAAGCCATTATAGCTTATGGTTTTAGAGATATGCAATTTTACAACATGAAAAAGTATATAATAGCCTAGAAGTAGCCTCTAAAGGGAAAGTTAATAAAAGGAGCAAAGGTTATTAATAAGGTAAACTAGGGATGGGGAAACATGAATTTTTTATTGTTTTAGATGCATAAAACAACAATAATGATCTAGACATCATCCCTAATTTTAGGGATGAAACCAAAATAAATGCTAGATTTTGTTTTAGTAAATTTTTTAATGCAATTTAATTCAACAAAACAGTGACATATAGATATAGAATTACCATATCTTGAAAATTTTACCAAATCCTAACCCTCGAAACCAAAAAAGAAGAAAAAGAGAATAAATTTAGAAATGATCCCTCAAATTTTGTATGCATTCTAAAACAAGATTTCAAGAAGGATTTTGCACTTTTTAATATGGCACCATAGAAACCCTAATTTCAGAAAATTACAAGAAAAATGGAAAAAATAGCATTAAACTTAAACCATCGATGCAAGAATCACTTTATCAATCCACAAGATATATCTCCATGAAAAAATATCCATCCCAAGACAATTTGCTTCATCATTCATTTGTAGCGATCAAGAGAAAAAGACCAGAGAGATAATGTGCACTCACAAGAGAGAGAGAGGGAGGGAGAGAGAGAGAGAGATGAGTGTGTGTGATGATTGAAAATGGAAATGAATTCCCTCTATTCATATAAGGGCAACCAAGTCATTTTTCACTAAAAATCCATAAAAAATGCTTGAAGCATTCAACTAAGCCTAAAGCTTGCAAGTTGACCTTAAGATATCTTTACAAAATGATAAAACATAAGAAATATGCCATAAAACATCACACGTGTGGGAGGAAAGGCTCTCCAAGATGGTGTCACCCTCCAAAATGGGCATCTCCATCAAGAAAATGATCAACTGGGGTCCAAGAGTGCTCCTCACTCCAAGGTACATCATCAAAGTGCATAAGTACATCTCCAAGTAACACCTCCTCCATCATGACGTCGTCATCAAGGAGGATCATGTCACCCTTTTAGGGCATGTAGGGATGATGTGGCAACCTCAAAGGTAAGTGTTGGCATCTAGGCATGGTGTGTTATCCCTCCAAAACCATCTCAATGGTATCCATCATCATTTGGTCTCTAGAACAAGGCAATGCCCATCAAATAGGGTTAAGGCTAGCCTGGGGGTGTCTTGGGTCCATCTGGGCACATCATCGATTAAGCAAACACCTTTCATTTTTGGCTCCACATTTTATCATTTGGAGGTGTTGCGTGGGGCATACAACCTTGTGGAGGCTCCTCAAAACCCAATGTCCATCTCAAGAGGGCAACCTTGGGGCTAGAAAGTCATATCTGCTCTCAAAACTAGGCAAGGCATCCTTTGAAAGGTGTTGGAGCAGTGTTAAGCTATTCCTCGTGGGTGTAATGAACCACGTGAAACATCTGCTCAAGATAAAGTGAGATCAACATCATTAGGGACAAAAACCATTTAAGTATCATAGCGGACCATATTCATTCTTAGGGGCATAGAAATATTGCACAAACATTTCCTTCAAATGTCTTTCCAGCTCAATATTTGTAAACAAGTTACCTAACTTATGTTAGGGATGGTTATGCCATTAATCCTATCAGGTGCTTCTAGCTCCCAAAGGGAGAGACATGTCCTAGTTGGACCCATCTATCCATAGTGACAGGGTGGTTATGGATTGGGGGGGACTTTAAGGATGATGTCATAGTCTTGGTACCAACTAAAGGAGGTCCAACATCTCGAGTACAATAATGAGAAGAGGGAGCAATCATGGACGCATAGGTTACCCCTTTCCTCGGCCTCCTTTTTCCACCCCTTTGGTGCACCTTTTACTTTAATAAATTTTCTTTTCTTTGCAAAGTTTGGGTGGCCAGTTTGCTCTTTGCTTTTTCAATACCCTTTATAGATGTGGTAGGTCATTGCTCATTAGGGTTGGGACAATATAACTTCCTTTAGATAGAGCATCAAATGATGAGGAATTGGGTGATGGCTAATGAAGGGGGCAAAGCTCATACTAGGATTTTGCCCACATGCTAAACAAATGTCCCAACCAACTTTTGCATTTTTTCATTTTCTTTCCATTGTGGATTTTTATGATTTTATCTTTCATTCCATCAACCTCTTGGGACAAATTTCTATGCCTTGACTCAAAGATGTAGATATAGGGTTCCAATTACAGTGACTAATGACGATCAACCCAAAGAGTGGAGATGAATATAAGGGATAGATAGAAAATGGTAAGTATGGATTATTTTGGTCACATTACATCAATCAACGCCCCCTATTCATGCCCCTCCTAAACCTTAAGGTTGAGGAGGTCACACTGGACTAGGGTCAAAGGCTAAATTCCCAGGTGAAGTGTGGGAACAAGGATACAATCAAGAGCAGTCAATCATCTAGCTTTCCTCATGGTTCATATTAGTATTCCCTTAAAATTAAATGAAAGCACATGATTACTAAAATGGTTAATATACCTTTTGATAGATGACCCACCTTCCTTTAAGAAGCATGCCAGATGGGGGAGATCACCGACCGAAGCATATGTGGAGAGCTTTGACATAAAGCTATCTATGGGTCATCATAGAGTTGTTGGCTAGCTGGATGCCATCAAAGGATAAATTTTATCCTATGGGTTACCCAATTTTGGTGGGTAACAGGAATCCAATTAGCCCTATTAAGTGCTTCCAACCCTAAGGGTAAGAGAAATTCCTAGGAAGACATATAAGTCCACAGGTGCAAGTGATAAGGTGGACATGAAATGGGATAAGCTTCAGTGAATATTCCATTGCCATGGTACTGACTGAATGAGGTACAATATATTGAGTGGAATGAAGTGAAGAGGGGGCAATCATGGGGACCTGAGTTACCTCTTTCTTCAACCTATTTTATCACTCATCTGGTGCACCTTTTTCTTCAATGATTCTCTTTTTCTTTCTTGCATAGTTTCGATAACCAACTTTCTTGATACTTTCCAATACCCCCTAAAGATGTAGTAATTTATTGCTCATCGCGTTGGGACATTAATAAGTTACTTTTATTTAGATTCTAGAGCATGATATGCGAGGAACTGTGTGATGGCTAATGAAAGGGGTAGAGCTTAGGCTAGGATTTTGTCTACACACTTTAAATTGTCCTAGCCATCTTTTTCATTTTACATTTTCTTTCATTTGTGGCTATATATATGCTTTTATCATTCTTTCATCTACATCGACCTCTTAAGAGCAAAGTTTCTAATCCCTTATTGAAAGAAGAGGATAAAGGTGCTAGTATCAGTGACTGATGGAAGGTTGATAAGTATGGATTACCTTGGGCATCCTATATCAATTAGTGCCCCTCTTGGATAGTGGAAAGAAAAGGCCTCGGGGAAAGTCACATTGGACTAAGGGTAAAGGGATAACCTCCTTTGTGAGACATAGGAACAAGGATACAATCAAGAGTGGTCAATCATCCATCTCAATTTGTGATTCATATTAGAGTGCCCTTAACGTTAAGTGAAAGCACATGATAACATAAATGGTTACTATACCTTATAATAGATGGCCCACTTTCCTTCATGAAGTATACCAGGTGGAAGAAAGAATTGATCGAACATATGTGGAGAGCTCTAAGGCATAGCTATCTAAGCCTCTAAGGATCATCATAGGGATGTTGGTTGTTACTCTGATCATTTAAGAGAAAAATATTCTCCTAGGGGTTACCCTCTTGGGTGGGTAACACTTACCTTGACCACAACTTTACCTCTCAAGTGTCAGGTTGTGAATCATGTTACCCCTCCTAGCAGGTGTACCTATAGTAAATTTTTTTCTTTCTCACTCGTATTTTGAGGGGCAGGGCATGTTTGTAGCATGGCACAACCTTCCTTATTGATTTGGTCACATTCTTATTTTTGGGTACTTTCATGTTTCCCAAGGCAGTTCATGTTGTTCGAGGTCGTTCACATATTCCAGTGCATTGGTATGATCTCCCAAGGAAGTTTTGGGGCTCTTTGTTGACACTTGGAACACTTCTATGCATGCTACATGGAAGATCCTTGAGCATTCTCTGATTTGTTGCTTTATGAGATAATTTGTTTTTATTTTGGGGGCCAATTTGAACTTGTGACAACCATTGGGATAGTTTGTGACATGTCAGCATTTTGGGGTGCTCGGAAGGGTTGTATGGATGATGTGTCACCCTCTTAATGCACCTTAATGATGTGAGCGTGGCTTGGTTGAAGTATCTTGAAGAGAAGATGAGCTAGAGTGGAGGTTATTTTTATCATATTTGGCGGCATTTGGATTTTTAGGGATTTATGATCCAAATTTTGACTTAAAAAGTCATTTGCATGCATCATGGAGGTGCCTTGACCCAAGTTATGACCTTGAGCCCTCATTTGGAACATAAATTGGAGTTGTTTGACCATTATTTGACTTAATTTATGGAGCTATTATGACGATGCCGCCCCTTGATGGAATCTTCATGAGGTCGTTGCTTTAAAAGGGAGAGGATGTTGAAGGATTTTTGCAGTTGAAGACATTTTTCCATTCTTTAGGGATTGGTTTGGACCAATGTTGAGATATATCTTACCTTGGAAGGCTTCCAAAATGTGTTTAAGTAATCTCAAGTCAAATTTCAGTCTTGCGGTTGGGCCTTTGTCAAGCATCTAAAGCAAATCAACGTGGTCGTTAGAGTTTCCTTCACCATGTTTTATGACATCCCTCGCTAATAGGGAATGCTAATGTTTGTAACTTGAACATGTACTTTTGCATTGGTCTAAGTGTCTAGGCATGTAGAAGTTGCCTAGTATACCCTTAACCTTAGAAAATTACTTTAGTGACTAAAGTTATTTATTTATAAGAGAGGGCTGAGTTAATCTAATGAAATACTAAGGTTTTTGCATTAGTGAATTAGATGTAATCTCAACCGTTGATCTCAAGTGATGTTGAGATGTAATATCCATCATCAATCACTTTGGAGATGAGGGTTGTGGGTTCAGTCATAACTCAAGCTTATATAATAAAGGCTAGGCTAAGGGAAAATATACAACAATGAGTGAGCACAAGACATTGAGAGAAACATCTCAGTGATTGGTTGATTGGTTGGTGAAGGACTTCCATTCAAGTGTGGTGGGTCTAAGGAAGGTGCAAGGGTGCAGCAAAGGAAATCTAGATTAGTCAAGATAGATTGAAGGACAAGTCTCGGGTATGTTGTATATGTAATTTCCATGGAGAGCCATTTTCCCAATAAGAGAGCCCGGATAAGTTTTGATATTATTTTAATGAAGAATTGTTGATTGGGCAAAATATTTGTGTGCTTATGTGGTCGATATTGGTTGTGCAATTTGCTTACATTGTTTAACTATTATTAATATATTAATTGTGTTTTTTCTCAATAGATCTGAAATCTGCTAGCTAGTAAATTGCGAAGTTGTTGGGTTCAAGGAAATTTAACGATTTCTATCCCTCTAAATCAATATCCTGACTAAGGACCATACTTATGCGGTCAGCGTTTGCCTAGATACACTTTTGCGGTGTCTTCACCCTAACTCTCTCTCTTGAGAGACTAACAACACTTCGCGTTGTCGCTATCCTCCGAGGATTTCGGTGTATGCCTGAAACATTAACCATCAGATCAAAATCTGTCAACTTCGTCTGCACTCCAATCGTCCTTCCCTCCTAAGGTAGAGAGCCACCTGGAGCGGCCGTATCGCCTTTTAAAGCATGTTACTCGCAGCTAACGTCTGCAACAAAGTCTAGTGCACGGGAGAATTTCTTTGTATTTCTGATCCATCCGGAAAGAAGATATAAACTTATTAATAAGTTAAAAAATAAAAAAAAACATTTTAATCCCATAGGGAGCGATTTGCTTTAAAATATTATAATAATTTTGAAACAGATTATGGCAAGTTCTCTAATTTGATTTTATTAGAAAACATCAAGAAAAGTGAACTCCAATGACTGGTGGAAGAGAATGACTTAGCTTGAGAAAACATCTATTAATTTTATTTTTTTAAGTTGGTTGGTGTGTTTGTTATTTGTGATGTTAGCTTATAGTTTCATAAGTTGTGATCTAGGAGTATCTAAACTATTAAAATGATCTTAGACGTTGCATTTCATTTAGCCACACCAGCCCTAACCTTTAACCACCGGTCCTGACCTTTAACCACCCCTTAACATAAGGGAACCTTTTTTTATCTCCTCCAAACTACAATGAGTTTCGAACTTAACTGCCTTGCATTACCTAACGAAACCCTGGCTGACATAGCGAAACCTTCAACCCAGAGTTGGCTCTTCCAAGTTCCAATACTATTTAAAGCCATATCTTTTTATTTATTATTTATAGACGTATGTTTTGAACCTTCATTCCAAAATAATATGGTTGCCATATTTGAAATTTTCCTTTGTTGTCAGCTCTTGCGTCTTTGACATTTTTCTTTGTTTTCAGTTATCACGTCTGGCTTCTGTAGCTCTAGGACCTGGTAGCTATAGTTCAGTTTGCAATTGTTAACCATCAATTTAATTGTATTTAACCTTCAGTTTGAGAACTATGCTCGTTGTTTGGGAAGTAATTTGATGACTATTATCACCTACATAGATCAACATTATCTAATGTTGAGTTTGGGTTTCCTTTTCTATGAAATTAAAAGAAATTCTGAGTATGTATTATAATACTTTCTGGTGACCTATGTAGGATCCTTTTATTGTCGAAAGATGCCTTTCTACTTTGTATGTTAGGCTTTAGCATAAGAGAATTATTACTGAAATCTAGTCATCGATTGGGTGTTCTTTTCTGTTCATAACCATACAGAAAATATAAAAGCCAAAATTGAGAGTAATATAATCATACTAGTATAGTTATATTTTTCAACTTGCTTCGAGCTAATGGGAAATGAGTGAGTCTTTTCAATAGGCTGATAGTCTTTTGTACATTTAATTATAGTTCAATTGATATGGCACCAAGATGAACTTAGATTCTGTTATTATCTCTACTGTCATGAATGGTATTGACATGTTCTTTATCTTCATAAATGAAGAAATTTCTTTTAGTCGGGGAGGACACTGTTTTCTCTATTGTAGGTTGGTTGTTACAAGTTTGAGATGAAACAAAGCTTCCCCTGTCTCTATCCGTTAAATTCAAAAGTACAGTTCAAGAATGTTATCCCTGCTTATTACATAAAAATGAGAAAGAAATATCCATGACATTCTTTTGACTTTGATAATGCCAAGTTTTCATCAATTATGTGAGGGTGCCACAGAAAAAGTATGTTCCCGACAAGTTTCATCACGTATGGTAACCCTTGCGCATAACATTGAGATTCTTTTTACTCTTGCAATCATAAATGCATCATTGCCAGGATTTCATATTTTCATTTCCCATGTTTTATGAGGCAATGTGGTTATACAAAAGGTTCTACAGGCCTCCGTTTGCATGATAAAACGTAGGATATGGCATTATGGAACTGCAACGAAAAACTTGGCCCAAATAAGAACTCTTTCTTTCTTTTCTATAATCTTTATCCTTTTGTATTCACAGAATGCTCCATGCAAACTTCCATCATTCATTTCCACTGAGACATATTACTTCCATGCACAACAGATTCCTCAGTGTCGTGATGAATGTACCAATGGCATGTGATATGTGCTGCCTTGAGGAACTCGGGCACTAGTTATGTTTTAGGTGCATGGCAGCAACTTTAGTTTTCATTCAGGAAAACTGAAATGTGCTTCATCATTGGTATCTGCAGAGCTTTATAATTGCTTTATTTGCCATTGTCACGGCTGCATTTTCAGCTGGAATCGACTCGAGAGTGTTTCGGGTAAGCCTGTCATTTTATGTTGGACATATTATAAATTTGACATTTGCGCAAAATCTCAGTTTCAGAATTCAAATCTTAACAATGGAGTAAAGGATTTTCATGAATAACAGTTATTGACGTTAAATTCATTATTATGTTTGGAATCTGTGCAGTTTCGGAAGAGTGAATTCCAATCAGAAGACGATGTTCCGTATGGTTATGGATTTTTCCACTTTGTTTTCGCAATGGCTGCCATGTACTTTGCAATGCTATTTGTCGGCTGGAACTTGCACCAATCAATGGAAAAGTAAGTATTGTCCTTTACCCCAAAATATGGTAACTACTATGCTTGACTTGAAGTTCCATGGAAATTATAGATGTTATCATATTTGTATTTATAGAAGATATTATCGGGTGTGTAAAGGTTTACTTTGCCTTGGACCTTCTATTTTATTTCGCTGTCTAGTGAATAGAAGATAATATAAAACCAATATAAACATCTTTTCACTAACAGGTGGAGGATAGATGTTGGTTGGGCTAGCACATGGGTGAAAATTGTGAATGAATGGCTTGCTGCAAGTCTGTACAGTAAGTACTGTTTGGATCATGCTTTATGTGCCGATCCCAAAAATTTGCTTTTGTAGATAAATATCTTTTATCCAGTGCTGCATGTAATGAAAGCAATTGATGATTCTTTATTACTCGTCAAATTGAACTCTCAACAAAATTAAAATAATAAATTGAAATATAGATCAAAGTAACATGTGACTTCAGTGGGGTAATATTCAGCCCAACAACATCGCTGTATTGAAAAGTTAATGCCGGTTAGCATGGTTTTGATTTGCAGTTTGGATCCTGATTTCAGCGTTTATAAAAAAGAGAAACGATTATCCGCTTTCCAACGTTTAAAGTTTAAACGGTCATTTAATGCTGTTGGATACCATGCTTTGAGGTCAAAGAAACCTGAGAGAGGCAAACTGTAACATAATCAAGTTATGTAACTAAAGGGATATGATAGACAGGTGCCTTGCCTTTGACATGTACATATGAACACATGTACATTAGTTAACACGTACGCTAATTAATTCAATTATTCATTGTAACTGTAACTAAAGGGGTATGGGTATGATGAATATCAGCCTTCCCTTTGATATGTATAGATTAACATATTCATATCATTTAATTGAATTATTCATTATTCAGTGTAGCTGTGGGTAACTGGGTATTTAATTGAATTATTCATTATTCAGTGTAACTGTGGGTAACTGGGTATGATGAACAGGCACCTTGCCTTTTAAATGTATACATTAACATATTTACAATATTAATTCAAGTATTCATTATTTATATGTCGTCTTTTAAAAAATGCTTGGTATGTGTTCAAGATCTGATTGTAAGTATATATATTTTCCTCTCACAAATTCAATTGTGAATAATTGAATTTGTTATTCGTTATTCACTGGGTATCTATTTTCCTTTGTATGTGCTCAGGATGTGATTCTTCATTGTATAATTAGGTTATAAAATGGGTACATTTTAATCAATATTGAATGAAAAAATGTTCCACTTTTTGGGATATGCAAATTGTATCTAATAATCTCAACAGAATTTATCAATTATTTAATTAAATGTTTCACTTTTTAATATATGTAAATTGTTTTTTTAATAATGTTAATAAAATTTGGGAATTATATATATATATATATATATATATATATATATATATATATATATATATTATTTTGTTAAGATTGATAATTAATGTTATAAAGTAGTGGAATTTTATATATATTTCTTACAAAATGGTGATAAATGATTTAGAAAGTTGTAAGTGTATTTTTAAATATTTCATTTTTCAATTGCAAAATCTAATTAATTTAATAAATATTTTTAATTTTATTAATTCATTGTAATAGAAATAATGTATTTATTTAATTATATATTATAAAATTAAATATACTAAATTATATAATTAATCATAAATGAAATAAATTTTAATATAAATATTTTCAATCATCAATAAAGGCAAACACAGTTTACCAAAGTTCACATCTATATTGTAAAATAAATTTATTTATATTAATAATAAATATAAATAAAAAGAAAACATTTCCTTTATTTTTTAAATCATTTTATAAACTATTACAATCATTTTATACACATATACTTTAATTTGAATTATATATATATATATATATATATATATATATATATATATGAAAATGTTTCATATTTAAATAAAAATATTATTTTTTGATATTTTTATTTTTTATTTTTGATTTTATAAAACTAATGAAATGAATAAAATTTATTTCCTAGACGTATCTAAATAAAATAAAATAATATAATTCAATTTATATGAATTAAACTCAGATATTAAATATATAATATAAAATACACATGTACTAATAAGTTATACTTCAGGTCCCTCTAGGTATGTTTTTATAGATAGATGTATTTTTTTTAATATTTATAACTATTAATATTATATTATTTATTGATGTTTATATATTTATGTTCAATATACAATGACAATTATAAATAATGTTAAATTTGATTGTGTTTTGATATTAAATATATAATATAAAATATAAATGATGATGTAATACAATGTGTTGGTGTACTAATAAGTTATACTTCATGTCCCTTTATTCAAGTATATATTTTTTGGATAGATATATTTTTTAATATTTTTAATTATTAATATTATATTATTTATTGATGTTTATATATTTATGTTCAATATATCATGACAATTATAAATAATGTTAAATTTGATTGTGTGTTTTACTATATTTTATAATTTAAAGAATTAGTAATATGAAAACTAATTAGTATATCATATTTAATTATAATGAAATTTTCTCAAGTTTAGTTTTTATTTCAAAGGATGAAATATTTAATTATGCAAAAGCTGAGATAATAAAAAGAAAAAATCAAATTTTATTTAGCACTATATGTTTTTTTAAGACAATTTTTGTAAGAAAATGAAACTTTTCATCGTGTTAAGTGCAACATTTTAAAATTCAAGATGTGCATATTGTTCCTTGGCAATGGAAAATAAACTTATTACCAATTTATGTTCATAATTTATTTGTAAATTTTTATTTTCCATGTCTAATTTATTTGTATATGCTTATAAGCTTAAGATTAAATTAAATTGTCCAAAGTTATGGAATTCTCAATCTAACTAAACGTAATGGACATTCACAATGCAAGGTCTAGTATATAATTTTGTCATCTAATTAAAATAAATAGCCATACATATATCAATTGGGTTTATGAGTGATCGAGAGCAATGATTGCAATCCTCCCCACTTAGATTCAATTCCTGAAGTGACATGACGAGCTCTGTTGTAAATGGTTTCAAGGCTCTGTTGTAAATGGTTTCAAGTTGTGTGGTCAGTCTAAGCAATCCCTTAAGGACCAAAATATATGGAATATAAAGATATTTCTCATGGAAAAAATGGGCATCTAATGTATGTACAGTATTGGAAGTAAACCACCCTAGATGCATCTTAACTCCATATCTATAAGCCTCGAGAGGGATCAAATCTCTCTAAGTTCAAACCTCTTTTATTAGTGCGAAACTTGAAGAAATGTGGATCAAATATCTCTAAGTTCAAACTTCTTTTATTACTGCGAAACTAATTATTAATTTTATTTTTTTAGCTAAATTTTATTTTTATGTAATTTACTAAGTCAAAATGTTTTAATTAATAATTTTGTATTTTATTTTCATTTTTATTTTTATGTAATTTGACTAGGTCAAAATGTGGACATTACACATCACACATCTCTTCGATACTCCGATTGAGAGTGTCTTTTGGCCCAAAAATGTAATATAGTGAAATGAGAGATGGTTTTTGGGCTTGTGGTATTGATGAGCCATGGTATTAGCCCATGATATGGTATGGTTAATAATACCCATGGTAAATTGGGGTGAGTATTCATGGTTTAAAGTCTTGTTATATTGTAAGTATTATTTTGATTGTGAAATAAGAGATGGTTTTTGGGCATGTGGTATTAATGAACCATCCTATTGGCCCATGGTATGGTATGATTAATAATATCCATGGCAAAATGGTGTAAGTATTATTTTGATTGTGAAATAAGAGATAGTTTTTGGGCATGTGGTATTGATGAACCGTCCTATTGGCCCATGGTATGGTATGGTTAATAATAACCATGGTAAAGTGGAGGTGAATATGTATGGATAAAAATCTTGTTATATTGTAAGTATTAAGTTTTTATGTTCCTTTCAGTGAAATTTAAATATGGTTGCAAATTTTTTATTTTAATTTATATGGTAAAATGAATTTTAATTTATAGCTATTGTTTATATCTTATTACATCGGAAGA